>CM019153.1:26803706-27403706 GCA_009733165.1 Naja naja
TGTTATGTATGTAGGTTTGAAGTCATTGGTTTAGTTTGAACTGTTCTTGTAAAATGTTGGAAATGATTGGTTTAAAAAGTGTGGAAAACCTGCACTCTGATTGGCTGGCACCGCGCTGCTGCTGGCTATAAGTAGCAGCCGCAGCCCAGCCAAATTGGGTCCGTTCTGAGCTGTAGTCACTAATAAACTAAGAGCTTGAAGCACTCCGCGTCTGTCTCTTCATGCAAACTTAACACTGGCGACGAGGTGGGATTCCCTGAAGAAGACGCAACGCGGAACAGAAGGAGAGCGAGATGGCTGCACTGAACACCCCCCAGCCCCGCTTCGATCCGACGGCAGAAGACTGGGAGTCGATGCAGATCGCTTCCAAATGTATCTGGAGGAAACGATCTTGCCGACATTTCCGGAAGCGAAGAGGGCGGTCTTTCATGCACCGCGGTCCGGCAGTTTTCAAGATGGTGAAGGCACATGGAGCTGCAGACGTGAAGGTAATGGACTGGCCTGACTTAGAAAAACTGTTAAGAGCCCATTACGCACACAAGTATCGCGGCCTCATTAAGAGACACGAGTTTTACCGTCGTGATCAAGGGGAAAGCGAAAACGTAAACGACTTCATGGCAAGTTTAAGAGACATTGGGGGTGCATGCGAATTTAACAATTTAGAAGAGGCCATGCGATCGATTTGTTCTGGGCCTTAAAGACAAGGTGCTACAGAGCAAGTTATTACTGAAACCTAAGATCACGCTGAAGGAAGCAATAGAAGAGGCCTCTTCAGCAGAAGCTACCAAGTCCTCAGCAGCAGCCATGAAGAAAATCAACAAGGCCACAAGCCATCCTGATGTGGAAAAGTCCACAACAACTCATTGTGAGCAAATAGATTCTGAGTCAGACTGTAGTGAGGTGGAGGAAGGAATTTACAGACTCAGAATGGAGCGGAAAAGAAAGACCTGGGAAGAAAGAGGCAAGATTTCTACTGCAGAGGTTGTGAAGCCACCCCCGCACTGAATGCAAGTTTTTAGACACCATTTGCCTCCGTTGTGATAAAAGAGGACACCTAGCAAGAGTCTGCAAATCATCCAGAACTCCACCCAACAGAAGAAAGTTTGCTACAAGCAAAGACAGAATTCAGGCCCAACAATCTCAGTGAGAAAATGGGGCGCAGCACAGAAGCAAATGGGAAGAATGAAACTCATCAAACAGTAACTATTGGTCATTCATCACCTTTAAGAAGCAGAAAAGTGCATGTCAAGGTACTTATTGAAGGAAGGCCTTGCCAAATGGAAGTGGACTCAGGCTCATACCTATCTATGGTGTCATGGGACACTATTCACAGACTTCTTCCCAACATCCAGAAGAAGCACTTCAAGAAGCAAGCATTGACTCTTAAAGACTACCAAGGAACAAGATTCCAGTAGTTGGAACAAGAGAATTCAACGTGAAATTCAAGGCCACACCAAACGCCTACCACTGACCATCGGACAAGGACCACCAAGTCTGCTGGGCCTTGAGTGGTTCAACCCGCTGGGCATCGAGGTGACTGGCATCAATCACGTGAGCAACACTGAGTGGGAAGAGGCCTTGAAGTCTGAGTTTCCAGAGGTCTTCAGCGACGGATTAGGCAAGTACTTGGGGACCCCCATCACATTTAACCTAGATCCCAAGGTACAACCAATCCGCTTTAAAACCCAGAAGGGTCCCATTTGCCTTAAAGAAAGAAAAATTGATGCACAATTAGATAAACTAATAGCCCAAGGGGTTTTAGAGCCCACTGATCACTCCAGGTGGGAGACACCCATAGTCACACCAGTCAAGGCTGATGGGTCTGTGAGAATCTGTGAGACTACAAGGGGACATTGAACCATGCGCTACAACAGAGCATATCCAGTTCCAGTAGTGCATCATTTATTACACTCTCTTGAGGGGGCACAGTTTTGCCAAGTTGGACCTGGCACAGGCATATCAACAATTAACAGTTGATGATGCCACTGCTGAAGCCCAAACCATTGTGACCCATAGAGGTGCCTTCAAATGCAAAAGATTGCAATTTGGAGTGTGGCACCAGGCATCTTCCAAAGCCTTATGGAAAGAATGTTACAAGGGTTGCCAGGGGTGGTGCCCTATTTTGATGATGTTTTAATTTCTGCTGAAAATGACACTCAATTACACGAGAGACTCAGGAAGTCTTAACTAGATTCAAAAAGCAGGGTTAAAAGTCAAAGAAGAAAAATGCACACTTAGAACAGATAAAGTGGAATTCTTGGGTTACATGATTGATAAACATGGCATCCACCCCACAGAGGCAAAGGTTCAGGCAATCAAAGAAGCCCCAGGCCAAAATGCAAAACAGATTTGCAAGCATTCTTGGGACTCATTAACTTCTATCATATGTTTCTACCTCAGAAGGCAACCATTGCAGACCCCTACATAGGTTGCTGGACAAAATCTGCTTGGGTCTGGGGAGGAAGGAACAAGCTGCATTTAACAATATCAAGAGACTAATCACGTCTGATGCTGTGCTGATACAGTTCTCTGAGAACTTTCCTGTTGTTCTGACTTGTGATGCCTCCCTTTGGAGTGTGGGGGGTTTTGAGCCACATGCTTCCCAGTGGGAGGGAAGCTCCTATTGCATTTTACTCTTGCACCTTGACTAAAGCAGAGAGGAACTACAGCCAACTGGACAAGGAAGCCTTGGCATTGTAGCAGCTGTCAAAAAATTCAATGAGTATTTATATGGGGGAACATTTACTGTTGTCACAGATCACAAACCTCTCTTAGGCATTGTGGCAGGGGACAAACCAACGCCCACGATCCTGTCACCAAGAATGCTGAGATGGACTGAATTTCTTGCTGCTTATTCATACAAACTGATCCACAGACCTGGTAAAGACATTGGGCATGCAGATGCTTTGAGTCGCTGCCCACTTCCTTCACACATTGAGGACCCTGTTCCTGAGACTCACACCTTTTTCTAGAAACTGTTGCCAAACTTCCAGTACATGCTGCTCAAATTGCCAGAGAGACTGCCAAAGACACTTTATTGGCTCCTGTTATAGGCTGGATTAAGAAAGGTTGGCCACTTCAAGATCTACCTCAACTCTCCAACCTTTTAAATCCAGGCAAACTGAATTATCTGTATTAAGAGGATGTATGGGGTAACAGGGTGGTTATTCCTGCAAAACTACAAAAAGAGGTTTTGGAAATGTTACATGAGGGTCATCCAGGAATTGTCAGAATGAAGGGATTGGCCAGGAGTTATGTATGGTGGCCAGGTATTGACAAAATGGTTGAAAACTGGGTTGCATCTTGTCCCAACTGTCAGGTAGTCAGGCCTGCCCCACCTCTCAGCCCCACACAGGAATGGGAATGTCCTAGGGGCCCATGGTCCAGGATTCACATTGATTTTGCTGGCCCTACCAGAGGGCACACTTTCCTTATTATAGTTGATGCATATTCCAAATGGCTGGAGGTTATCCTATGGCATCCACCACAACTGAAGCTGTCATCAAACAGCTAAAAAGCTTTTTGTAACTCATGGGTTACCTGATGTGCTTGTTTCTGACAATGGCCCTCAATTTACATCCAACCTTTTGAATCATATCTAGCACAACAGGGTATCAGACATGCCCTGACAGCCCCTGGGCATCCTTCGCTAATGGCCGGGCTGAATGTATGGTACATTTACCAAGGAAAAACTTCAGCAATTGGGTCCAGGGGATATCACTGAGAGAGTTGAAAAACTTCTCAGTGTTCAGCATATCACTCCCAACCCTCAACTAATTTAACCCCAGCTGAATTGTTGATGGGTAGGAAACTCAGGTCTCCCTTGACCGCCTCCATCCCACTTACGCACCCAACGCACCACTAGATTCCACTAGTAAAATTCGCACTTTCACTGTGGGTGATTCTGTTTATGCTAAGAACCTCATGGGTGAACCATTATGGATTCCTGCTGAGATAACCCAAATCACAGGCCCCAGGTCTTACAGGGTACAAACGGAGGATGGTGTCCTCTGGAGCAGGCACATTGATCAGTTAAGATCCAGATTGCCTCAGGAGCATCGCTTTTGCTCCTCTCTGGTTCCCATACCTACTGCCTCTTCTAGGGGAAGGGAGGATTATGAGAGTAATCAGCAAGTAAGAATCAACCCCATGTGTAACGAGCTAACACGACAGGAACCATCCCAAAACCTGTCACAATACCAACAACCATTTTCACAAATGGAAGATTGCACATCACTACCTGATTTAGGTGCTGACATTGGGTTGGAGATGGATTGGGAGGAGAGACCAGGTTGTAGTAACCAAACAGGTTCTACCATTACTACAAGTCCAAGTAAGGAAATGTCAGCAGACACATTTCCTCTCTCACAAGGTGAGAACCTTAAAACATCTGAACCACGTAGGTCTCAACGTACACGTAAGAGCCCCACCTATTTAAAAGAATACATTAGATAGGTTGGGGTTTGAGTATGGACTGAACCTAGTGGGGAGGGGTGTTATGTATGTAGGTTTGAAGTCATTGGTTTAGTTTGAACTGTTCTTGTAAAATGTTGGAAATGATTGGTTTAAATAGTGTGGGAAGAAACCCTGCACTCTGATTGGCTGGCAACTGCGGCTGCCGGCTATAAGTAGCAGCCGCAGCCCAGCCAAATTGGGTCCGTTCTGAGCTGTAGTCACTAATAAACTAAGAGCTTGAAGCACTCGGCGTCTGTCTCTTCATGCAAACTTAACAGATACTGTCTTACTATCTTAACAGATACTATCTTAACAGATACTATATTCAGGCATAATTTCCATTATTTTCCAATAAATGGGTAATCTTTAAGCTTCAGCTCACGATTTCTCAATTTTTAATTTACTTCCATTTTCATTATCCTTGGAGTCCCTGTTTCTATATTTAACTTCTTATATTTAGGAATCTTTCCAAACTATCAATTCCTAATCCTACTACTTAAAATATTTTTTGACATTGGACGGTTCATTTGTCTTTTTCATTATCAAATGCTGTCTTTGTGCATTCTCTCTCTCTCTCTCTCTCTCTCTCTCTCTCCCTCCTTTTCTCTCTCTCTCTCTCTCAGGTGAGGGTTACGGTTAGGGTTAGTGCAACAGGCAAGGTTTCAAACTCTTTCTAAAGTCCAACAGGAGCCAGCTGAACATCACAGGAGAAAAATCACTTGAGGATTTCCTTACGATATGCCTGTTACTTTTACAAAACTGCTATTTGTAGGCATTATACCATTACAGATATTCATCAAGTTATGTCTGTAATGGAGCCTGCCCATTATGGTTGTAAATTGTAAAACTACTAAATTTTACTTCTTCTTTGGCAGTCATTAAGTAAATGCTGCATTTACATCTGCTATGAATACCACAGCCGCCACAGTTGTTAACTCAGTTAACAGTTGTTAACTCAGTTGTTAAAATGATTTCCATGGCTGTTAAGCCAAACTGTTGTTCATTGTGGTGCAGTTTTCCCTCAAAGTGCCACTTTTCAGCAAAACCATCATAAAACATGATCAGTGACTGTGAGATGCTGCAAATGGCTGTGAATGTGTGCTCTGACCCAACCCTGGTTCCAAGAGAGCAAACACAAGACAAAGACAGCAGCACAACCTTTTAATGTTTCATCTATGAATTCTGTTTCCTCACAGATAAAATATTGCTTCCAACGAATTAGCTCCAACAAGAAAGAGCCTTGCCAAGTTTTTGCAAGATTGCCAAAACACAACAGATAAGAAATAGTTTACAACACAAGAGTCTTCAAATACCAACTGTAATGTCCACGAGGCTGAGTTTCAAAACATCTTTGCTTCCTACAAAGAATGTTTGCTTCACAGCTGGCTTTTATCTTTTTGAAGGAGGGGCCATTACCTTGCAGCCTTACTCCCGAGTCGCCCATGCTGTTGTAGCTGCTCTTTCCTGTGAGCAATCCTGCACACACGCGCACTTGGCACAGGCTCCTTGGGAACCTTCTCATTGCTGTTGCCAGCCCCCACAATCTCTGAAGGCAGGGTCCTGGCGTCTCATTCCTTGCTCTCCTCAGCCGTCCACACCTGCTGCCAGCTAACCACAACAA
This sequence comes from Naja naja, assembly GCA_009733165.1. Lineage (NCBI taxonomy): Eukaryota > Metazoa > Chordata > Lepidosauria > Squamata > Elapidae > Naja > Naja naja. The sequence continues at coordinate 26,809,783 of CM019153.1, forward strand.
TGTGGTTCTGTTGCCAAACTTCCAAAGTATGGTCACCCGACTTGGGGGGGAGGGCAAAGCTAACTGTCAGGGCTTCAGAGTCAAATCATTGCCCTTCTTTTTCAAGTAGGTCGTAACTTTGAACTGTTGCTAAGTGACTGGTAGTAAGTCAAGGACTACCTGTATTGATGACAATGCAAAAATCATCCTTACAGTTATATCTGGAACAGAGAAATAAGTACATGTCTGTGAGAAACCACAATTTCGCATCCATCAAAAATTAGAAGCTAACATGATAACAACAGTAACATTGACTGGTTCTTTTTCAGCATCAGTATGACAACGTGTTCAACCCTGCTGGCCATGGGAATGATGCCACTTTGTATCTTTGTCTACACCAAGATTTGGACAGATTTCGACTCCATTTACATCCCCTATGACAGCATTGGTAAGCTCTTTTTCCTCTCACAACCATTCCAAGATCCATTTTTTACAACTGAAGCCTGCAATAGAAAATCACTCATAACCTCCATGGTTTTATGATTGGGGTTAATTAGACTGAAGCTTTAGGACTTCTCTCAAAACAGATGCTTGGCATCTTTTTACACAACTGACAGGATCAGGGATGGCATAAAGCTGAGACTAACTCCCCACAGTAGACACATGGTTGCCAGAGAGATACATGATGCATTTTCAACAGTGACATATAAGCCCTGTTGGGAGTTAAAACGACTAATATTGTTCATGCCTCCTTGTCAGTGCAAATCTATGATATTGTAATTATACTTACAATCGTTGACAAGGATTAACATTGTAAAATTAAGGCATATTAAAAAAATATGGATGTTGGGAAAGTCTGAAGGCAAAAGGAGAAGGGGATGACAGAGGATGAGATGGTTAGATAGTGTCATCCATGCAATGAGCATGAGTCTGGGCAAACTCTGGGAGACAAGGGAAGTCAAGGAGGCCTGCTGGGCTATGATCCATGGGGTTGCAAAGAATGAGACATAACTTAGTAACTGAACAACAAAAAGAATCTGGACCTATACCCTCTGAAAGTGATGGCACAAACATCTTTGTAAAATGTGTCTTGATGATGTTCATCCATTGTGTTCGAAGAGGACCTTGACATCTAATGGGTTGTGGGCTGTCCACGGTGTGGACAGGTGTCTTCAGGTGTCTGACACGGCTGTCTGCAGGTGGCTATTAAGGCCTATATGGGCACAGAATGTTCTGCCACATGTCAGGCAGACATGTGTGGGCACCATTGTTGTGTCTTACTTACACATCAAAATTTGTCTTATTTTCAAATGAAATATAAGACTTATGGTGTCCTCCCTTTAAAAGAATATTAAGATTTGACTGCACCAAGATAAGTTCAGACAGCAAATTTTGCAGTTTAAACAGCTCTATTATTTTGTGTTAACTGGAGAAACCTGCATTCCAAGTACCTTCTCTAAGACCATGCAAACCCAATCAATTAAAAAGAATAGAAAAACCAAAAAGTGAACAACGATGATAATTTAATGCATACATTTCTACTGTTATAATGGACATAACTGTATTGCATTATATGAGTAAATTGTGAAAATGCCTGTTATGAGATGATGGTCCAATTGGTAACCAAAGGAATTATGCAGTAATGACTGTAATGTCAAGATCCTCAGACCATCTCAATTTTTTAGTAATACAAAATCCAAATAAGCTAGCAACACATTCGGAACTATTAATAGGAATCCCTAATCTTTTGGTTTACCCATTCATAAAATAACAAGTTTGGAAAACATAATCAGTTATAAAACAAACATTTTTCAGAATGCTACAGTACTTGCAATCTTCTTTATCCCTATTCTCACAAACTACATATATATATATATATATATATACACAGTATATTTCTGCCACTTATAGTTTTTGTATCAATTATGAAGTTAGTGTCCATGTTTCACCAGCATATGTTAGAACAGGTAGCACATATTGATTGAAAACTTTTCTCTTCAAACATAGGAGGAGGTTGTTCTTGAAAATCATGCTTAGTATGCTGAATGCCTGCTAACCAGATTTAACATGCCATTCAATTTCCTTTATTGTATCATCTTCCTTTGAGATCCATTGGCCAAGGCATACTAGATCTACTAGGTCTACTAGGTCCAGTTTTTCTCCACATATAAAAAATGAATGGGCTGGTCACATAGCAAGAAGAACTGATGGCAGGTGAACCAAGGCAATCATAGAATGGATCCCACTTGATAAAAAGTGTCTACAAAAGAGACCTAAAACAAGATGGATTGACGACATCAACAAGTATTGTGGGCACAATTGGCAAAAGCTCAGGACTGTATAGGCTGGAAACATGCGGAACAGGCCTTCATCCTGCTGTGGATAGACAATAGCTAAAATGATGAATGATGATATATACATACATACATACATACATACATACATACATACATACATTTGCTATTTTTCAAGGTTGGTGGCTAAACAAAGCCTTGGTCTGCAGGTACTCATCATTAGTAGACAACAGAGCTTTTTGAAAACTTAAATAAACAATATTGCACTGTGCATATAGTATAACATTTCTGACATTGACTGGCAGAGCCTCCATTTACTCTAGTTTTGGAGATGGATAGAGTTTTAACTTTTTGTCTGCAGTTGTCACCTAATTCTGCCCAAATAGCAAAATGACCTCAATTATAAGGTTAAATCACAGCTTTTTTAAAACTCATATTCCTATTATCTGAGCTTGGCCAAGGATTTATGCCTCCTACTAAACATTAAAACTATAGCATTTGTGAGTTTGCTATGTTTGTCCACAGGAGACATGAAACTTCATTTCTCAAATCTCACTTTGGATTCAAGCCACAACCCAAATCAAACAGCCTCTGATACTGTTTAAATTTAATTAAGTGCTGTTTCTAAATCACTAATGTGGGCACAAACTAATTTTGGAGTCAATATGCAATCCTAATAAAAGCCAAGAAAAAGGGAATAAACAGAAAAGGCTGAGAACAAAGAAGTTCAAAGAAAATCTGACAGATAAGAGTGTATATAAAATGGCTTTGTCAGAGAGGGAACGTTAAGACTGGCCAGGAGAAAGGTAGAACAAAGGAGGATGAAAGTAGTCAATGAACTAAAAAGCTAGAAACTAAGAAAACTCTTGAGCTAAAGCTATGAAAATGAGATAAAGAAGAAACAAAGAGAAATTATGTTTTGATGGTACAAAATATTTTTGAATAATTCCCCAAGTGAGCAATGGGAACTTGAAACAAGTCCATTATTGTTCCATTTTTACTATGTCCATACAAGTTGTCCACATTAAGTGCTACCTACATTCAATCTCCATTTTAAAAGGTTATTTAAAACATCTTCATGGCAAATAACTTTTAGCACACATGTTTTCAACATTTTTCAGCATTATTCAAACAAATAAATTTAATGAATAATAAATAAATAAGCCAGCCCTGCAAAAAGATGTAGAGCTCAACAAAGAAGCAGCTACCCAGCAAAGAAGTAACAATAAATTCATTGCAACATATGTCATGAATGACATAACAAAAATACACTTGTATGGCTACTACCATGAAACATTACTTCTAATGCACATTCACTGTTCAATTTTCTCTATTTATTAAGATAGGTTTGTCTCAATAAACAAAGAAAGCAAAATAATTTCTCATTTGGTCCCCTGAAAGCTCAACAGAATAGTAAATCTATTTGTGATGGATGTGCACAGTATTCTCTTTTTAGTTTAGAACCTGCCTAAGAAAGAATAAAACAAAGATAACAGCATTATTTTACAACCCATAAACTTTCAATAATGGTGAATAAAAACAGTACAACTTAGGCATTAAGCAAGCAACAATCAACTTGTGACTCTCTCCCCAACGCAGCAGTCCAAAATAGTTCTCAGGCTCTAAACATGTGCTTATACCTGCCATTCCTCAGTTCCATCCATTTCCTCTCTTCAGCTAGCTGTAGCTAATGGCTGAAGAACTGGAATTTATGCCTACTGTTGTATTGATTAATACACTCTAATTCCCCAGAACTTGGAGGAATAGAAAAGGCACTCTCTGAACAAGATGAAATAAAAGAAATTATTTTATCACAAGCATGGAATACAAATCCAGGACAAATTCTAGAGTATTTTGTTTCACTTTGAAGACATTCAAAATAGTCATTTTAAGCTCAGAATCTTTGAAGCTCAAGCTCTTTTCCCTTTCCCAATCAAACCACAGGAATCCAAAGAATCAAGGAATAAAATGGTTGGTTGGTTGGTTGGTTGGTTGGTTGGTTGGTTGGTTGATGTGTCCTTAGGTTGGTATTGACTCTTAGCAACCATGTAGATTGAATTTCTCTCTTTGGTTGATACATCCCAACAGGAATACTCATCACTATAATACTTAAGTTCAATTGACTTGTTACTAGTTATTGTCTTCTCTATCTTTCTGCTTTTCCTCATTATCATTCTGAATTATGCCCACTACTGTTGTATACAGAGATATACTGTTATGAAAGAAGCTTTAAGCAAGGAAATAAAACATTCATGTCCCTGCAGTTTTCTTGGCAAGATTTGGAGAAGTGGATTGCCAATGTCTCCTTTCTAGGCTGAAAGAAAATGACTAGTCTAAAGTCACCCAGCTGGCATTGTACCTAAAGTCGGGTTACCATTCACAGCCTCCCAGTTTCTAGCCTGATAGTTTAAACACCAAAGCAAACAGATTCTCATCTCCTTTTTATGATGGTTTATTTTAATCAGTCTTTAATAATGTACTTATTTCTTTGTCTTCTATTTTCTAAGCTCTAGAGTTTTCTGGAGTATGACTCCTGGTAGAGATATACTTTCATAAATACATACAAGTAGGATACATATGTGCATTTTATTGGGCGGAGAAACGTATTTAGCAGGCAATCCAAGATTTTTAAAAATGACAATTGCGTTGAGAGTTTAAAATGTTGCTCTGTTTGCAACTCTTTGAGTGGGCATAAGAAACTGTTGACTTAAATTAGAATTGTCTTACTTTTAGGTGAAAATTGGGCACTCTTGTCCTGGAAAAGGATATACAGCAGGTTTACCTTCTTTAAATTCATGGCTTGATTAATGCAAGTAAGGAATGTCAAGTAGTCCTATTTGCAAACAATGTGTGGTAGTTATTGATAATCCTGACTCTTCCATACTAAAATTAAAGAACAGATGCCTTTGGAGATTACTAAATTGTCAAAATCAATTTTTTCTGTAAACATTTGCTGGTGCTTAGAGACAATAAGTTATAACTTGGACTGAAAATATATATATCAGATGATGAGCATTTGAGGAAAAATTAATACCTTAAAAATGAAACCACATATAGTGTATACCATATCCGGCATACTTAAAATGTATTTTCTAGAACAGTGGTCATCAACCAGTGGGCGGGGACCACTGGTGGTCCATGAGAAAAAATTGGTGGTCCTGAAAGAAATGTCAGATCAAAGCAATTAATCCAGGCTACGCGGGTGCACAAGGCTGCCGCCACATGGCCTGGCTTGCATTGTGAACAGCATGAGTAGTGAGGGGAGAAAGGGAGGGGAACTTGCCCAACTCACCTCACCTGGCCACTGGGCTGCTTCTTTCCGCTTCTTTCTTCTGCTTTTGGCTGCACGCAAGGAAAGCAGCAAAAGTCTTTCTTTCTCTCCCCCAAACTCTGCCAAGAGAGCAAGACTTCTGCTGCTTCTGCTGCTTTCCTTGCATGAAGCCAAAAGTCTCTCTCTTTCTCTCTCTCTCTCTCTCTCTCTCTCTCTCTCTCTCTCCCTGAGAATGGAGCTGGAGACAATATCCTGTGATCCCAAATAAAGAACAATTGATCATTAGGAAAACAGAACGGGGAATTTTCCTGAAGACTTTTTTTTGGATTTTCCCAGGGTCTCTGGTCCACGGGATTTAAAATTATGAGTTTGGTTGTCCCTGAGGTCCAATATGTTGGCGACCTCTGTTCTAAAAGTCAATGGTCAGTTTTGGGGGCTTACTTGGTGAAAAATCTCCTTGTTTTTGATCCAGTTTTCAGAGGACGTGGCTTTTATTTACAGATGAACTTTGTACTGCAACATCTATATTCCATTTTGGAGGGTAATGAATGACAAACTTTGCCCACTGGAAACTTTCTTTAAAATATCTTCTTGAGATCTGTGTATTTGATACCTCTTATAATTGGAGGATTTTAGGCTTAACTACTTGGAAGGATGGAATTCCCTTCCTGCTGTGTCAGCTATTAAGGAATTCTGATATGTAACAGCTTGGCCAAGAGTACCTAATTAGAACATGGAATACATGCCTTAGACCCATGATAAAATTGAACTGTAAAGATAATTTGCTAAAAATAGAAACTATCCAGTCATAGCATGTTTAACTACCTGTTGTACTAGAAGATTTACTGTTTTGTACTAAAGGATACTCTTACAAATAATTATTTGTAAATACACTGTTAAGTGTTTGAAAGTATAAGTAATGATGGATAAATAATTAGAGTGCTGTGTTTGGAAATGTCAGTGGAAGTCCATTTTGTTATCTCCATGCAAACCACCATTAATTAAATAATCAATTAACTTTATTAATAAATTATGTCAATTAGTAACTCCATTAACATAGTTAATTAAATTATTGTATGGTGCTCAGAGGGGGTATTCAGCAGGTTCTGACCAGTTCTGGAGAACCGGCAGTGGATATTTTGAGTAGTTCGGAGGACCAGCAAATACCACTCTGACTGGAGATTTTACAGTATCCTTCCCCTGCCACGCCCACCAAGCCACGCCCACAGAACCGGTAGTAAAAAAATTTGAATCCCACCACTGGTGGTACTTATTGGACACATACATGTCTTTTAAAGAAGAAATTGATGGATTCATAGAATCATAAAATCAGACAGCTGGAGGGACATTGGAGGTTTTCTGTCCAATCTCCTGCCCAAGCCAGGAGTTCAGGTACTTGATGGAGAAATGATGCTCAAAAATATAACTTTGTACTGTATGGTGCTTCCTTTTAGACAGGAGTTATTTTTTTCATATTAACTTTATTTTATTTTTTTTAATTACTTATTGAATGCAAGATTTGTTGGTTTCTGAATAATATACCAATGTTTGGAAATGTGTGCAGGACCATCATCAAGAATATTTCCCCCTTTTTATTTGAAATAAACTTGAAACACAACAGTCTGAAAACCTTATCTTTTTTTTTTCTTTATTTGAACATGCATTTTATGGCTATGAGTCCTGATTTGGAGAATCACTTAGAAAATAACTTAATAATTTATATGATTAATTTCTATTTAGTTAAGTAAACTGACTTGTATCACATGGCGTACATAATGTTGATTTTGATAGTGGATAAGAGCTTTGAGATTTATTTATTTTTTCATCCTTATCTTTTTTTAAAGAGAGTCCATTTCTTTCAACTTTGGTGCCTTTTCCCCAATTTAATCTGTTTGGTGGTTTTTTTCCAGGCATTTCATTGGTTGCGCTTGTCATTCCTGTTTCCTTTGGGATATTTTTTAAGCATCAATGGCCCAGGCTAGCTAAAATTATTCTTAAGGTAAGGCTGAACAATTATGAATACTTATTCAGAGAATACTCAAGATATAATTGGGGGCTGATTGTGATCTGAATGTATTATAGGGGAAATTTTTTCTTACCTTGGCTGCCTTCGTAGATTATTTATGTTGTTTTGTCTGTTGTGGCTGTCTTTTATAAGTTGTTGGGTGCCTACAGCTGCTGCAGCAAGATGGGTGGCCCTATAAATCTAACAAACATACATTCATACACAAACATACTGGAACAATCACTTTTCCTTCCTTGACCAAATTTATTTAAGAAATGTGTCTGTCACTCATTTCCCTGAAGGACTATCAGAGACCATATCAAATCCAAAAGTAGAAACTGTAAATTTATTTACTTCCTTTTTTACCTAGAGACAGTCCAAGTTATTCTGATATATGAGGCAGAAAACATCACTATGTTACAGAAAATATAGTCATAATTTAATAAACTGACCTACAGATCAATTATTTTAATAATATTGCCATACTTGGCCAGCCTGAGTTTACCCCATAATAGGATTGGTCCTGATTCCACCATATAGGGTGGAAGATTTCAAGACTACAATTTGTGCTGGTAATATACAATATTAAATATGCATTCTCTCTCTTTCCCTCAGATTGGTTCCATAAGTGGTGGTATTCTCATAGTGATCATAGCTGTGGTTGGAGGAATATTATACCAAAGTTCCTGGACAATTACACCTGAACTTTGGGTTATTGGGACTATCTTTCCAGCTGCTGGTTATTCTCTAGGCTTTTTCTTGGCTCGCATGGCTGGCCAATCCTGGCACAGGTAAAAATTTGTTCCACAACTAATACTATAATCCTATCTAACAAACCATATTGTCTATCTTTTTAAAAATTGAAAATTAATTAACCAGAGAGTTATAGGCTTCCTTTATTCTGTTTGCAGTCCCTTGTCATTCTCTATTTCCCTTTTCTATAAAACTGATATTCCCAAACTATAAAATAACCATGTTTTGGCAATCTTTCTGGTTTGAAAAAAATAAGCATCCTTCCTTTACACAAACATCATACAACTCTACTTGATTCACAATATTCAATTGTTCAGTCTTCTCCAACCTCATCTCAGATCCAAAAGCAATTTAAATGAGCTTATACTGAAACTTTTGATGCATCATAAATTCATAATTTTCAGTAAGAAAGAGATGTGGGAGCTAATCTACTTCACTGTATCTACAATTTATCATTAATCCTTGTGTAGTTCAATAAATGCACAAAATTTTCATGATGTAGCCTTAGATCTGTCTAGGGAAGGAAGTTCCCTCAGAACATCTCATATCCTTTCCTGTTATCAAGAAAGGAGAATATTTGTAGCTCCAACTTGAAATGAATGGTCCAAGTCTATGAACTTGGCTGTTTTCTTGCAGACATTTCATTACCCACAGTAAGTAACATCATCAATACTAATTCCTCATTGAGACCTGTATTCTTTTGGGGAAAACAATTAGGGCTACATATCGGCAGTGAGTTGGCCTGAAATCTAAAGTAGACTTTATGCAATTATAGACAGGCATGCAGTACATACATATACACTCTCTATATCCTGACCCAGGAATCACACAGTAGGGCAGAATGGATCATCAGTTCAAGCTCAAGCACAATAAAATAATTATGCTCCAGATCAGACTTTTAGTCAATGAAGTTCAAGGCTAGTAGCTAGTTCAGAGATTTCATAAGAAAGATATGATCAGATCCTGACAAGACAGGATTTTTTGTCCTTGGGAATGAGTAAGGCTTTGTTTTGTAACAGAAATCAAGCAATTATGGAAATCGTTCCAGCCTTTGGCTGCTCTGTCCCTGGAAACATCTGACCATCAGCTAAACAGAACTGACTTATCAGAACTAAGTGCGGAAATCAAACTACTCAGGAATTGGTCATTATTCCCAAACAGGTCAAGTCCTACTAAGGCTCTTTCTCAAGCAATCTGGTTATTATTTCTTTTTCCACCCTTTGTTACTTCTTTTAGATGCCGTACGGTTGCTCTAGAAACAGGAATGCAGAACTCTCAGCTGTGTACAACCATTGTGCAGCTCTCCTTCAGTCAGGAACAACTGGCACTAATGTTTACTTTTCCACTCATCTATTCCATTTTCCAAATTGCTTTTGCAGCAATAATTCTGGGAGGTAAGCTACCTTGCCTATAACCCATTTGGATCTTTTGTTTTTAAAATCAGGAAATCATTTCAGAGGTTTTAGTATTTATTCATGCAACACAGATGATTCTATTTTCTGTAATTATCTCCCAAACAAAAACAAAAACACACAACTTTTAAGCTAATGATCTTAACAGACAGCTGTGACAGTGACTAAATAAATTATCTATCTGGCTTGGTCAATATTAACCACAAAAGTGGAAATCAATTTGAAAAATGCCCTAATTGTTGCCTTGAGGAATGTGGCCAAAATTTCCATTTATCAGAAATCAAACAAAACAATGGGCTGCAACCTCCCTCAATGTTATGTTGTAAATCAATGTTTGTCAGCCTCAGTAAAATTAAAATGCATGGACTTCAACTCCCAGAACTGCCCAATCAGCATGCTGGCTGGTGACTTCTGAGAGTTGACGTCCACGCCTCTTAAAGTTGTTAAGGTTGAGAAACTGTTGTGGAGCTCAGAGGCTTTCTGGAAATGCTAATTATACATGAGGATGCTTTGAAGGATGCAAGCTTCTTGTTCTTTTCCAATTAAGAGAAACCACAAAATTAAATTTGGTAAGACATGCGGGTTGTGATGGGAGCGACCCAATACTCCCATATGACACCCCTCCTGCGTGATCTGCATTGGTTGCCAGTTGCCCACCATGTAAGATTCAAGGTGCTGGTGTTAACCTATAAAGCCCTTCATGGCTTGGGTCCGGGGTAGTTGCAGGAGCGCCTCCTACCAGCATTGAGTTCCAATCGCCCAGTGCGCTCCCACCAGCAGGGCCTCCTTGGGGTGCTGTCAACCAGACGATGTCAGTTGGTGGTCCCTTGGGGGAGGGCCTTCTCTGTGGGAGTGCCCACCCTGTGGAACCAGCTGTCCCTGGTGCTCCCAACCTGCGTTCCTTCCGCCATGATCTAAAGACCTGGCTGTTTTTACAGGCCGGCCTGGATTGAGGGAGATTGGGGCTTTTAATCAGGCATTTTAGCATGAAATTTTATTGGTTATTTGGATTGGATTAATATTTTAACTATTGTATGTATGTTATATTCTTGTGTGAGCCTCCCTAAGTTCCCCCGGAGATGGGGTGGCATATAAATCCAAATAAATCTAATCAAATCAAATCAACTTGACAAGTGTCACAGAATATGTGAGAGAAACACAAGGGCATTTCGAAGTACCACATTCAAGCTAATGGTTAAAAATGCGGTATAATAAAAATCCAAACAATGGAAGTAAAGCATGCAGGAGTATACACAAAATACAGGCAATCACATTTGTGGCTGTGATGTTATGGTGAAAACTTTGCCTGATTTTTATATGTGTTGTACATTTACAACACATTTACATTTACAAAATGTAATAATAATAAAACAAATGGGCAGAATTTTGTTGCACAGTCATAGCTCCCATCTTGACTTTTTTTAATATGAAGACATCCCACCCCAATACCATTTCCAAATAATCCCTTCACTTTTCTAGAACTCTTGTCAGATATGGAATTCAATCCTCTTTTGCTTTTGGCCACAAATAGTAATCAAGAGTGCAAATCTATACTCAGAGGTTAAGTGTGTTTTTATGTAACTACTGAATATTGTCAAAGTTCCAAAGCAAATGTAACTTTGTCAGTGATTATTACTTCAGTTCCTAACATGTCAGGCCATTGTCCTTAGTTTACCAGATCTACAAAAGATACTTTGCTGATGGAAAGAGCATTTTGATAGAGAAAGAAAACCAAGCTGAATCGGGGCCAGTGTCAATTTATCCAACAACAAATGGAGGATTTAAGACGGAAGAAGGAAAAGAAGAAAACCACACAGCAGTGATGGCAAATGGAAAAGTATAAGGAGTATGGATTTTCTGGAACTGTTGCTTTTAAAAATTCTGCTCCTTAAAGAGAAATATTTTCAAATATTTGGAGTATACTTTTGTACAGATATCCTTCCCGTTAAATTATTCATTTACAATTATGTCCTTTGAACTTTCCTTTCACTTCTCTCTTCTCGGGGAAATAGAAGGAAAGTTATTTTAATTTTCTAAGGATTTTAATATCTTAGCCAGCAAAACAATGTATATGACAATAAACCATTAAAAATATCTTCTTTAAGTTTGTGATGCATTTGTGTTGAAGTATATTAATCACAATACAAGTTGCTCAGAAACCAAAGAAGATTATCAAGCAACTATAAATATTTCTTTAAGCTTAAGAAATTGAAAAACATCATTTTATTATTTCGCTAGCCACTGATTGCTTGCAGGTGAACACTTCTAATGATGTCTTACTAAAATGGAAGAAATAATAAAATCATCAGTCATTACTGCAAGAATGGAAGACCCAGAAGCATATGGCTGAATGGCACTTCCTAGCCGAAGCATGGAAAAGATCAATTTTCCTAACACTAGATGCTACGACTGAATGTAATGTTATTCTCTCTGTATTCTACTGCAAACCCCTCTCTGGACAATATTGCTTAAATGCAGGATTCTAAGTTCTTGGTATACTTTTCTCCATGGCAAATTGAAAAGAAATGACAATGACAAAGGCAGAACAAAGTACATATTGCCAGTGCATTCTAGACCTTAAAAATAAATGTTGCATCATAGGCTCATATGCGGGAGCTCTATTTATAAACACTCTTGGATAAGTATTCAACACTGAGAAGAATTTGTCCTCTTAAATTGTACTGCTTAGATGTCTCAGAGTAGTCTAATGTATTTAATGCCTTTTGATAATAACATGTTTTTGCTAGATGTAAGACAGCAACCTCCAAAGCTAATTTAATGCTGGGGTAAATAGATCTTGGCAATTTTTATAATCACATCCACAAAGGCAAAATTACAGTTAGGATCTAGGTTGCATATCCATGACTGGATGTAGACAATCACTTTATCAACATTAAAGAAGATGTGATGACACAATTGTTGTTGATGTGTTTCTTATACTTCTTTGATTCACAAGAAAGTCCATTAAGACAAAAGCTTGGCATGCATGCCCTTTTTAATAAAAGAAAAGAAAGTTAACCAAGTTCAGATTTGCTTCACTCTTTTCCTAACTGTTTGTCCTTCATAATAGCTGTTCACCTGCTGTGATATGCTGGTGCTTTAAAAAAGATTCAATAGCATATTCCAGGATAGTTTAATTTGTTGTATCTTGTTATTTTCTCATGTAAAGTAGAAACTGTATCAGTGATGATCTCAGAATGTACAGGTGATGAGACACACAGTAAGAGGAGTTGAGAAACTTGTAGTTGACAGAGAATTATTGATCCTAATTGTCTAAACTCCATCAGCATGGTGAAGCATAACATGATGAAGCAAGAATGCTAGAAGCTGTCAGTCACCAACTTCTTGAGGGCCATTTACCAGCCATGCTGTAGGACAAAAGAAGCTCTCTTCCAGTTAAATCTGTTCACCCTTACTGATACTTCATTGAGGAAAACCTAGTAAGTTCCCAAGGTATCCTTCAAAAAGTGTTTCCTTCAAATGATCTTGGTTAACTACTTCACAGGTTCTCTCCTTTCCACTTAAGTCCCACAAATTAATCCATCAATGGGCCAAGCTCTCACCAGGATTAAAACAAGAAAAAAAATCCATGTTTACCTTTTTAAAGGGATGTTATAATTGCTCTATTTTATCACTTGCAGTAATTTTTTAAAACTTAATTAAAAATTCAAATTTATCCTACATGCTAATTAGATTATTTCTGAGCCCCAACTGAAATACATTTAACATCTGTGGGGAACCTCTGAAATACTTCACTAAACATATCAAATAAGATAGTTATAAACTCAAAATAAGTTAGCATCATATTATCTAAGATAACACCCATAACAGATGAAAGTATAATTTCTTTTTCAGGAACATAAAAGACATGAGTCAGAACATCATTTATTTCAATGTAATCTATGCCAGGCTTGAAGAGCTTATCACCAACAGCTTCATCTCAAAAGTCCACTATGTGTTCTAGTTCAGACCTCTGACTAGACTGATATCCCTCCTATGGCAGTTTGCTGGGCAAGTCAATTGGTTGGGATTGAAAAATGGAGAAAACAACTTGCCCCTCTGATGGGTTTCAAAGACCAGTCATTGTGCATGGTGCCAAGATGTCTGACTGCCTGGGCAGCGTTTATTCTTTTATACCATTTTTACAAGCAAGGAAGAGTAGCATAGATACAGCATTTGGATTGGAGAATATATCCCACATGGGTGAAACCTCCCATCCACATTGGTACAACCTCCCAACCAATCCTTAGTAATAGTGGTGATGTTAATAAATGAGATCACCTATATATCTGGAAAGTTCGGGACTTTCCACCTTCACCAAGATAGGGAATGAGATCATGCAAGTAGCCAAGAGACCCTATATAGGTTTTAGACTGCAATTTGCTGCTAGCACTAGTGCCATCTATAGGATCTCAGTAGCTACTACACCCCTCTTACTTTTGACCCTTCCATTGTCAACTATTCCTTTGAGCCCCATCTACCAACACTTGCATTCTCATGGAGATTTTTATTATCATTATGGCGGGTTGCCTAGTCAGCTAGATATTTAGACTGGATCTGGCTATTCTTTTACCTTTTTATGGAGTCCTTCCCAACCACCTGGGATAGGCAGATGTTGTTTGATGGTATTAAAGGTATCATTGTAGGATGTAGGGTGTTCCAAGTAAAGTTACCTTTTGCAATTGACTGGAGGTGATTTGGTCGATGCTGATGGTATTCAAGTAGTGTTCCAGTTGTTTTGGGATTGTATTCAAGGCATCTATCACTACTGATACTATCTTTACTTTCATTGACCATGGTTATTGTTCTTCTATTTGCAGGTGATATTCTCCAGTTCTTTGCTTTTATTCTGCTAGATATTACAATGTCTACTATGAAAACCGTTTTGTTTTTCTTATTAATAATTGTTAAGTCTGGGATTTTTATTTTTATTTTTATTTTTTATTTTTATTCATATTTATATCCCACCCTTCTCCAGAGACTCAGGGTGGCTTACAGTTTTTGGGATACAACCCAATGTGCTCAGCAATAGCCTTCATTCCATTGTATATGCCTGCTTATTACTAAGCGGCATTTTTTACAAAGTCAGCTTATTGCCTCCAACAATCTTGGGTCCTCACTTTACCTACCCCAAGAGGATGGAAGGCTGAGTCAACCTTGAGCCTGGTGGGATTCGAGCCTGCAATAATTACAGGCAGCTGGAGCTAAGTGCTAGGCTATTAACAGCCTGCACCACCAAGGCCCTTGGGATGGCAGATACTTATCTGAATTATTATTATTTTGGTGCTTTCAAGTTAGTATTGGTTCCTAGCAGCTGCCTGCAAAGTCCCTGCAGTTTTCTTGACAAGATTCACAAGTAGTTTGCCATTGCCTGCTTCCTAGGGCTGAGAGAGAATGACTGATCCAAGGTCACCCAGTTGGCTTTATACAGGACTGGAATTCACAGCCTTCCTGGTATCCCAGTTTTTAGACTGATACCTTACCCATACACCAAACTGATTCTCAAATAGATGATTCTAAAAGCAAATCCTAATAGAAAAATAAACCACTGGTTTACACAGAGTGGTAGCAGGTGTCTGGAGTTTTGGAGAAAGGATCTATCTATGCAAAATGTTCTCCTTCCCTAAAGGGTATAATCAAATGTGTTTGTACTAGCATTGGCAGAGAAGGCCTGAAAGTCAATGTGGCAGAATCAGCTTACTTTATTTTGAAGTAACTGCAATGATACTTATTCATATTTCAAATATATATTTATATTAGGCTATGGGGCAGGGTGCAGCTGCTCCATTCCACTTTTATTCTATTTATCTCCTGTTATACTACCAGACATTTCACTAGAGAGGGCTTTTTGCTTGTTTTGTATTTTGCTCTGAAATGTCAATCTCCTGTGTCAAAAAAAAAATCCAAAAACAAACTAGCAGAGAAAACAAACCAGTATCAGGACAGATTTTACATGAGATTAACCAGGCTCCTTTCTACTTATCTTTCTGTTCTTATATGCCCCAGCTTGAGATTTGAAATTTGTGAAGATCTCTCTCTCTCTCTCCCTCTCCCTCCCTCCCTCCCTCCCCCCCTCTCTCTCCTTCCCCCTCTTTCTCCCTCTCCTCCCTCCCAATCCCTCTGCCTCCCTCTCTTTCTCTCTCCTAAAAAGATCTACTCTGCATAAGCAGGTGTCCAGCCTTTTTGCAAGTCAAACCAAAATAGACTAAAATAGTAGCCCCCACCAAAGGACAAGAGAATGACATTGGAAAGGAAGGGAGGGGAGGGAAGACTGTCAGTCAGGCTGAACCTATCAGGCAAATTAATAGAGGTCCTCCCTACTTCACTCACAACCTCCCATTGAACTATCAGCACAACCCATTGTGGTTTTCTGCCAGGGTGTATTAATTTCTTGGCTTCATTCATTTAGACAGCACCAATCTTCTGAGAAATTAATATTCCTGTATCAGAAACAAAAGGCTACACAAACCAGTTGTCCAGACTCTCTCTGAAATCAAACCAGAATCACCATATTGGGCAATTGCAGAAACTTAAACATGAAAAGATGTGCCTGCAATAAACTTAAGCAACTCATAAGAGCTGGGGAAGTTCCTCCCTGTGTGACCACCATCTTTGGTCTACCAGGAGAAGAGGGAATAGACCATTTTAACAGCAGAAGTACGATCACCTTCAGAATGATTCTGCAGTGAACTGGGGATGAGGCAGACATGAAACCATCAAACATATACTCCTTAAGAGTGCTTTTCCAATCCAGGTCTAGTAACCCTAAGTAAGATTTTGGTCAATATAATCTAACCAATAGCCTGCATGGGCAAAGACCTGGCATGATTTTGATAAAGACCAAACGTATTTAGGTCTTTTGGTGATTTATTCATCTTATTGCTAATCTGGTATACTGTATATTACAATTTAAAGTTTCTTTAAGTCTAAGAATTCTAGCTTTCTTCACTGTCTTTTGTCTCTGTGAAAATTTGCTTAAGGTATAAAAATTTGCATACTAATTTGCAAGCTTTTTAATATAGGGTTTTTAAGTAATATATAGTCCAATTTTATATATGTATATAAATAAATGCATGAAAAGATGAGTAGATCTGTGGATCAAAACAGTTCCAAGATGAAGAAGCCTTGACTAGGGGTATAAAATAAATTAACCAAATTCAGTGGGAAATATAGCAAAATGGATTTTGCTTGGTCAGGCAGCAGTGAATTGTAGCTGATTATCTATCATTGTCCATTGAAATATCATCACAAAGAAGTGCATATTTGGCAAAGACATATTCAAAAAGAAATACAGGTGAAACTCGAAAAATTAGAATATCGTGCAAAAGTTCATTTATTTCAGTAATGCAACTTAAAAGGTGAAACTAATATATGAGATAGACTCATTACATGCAAAGCAAGATAGTTCAAGCAGTGATTTGTCATAATTGTAATGATTATGGCTTACAGCTCATGAAAACCCCAAATCCACAATCTCAGAAAATTAGAATATTGTGAAAAGGTGCAATATTCGAGGCTCAAAGTGTCCCACTCTAATCAGCTAATTAAGCCATAACAACTGCAAAGGGTTCCTGAGCCTTTAAATGGTCCCTCAGTCTGGTTCAGTAGGAATCACAATCATGGGAAAGACTGCTGACCTGACAGTTGTGCAGAAAACCATAATTGACACCCTCCATAAGGAGGGAAAGCCTCAAAAGGTAGTTGCAAAAGAAGTTGGATATTCCCAAAGTGCTGTATCAAAGCACATTAATAGAAAGTTATGTGGAAGGGAAAAGTGTGGAAGAAAAAGGTGCACAAGCAGCAGGGATGACTGCAGCCAAAGGATTGTCAGCAAAAGGCCATTCAAAAGTGTTGGGGACTTTCACAAGGAGTAGACTGAGGCTGGGGTCAGTGCATCAAGAACCACCACACACAGATGGATCCTGGACATGGGCTTCAAATGTCATCAGAAGCTGCCTTACCTGCTAAAGAAAAACAGACCTGGTCTGTTGCTCAGTGGTCCAAAGCCCTCTTTTCTGATGAGAGCAACTTTTGCATCTCATTTGGAAACTGTTATGTATGCAGGTTTGAATGTCATTGGTTAAGTTTGAACTGTTCTTGTAAAATGTCAGAAATGATTGGTTTAAAAAGTGCGGGAAAACCCTGCACTCTGATTGGCTGGCAACCGCGCTGCTGGCTATAAGTAACAGTAGCACCAGCCAAATTGGGTCTGTTATGAGCTGTAGTCACTAATAAACTGTTCACTGAAGCACTCCGCCGTCTGACTCTTCATGCAAATCTAACACTGGCTAATTTAACGGGATCCTTCCCAAGAGAAGACAACGCTGAGAAGAAGCGAGAGAGATGGCTGTGCTGAACACCCCCCAGCCCCGCTCGATCCGACGGCAGAAGACTGGGACTCGATGCAGATCGCTTCCAAATGTATTTGAGGGAAACGATTCACCCGACATTTCCGACAAGCGGAAGAGGGCGGTCTTTTCACCCACTGCAGTCCAGCCATTTTCAAGATGGCGAAGGCATTGGCGGAGCTGCAGACGGAAGGTACTGGACTGGCCCGATTTAGAAAAGTTATTAAGAGCCCATTACACGCCACAAGTATCGTGCCTCATTAAGAGACACGAATTCTACCGTCGGGATCAATGGGGAAAGCGAAAACGTTAATGACTTCGTGGCAAGTTTAAGGGACATTGGGGGTGCATGTGAATTTATCAACTTAGAAGAGGCCATGCACGATCTATTTGTTCTAGGCCTAAAAGACAAGGTTTTGCAGAGCAAATTATTAATGAAACCTATGATCACACTTAAGGAGGCCATAGAAGAAGCTTCTTCAGTGGAAATTACCAAGTCCTCAGCAGCAGCCATGAAGAAAATTAACAAGGCTTCAAGCCATCCTGATGTGGAAAAATCTACAACAACCCATTGCGAGCAAATAGATTCTGATTCAGACTGTAGCGAGGTGGAGGAAGGAATTTATAGACTCAGAATGGAGAAGAAAAGGAAAGACCTTGGAAGAAAGAGGCAAGACTTTTATTGCAGAGGTTGTGGGGCCACCCCACTGAATGCAAGTTATTTGATACCATCTGTCTCCGTGAGAAAAAGAGGTCACCTAGCAAGAGTCTGCAAATCATCCAGAACTCCACCAAGCAGAAAGAAGTTTCCTGACAAAGATTTCAAGCCTAACAACTTCAGTGAGAAAATGGGGCACAATACAGAAGCAAAAGGGAAGAATGAAACTCATCAAACAGTCACCATTCGTCATTCTTCATCCTTAAGAAGCAGAAAAGTACATGTGAAGGTACTAATTGAAGGAAGGCCTTGCCAAATGGAAGTGGACTCAGGCTCCTATTTATCTATGGTGCCATGGGACACTATTCACAGGCTACTTCCCAACATTCAGAAGAAGCATTTCCAGAAGCAAGTACTGACTCTTAAAGACTACCAAGGGAACAAGATTCCAGTAGTTGGAACAAGAGAATTCATTGTGAAGTTCAAAGGCCACACCAAATGTTTGCCCCTGACCATCGTGGACAAGGACCGCCCAAGCTTTCTGGGACTTGAGTGGTTCAATCCACTAGGCATCAAGGTGACTGCCATCAATCATGTGAGCAACACTGAATGGGAGGAGGCCCTGAAGAGTCAGTTTCCAGAGGTCTTCAGCAACGGATTGGGCAAGTATATGGGGACCTCTATGACTTTCAACCTAGATTCCAAGGTGCCCCCAATTCGCTTAAAGCCCAGAAGGGTCCCATTTGCCTTAAAGGAAAAAATTGATGCACAATTAGATAAACTAATAGCTCAAGGAGTTTTAGAGCCCACTGACCACTCCAGGTGGGAGACACCCATATTCACACCAGTCAAGGCTGATGGGTCAGTAAGAATCTGTGGAGACTATAAGGGGACCCTTAACCATGCGCTGCAGCAGAGCGCATACCCAGTACCAGTTGTGCATCATCTGCTACAGTCACTTGGCAGGGGTACAATCTTTGCCAAATTGGACTTGGCCCAGGCATATCAACAACTAACAGTTGATGATGCCACTGCAGAGGCCCAAACCATTGTGACTCATAGAGGTGCCTTCAAATGTAAAGGTTACAATTTGGAGTAAGCGTGGCACCTGGCATTTTTCAAAGTCTTATGGAAAGAATGCTGCAAGGACTGCCAGGGGAGTGCCTACTTTGATGTTAATCTCTGCTGAAAATGACACTCAGCTTCAAGAAAGACTCAGAGAAGTCCTTACCAGATTCAGAAAAGCGGGGTTAAAGGTCAAGGAAGACAAATACACACTTAAAACAGACAGAGTTGAGTTCCTGGGCTACATGATTGACAAGCATGGCATCCACCCTACTGATGCCAAGATTAAAGCAATCAAAGAAGCCCCTAAACCTAAATGCAAAACAGATTTGCAAGCCTTCTTGGACTCATTAACTTTTATCACATGTTTCTACCTCAAAAGGCATCCATTGCTGAACCTTTGCACCATCTGCTTGATAAAAATGCTGTTTGGATCTGGGGGAGGAAGGAACAATCAGCATTTAACAGTATTAAGAGACTAATCACATCTGATGCTGTATTGATACAATTCTCTGAGAATTTGCCTGTTGTACTGACTTGTGATGCATCCCCTTTTGGAGTGGGGGGGGGTTTGAGCCACAGGATTCCCAGTGGAAGGGAAGCCCCTATTGCATTTTACTCTCACACTTTGTCCAAAGCAGAGAGGAATTATAGCCAACTGGACAAGGAGGCATTGGCAGTTGTTGCAGCTGTCAAAAATTTCATGAATATCTGTATGGCAGGTCATTTACCATTGTTACAGATCACAAACCTTTATTAGGCATTGTGGCAGGAGACAAACCTACGCCTACTATCCTGTCACCAAGAATGCTGAGGTGGACTGAATTTCTTGCAGCCTATTCATACAAACTGATTCACAGGCCTGGCAAGGACATTGGACATGCTGATGCACTGAGTCGTTGCCCACTGCCTTGCCACAAGGTGGACTTTGAACCTGAAACACACACCTTTTTCCTAGAGACTGTTGCTAAGCTTCTAGTCCATGCTGCTGAGATTGCCAGAGAGACTGCCAAAGACACTGTGTTGGCTCCTGTTGTAGGCTGGATTAAGAAAGGTTGGCCTCTTCAAGATCTACCTCACCTTGCCCAACCTTTTAAGTCCAGGCAAACTGAATTATCTGTATTAAGAGGATGTATTTTGTGGGGTAACAGGGTGGTTATTCCTGCAAAACTGCAAAGAGAGGTTTTGGAAATGTTACATGAGGGTCATCCTGGGATTGTAAGGATGAAGGGATTGGCCAGGAGTTATGTATGGTGGCCAGGTATTGACAAAATGGTTGAAAACTGGGTTGCATCTTGTCCCAATTGCCAGGTAGTCAGGCCTGTCCACTCACGCCCCACACAGGAATGGGAATGTCCTAGGGGCCCATGGTCTAGGATCCACATTGATTTAGCAGGCCCTACTAGAGGGCACACTTTTCTGGTTATAGTAGATGCATATTCCAAATGGCTCGAGGTAATTCCCATGACATCCACCACAACTGATGCTGTCATCAAGCAGCTCAGAAAACTGTTTGTAACCCATGGGTTACCAGATGTCCTTGTCTCTGACAATGGCCCTCAAATCACATCTAACATTTTTGAATCCTTTCTAGCACAACAGGGTATCAGACATGCCCTCACTGCCCCTGGGCACCCTTTCGCCAATGGTCGGGCTGAACGCATGGTACGCTTTACCAAAGAGAAGCTTCAGCAGCTGGGTCCTGGGGACATCACTGAGAAGCTTGAAAACTTCTTAGTGTTCAGCACATCACTGCTAGCTCATCAAATAACTTATCCCCAGCAGAGTTGTTGATGAGTAGGAAACTTAGGTCTTCCCTTGACCGCCTTCATCCCACTTACACGCACCCAACACACCACTGGATTGCACTTCCAAAGTTCGTACTTTCAGTGTGGGTGATTCTGTATATGCTAAGAACCTTATAGGTGAACCTCTGTGGATTCCTGCTGAAATAACTCACATCACGGCCCTCGTTCTTACAGGGTACAAACAGAGGATGGACTCCTCTGGAGAAGGCACATTGACCAACTTAGATCCAGGTTCTCTCAGGAACATCACCCCTGTCTCTCTCTGGGTCCTCACCTGATGTCACTTCTAGGGGAAGGGGAGGAACAGGAGGAAAATCAGCAAGCAAGAATCAACCCCATGTGTAACGAGCCATTACGACAGGAACCATCCCGAACCCTGTCACAATGCCAAGATCCATCCTTAGAAGTGGAAGATTGCACATCACTACCTGACTTGGGTGCTGACATTGGAATGGAGATGGGTTGGGAGGAGAGACCAGATTCTAACAGTCTAACAGGGTCTCCTTTCACAGGAAGTCCCAACAGGAAATGTCAGTAGACACATTTCCTCTCTCACTGGGTGAGAACGTTAAAACTTCTGAACCACGAAGGTCTCAACGCATTTAAGAGCCCCACCTATTTAAAGGAATACATTAGATAGGTTGGGGTTTGGTATGGACTGAACCTAGTGGGGAGGGGTGTGTATGTAGGTTTGAATGTTATTGGTTTATTTGAACTGTTCTTGTAAAATGTCAAATGGTATTGGTTTAAATAGTGCGGGAAGAAACCCTGCACTCCCATTGGCTGGCAACAACAGCTGCAGGCTATAAGAAGCAGCCGTAGCCCAGCCAACTCGGGTCCATTCGAGCTGTAGTCACTGAATAAACTCTTTGCTGGAACTCTTCGCATCTGACTCTTCATGCAGACTTAACAGACATCATTTTCCAGCAGGACTTGGCACCTGCCCACACTGCCAAAAGCACCAAAACCTGGTTCAATTACCGTGGGATTACTGTGCTTGATTGGGCAGCAGACTCGCCTGACCTGAACCCCATTGGGAATCTTGGCATTGCCAAGAGAAAGATGAGAGACATGAGACCGAACAATGCAGAAGAGCTGAAGGCCGCTATTGAAGCATCCTGGTCTTCCATAACACCTCAGCAGTGCCACAGGCTGATAGCTTCCATGCCATGCCGCATTGAGGCAGTAATTGCTGCAAAAGGGACCCAAACCAAGTACTGAGTACATATGCATGCTTATACTTTTCAGAGGTCCAATATTGTTCTATGTACAATCCTTGTTTTATTGATTGCATGTAATATTCTAATTTTCTGAGATTGTGGATTTGGGGTTCTCATGAGCTGTAAGCTATAATCATCACAATTATGACAAATCACGGCTTGAACTATCTTGCTTTGCGTGTAATGAGTCTATCTCATATATTAGTTTCACCTTTTAAGTTGCATTACTGAAAGAAATGAACTTTTGCACGATATTCTAATTTTTTGAGTTTTACCTGTATATGCTTCACTCTCCTGTACATAAAAATGTGTGTTAGAGATAAAAATTTTGTAGTGTAAGGCACATTGCATGCAAAGGGATACATGAAGGAAAAAAAGGCCAATGGCAATACAAATCTCCCAGCACTGAGGAAAGACACATGCAAATTTTCCAATGAATTGAAATAGATCTGGTCATACCACTGCCAGTCAAAAAGACTTTCTACAGCTAGTCCATTTTTCCCTCTTTAACTGATTTTCTATGTATGAAAAATGAAGAAGTAGTTTAAAATACAAAATATTAGACACAGGTGGGAAAAAGAAACATAAAAAGGTCTTCAGATTCATATTTTTCACTATGCAATATTTTCTTCAATTGTATTTTGCTGAATTAAGAAACAACAACAGTTGGGTTTATGTAACATGTACTTCAAATCCAAAGAGACCATATTATAGAATAATGGAATGAAATCCTCCCAAATATCAAGGTCTAGTCAGAAAATTCTTGGAATAGGTCAAAGGTGTTGCATGAGCAAAGCTGGAACAGGAAGACTTCCCAAGGTGCAGGTACAACTTAAGGGTTAAATGTAATAGCACTTATTTATCTGGTGGAGCAATAAATTCCTACTGTACCCTTTGATAAAGCAAAGTGAATATTACCTATCTACATAGCTTATCTGATAAGATGTAAGGATAAATTATCCTTTAAATTATGTGCTGGTCTAGTTTCTCTTTGATTTCAATCTAAATGTCTTATCTTTCATTTTCAACCTCTGTAACACTTATTTTGAACATCTGAGAAGAACCCTGAAGCAATTAGTGTAAAGCAATTACAAATTTTACAGGGTATGCAATTTAAAAACTGTGGACTTGCAAAGGCAAATGTTGCAATTACATTTATGGAGCCTATGCCTGAATTATGTCATTGGAAGCCACAATCAGGAGAGCTTGACTGCCCTGCCTTGTGTTTTAACTTCCAACACTGCATAAAAAATATTAGTCTGCTTTTTTATATACATCAACTCTCGTTAATATCATGGAAGGGGAATTGATTTTTTTTAGTTTTTTTTCCAGACAATGAAGATAAACTTTATGAGATGCTAATGTCTAATCTCCAGGTCAGCTAACTCTTAAAGGCATAGTTGGAAAGTCTACCACAGTACTAACTTGTAAATAGCCTTTAGTCTTGCAACCATTTTCAAGAATCAGTGGAAGTAACAATCTTTCCAATTGTGTTTTTTATTTACATGTGCTATCACTCAAGTAAAACCAGCAGATTCATGTTTTCACATTTGTAGGAGCCTTAACAAAATCTATAGTTCTTTTTTACTTTTAACATTTTGACTTAAGCTATCTCTTCCTGAATGGTGAATTTTGTCACAAATACAGAAATCCATCACTCCAGTAGGCATACTGGTTCTTAGCATCGTTTAGCTCTATAAATCTGAATGAAAAATGATAGAGACATCTCTGCCTGAACAAACAGTAATTGAATCAAAGACTATAATGCTGGGGCTATATCTTTTGTAAAAAGACAATATATAAGGCAAGTTAACAACACATTTAGAAATGGAATGCAATGCAATGGAACATTCTGTGATGGTAAGAAGTCATATATTCATATATAGTCATATAGTCATATATTTCAGAAATAAATTATGTTCAATTATATCTAATTCTCAGAGACTGGATGGACAACTGGTGCTCTTATACTGTGTTATATTGAGAAGTATATTGAGAAGTATTATATTGGAATAAAAAGGTAAGGGTTTCCCCTGACAGTTGTGTTTCAATTCTACAGAGTGGTGCTCATCTCCAGTTCTTAGCTGAGGGAGCCAATGTTGTCCAAAGACACTTCCATGGTCAAGTGGTTGGCATGGCTATGCACCAAGGCACACTGAATGTTGTTACCTTCCCACTGAAGTGGTACCTATTTATCTACTCACATTTGCATGCTTTTGAAGTACTTGATTGGCAGGAGACTATAGAATACTCCTTCAGAATTAAATAAAAATGTTTCAACTCCTCTTCCAGTATGTGTAGTGATAAAAATAACTCCTACTTTCTATAACTGTCTCTCTTTTTTATTCAAAAGTGTTGGACCATGATTCCCTTCATCTTCTACCAAAAGCTTCTCTCTTTTGGCATAGAACTTCCATCATCTCATACTAGAAGAACTGTAGACTAAGGCAACTGTTGACAAGAGGTCAGATAGTTTTCCCCCTCCCAGCTGTATGAACAGTCATATGGAAACAGCCAGTATACTTGTATAAAATAGAACACTACTAGACACAAGCAGCAAAAATCCAGACAACCAACAGATTGCAGCAAATATAATATTGTGTGTCTCTTTGTTGCTATCTGAATGTTTACATCCCAGGTCCAATAGTATGGATACATATAGCCCAGTATGATCTTTCTTTCCATTTAGGATAGAATGAGGTTGAGGAGAATTGAGGTATTCCATTGAAGGGAACCTGGTGAGTATGTAGAAATGCCTTATCATGCGTTGCAATTTCCCCAGACTACTAAAGAATTTGTTTCTCCTCTCCTGTTTTAATCACCATGTAACCTGCAGTGATGGTTAAAGGAGATGAAAAAAAGCACCTGATTGTAAAAATTGATGGTGTGATAATGATATCAGTTTTACAACTCTCAATGCTATTTTTAACATAGGAGTAATGTTGGTGCGATATTCAGGCAGCTTCAGCTTATTGCAAATACCATTTCTTCTTTCCTATGAACAAAAAACCCTAAACACTGGGAATTCCCTTTAAAGGGAGAGATTTCACATATTCCTTTGAACATGTTTGCACATTTTTTTCCCCAAACAAGGGAACAAAAACTATTACAGATACTAAAAGCACACAAGAACAATGTATGTGCTAGCAGCTTATTTCCTTTTCATGTGGTGTGTAAGGGGAGTTCATTCTTGGGTAGGACCCTGCTTTAATGGCCTTTCTTTACTTGCTGTATTGACCAGGCAACTGGTTAGGCTCATGTTTTTCAGCATATTCGTACTATTCCTGGTTCTGAAGTGATGCTAACTCTTAAGACCATTTCAATTGCTTTGAGGGCATTGGGGTAAACATGGTGGCATGTGCAAATGCCCTGACAATGTGTTTTCCCATCTGATATAGCATATAAACATGAATCTGGTTTTATCTCGGGAGGCCGCACTGACTGAGTGTAAGGTGATAGTAATTCTTTCTCCCAGCATCACCTTCACTGTTAGCCCAATGTGGTAGATAAGCTTGTGCAGATGTTCTTTCTTTGTTTGGATGTTTGTGCAGCGTTTTCCTAGCCTAGTTGCCCCCACAGCAACTAAGAGATGATTAAAATAATTATAAAATAAAAATACAAGCAGCAGCAGAAATGCAGCACAGATAACAGATGAAACAATGTCACCATCATTTTAATAGAGTTGAATGATCAAACAGAAACAGGTTTCTGATGGAGACCATTCCAAACAAAACTTAGCTAACCATCCAGGATCTGCACTAATTGGACCATTTCAACCAAGCTGCTATTAATCATCATCGTTTTTTAACAACCCCATAATCCCTTATGGGGTGGAATCTGGGCAACTGAATGGAGCTGGCAGAGTGTTTTAATGGCTGGATTCCACTCCTGTCACCAATGTAGAGTTATATTCAGCAGATATATTCTCAGTGTGCCCAGAGAGAGAAATATCTGCCTCTGCCTGGGATCAAAATCACAGCCTCCTGATTGTGAGGTGATAGTTCCACCTCTAGACCACCGCACCACTCCAACCAAGCTGCTATTAATGAATTAATAAAAAGTGGGTTGTAATTTTGATGGGAAAGAATTCTAGAAACTGAGTGAAACATCAAAAAAGTTCCAACCGCAAACTCAAGAGAAGGGTTTTGGCACTTGTTCCTAGAATTTTTAGCAGTGTCTAGAAAAATGCAACCCATTTGAAATAAAGCAACTGTAATCACTGGTTACATTTTACAGGTGAAACTCAAAAAATTAGAATATTGTGCAAAAGTTCATTTATTTCAGTAATGCAACTTAAAAGGTGAAACTAATATATGAGAAAGACTCATTACACGCAAAGCAAGATAGTTCAAGCCGTGATTTGTCATAATTGTGATGATTATCGCATACAGCTCATGAAAACCCCAAATCCACAATCTCAGAAAATTAGAATATTGTGAAAAGGTGCAATATTCGAGGCTCAAAGTGTCCCACTCTAATCAGCTAATTAAGCCATAACACCTGCAAAGGGTTCCTGAGCCTTTAAATGGCCTCTCAGTCTGGTTCAGTAGGAATCACAATCATGGGAAAGACTGCTGACCTGACAGTTGTGCAGAAAACCATCATTGACACCCTCCATAAGGAGGGAAAGCCTCAAAAGGTAATTGCAAAAGAAGTTGGATGTTCCCAAAGTGCTGTATCAAAGCACATTAATAGAAAGGGAAAAGTATGGAAGAAAAAGGTGCACAAGCAGCAGGGATGACCGCAGCCTGGAGAGGATTGTCAGGAAAAGTCCATTCAAAAGTGTTGAGGACATTCACAAGTAGTGGACTGAGGCTGGAGTCAGTGCATCAAGAGCCACCACACTCAGACGGATCTTGGACATGGGCTTCAAATGTCGTATTCCTCTTGTCAAGCCACTCCTGAACAACAAACAAAGTCAGAAGCGTCTTACGTTTGAAGCGTCTGTTGCTCAGTGGTCCAAAGTCCTCTTTTCTGATGAGAGCAACTTTTGCATCTCATTTGGAAACCAAGGACCCAGAGTCTGGAGGAAGAATGGAGAGGCACACACTGCAAGATGCTTGAAGTCCAGTGTGAAGTTTCCACAGTCTGTGTTGATTTGGGGAGCCATGTCATCTGCTGGTGTTGGTCCACTGTGCTTCATTAAGTCCAGGGTCAATGCAGCCATCTGCTAGGAGATTTTGGAGCACTTCATGCCTCCTTCCACAGACAAGCTTTATGGGGATGTTGACTTCATTTTCCAGCAGGACTTGGCACCTGCCCACACTGCCAAAAGCACCAAAACCTGGTTCAATGACCGTGGGATTACTGTGCTTGATTGGGCAGCAAACTCGCCTGACCTGAACCCCATAGAGAATCTATGGGGCATTGCCAAGAGAAAGATGAGAGACATGAGACCGAACAATGCAGAAGAGCTGAAGGCCGCTATTGAAGCATCCTGGTCTTCCATAACACCTCAGCAGTGCCACAGGCTGATAGCTTCCATGCCATGCCGCATTGAGGCAGTAATTGCTGCAAAAGGGACCCAAACCAAGTACTGAGTACATATGCATGCTTATACTTTTCAGAGGTCCAATATTGTTCTATGTACAATCCTTGATTTATTGATTGCATGTAATATTCTAATTTTCTGAGATTGTGGATTTGGGGTTCTCATGAGCTGTAAGCCATAATCATCACAATTATGACAAATCACGGCTTGAACTATCTTGCTTTGCGTGTAATGAGTCTATCTCATATATTAGTTTCACCTTTTAAGTTGCATTACTGAAATAAATGAACTTTTGCACGATATTCTAATTTTTCGAATTTCACCTGTATTTACCTAGACAAATGTCTAGATATAAAGAATAAAAGAGCAACTGGCACGCACACTAGCATTCAGATTTCAATCTGCTACAAGAACAATTACTTTTTATGAAGCTACAAATGCCAAGATAGAAGAAGACCAAAAGAAGAAAAAAAGATACTTTCTCGTGTTAAGAGATGACTCTCCAGTATCAAAATCAAACAGCAATTCAGCAAATTGGATGTAATTGAATTACCATTATAAATTGTGAAATAACTTTGTACATGGGTATATTTACATAAGAAGTTAAATAAAGCAATTCTTCTGAGTCAGGAATATCTCAGATACTTCCTTATGGAGAATTTTAAAAGTCTGTAAGAGTTCTTTCCTGGATTTGTTCAAGAAATACACATCTCCTAGCAAAGCCAGACTGCTGTGGTTAGCGATGGGAACTAGTCAACCACAATAGTATAGAATTAAATGGCTTTAAAGACAATAATTATAAATAAACAATACACAAAGACAAAACCATCATCATAAAGTTACACAACCTAGGAATTATCAAGTTCCTATAGAGCAGGGATGTCAAACCTGCTCATATCATATTGTGATGTATTGCAATGTTTTTTGCCTTTGCGGAACTGGGGTGGGTGTGGCCTGCACAGGCTGCCATTTTGACAGGCCTGCTATAGGGTGGGGGGTTGGACTAGATGATCTATAAGGTCCCTTCCAACTCTGATTATTTGTAATCTGTTAATAGGGAAAAGTGTAAAGCATATAGATAGGGTTTTTTTAAGTTCTTGTTAAAGTAGTTCAAAGAATGGGCAGATTTTACTTCTCTTGATTTCATTCCAGTTTATTTCTTGACTATGTTTCAGTGTCTCACAGAATTCCATATTTTTGCCAGTTGTTATAATTCCATATTTTCTCCAGTTGTTTTCTGAGCAAAGGAAAGAGTAATTATAAAGAAAATACTATATATATATCTGAGCTTAATGATGCTTTGGCAGTGTTGTATGCCACAGTTCTATAAATGCAAAGATAAATAGGCTGTTATATTTCATTAGCTAGTTTAATATTAAAACATCCTTTACACACCTCAAATATTCCAGACAGAAGCATTCTGGAATTACTTCTTTGGGCTATGCTTTAAATTGTCATTTATGGCTTACCTAATCTCCTTCAATCTTATTATCACGTAAAGATTAAGTTATTTTATTTTATGATACTTGAGCATAGAGTTTTCTATGTGTCTTTGGTGTCTGGAATTTTTCATTTTTTATTGTGCCATATAATAAAATTATCTATTGATTAATATTTCCTATCAAGATATAAACCCCAATTTAGATATTCATTAGAATATAGATAAATACAAGGTATATAAAATCTGTTAAAGTATTGCTACTTTTACTTTTAAATTGGTTTAATACTTTCTAAAATAAAATTGACTAGGTGGCATTGTCGGTGTCAAATCTTAGCAACCATATAGATAGATTTGTTCCATGATGATTTATCTTTACTTTGGTCTTTCACAAGGGTGTCAAACTCAAGGCCAGTGGGCCGGATATGGCCCATGGGGTGCTTAGATCTGACCTGTTTATTGGTCAACAGAACCAACACACACACACACACACATACACACAGAGCCTGCAGTTATGGGACAGCTGACAAAATGGAGTTGAGAGTGAGTGGGTTTTTATACCTTCTTTGGGCTTTGTATTTGAGATACCTGTTCCTGTTTCTGTGCAAGAATATGTACTTTAATATTCTAGTGGCTACTGTCAGATTCCTATGGGGTCATGGCTGGCTCTATAGGTAAAAGGGGAAATGCAAATCCTAGGTGTTTGTTTGAGCTAGTCTTGTCTTGCCTACAGTGGAGCCTTGGGCCATGACCATAATCCATTCCTGGACTCCGGTCACAACCTGATTTGGTCATGTCCAGAAGCAAGACTGCACATGCGCACATTTAAAAAATGGTGCCAAAGGGGAAATTGGCACAGAAAGGGAATCGCGATTTTGTTTGCCACCCAATTCAAAAATCGGGTTGATTTTTTGTTCACCACCTGATTTGGTCGCGAACAGGAGCGTTCATGACCCAAGGTTCCACTGTAATTGCTTATCTGGAGTTTCTGTCTGAACCAGTCTTTCTGAATGGATTACCAAATCTGCATTTCTAAAAGCTGGCCTCCTCAGTTTCTGCTTGGGGTAGAAGACTATTGCTGGTTTCTGCCTCCCTTAAGATTTTTTCCCATTTCTCCTTTAGGGGAAATATTTTATCCTGCCCTTTTTATATTCCCCAAAACATTTCATTCTCTAGGAGGGTGGGTGGGTGCTAACTTTCTACAAGAGAAAGAGTATGAAATAATTACAGTTGTTTTAGTTTTTAATGATACAGTGGAATATGATAATTTTGATTCATTGTTTATCCACTCTTAGCTTATTATTTGTACCATATTTTCTATCTTCTTACAAGTTCTGTATTTCTTTTTATTTATATTCTTTCTTTTTAAAACATCTGAAAAAAGAAGAAAAAGATACAAGGGAGGGTTACTAACTTAATTTAGGGTTATCCAACTAATATTATGCCAACATTATCTATATATATAAAAGTGAAATACCATTCATGCATCATCACAAAATCTCTAGAACCGTAAAGCCTATAAACTTGAAATTTGCCACATATGTTCCTCTTGGCTTCTAGGTGCTCACTAAGAAAAGATTTTTCGAAGTGACCATCAGAACATTAGTATTTCGTATATTATTATTAACATGCTCTGATGCTAAGGAGTCCCCCCCCACACACACATGAAAAGAAATCTGTTCCAAATGCAAAACACAAGCAGAGGAGTGGAGTTTCAGTTTCAGAGCACCAAGCAGCTTTAGTACAGAACAGTTCAGCTAAGACACTCCCAGGCTCCTTGCTGTTTCCTTCTTGCTCACACAGCAAATACTGTTTCAGTTTCCAAACAGCCCTCAACTCTCTCACACACTGACTGGACGCTAGCCAGATGAATACTGATGGATGCTGGTAGGCACAATTTTTTTCCCTATTTTCCTCCCAAAAAACTAAGCCCAATCACATAGTTTTGCAGAAAAGCACAGGTATAGAGCTGGTAATAAATAATGAAGGCAGACTTTCTATCACTTCAGTTATGGTTGAGTGATGCTGGAAGTAGAGAAACTGCCAAAAACAGGAGTCCATGGTATAAAATATTTGGCTGTTTAAAGTTAAAATTAAATAAGATGCATTTGAAGAGATGTCTCTCTAGACAATTCAAGCCTATATTTGGAAACTCCAAATAGCACATTAGCACCAATTTTGCTTATATTCGATTTGCAAACATTTTACACTAGCAATTTGACATATGTTGCAAAGTTTTCAACAATGTACAGCCAACTACCACTCAAACCTCCCCATATTTTAATAAAAAGTTTAATAAACATCTTGGAAATACTGAATCTTCAGCTTTCTGATAGGATTTGCACAGAACTATCATAAACATTCATAATTAGCATATTAATGGGAATGCTATTGAGCAGGTGCACCCTTACTAATACTCTTCTGTCTGTTCTGTTTTGTCCTCTCTCTTGTGGAGAGAATATTTCTTACATCTGGCAAGTATTGCTCAGCACAAGCTGCTTTAAGCTGTTTTAGATTGCAAACCATTATTGAGGTTCCCAATTAGCACATCTTTCTTTAAAAAGAGCAGCCACACATCAGCCATGAGTTAAGCCACTTGTTCTAACTGACTTTTTTTCCCTGCACTGCAACCATTAGAACCATCAATTCTATAGCTGTTCCTTCTCGTCTTTGTTGCCACAGTGATCCTTCCACCATGTCACTAAAAGCCAAACCACAGTTCAATTACTCAGGAGTGAAGTTATCTCTGTGGCAACAGAGAATAATCCAGGGGCAGCAGCGGTGCTAGTCAAACAGCTACTGTTTTTCTCTCTTCACCACCTGTTCTTTCTGCTTATCCTCATAACTGTATTGTTTGGTTGTTTTAAAGGCTTTACTGGGGGAAGAAAGGAAGGAGGAAAATTATAGCTGAAATGCAAAGAACAACATAGTGAATATGCTGCTTTTGTTTGGGTTATGTGCAGTTCTTGCACATTTATTTAGGAATGGTATGTAAAAGTTGGTCTAGTAGCATAACACAATTTGCTTTGGCAACTAGTATCTCAAAATTAGACATTCTAAACAGGACACATGGAAACTGACCAGAGGTGGTATTCAGCAGGTTCTGACCAGTTCTGGATAACCGGTAGCAGAAAGTTTGAGTAGTTCGGAGAACCAGCAAATACCACCTCTGACTGGAGATTTTACAGTATCCTTCCCCTGCCATGCCCACCAAGCCACGCCCACAGAACAGGTAGTAAAAAAAAATTGAATCCCATCACTGCAACTGACCCATTTCTGAACAACCTAAGTGGCATGTGGTCAGACTAGCTAACCTTATAGGACAAAATGGAATCAAGGACCACTACTACTGATGTAAAGAGGGCATGTTCCTTGCACAGTCCCCAATAGGTAACTGGAGTGGAGCAGTTGGCACACAAAGAAGTGAAACGCAGCCAATAACCTGGAAAGCTGAAACAAGCTGGAAAATCTATTTTTGATTTAAAGAAGTAGAGGATGGCTCTCCTATTAGTTATGGGTGGATCAAATATAGCTTCATTCATTTCTATCTTCAAGCAACAGTGGGTGGTCCATTCTCATATAATGGGGCAACCTGCCAAGTAGGATCAACCTTGAGCAAAGAAATGGTGGCCAGAGCAGGAGGGTTCTAAGTGTAATGTTGCTTTCAGTTTTTGACATGGTATTTCTCTAGAATTGTTCACTAAACTTCATTCTGCCTTCACCAGAGGCAGGAGTGGAAACAATGGTTGGAAACTAATCCAAGAGAGAAGCAACCTGGAATTGTGGAGAAACTTCCTGACAGTGAGGACAATTCCCCAGTGGAACAGCTTACCTTCAGAAATCGTGGACACTCCATCACTGGAGGTTTTGAAGAAGTGATTGGACAGTCATTTATCTGAAATGATGTAGTTTAACAGATAACAGATAATCAGAGTTGGAAGGGACCTTACAGATCATCTAGTCCAACCCCCTGCCCAAGCAGGAGACCCTACACCATTTCTGACAAATGGGAGTCCAATCTCTTCTTAAAGGTCTCAAGTGATGGCACTCCCACAACTTCTGAGGGCAAGCTGTTCCATTGGTTGATTGTTCTCACTGTCAGAAAGTTTCTCCTTATTTCCAGGTTGAATCTCTCCTTGTTCAGTTTCCATCCATTATTCCTTGTCTGGCCTACAGGCACTTTAGAAAATAGCTTGACCCCTTCCTCTCTGTGACAGCCACTCAAATATTGGAAGACTGCTCTCATGTCTCCCCTGGTCCTTCTCTTCACCAGACTAGCCATGTCCAGTTCCTGTAACTGTTCTTCATATATTTTAGTCTCCAGTCCCCTAATCATCCTGGTTGCTCTTCTCTGTACTTTTTCTAGAGTCTCAACATCTTTTTTATAATGTAGTGAACAAAACTGGATGCAGTACTCTAGGTGTGGTCTTACTAAGGCTTCTCCTGCTTGAGCAGGGGGCTGGGCTAGAAGACCTCCAACATCCCTTCCAGCTCTAGTCTAGTCTAGTCTAGTTTAGTCTAGTCTTGCCTTCTCTAGTCTAGTCTAGTCTAGTCTAGTCTAGTACAGGGGTGGGATTCAGCCAGTTCAGACTGGTTCGCGAACCGGATGTTAAGTTTACATCTGGTTCGCCAAACTGGTAGTTGAACCAATCAGCTGCCCTGCCTGCCCTGCTCCACCCCTCCCAGGAGTCTCCACATGGCCTGTTTTGGATGCAGGTAACTGCAGGGTTCTGGGAGGGCAAAAAACAGGCCTCCCAGAAGTTCCAGAAGTCCAGAAACAGGCCTGTTTCTGGCTTCTGGAGGGCCTCCAGAGTCCAGAGGAGGCCGTTGTTGCCCTCCCAAAGGCCCGAGGAAAGCCTCCAGAGCCTGGGGAGCTCTGAAAAATGAGCCTCCCAAACGTTTTGGTAGGCCACGCCTACCATGGCCATGGCTACCCAGCAACCAGGCAGAGATCCGGTTGCTGGGATTTTTGAATCCCACCTCTGATCTAGTCTGGCCTAGTCATCTATTCTATTCGTCTATTCTATTCTATTCTGTTCTATTTGCTAGATGTGATGGCTGATAAACAATCTTTGGCTTCTAAGGATATTTCACAAAGTTCTGCTCAATGTTTTGAATATAGGGAAAGTGTTTCTTTGATTTTTTTTTCTAGACCTGATCTTAAGAGAACAAGAGTTATCATTAGTGTTGTGCCTTATATATAGATTGCATCACTGTCCTATTAGAGTGTAAAAATGGACTGTGTGTGTGGGTATGGATGTTTGTGGATATGAATGTGGATGTATTCAATCTTGGGTTTTCTTTTTAATGGAAATTAGTCACATATTTCTAAACCAGTAACATGAGAGACATTAGATGTGCTACTAAAATATTATGAAGTAAACTCCATCTTCAACATTAAAGTAATATCAGTTGCTGATGCTATATGATTACAGCTCCTTTGATTTCTGTGCTTCCATTAGCAAGTCAGTTGTTCTATAGTAAGTACCCTTGAATCCTTTCTCCCAGCAAACTGATCTGAGAAACGTAAACACACTCATTGAGACTACTTTTTCCCCAGAAGTAATTATCTTGTTTATCAATCTAAGAATTCTTTGCCAAATAAAATTCTTCACAAAGAACATTTTTCTTGCGCAGATAAGAACACATCCTCTCATTTTTATTCTTTATTTAGACTAGCTCATTGAAAGCCTGCTTTATAACTGAACTGAAAAGCCTTCTTCAGAGGCTACGTGAACAGGTGAGTCTTGAAGATAGAACATAGAGATGGACTGGGACGTCCAGCAGTTCTGCTCCATGGGCAGCCTCCACACTGACTGGGTAGCAAGGCAAACGACAGCTATTTAGCCAAAGCAGCTTTTCAGTGCTTTACTTCCGAGTTCAACATATCAGGAATGTTGAAGACTGACTGAGGGCAACAACTTACTGATATTGGTCACCTGCTTCAGTCACCATCATTGGAGGCTTTTAAGAAAAGATTGGACAGCCATGTGTCTGAAATGGTATAGGCTCTTCTGGTTGAGCAAGGGAAGAGCTCTTAGGTTCCTTCCAACTCTGAAGTTCTGTTCTATATTCTACTGTTTTTGCTTGCCTCCTACTATTTTAAAATCCATTTCCTCTGTGGTCTTCAGTTCTGGCCATAATACTTCTTGGACATTTCAGAAACCACCTTCAGTGTGAGTTCCTAGCATGGTTAAAGGGGCTGAAGCAAGCATGGGTAGGACTGATGCCCTCAAACAGTTTGGGATATCCATTAGAATAGAATACAATAACAGAGTTGGAAGGGACCTTGGAGGTCTTCTAGTCCAACCCCTTGCCTAGGCAAGAAACCCTACACCACTTCAGTCAAATGGTTATCCAACATCTTTTTTAAAACTTCCAGTGTTGGAGCATTCACAACTTCCAGAGGCAAGTTGTTCCACTGATTAATTATTTTGTCAGGAAATTTCTCCTTAGTTCTAAGTTGCTTCTCTCCTTGATTAGTTTCCACCCACTGGTTCTTGTCCTGCCTTCAGGTGCTTTGGAGAATAGCTTGACTCCCTCTTCTTTGAGGCAGCCCCTGAGATATCGGAACATTGCCATCATGTCTCCCCTAGTCCTTTTCATTAGACTAGATGATCTCCCTGATATCCTCTTGTTTGTTTGTTTTTTCCTTTCTCCTATGCTCTTCCCTCTTCTCTCCCTTCTAACCAACTGGTTTCAGGGAATGTGCACAGAGCTCTAAACAGAAATCAGAACTACTTTCAAAAACTGAATCTGAAAAGGAAGTATGATATGACACTGCAGAACCTCACGACCTCCCTTTCACTTCTCCAAGGAATAGGAATCCATAAAGCTCATCTGAAATATTTGATGATATTATTGTTGTTGTTGTTGTTGTTACCTTTATTGCCAGAGTACAACATGTGTACAATGAGATTGGCTGAGCCTCCCTTCGTGCACCCTCCCCCAACACAACTCACAGTGAGGACAGAAGTCCCTAACCCATTACTTAAACCAGCAAAAATATTATTAAAAGCCTTACTATACTGCCATTTATTTATTTATCTATTTAGTTATATAAGATTGAGCACACCCTGGTTGGGAATAATAATGGAAGTTTTGAATCACATACAGGTAATCCTAAATTTATCAGCAGAACTGGAACCAGAATATCCCTTGCTCAGCAAGGCAGTTGTACAGGAAGCCATGTCCAATTTTACAACCTTTTTATCATGATTGTTAATCACCGCAGTTAAGTGAATCACACAGTCATTAAGCAAATATGGCTTCCTCCTTTGACTCTGCTTGTTGGAAGCTGTCCGGGAAGGTCACAAACAGCAATCACGTGACCCTGGAATACTGCAACTGTCATACATAAATGCCAATTGCCAAACACCCACATTTTGATCATTTGACCTTGAGGACGCTGCAATGGTTGTAAGTCACAAGTCACTTTTTTTCAATGTCATTGTAACTTCACAGAGTCACTAAACAAATGATTGTAAATCGAGGGCTATCTGCATCCAATCCAAGATTTTAATGGAAGGAGAGTCCATATCATCTCATCACCCTCCCTTTCTAGCCTTCCTATATTTCTCCATCATTTCTCCCCTCTTTGTATACTGTGAAATATTCTCTTAGGAAAGGAAGGCATGCAGTGTCTTTTGAATGTTAGCGCAAGACAGTGCCTAGTGTGAAGCACTTTGAATATCATGAATACCACAGAAGCTGGGATGCAGGAAGCTCTTTTAGCCTTCCAAGATGGTACTCAGGAAGGTCAGGACAGGGAAGGTAACTGGCTGGCACCAACATGAAACAACAGGGAAGGAGAAGGATTTGATATGGTTCATTGGGCACCAGTTTCCATTACCTGATTAAGCAAAACAATCACAACCAAGATAACTGTTAAGTGTGCATGAAGAGACAGACGCGGAGTGCTTCAAGCTCTTTGTTTATTAGTGACTACAGCTCAGAACAAACCCACTTTGGCTGGGCTGCGGCTGCTACTTATAGCCAGCAGCCACAGTTGCCAGCCAATCAGAGTGCAGGGTTTTCCCGCACTTTTTAAACCAATCATTTCTTACATTTTACAAGAACAGTTCAAACTAAACCAATGACTTTAAACCTGCATACATAACAATAACGATTTAAAATGAAGAAGAGGTTACACTAAAAACAAGCAAGTTGTTAAAAGGCAATGGTCAGAGGGAGGGAATCATTTTAGAAAATTGTAAAAGAAGCTCTTAACTTAAGCCTTTCCTGTTGCTTCTATCTTTAGGTGGACAAGAAATCATTAGTATCGATATCACAAACAGATCAGGGCTTTTCCAGACAAATCAAATTAATGTATCTGCTTTTAACTCATTTTTTCCCCGAACGCCATCACTCTGCTAAACAAATAATTCCCTCAACACTGTCCAACTATTTACAAAGTCTGCACTACTATTACTATTAATCTTCTCATCACTCCTTATCACCCATCCCCTCCCACTTGTGACTGTATGACTGTAATTTTGTCGCTTGTATCCTTACGATTTATATTGACTGTTTCCTAGTATGATTTGATTGCTTATTGTACCCTATGACTATCATTAAGTGTTGTATCTTATGATTCTTGACTCTCGACGAATGTATCTTTTCTTTTATGTATACTGAGAACATTTGCTCCAAGACAAATTCCTTGTGTGTCCAATCACACTTGGACAATAAAAGAATTCTATTCTATTCTATTCTATTCTATTCTATTCTATTCTATTCTAATGATATAAGAAGGAAAGTATTGCTTACATTTTAGATTTGTGCATTTTCAATCAATAGGGCAGCCCAATATTATTGGATGTTAAAGCACCAACTCTTTGATTGTTTAGCTTCCATTTGTTTGGAGGAATCATAGAGGGCACCAGCATTAGAATAGTGTATCTGACATTTTTTTGATCCTTGGAATTTATTTCAGAAAGTGTTGTGGAAATGAAATTTACTTTTCTGAGCTGACCTTCAGAAAATAAATACGGTCAAATCAGGAGGCACACCATGAGGAGAGTGAAGTTTACACACACTTGTTGGAGAGTGTTTTTATTTTTAAAAAATCCAAGCAGCATTTTGTTACTGAGTTCATGGTTCTCCCTCACTATTTGTATAGTGTGTATGTAATTATATTCTCCCTCAGTATTTGTATAGTGTGCATGTAATAGTATGCAATTGTATTTATACAAGAAATTTACATTCATGCATTAAATTACACCGATAATGCATGAAAAAGAATCTATCTGCTTACTATCTAAATAATGTATAATGTTATGTCTCACTTGATCCTGCTTAATAGCAGATTTCTAGAGCTGTTAATTTCAAAGTGTAGCCATGGTAGCACTGGAAGATTTTTGCAGGTTCTTCAGTAAGAAAACAAATTTTGATAGCCAAGACTCTTTTAGAAAAAACACTTCACTTGCCCACCAAGCCCACCACTAGTGTCTTTTACATGGTGAAGTTGAAGAGATTATTCAATTTGTTCAATTGGGGTGAGGAAATCTTTTGAAAAGACTTCTTGGGAATGCACAGGAGCACACATGAAGCAGCCATGTCATTCTCCAGATTCTAGCATTTGGAAGTTTGTTTATCAATTTTAGAAACTATCCATTTCCCTCACAAAAGTCAAATGTCTCTGCCAGAATGGGCAACCAGATATAGCTTCCAAAAAGGTTCACAACCTTGAAGGAAGATACAATCACTTTCTTTCTTTCTTTCTTTCTTTCTTTCTTTCTTTCTTTCTTTCTTTCTTTCGTTTGTTTGTTTGTTTCAAACCCTCCATTCATCTCCAGAATCTTGCACAAACCAATGGATACAATATTAAATGAGAGGCTTTTAAAGCCCAGGAATTACTTTTCCAAGAAGGTGATGCTCATTAGTAAAAGTAATATCAGTATGCAGAGTATAAATATTGACATACAAAATTGATTTTTCAAAAAGGATTCTGGATGAGGAAACTGAAGGGGGAGGATAGAAATTACCAGTGTCATTTTCTTTGTTTTATCAGCATATCCATTCCTTAAACAAAGCATTGAGTATTGATAATTGTATTAGGATTAATATTTACATAGTGTCCTGATTCTCAGAAATTGTGTATTTCAACATAAAGATGCATATTATATCAGTGATTTAGAAGTTTTTCAACTTTTACTTTTTCAATTTTTGACCCAAATGTATCTATTTTTAAGAAAATTAGAAACCTCATTAAAATTAGAATAGAATAGAGTAGAGTAGAGTAGAGTAGAGTAGAGTAGAGTAGAGTAGAGTAGAATAGAATAAGATGCAATGCGATGTGATGCGATGGGATGGGATGCGATGGGATGGGATGGGATAGGATGGGATGGGATAACAGAGTTGGAAGGGACCTTGCAGGTTTTCTAGTCCAACCCCCTGCTTAAAACCCTATATCCCCTGCAGGAAATCCTATGCCGTTTCAGACAAATGGTTATCCAATCTCTTCTTTAAAACTTCCAGTCTTGGAGCATTCACAACTTCTGGAGGCAAGTTATTCCACTGATTAATTGTTCTAACTGTCAAGAAATTTCTCCTTAGTTCTAAGTTGCTTCTCTCCTTGATTAGTTTCCACCAATTGCTTCTTGTCCTGCACTCAGATGCTTTGGAAAATAGCTTGAGTCCCTCTTCTTTGTGGCAGCCCCTGAAATATTGGAACACTGCTATCATGTCACCCCTAGTCCTTTTCATTAAACTGGACATACCCAGTTCCAGCAACTGTTCTTCATATATTTAGCCTCTGGTTCTCTAACCATCTTTGTTGCTCTTCCTCTGCATTCTTTGTAGAGTCTCAACATATTTTATACATCGTGCTGACCAAAACTGGATGCAGTGTTCCAAGTGTGGCCTTACCAAGGCATTATAAATTAGTATTAACACTTCACATGATCTTGATTCTATCCCTCTGTTTATGCAGCCTAGAACTGTGTTGGCTTTTTTGACAGCTGCAGCATACTGCTGGCTCATATTTAACTGATTGTCCACAGGGACTCCAAGATCCCTCTCACAGTTACTACTATTGAGCAAAATGCCACATATACTGCACCTCTGGATTTTCTTTTTCTTGCTTACATGCAGGGGTGGGATTCAAATTTCTTAACAACCGGTTCTGTGGGCATGGCCTAATTTGTGGGTGTGGCTTGGTGGTCATGTGACTGGGTGGGCATGGCTTGTATGTAAATGTTATAAATATTTATGTAAATATTGATTTTTTTATAAAAAAGAGCAACTTTTACCCAAAAGCAGGCAAAGCAGGCAGGCAGATTGAGTTGCTCAAAGAATCACAGATTCACTTAGAGATCTATCAATCTGCAATCAGCTACCTGAGTCTGCACTGAAAAGCTTCAGTCCTACGGAAGGTTCGGTTCTGCTTTTAGATTATCTAGAAAGCAAGAAATCCAAAGATTTCCTGCTTTCTAGCTAATCTAAATCTCCGGCAGAGCAGAACAGCTGATGGTCAGGGGGAAAAGGAAAAAAATGCAACTTACCAAACCAGGCAAGTTGGATGGCTCGTATGCCAGGTAAGGAGTGAGTGGGCAGAGAGGGGAGGAGCCAGCCAGTGGAGCGATTTGCCAGTTCTCTGAACTGCAGATGTGTGTGTGCAACGTTTGCAAGAAATCATCAGCTTTGCCACCTGGACAGCTGACAAGTGCTGTGCGTGGGTGTGCAGCATTTGAAAATCCTCTTGTTTCCTGCTTTTTCAACCTCAGCTGTGCCACGCAAAATAGCTGAGGAGGGAAAAGCAGGGAATAAAGGACAGCCTAGAGCCTGAGCAGGTAGGTGGGCCAAACACCGAACTGGTTCAGTGTCAGCTGCTCTTCTCAGCTACAGGTTCTATAGAACTGGCCCAAACCGGTAGCATACCACCCCTGCCTAAATGTAGAACCTTACTTTTTTTCCCCATTTAATTTCATTTTGTTAGATAATGCCCAATGTTCAAATCTGTCAAGATCCTTCTGTATCTTAAGCCTAAGTACCCAAGACAAAATTCAAAGGCCTAATTCCTCCCTTAATCAAACAGCAATAGTGATAAACATTTCTGCATATGAGTTTTCTTATGCATCTTTCATTTATAACCAATTGGAAAATATTTTATAATTTTCTGTAGGTTGGTCTTATAAATCACTTAGATTAACTTTTTCTGATTTGGGTACCCTCTGATAACAAGAACTTCAACTGTCAAAAATTGGTAGGATAGCTGGAAAATTCTGGGAGATTAAATTCACATATCTGGCCAGCATCCAGTTGGAAAAAAAATATTTCAGTAACTTTAGCTTTCTTCTGGAATGTCCCTCCAGATGTTGAATCAATAGTGCTCTGGGATTTCACACCTTGATATCTGTTTAGAAAACCTTTCTTTTTCCTGTCTTGTCATGCTCCAAGAATCAGAATCTGTTTTCCTTTCTGCTTTAAGCCTGAAGTCACAGCAAACCAGCATAAAAGCAGAGGTTTAAAAAAAATGGAAAAGGTATTATACAAAAAAGACGAATCTGGTTTACACTCTAATTCTTGAAGTAC
This sequence comes from Naja naja, assembly GCA_009733165.1. Taxonomy (NCBI): domain Eukaryota; kingdom Metazoa; phylum Chordata; class Lepidosauria; order Squamata; family Elapidae; genus Naja; species Naja naja. Next base: position 26,852,059 of record CM019153.1, read on the forward strand.
ATGAATAAGAGTCATTGTGTAGTTGAAAATAAAATATATAATAGAAAAAGAAACCCAGCATATCACAGCATTAAACAAGTGTCCTTGTAAAATACACGTAAAGCATGTGTATTATTCAAATATATTTATCAAAACACTAAGATTGGCTGAAGTATCAAGCTGAGTATGCATTCAGTGGCCAAACATAAAAAAGATTTGTTGCTAAGCAGCAGTGAAGTGGCCTTTTAAATGGAGAGTAGGTAGAGAAATAAGTTGGCATTTCACATAGCTACCCAAATGTTATTTTTGCTTAAATCAGTTGTGATTTACTGCAAATTCTCACTGTAAAATATATCAATAATATCATCAACTTTTGTTCAACTTTTAATCTAAAATAAATATACACTTTTAGAGTGGAACTTAAAATGAACTTCTAGTTGGAAATACATGTTTTTTGTTTTAAGTATACAATTATTTCAGTAAGTATAATCCTAAGAGAAGCATCACTTATATGCTTAAGAAAACAATACCTTACTCCCATCAGACCCAAATGCACCCTGAACAATTCCTCCTGTACAAGAAGCCTCCAAGAACCTACAGCAGGGGTGGGCAAACTTTTTGACTCAAGGGCCACAATGGGTTCTTAAACTGGACCGGAGGGCCGGAACAAAAGCATGGATGGAGTGTTTGTGTGAACTAATATAAATTCAAAGTTAGATTACTTCACGTAGCCTTCTGGGAGAGCAAGAGAACCCTCTGCTCTTTCAGCTCCGTGGGCTGGATAGAACAGCCGAACGGGCTGGATCCGGCCCCCAGGCCGTAGTTTGCCCACGGCTGGCCTACAGCATTCTACTAACAGCAAGGACTCTTGGATGCTGAGTATTCTTCCAGTTGTTTCCTTGACAAGCTCTAACCAAGAAATGCCAGTGTCTCCCTGTTTCTAACATTAAATAACAAAAAAATAACTGCCTCTGTCTCTTTCTCCTTTTCTCCATCCATCCACCCCATCTCTCTCCTTTTACAGGTTGAAATGCAATAAATATACTAAATATAAGACCAATGGTTTCTTTCCTTAAAAGAGGAAATTTTGAAGAAACTCAGTGTTTTATCAAATCTTAATTCAACTATAGTAGGTCTCTTAGAGCCAGGCAGCATGGCTTGAAGGCACCAGACTTAACCTGTGGAGCACCTTCTGCAATTTAAACAATGACAGGTTAAAACAGGGGTTTTCAAACTTGACAGCTTTAAGACTTGTGGACTTCAACTCCCAGAATTCTTCCTCCAGTCATGTTAGCTCAGGAATTCTGGGAGTTGAAGTCCACAAGTCTTAAACTTGCCAAGTTTGAAGACCCTTGGGCTAAAACAATGTTTAAAGTTCATCTTCAGTACTTAATAAACCAAACATATTCTGTTATTTTTATTTTTTTATTTTATTTTTAATTACATTTATATGCCGCCCTTCTCCGAAGCCTCAGGGCGGCTTACAATTTTTGGGATACAACCCAGTGCGCTCAGTTATGAAATGCATTAAAAAAGATTTGACAAAAGTTTATTTTGTTTCTCTCAGCTTCTCCCAGAAGCTGTGAAATGTTCAAGGGATGGAGTGGGATGGGATTGTGATATCAAGGAAATTGTGCAAAAGTAATGGTTTCATGACTAAGTTCCTGCAATGTTCCTGAGAAATTATATTCTTTTGAGTTCATCAACTCTTTTTATCTAATAAAACCACTCCAGGGATCAAAGTTTAAGAGAATCGATGATGCATTTGAATATCCTAGCGTGCAATAAGCCACTCCTGAGTGCTACCATTTATTGGGATGTAGAAGGTCATCCTGTGAATTGTTCAAGGCTGAAGCATCAGGAGGTACAATCCATGTGATTGCACACCTTATAACTTTTAAGAACTGCACATACTATTTTTATGGTATGACAACTTTTTTTAAAAGAAGAGAAACCCAGTTTTAATTGTTTTATTCAGCATTACTCATGAATAATATAGGCAATAAAAAAAATACAGAGGTCTCTGGCCTCTAGCTTTTAGACATTTTAAAAGAGAGAATTTTACTTGGGATATGCATATCAAGGCAGAAGTTGTTTTCTGGACTGGTTATTTCCTGGAACTTTATTTAAACTTCTATTGCCACGTTGAAGATGGATTTGCATGAACACATATATATTTATCCATTCAGGAAAAGTATTCTGTTTTCTCCATTATTTCTTCTTCCCAGCTACATACACCACATGTCATTTACCTATCCTTTGGGAATCTCCTCCAGCTTCTGGATGGAGACATTCATCCAATCAATGCATGCTTCAAAAAGGACAAAGATTTATTTATTTATTTATATTTGAACTTGTATGCCCCCATCTCAAGACTCAAGGCTGCTCACAACTAAAAACACAGAACAATAAATATTTAAAAACCATTAAACCAATGACAAGCCCAAATATTAAACATTGCGATAATAAACATTAAAACCATCCCTCCCCCAGGGAGGGGTCACAGCCCGGGTTGGTCAAATAACCAGGTCTTTAATTCACTGCGGAAAGTGCGGAGATCAGGGGCCAGACGGAGCTCCAAAGGCAGTTGATTCCAGAGGTCAGGGGCGCACAGAAAAGGCTCGTCGTCGGGGAGTCACCAGCCGGCATTGACCCACCGACGGGACCCCGAGGAGTCCTTGCCTATGACCTCGCACAGGGCGGCCGGCATTTGATATTGGAAGAAGACGCTCCCTCAGTTATGTAAAGATACATAACTACTTAAAATTAACTGTCTATAAAATAAGATACTACATTTGTTGACCCACATCTGCAATATTTAAAGCTACTTGCACCTCCATAGGTTAGGATAACTATAATTAAGCAGGAGAGCCAACCCTTAACAACCATACAATACTAAAACATCCTCCATCTATTAATTAGCAGCAAATCACTGAACCCTGGATTAACAATTAAACAAAACAATCACATGCTTGGGGAACCAAAGGTAGAGGGATACCACTGAGGTTCTTCTCCTAGCTATCATGCCCTTAATTCTTTCACTGCCACTCTCAACTTTACATTAAATACATTAATTCTCAGTGAGGAAACCATACCTATCGCCACCTGAAATGTCTAACCTACAAAAAGTTGATTTCTTACTAGACATCCCACGACATTGCCATATCACCAGGTTTATATCCAGCATATCTGAGACAGGATTATCCTAACAATTTATTTAAAGTACAGACTATGAATTAGGAAAAGCTGAGGAAAATATTAAGCAGGATATTAAGCACTGCAATTGGAAAACGCAATGGTTAATAAACAAACTTTTAAAGTTAGCCAAAGTTGTATTCCTTACAAATTGGAATGCATCTGTTAGGGATTAGATCAGACTATCAATATTTTAATCTGGGCAAATAAATCATGACTATATTTTTAAGACATATTGATTTTAACCTTAACAGATACTAAACCAGAGTTTATTAAATTTATGAAATGGGTGACATGGATAAAAAGATTATCATCCAGGGAATAAGAACAGGCATATGGAAATGTGTAATTGAGGAAATAGTTCCCATTTTGAATATTTTATAGTTTTAAGGTCATGCTCTGCAAGAGCAGTTATTCTAGGATCAATATGCAGTGATCTAGTTCCACAAATACTGGGGCGGGCTGTTACCATATTGTTATATAAACCCCAGCAGAAAAGGTGAAATGTTAAACTTCCCTCATTAATTAATTGTGTTTCACACAATCTTGTCAGTTACTTTTGAAAGGTCAGGTTGATTTCCTGCCTGGCTGATTCACAGAAAGTGGCATGTGTAAATATCTAATTTAATACACTGAACAAACAGATTAAGCATCTTCTCTGTGATGGTTTCTGGCCACAGTTCAGTCAGAAAACTCCAAGAAAATGAAATTTTTAAGAATTAAAAGGAAAGAGGGGTTTTTTTACCATTTTTGTTGGATGTTGTTTCTAGTCATTCCAAAATGTTTTGGAGTTTTGTTTGTTTGCTGTTTTTTAAAAAGAAAAAAACCACAAGTTCCCTGTATCTAGAAGTCACATAGAAGTTTACCCGTTTCAGAGATTGCTACATCAACAACAAGATATGTAGTAGTTTTGGACTTATTATCACTCCAATCTTAACATCTCCAGCTTCTTTTTCAAGATTTATTAGAAATCCATGGCCTAAGCCAGTCTTCTCCAAAGTGGAGCCTCAAAATGTGTTAGACTACAACTTTTTGAATTTTCAGCTGATGTGGTCATGTTGTAGAACTGGAGTGTCAAACTTCTGTCATCATAATGGCATCATGAACATATTGTGACTTTTTTCCCCTTCGCTAAACCGGGCGTGGGCATGGCCAGCGTGTGATGCATCCAGCCTGCAAGCCACGAGTTTGACACCCCTGTTGTAGAAGGATGTCAAGGCCTTTGGTTGTCTATTTCATTGTTCCTCAACCTTGGCCATATTAAGATGCGTCGACTTCAACTCCCAGAGTTCCCCAGCCAGCATACTAGCTGGGGAACTCTGGGAGTTGAAGTTGCACATCTTAAAATGGCCAAGGTTGAGAAACACCTGCCTACTTTAACTAAATAGACCTAGGCATGGAAGCAGATTAATGTTTCCATCATTCATTTAATAAGGAGAAAGAGACAAAGCTAATGGACATAACTGAGCAACATTACTACATTTCAGGTCTATATTACATTTTTTTCCTTAACAACTCTGTAACCCCTTACATCAAGGTGGAGTTGGAGCAACTAAGGAGAGCTGAGCTTTTAATGGCTGGATGCTCTTCCTGATGCCTGTGCAGAGTTCACAGCAGGAATTTTCTTTTTGGGCTCAGAGAAAGGAATATCTGCAGTACCTAGGGCAGAACTCACAGATTGTGAGGTGAGAGCTCACTTCCAGGCCATCATGCTGCTCGTGTGTATTATACATATAAATGTAATACATAAATATTTTTAAAGAATTATGTATCTATTAGAAATAGCACTGTTCTCATGCCAAAGCACAATAGTTCCTCTTATGCAGGGCTATCATATGCCACCATACTAACCAGTTCTGCTTGAGAAACGGAGGGCCTTAGGAATAGAGTGCCATGAGGTAATCTAGGTAAGTGCAATTAATTAGACCTCCATATCTAAAACAACCCAACTCCTCATATCAAGTCACTAGATATTATATCACCTTCTACAAAAATGTTTTTTCATAGTATTATTTTGATTTGAACATGTCTTTTGCATGCAAGAGCTCCAGCTGCATTCATGGCAGGTATAAAAAGACACCGGTAGGCAAGAAATTACTTTACATGTTGGGATAGAGAAAACCAATATTGTTGGATTGCCATGAGCAGAACAAAGATCCTATAGAGATTTACTTGTACTTACACTTCTTGACATGAGCACATAAATACTTTTATATTATCTGGAAATTATTGTCTTACTTAACCTATTTAACCAAGATGTAAAGAAAAAAGAGAATTGACCTTTTCTTAAGCTCCTGGAGATAAGGCAGAATATAAATGAAATGCAAGCAAAGTAAAAGTACAAATAATTTTTGAGAAGTCCAATCCCAACACTGTTTATGTGGAAAAAACAGAAAGTAGGACTACATCTCATCAAGCTTTCATAAAATAAGTCTATAAAATTCAGATATGTGTGTTTGTGTGGTATGCATACGCACATACACAATACATTTAACTGCCATAAACTAGAATATAATTGTGATACATACAAACATCCAGAGCTTCTCTCTCTTTTAGAAGTGTAGGAACAAAAATGGGAGATGTCAGTGAAGTGGCTCTTTCTAATGGCAAAGCTGTGTCTAAATTTCAAGATTAGTGGCAATGTTATATGAAATTACCAGTTAAAAGACCATCCTACTTGAAATCATCCCTTCCTAAGCATGAAGCATGTCTCCCAAGCTTTCAGAGTGGCTTTTCCTATGTGTAAAGAGCACAAAAGAAAATAAATCAGCATGTGACCTCTGAATTGTGACTATGTTCTTATGTTCCAAGCTATGGCTAGGGAGCTGAGCAGAAAATAGATGAACATAGTGATGTGCCTCAGGCTAATCATGAAGAACTTTGAGGATAACTCATTGCCAAAGCCTTTCATTTCTCTGTCCATTATAATCCTTGTACACAAGGAAAGTGGACTAAGGGAAAGCAATAACCATTTGTACTTACAGGTGAAAATCAAACTTAGATTACACAAGGGCTTCAAGCCACATTTCAATGGAATTTATGATTTTAAGAAAGAGGTTTACTCGTATCAGTTAACAGCTTGAAGAATTTCTAGTAATGGTCTTCTTAAATAGCAGTTTTCAATTATTTATGTCATTTCATTGTCACAGCATTTCTCCATTTAAATACATCATTTTCTGCATTTAGCAGTTTCCCACATTAAATATCTCTTTGAGCATCTCTAGTACTATTAGTTAAACGTGTAAATGCTGGTGATATAAGTTAGAATATAGTAAAAGAAGAAGAAACAAAAGAGATTACATTCCTTAACAAATTAGGACTTTACAGATTCATTTAAACATGCACTTATTTAAACCTTACATACAGAGGAGATGCAGAGGGCACCTTCTAATTAATATTGATCAAAATCACGAGGAGCACAATCAACACTTTCAAAACCTGTTAATTCCCAAAAGAGGGTTTAACACTTATCATGTTTAATCTCTCTCCCTGAAACTTTAAAAAAAATATCTTGCCTGAATGAAAACCACACTCTCTTTTTTCCCTAAACCTGGAATTCTCTACCTCAGGGGTCCCCAAACCTCAGGCCATAGCCCAGACTGCGGCCTATTCGGAAACGGGCTGCACAAGCTGCAGCAAAGTGAGCGCAGCTCCATTTGCAAGAGTATACACGCATGCCTGCTACTCACATAGAACCATTTCCCCTCCCCCCCCAGTCCGCAAAGCTGGAAATGTTAGGAACTGCTACTTTACCTCAGCAGTTCCCAACCTTAAACCTCCACAAACTGGCAGTGGCGGTGGGTAGCAGCAGGCAGAAGCAGAGGGGAGAGGATGGTTTCATATGTGAACCTAATCCCTAATGCTAATAGATCTTTGCGCGTTCACCCACACCTTGCGCAGACCAGATCCTGATGGGCTGCAGACTGGTACCAGTCTGTGGACTGGAAGTTGGGGACCCCTGCTCTACCTGATTTTATGCATTGATAAAACAGTTATCAACCTCAAATTCAACGGCTTTCAGAAAAACACTTTTCTGTTGTTGTTATACATATGAACATAAAATATGTGTTTTGCAATACAGACACATTCAATATGCCTTGCCAAAATTACAAGCATAAACTTCACTGCTAATTCCCTTCCAAACAATGGGAAGGGAGAGAAAGAGAACAGGCTATGGAAAGCAACCTGACCTGGATTTGCCAGAATTTAACATTAAGCAATGGAAAAGTTACAAAATATCCTAGTCTCAACTTGAGGGCAAGCTTTCCGGAAAATTATCCACAACCAATGTATGAATCAAAAAAGAGTTTGTATTCTTTGAACAATGTAGTTTGGATAGTTCCTTCCACGGCTGAAAGCTGTTCAGTGTCTCAGGAAAGCAGACAGGCAATCACTCAATCAATCAATCTTGGCTTTTACTCCCTAAATCTATTGTTTTGGTGAACCTCGGTGAAAACTGAGAATTTGCCACAGGCTGCCATGCCACTGGTGTGTTTAAATAATGGCTGATACCAGGAGCCTGTGTGTCATTTGACTTTGACTGATAAATGATGCTTGTAATATTTCACAGATCACACAATGATAATGCTTGTTTACACCAAGCCAACTTCAAAACCCTTTGTCCTCTGCCTAGTATTCTTCATTCCTGACAGCTATTGTTGACCCACTCTTCGTTGCATTTGTTTATTTTACAGGACTAATTTTAGAGATTTCTTTTCTGTAACATAAAGTAAAATAAGAATCTTTTTGTAACATGTTACAACAATCATTCATAAAGAACCACCATTACAGCTCCCATACAACAGAAGGTGTCTACATCAGGGGTGTCAAACTCGCAGCCCATGGGGCCGATGCGTCACACACTGGCCACGCCCACCCCTGGTTTAGCAAAGGGGGGAAAAGTCACGATGTGAAGACATGACACTGCAAGTTTGACACCCCCGTTCAACATCATATAGTGCCTTATTGTTCGTGGGCCTGAACCTATAAGATGCATATTTACATAAGATCTATTTCATCTAGAAACTTAATTTCTAGCAATTTCAAAAAAAGGACTTGGTAATAAAAATTAAATTCTCCAAGAGGACAAAGTAAACCTTGCTTTTTATTCAGGATATAAACCTTGAAAATTGGAATCCTCCTTAACAAATATAGGAAAGTGTATTATTTATAACTGTGATTTTTTAACCAATAGTACTCATAATATAAGCTGACTTTATAAAAATGCCGCTTAGTAATAAGCAGGCATATACAATGGAATGAAGGCTATTGCTGAGTGCATTGGGTTGCACTCCAAAAATTGTAAGTCGCTCTGAGTCTCTGGAGAAGGGCGGCATATAAATATGAATAAAAATAATAATAATAATAATAAAAGTGGGATTCAAAGGTATTCTGGGTGAAATTCAGAGTAAATCCCTGAAATTTTAACTAAGTTTTAAAAGTATACACACATGAGCGAGCATACATACACACACACACACACACACACACCCTTCCTCGGGAAAAATATTTCTTCGTTTTTATTTTTTATCAAGATGGAACATTGGGCCTTTGATAGACTTCGGTTCTTTGGTGAAATTTAAGACACAAAAATAAATTGAGAACAACTTTACTACAAAATTATTTAATTGTCAGGACCAGGCTCATGAAGGCAGGGGAATGGGTATTTTCCTGAAATTCCGGACAGACAGGTTGCTGTATAATTAATTAGGTTTTTAGAAGAAGAATATTCTATGTTACATCAAGAACCATAGGTTTTTATTTTTGTCAGTCTTTTCTGTCCACTGACAAACTAGTTTCAGCAGCCAACTTTAAGACAGGAGGTACAAAATACCATTATCACCAGAGAACACAAAAGTGTAAATGCTAAGGTTCGGTTGGTGTGGCTTTGTGGGTGCACTTTGCGCATAGGCATACACTTTGTATGCATGTGCACACCAAACATGCACTTTGCACAGGCGCAGAGGCGTTTTGACTCACCGCCTGCAATCCTGCACTCTCCCTGTCGCTTCAGCAGCTGCCGCTTTGCATGGCAATTACTGTGCCACGCAACACAACTGGGCCTCAAAAGCAAGGCATAAAGGTTAGTATGAGAGCCAGGGTGGGCGGGTGGGCCCAACATACAGCGTCAGAGAGAACCAGTTCAGTCTCCACTGCTCATTGTTGCTACTGGTAGAATACCTGTGGTAGAACTGGTAGAATACCACCACTGCCCTGGTCTATACCATTTCAGACAAATGATTGTCCAATCTCTTCTTTAAAACTTCCAATGTTAGAGCATTCACAACTTCTGGAGGCAAGTTGTTCCACTGATTAATTGTTCTCACTGTCAGGAAATTTCTCCTTAGTTCTAAGTTGCTTCTCTCCTTGATCAGTTTCCATCCACTGCTTCTTGTCCTTCCCTCGAGTGCTGTGGAGAATAGCTTGATTCCCTCTTCTTTGTGGCAACCCTTGATATAAGAAATGTCATTAGTTCCCAAAGACAAGGAACCATGTCAAAAGGCATGGTTTTCTAGGTGTCACCCTGTAATCCAAATTAAGGGATTACAGGGTTGTAAAAATGGAACTTTTCTATGTGCATCACTTATAAACTCAACAAAAAGCTTCTCCTGTCAATTAAGAGAAGTCAACAAACTAAAAACATAAGTTTTTGTTTTCTGAAAACAATAGCTGCTGCTGCTGCTGCTGTTGTTGTTGTTAATATTTGAAAACCAGCAAGGAATTGTAGGCAAGACAGGAGGAGAAAAAGAGAAATACTATAATTTATGTCAATCCAAATCAGTATATCTGGTCACTACTTCTTTCGCTTGTTATTGAAATGCAGTGAAGCTGGCACATGCAAATATGTCTATGCTTATATTTAGCTCCTTCAACTCTGCATGTTCACAGTAACATGAGAGAAATAATTGTTTATGACAAATACTGTATTCTTATTGCTTATTGAATGTGTTCCTATTTTTACCCTCTTCATTACTTTCTCTGCTTCTTTCTTCGGACCACCTTCAAAAGGTTTTAACAAAATCGTAAGTGCCATAGTGACCCCTGGTGGCTATTCTTGTTCAATCAACCTCTTGACTGCTCAGAAAAATTCAAATTAAAGTGGCAAGTAACTGAGTCCTGATCATTATCAAAAATGTGACATACTGAAGATTCATCCACCACATCTTGGATTTACATCAAAGCTGAAACGTTAGCTGTATTATCTCTTACACTAGGGAGGCTTGACTTTAAAGCACTCATTATTGAATCGCTCTGTTAGCAAGTCATATCTTAATTAAAATGCAGCTGACAGTGCACCTGTCTATAAATCTTCTTAATAAAACCCATTCATTTGAAGGAGGTGGGTAAAAGTAAGTAGCTCCCCTCTCTTCTACCTAAAATGAAAACATTTTATTATTATTAATTTTATTTCAGCACAGTTTGAATAATTCACGAAAGCATTGAACATGAGGAGTCTGAGAAAGTTTACTTAAGAACATGGACACTTTCAAGTAATTTAAGAAGGGGAGGGGAGACAGGTGAAGTCAAAATTCCAGCTGCTAACTCTTCCATGCTTACAGGATGCTGATCTTCCTGGGAGAATATCTGTTTACATTGTGACTCTTCTAAGCTTGCTATGTCATATTCCTTTGTTAAGTCCTTATTTATTCTCTCCCCCTACATTCTGCTTATGTGTCTTCCCAAACTCTTCCTTCCTGCTTGGATACTAAAAAAAAACAAACCATCAGAATTCTCACCAAGCAGCACACAAGAACAAAAAAAATAGTCTCAGGATGCCCAAGTACAGTATGCCTTAATGAAATTGAGATTCAGCCTTCTTCGGAAGCTATTATTTAATAAATCAACAACAAATGCTATTTTCTTTCTTTCTTTTTATAAACCCTACATTAAGCAACCCAAAAGTCAGTTAAACTTTCTTTAAAGCATTACTTATGCATATATTGTATTGTAGATATTGTAGATACATAAATATTGTAGAATTTCAGATGCACGGGCCAGTATCTGCCATAGTTGGGATTCCCTGGAAATGTTGAAAACAGATGAAAACATTCCTTCAACTTTTTAGCAGAGCTCCATTTGCATTTATGAACATATCTTCATGCTCTATTCAGTGCCAATATGGGACTTGCACACAGTCCAATCCAGGCGTGGGATGCTACCAGTTCAGCCTGGTTCTATAGAACCGGTAGCTCTGAAGAGCAGCAGACACCAAATCGGTTCCCTGTGATGACCTTTCAGTCGTCTGTTTGGCCCAGCCACCTGCCCGGCCTCTTGGTTGTTCTTTATTTCCTGCTTTTTCAACCTCAGCTGCTTTGCATGGCACAGCTGAGGTTGAAAAAGCAGGAAGGAAGAGGATTTTCAAATGCTGCGCACCCATGCACAGTGCTTGTTAGCTGTCCAGGTGGCACAGCTGATGTTTTTTTCCAAATGTTCTACATGTGCGGGCGCACGCATAGCGCATGCCCGCACAAAATACTCTCTCCCTGAATCGGTAGTAACACCGATTGAATCCCACCCCTGGACCAATCTCCTCTACCTTCCCCTGACAAGTTTAGGTGTCATGCCCTCCAGCATATAATTTGTGTATTTGTTGTTGTCCTCTGGCCCCATCTAGTGGCCGGGACCAAATACCAATCTTTATCATTGGGAAACTGATCCGGCCATTGAAGATCTCCATTCCCATCACCTCCCATTCCAAAAACAAATGCATTCTGGAAAGCCAGGTTCCATTTTCTTTTAGCACTGCAAGGAAACAGAAGCATCAAGAAGAATCTCATTTAAACAATGACATACATTCATCTGAAGACAAAAATCCACATCCCATACATGCAGCATCACTGATAAGATTTAGATTTATCTGTATTTGTTAATTATTATGCTCACCAGCAGCTCAACATCACTTATTTTGTATTTGGGTTCTTACTGCATGTATTTCTATTTTTCCCACTTTCAGCCATCCTGTTCCTTTAATAAAGCATCTTGTTCAGGGGTGTCAAACTCAAGGCCTGCGGGCTGGATCCAGCCCACGGGATGCTTAGATCTGGCCCGTGGGGCCACCCTGGAAACAGTGAAGGACCACCTGTGGTGGCTCTGCTAATGAAAATGGAGCTCGAGAGGCCACACACAGCCCTCCCGAACTCCATTTTTGCTGGCAGGTGGCTGTTGCAGCTGAAAACGAAGTTGCCAGAGCACTCGAACCACCATAGGTGCCCTAACATGAGTGACGCAGAACTGGCTACACCCATCCTGGCCATGCCCACCTTGGCCCACCCAAGCTCAAACACAACCCTGATGCAGCCCTCAATGAAATCAAGTTTGACACCCCTGATCTAGATGTATGCACATGGGGGGGGGTTAATTGGAGGATAGGTAGCTTTAGCTGCATTGCAAGCTGTACAGAGAGTAACATATAGTGAGGACAGAACATTAGAAGAGAGTAGTGGTGTAGTTAGAACTGGTTCCTGAGCCTTAAATCAAAATTTCCCATTCCCACAACCATGATGAAAACAGCAGCAAGGTGACTGGAAGAAGGGAAATCAGGCACCTATGTAGGCACAGGTGCTCTTTTCATTAGTTGCATTTTAAGCAGCGGGTGTTCTTTTTCTCAACATAATCACAATTCCTTCTAATAAAAGATGGTCATCTAAAAGTGGACTCAGTACAACTGCTACCTGCACAGTCTTCTGCAAAGAACTATTAAGCACAACCTCACCCTCCCAATATGGAATCATCTTGACTATGGCTTCCATATGCTGCTCATGTAGCAGCAAAATCAATATTCAAAAGATGCTCGGAGTGTAAAGTGTGGAATACCACTGAAGAAAACTGACTTGAATCAAGAAATATGCACAGTGAAATTTCAATTTTGCAGATAGTTCTGCTTAATGATCCATTGTAAATGACATGGTCATACAATGCAATGTCATATGACTGTGGCACTTAACAAGAGCAGTTCCAGCAGCCCCGATTGCCATTGTTAAGTGAGGACCTCACCTGATCATAACTTTTGACTTCCTGAAGGCTTCCCAATTAACTTTGCTTATGGAAAGCCAGCAGGGAACATCGGAAATCTCAATCATTGCAGCTCACTGCAACATTGTAATCATGATCCAGGCCAAGCTTGTAATCATGTGAACACAAGGATACTGCAATAATCAGAACTATGAAGTTATAAGTACCAATACCAATGCAAGTTTGAACAAAAAATGGACATAAACTGAGGATTTTCTGTGTCTGCATCTGATTTTCTGTTGTTAAATGCTAATGCATTTACAGATATAATACAACAGTTTTAAAATGTGATTGAATATGATAGCAGGTCTACTAAGTTCTAAGGATAAAGGAAAATGGGAGAGACATGATGCCCAAATTTTAGATTCTCAGTCAAGACTATAACTTTCAGCATTTTTGGTTCTTGGAGCAGGGATTTGAAATGACACGTGTCCTCTTACCTGGGCCCAAATTTTGAAAGTACTGCCTTCTTCCTGTTCTCTCAAGGTACCATTCCACTACCACTATCAAATCAACAGTGGAGCAAGAACCATTTAGCATGCCTTCTTCCAAAACTCTTAACTTTCAGGAAACTAAATGGAAAATGTAAGTTTTCTTGCATGCACAGTTGATCCTGGCATCTTTATCTGAATAATCAAAGCAATGGTCTTCCTGCCATCTTGCCTGCAAAAACCTTCATGAAATTTCAAGGCCTGGATCAACTGAGGTTCTAACAAGATGATTGCAAAGCTGACTATGCTCTCTGTGTCTCTCTGGAATGTAGTTGTGTTATTAACTTCAGCTTGAAAAACCTACATTCCCCACTGGTAACTCTTCTAGGGAGTATTAAATGTATGCACGAAACACAAAAGGATGTTGAAATAGGTCAATCATCTTTCGTGTGCATATATATTAAATGCCAGTTTCCTTACAAGATAAGGAATTATAATTGTCACATTTTGTGGGGCCTCTGTATATAGAACAATGACTAAATGTCAAGTCTTACTTCACTGCTCAGAAAAATAAAGGGGAAAAATATCACAGGAAGTGCATTATTTTGTGATTATTTCTATCTAGCACTCTTTTAAGAGACGAAATCTGAGTATTTGGAAGTGGGACAAGAACCAGGAGAGGAAGGCTGTAAGAATAAGGAGTACCAGTATGACTTTGCTTTTTTCCAATTGTTCTGTTATTTTGAATATATCAAGGTCAACACCTTGCAGTCTCCTGCTCACATTCATTTCAAACAGTACCTCATGCCTCAAGACTAATCTACACAGAAAGTATATGTTCCAGGCAATTCATTTCCCCTTGTCACTGTTTTGTCATGAACCATTTCTATCAAACATTATCTCCTATAATGACAACAAGGACACCATCTATCTTCAGCTTTGATGTTTGATCGGTTTTATAGCATTCTCTTGACTTTCCATCATAGAGTATGCAATGGTTTCAATGTCAAAGAGATGTTTCCAGATTTTGCTTCACAATTTGTCACCAAAGGATCACAGAGATGTTTTGAATTACTTTAAAACATTTAATAACCTGATCCAGAAGCAGATCCAGCATTGCTGACATCAAAATTCAATAATGTTTCCTGAGATATTATGCCTTTCCTCTTGACCCTAATCTTATCTTTCCCTGTCTTAAAGTCAGTCCATCCCAGTGAAGATATCCCAGACCACAATTTCCTAAATGCCAGTTACTAATATGATATTTACAGGAGTTAACTGTAATTCATAAGGAGGGATAACTATAAAATAATGTCCAGGAAACAAGGTCTGCTCTCTTCTTCAATCCTCCTATGAAAAGACCCATTATATTATTTGCTTTTAATTTAATTTGCTTCTTTTGTTTTAACTCAGTTGGTTAAAAATATTAAATCCATTGCTGAACCTCTGGGAAAGGTATGGTCAACCATAGACAGCTCTTGATATCAATTACTGAAATGCACAAAATGACATTAAACATTATAACACTGGAAATATTAAATGAGATATTTCAAGAATGAAGCAGGAATTAGTAACTACAATATCAATGCTGTCAGTAATGATATCTAGTTCTATGGATAGAGCATATCTAAAAGATGTTAAGGATGGAATAATAAATGCAGAACAAAAGTTTATTTGACAAAACAGAGAAAATATCAAAAATGGAATTAGAAATTCCATTTCAGGCCAAGAGAATGATTTCAAAAGGACACTTTACTGGATGTACAAAGGAAACTGGATAAAGTTTTAAAAATTAAAAGAGAAATACAAATGATAAACCAGAATGAACTGGAAAGCACTTTAATATTGAATGTGCAAAAGAAGCTTGTTAATGCTTTGGAGAAATCTGTGCAATAGATTAGAATTCAAAAGAAATCAAATCCTATGGGAATATTTAATTCAATTAAAGATTAAGACTATTAGAAGTAAAGTAAAGCAATATAAAGTTGGTTTATTTGATCAAGATTAAAATACAACCTTTTTTAAAGTTCTGGCAACACTTTAGGGTCTTTTTGCTGACACCAGGATTGAAAGTTGATGTTTTATCAATTTGTTTATACATAAGGGAAGGGAGAAGGGATGAAGGGATATTTATTTAACTTCATCGGGTGAAGTGTTATTAAATTTGTTTATATTTGCTATGATGAAATACACACACACACAATCATTTTTTCTTCTTTCTTTCCATTGTCTTTTCTTTCTCTAAATTTACTATTATAATTAAAGGTCGTAATAAAATTATTTTAAAAATAAATTTTAAGTCCACTGCATTCTAAATTCTCATCAAATCAAGATGACCAGTTACAATGATCTTCATATCTCCTCCATAGTAATGAGACATTGTTTTACTTCATTTACCTTAGCTGGGTCTTCTACTTGGTAGATCTAAGTTTTGAAAGTCTTAATATTGGGCAATCTGTAAGTGAATTTATGCTATTAGACCTAGTGAGAATACTTTCTGCAAAACAACATGAGACAACAAAAGACTCAGTTATACTGTTAAAACCTATTTAACTTTATTGTGGCATTAACCAGCACAAGTAAGTTAGTATTCAAATATCCAAAATATCCCAAAGTAAATTGACAACTATGACCTATGAACTATGAGAATCTCCATAGACATTCATTCAGAGAACTCTGTAAAAACACTATGGAGTGGTATATCAGTCTAAGTGCTATTGCTATTGGTAAAACTATTCTAGGTTACTGTGAATTAGTGGTGCTCCAGAAAAAAACTTCAGCCCTATTTCTGGAGCAAGATGGTATCCTTCCCAGAAAACTATTGTTCTTGAAAGAACGATATGACTCTCACTGAATGTATGCTAGCTTCCATATGAAAATGCAGCATCTTGGCTTGTGGGGAAGCCAAACCATCTCTAACGATGCTTAATAGAAGGATGTCTGCAAAATGTGATAAAGTGACATTAGCAGGTTGTTACTCAGATTGTGAATGCTCCAACACTGGAAGTTTTTAAAAAGATGTTGGATAATCATTTGTCTGAAGTGGTGTAGGGGTTCCTGCCTAAGCAGGGGTTGGACTAGAGGACCTCCAAGGTCCCTTCCAGCTCTGTTATTCTATCCTATTCTAATGGATATGTGAACTCTACATGAGCAGAGAAAGACAGAATCTAAGTAATAAAAAAAAATCACAATATGAGATTGAAAGCAATAAAAAAACTACCGTTTTTCATTCTCTCACTCATTCATTCATTACCACTTTCATGCATACAACATTGTAATCTGAGTGTTGAACATTAATCCAGAAATTACACACACAACAGTCTTTACAAGCTTTTTGAAAAAGAATCTATGGATAGAAGATGAAGACCCAAGAAACTTTTTCTCTGTTTATTGCTGTTGAGCTCACATATGTGTCAAAAGATGCCAGACTGAGCTGTATTTTGGAGAAATGTATCATACACACAGCATCGTTATGCCCTGTGTTTTACTCCTTGAAGAATAATTGCTTCTAAAATAGGAAATAATTAGCAACAATCATCCAAGTTCAAAAACAAATGAGGAATAATTAGCTTAAACATCTATCCAAGTTCAAAAACTTTGTAAGTTTATTTTTAAAGCATATAGAGATAGGCAAGAGACATGTTATAAAGAGAAAAATGACTCCATCTTATTGCATATAACTCTAACAGTTTGAACTTAGACAGGAAGACAGAGAGTGGGGTTAAAATTTTCCAAATAACAAGTGAAAGGAAACACAGTGGAAATTCCAGGGCATGGCATTGATACAAATTGTGGGCTGAGAGGAAAAATAAATGTATGCCACTAACAAGAGCACAAACATGCCTTGATAAACATTTATAGAGGATATATATACTCATGAGCTTGCCTCCATTTCATGTCATCTCCCTGGCCAATGGAGGTACCCTAAACTGCTGTTCTAGTTTTTAAAGTAGTGTTCTTCCCCTTGTCCTGATGTAATTTATATCATGCAACATGCAGAATACAAAATAAAAGAGTTGGAAGGGACCTCGGAGGTCTTCTAGTCCAACCTTCAGCTGAAGCCACTCATTGCCCGTCCTGCCATTCCCTTGAGAACATTACCAGTTTAGGGTACATGGAAACTGGAATGACAAGAGTTCCCTCCCTTCTTTAGTCTGAGTGGCAGGTCACCAGCACAGAAGAAAGATGCGGGGAGAAATAGAAACAGAGGATCCAAAGCACCTCACAACCCTTCCAGTTTATTGACAAGCTGTCACTTGGGCTATTTCTGGACATGAGTGTAACAGTCTTCTGGAAAACCACTTAATTGTGTTCAAAAGTCAAGAGCCTTGGTGGTGCAGGCTGTTAAATGCCTAGCACTTAAGTTCCAGCTGCCTGCAATTACTGCAGGCTCGAATCCCACCAGGCTCAAGGTTGACTCAGCCTTCCATCCTCTCGGGGTAGGTAAACTGAGGACCCAAGATTGTTGGGGGCAATAAGCTGACTTTGTAAAAATGCCACTTGGTAATAAGCAGGCATATACAATGGAATGAAGGCTATTGCTGAGCGCATTGGGTTGTATCCCAAAAATTGTAAGCCGCCCTGAGTCTTCGGAGAAGGGCGGCATATAAATGTAATTTAAAAGAAGTAGCCTGGCACAAATTGGTAAAGCAAAGAAAAGATGTAGGACAAAACAGGACATGTAACAGAAGATTCTATCTAGTTTCACCCAGCACCGGCAATTTTATACTCAGAAACTTGAAAAGCAGCTAAATCCCAGCTAAATTGGGCACCCACCCATAGTCCCCCAAGCACATCCATCACAGATGTGTGACAGTGATTGTTGGCTGTTTTCCTGCTGTCAGGTAATGCTACGCAGGAGGAAAAAGCAGCCAGGAGAGTCCGTCCATTTGCTTTCTCCCATTCGCCAGCCTCATCACTCATGCAGAATGGAGCTCACTTATGAAGGCATAATTTTCTGCCAACAAAAGAATATGAATGCAGCCATGGGGAAGAGCCCCTCAGGTGGAAACAACAGAATGTGCATAATTATAATTATCATTGCCAGAAAGGATGACCAAAAAAAAACCCACACCATGTCAATATGGACACAATGAGTTTCAAAAATTATTGTGGGCATAGTTCAACTACTTCAGAGATTGAGTTCTTCTTCTTCTGTCAGCAAAGTTGGTTAGGAGTGAATTAAGAAAAGCAAATAGCCTGAATCAATCCAAATAAATGGAAATAATTTTTCAACAATTCCTCTGACTATCATCAGTGCAAACACTCACTATGTAAGTATGCGTACGGGACATACAAACCTGCTTCCCAGTAAACTGATGGAGCTCTATCCAACAGGAAAATGGTAATTGATCTATATCCCATCTTTATTTTGTATAAATAATTCAAGGTGGTTATTTATTTAGCACATGAAGAGAACATGACAGAAGAGAAGTAGACATATATACACAGCCTATATAATTATAAGTAAAATGTCTATGAGGGTATGGCAGTGGCCTCATAACTGAATGTCCAATTCTGCCATTCGGGTGATCACCCTCTGACATTGCTTCATAGATCTAGGGAACAATCCTTGCACAATATGTTTAATAGTTTCAGGGGTGGGACTGCTGGGGCCTTGCAGGGGTTCAGGAGAGCTCCTAGCTAAGATTCTGTGCAGTTCAGAGAACCCCCAAATCCCATTCCTGGATGGCCACACCCATCCCAGCCTACCCCTCCCAGGAATGCCCATATGGCCCATTTTGGATGCAGGTAAGTGCAGGGCATGCACGGACACTCAGGGAGGGTGAAAATGGGCTTCCTAGAAGTTCGGGAAGGCCAGAAATGGGCCCATTTCTGGCTTCCAGGAAGCCTCCAGAGCCCGGAGAGGCACTTTTCGCCCTCCCTGAGGCTTGAGGAAAGACTCCGGAGCCCAGGGAGGGCAAAAACATCCCCCTGCCATTGTGCAGAAGGCTGACTAGGCCACACCCACCATGGCCCAGCAACCAGGCAGAGAATCCTTTGCTAAAATTTTTGAAGCCCACCCCTGAATAGTTTGCATATCAGCACCACAATTGCAACAAGGGGAATCTTCCCATCTTGACTGAAATAGGGCAGAGGCCCTTCTTCCAGTATTACACCTAATTCTGTTCAATTTCGATCAAACGGAGGCGGGTCAAAACAGGTGGTTTGGTAGAGGGATCACAACTGCCACCTGCTCCTCAAGCAGGAGTCATGAGTCCAAGAGGACTCCTTAGATTATGGTACCAGTTTCATCTGGGGCAGTGCAACCCATCCAAGTCCAAAGGTCCAATTTGCTTTCATCTGCAAAGTAGCCAAGAGGCTGCTGGCTATTATTCCATAAAGGATCCCATCAAAAACAGACAAATATGTTCAAACCAATGTAAAAGAAAAATAAAACTTCCAATCAGCAGGAGGAAAACACACTCCATGTTGAATTTGTGATGAGAGGACAGTGAGTAAATGTGAGAAACATGTTTCCTCAGTTCCTGCCTTCAAATAATTGCTGTCTTGTTCCAGAGATAGCAATCGGCCTTTATGAACAAGCCCCAGCAAGGGATGGAGAATACAGTGGCTAAGATTTAAGCTAAGAACCAACAGTTCTCAAGCCAGTGCTAGTAGCTGTATTAATCCCTTGACAGCTGCTCAGGGTTAAGTTTGGGTCATACTGTGTAAAGTGCATGTTCATTTATGGAAAGGTTGGGAAGAAAATTAAAAACTACAGGTCTGAATCACTCTGAATAGAAAAGGCACATTCACATTGGATGTGGGCAATCCTCGGTCTCATTTGGCATCACTCTTGTCTGAGCTAAAGGTTCTAATAAAGACAAGACCTACTTCTGAGGCTTCTACCATGCAGTAGTCAAGTTAAGACATGTAAAATCAGGAGGGTCCTAGTCAGTGGTGGGATTCAAAAAAAATTTACTACCGGTTATGTGGGCATGATTTGGTGGGTGTGGTGTGGCATGGTGTGGCTTGGTGGGCGTGGCAGAGGAAGGATACTGTAAAATCCCCATTCCCTCCCCACCCCACTAACCTACTTTCCAGCTCCATTCTCCTGTGTGGAGCAACAAAAGAAGATCCAGCCAGTCAGCTGGGACTCGGGAGGCAGAGAATAGATGGGGGTGGGGCCATTCAGAGATGTTATTTGCTGGTTCTCCAAATTACTCAAAATTTCCCCTACTGGTTCTCTAGAACTGGTCAGAAACCTGCTAAATATCACCTCTGGCCCTAGTCAGCAATAGCATAATAGGTTGCTTTTGGTTATATGGTAAGCCCACCCCCAAGGTATCAAAAATGCAAAATGATAGCTATGGCCATGCTATCAAAGCATGACATCCCCCAAAACTCATTCCAAATCATGCACAAAATAGTACAGTGTGTCCTGTTTGACCAGGATTGGCTAGAGGTCAAGGCACAAGGTCAAAAAGTCTTGTCAAATAATTTAAGTTATATTATCAAGAAGCATTTTCCAGTTGTCTTAACTTTCATTCTTAAGTAATATATTTTATTATGTGTATAGATTATTTTTGTGCAAGAAATGCACATCTGTGCTGCCACCTTGTGTAAATGTGGTGTCCAAGCAAGATGAAGCAATGCACTGAAATAACTTCAAAGCTGAATTAGTTGTCAAAACCAAAACCAGAGCCTGGGACATCCATCAAACACTTACCTAAACACATTTTACTTGAGCCTTCTCTGTAGAGAATTGTTATAATGTTTGTTTATAATGCGTGTAAGTCTTGTCACAGTGTCCTAAAAAAACCAATATGCTCTATAGAGTACTTGTAAGACAAATACGTTTTTGAAAATTGTATTTAAAAATGCTATTGTTACTCAAAAATATTGTTCCTCATATCTTTCTTTAGATGAAAAAGAGAGTCATAGAATGAGACTGAAAGATTTCAAGGTCTGCTATTCAAATTATTTATTTATTGTTCCCAACAATTCAGGAGTTAGACCACTGTCTTGACTTGGCTTCAGGTACGTCTTGACTTACGACTGTTATTTAGTGACAATTTGAAATTTCAATGGCTCTGAAAAAAAGTGACTTATCACAGGTTCTTGCACTTATGACTGCTATACTATCCCTGTGATCCTGTGATCATAATTTGGATTTGTTTATTTATTTATTTATTTATTTATTTATTTATTTATTTATTTGATATAATAGAAATAAGAATAAACATAAGAATAAATACATGAAATAGGTATGAATAATTGGGGACAATAGGACAAGGACGGTAGGCACAATTGTGCACTTATACATGTCCCTTACAGACCTCTTAGGAATGGGGTGAGGTCAATAGATGTTAGTTTGAGGGTAAAGGAGTGTGGGGGTTAGAGGATGTGATAACAGAGTCAAGTAGTGAGTTCCAGACATTGATCACTCTGTTGCTGAAATCGCACTTCCTGCAATCAAGTTTGGAGTAGTTTGCATTAAGTTTATATCTGTTGTGTGCTTTTGTATTGTGGTTAAAGCTGAAATATTCCTTAACTGGTAAGACAATTGTAACAGACAACTTTGTGTACTATGCTTAAATCCAATCTTAGCCAGTGTAGTTCAAGGTTGTCTAAGCCTAGAATCTCAAGTCTGGTGGTGTAGGGTATTCTGTTGCGATGTTTGGCAACCAGCATGTGTTTACAATGGTTGTAGCATCCTGTGGTCATGTGGTCACCACCATGTTCAGACTTCCTAGGGGTGTCAGACAAGCAAAATCAATGGGAGAAGCCAGATTTCCTTAACACTTAGGTAAAAAGATCATAAAACCAGGTGGGGCTCCCATAACAACTGCCCTGCTGAGTGATGGAGGTTCCAGTCCCAATTGTGGCTGTAAGTTGAGGACTACATGTATCCAGCAAAACATACCAGAACAGAAAAATATGTCTCATTTTAACTTTCAAGTTCTGTAAAAAAATAACTTTTTTTATTTGAAGATAGTTATGTTTACTCCAACGTAGGAGAAAAGCAACTTAGAACTAAGGAGAAATTTCCTAATGGTGAGAGCAATTAACCAATGGAATAGCTTGCCTTCAGAAATTATTCTATGTTCTATGTTTATTCAATGTGGCTTGTTCATTGTTCTGAACCTACCTGTGTCTTAGTTTTAATGATGAGTCTGAAGAAGATGAAAATGCTAAACAGAAGAATAGGAGCCAATCTGATCATTAAAAAGCATCCCTTTATTAAAGCAAGCATGAAGCTTTAGAAGGGTGTTCGTTTTTTCAATGCATCCCAATTCCTGACAGCTACTATAACTATTACAACTATTAAAATTCAGTCCTGGTTATTACTTAATGGGAATTAGCCATTACCTCCTGCTATTTTCCAGAAAGCATGACAAGCTTTGCATATAAATTTAATAAATAAATAAAACTTGATAAGGCAGGCAGTTGAGTCTTCCTTAGGGACGGAATAGCATTTATCAGAACCAAAGACACATAGCTCTATACCCTGTCACACACTTTCTTGTACCCGCAATGTATGTTGCCTGAAGCAACTCTACTTTATCACAGCAGGTTAACCTGCCACCCTTGAAATATTCAAAATGTCAATTGAGAATGTAGGGTTAACCTGGCAGCTCATAACTTATTCATATAAAAGCATGCAACTGAATTTTAGTTTTATATTCATCATTCATCGCAGTAGCCTGAATCTGTTGTTGAACTGAAATGTTATAAGAAATAAAATATTTGAGTACTCCAGCAACTTTGCACATTCAGAACAGTGGTGGTATTCAATTTTTTTTTACTACCAGTTCTGTAGGCGTGGCTTGGTGGGCATGGCAGGGGAAAAATCCCATTCCCTTCCCACCCCACTAACCTACTTTCCAGCTCCATTCTCCTGTGCAGGGCAACCAAAGAAGACCCAGCCGATCAGCTGGGACTCAATGGGAAGCAGAGAAGAGATGGGGTTGGCGGAGCTAGTCAGAGGCGGGATTTGCTGGTTCTACTCAAAATTTCTGCTACCAGTTCTCCAGAACCTGTCAGAACCGGCTGAATACCACCTCTGATTCAGAACTGAAAAATCAAGCAAATTAACTTGTTTGATTTTGATCCTATTACATATTTTCTTAGCTTCTTATAACTTTATACTTTATTATTTATGTTGATTGCTTATTTAATAACCTAAGACCATGACAGAATGCTGTATCTTATTATTTATGAGGTTTGTATTTTATGATTTATGATTATGATTTATCACTTGTTGATGTATGTACAATGAGAGCTTATGAACTGGAGACAAATTCACACTTGGCCAATAAATAATTCTATCCTTTTCTATTAAACTGGCTAATTATTAACAACCAACAGGCAGGATGCATTCATTGGAGTTGTTTTGGCCTCCTCTTTGCTCTAAACAGGGTTATATTTAAACTAGGAAAATCAGAAATCATTTCCAGATGGAACAGTTTTTTGAATTGGTCCACAAACCAGTTTTCACTTTCCAGTCTGAACCTCATGGCCCAGATGATGGTGGTATTATCCATACACAAATGATCAAAGGTTAGAAGCAGCTCCTCCAGGTACGGGTGGTTGTATACAACATCAGCAGCCAATATGTAGTCAAACTGAGATGAAGATCTGGGAAAATTCTTCTGCAGATCCACCCCCCAGACCAACGCTTTCACCTGAGGCTCATGTTTGCATTTCAGTTTTGTGTTTCTGAGAAGATTGTACTGAAGGTTTCCTAGCACTTCAGGCAGGTCAGTGGAAACCACATGCGCACCTGTGATGAAAGGAACCACAATGACATTATTTATGGAGGAGAATTGACGAAACTAGTGCAAACTCTTTTTATAATTCCCTGTGGCATAAGTAAAAATTATGAACTGTGGCCCACTGCAGGAAATACAATGTTCTTATGTGTTCTCCAATTCCTTACTTGATGAAATTCCAGACCAGTTCTGGAAGATAGTTTTGTAATATTTATTTAGCTTACAACTATAAGCAGAGCGAACTTAAGCAGAAAGACTCTCTGATAATGTGACACTCCACAACGGTACATTAAGTTTGTAGGCTCAATGAATCAATATGGGCTTACGGTCACATTGCCAAACTAGTCAGGAAGCTCACTAGATAACTTCAGACCATTTACTACAGGCTCTTCCATGTAACAAGACTAAACTGCTACTATCCAAGGTGTTTAAATAGCGCTGCAGTGAGGTCCGTGGGAGAGGCTCATGGGAATAAAGCCCATTGTTCCCCATACTAGAATTTGATCCACATCAGCCCAAGTACAAACACCAAAGCAGTTTACTTTAGAAACTGATGAACCTGTAGGAAGTTGGCACCCAACTCTCCTAGAAAAATGAAGTATTCTGGTAGATATTTAAAAGGCAGAATATTTCTTCTAAAAAGAGTAGAACCCCAGAAGCAGAATCTCACCCCCACCTTTGTTAATGGGTGGGCCATTAAGGCCTGAGCCAGAATACTTTACATAAGAAAGGTCTCCAGGTAAAGCTATAGCAATTGCCAAAAAGCCCTTTTAAGGGCATAGATCATCCAGCGGGGGTCAACCAAGCTTGGAACTCAGGACAGCCTACAGAGTTGCCCCTCATGGGAGTCTGACAACCAATTAGAAACAAGCTTCAATTCAAATCCCAACAAAGGTTATAAAACCCAGATACTCTCAGCACCTCAGCCCTTTTTTTTTTTTTTTCCTTCAAGCATGTGATCATCTTTCTCTGGAGCTCCAGACCATGTGGTCCTGTTCACCATTAAACTTTCCAAGCAGCCTCCATGTTTCCAGTGTCTTTTTCCCCACTTGGAACTGAACCCAGAAGGATATTTCTTTCAACAATTGGCACCCAAGCAGATGGGACTCCAAGCTAACCTAACCAATGGACCAGGCCCAGGTAAGATTCCCTTGCCGGCAAACAGACCCATTGAGTCTGTGGGTGGGTTTTCCTGGACCTGGGCCAGTTGGAACAAAGGTTTTAAAGGGGTTTTGAGTGTTGAGCTCAAAGGCTGCTTGGAAAGAAGGTGAGTACCTCCAAATTCTAAATTTAAAGCACAGAAAAATGTGGGAAATGTGTGTATGCCTTTGTGTGTGTGTGAGAAAGAGATCTTTCTTCCTCTGTGTGTTCTACCAAGAGAGCTAGTATCAATTATATTACTGTTTATAACAATAATATTCATGCTGTTTGTTTAACCAACTTATGTATTACTTATATCACAAATCCTTTCATATATTTCCTTTTTTCCCTGTTTTGTTTGTTAGCTTGGAATAAATATAGTAATCTTGGCTATTCAATTTTATGGTAGCTATTTTCCATCAATTAGTTGTAGAGTCCATTTTTGTTTCATTTGTTGGCCAATTATAACTCAAGATAAAAGCAAATCTTCTTTTAATTTATATTGTTTGAGTCCATTTTTATTGCTTTAATTTCTATCTCTTGTCTAATATCTATATTTAGCAATTCTAATATCAATATGAATAGTACAGGAGATAGTGGACATCCTTTTCTTGTGCCTTTTTATATTAAAATTCTCTGTCCTACTTCCATTTTCTATCACCTTTGCCATTTGTTTATGGCAAATTGCCTTTAAAGTTAAAATTATTGTCATGGTGTTTTAATCTACTTCTTAGGCAAAAAAAAAGCCATTTTGATCTGAATATATATATTCATTTAGAAATTTTTACTCTCTGCCATTATTGAAGCATATGTTTTATAGTCAGTGTTCAGTCAAGATATGAGCCTATAGTTTTTATCTGCATTAAATCTGAATCTTTTGGAATCAAAGTAATATTTGCTTTCATCCACGAATTTGGTACCTTTGCATCAATCAATACTTCATTATGGACTTCTAACATTGATGCCTATGTTTTGTCCATTAAAGTCTGCAGTAACTGAATCTTGTTTTATTACTTTGGTACCTTTGCATCAATCAATACTTCATTATGGACTTCTAACATTGATGGGCCTAAAGTATCTTGTAACCATTTGTAAAATTCTGCCTGCAGCCCAACTGGTCCTGGTGTTTTATTATTCTTTTGTCTCTTGATCACTTCTGATAATTCCATCATTGATATTCATTCATTTAACATAGTTTTACCTTTTCTGGTACTTTAGGTAATTCCGCTTTTTCCAAATATTGTTTAATTTTCTCTTCTGAAACTTTTCTTGCTCATAGCTTTTCATAACAATCTTGAATTATCATTTTTATTCTCATTTTGGTAGTATAAAGTTCCTTTCTCATCTTCTGGCTTATTTGCATTCTAATCCTTGGCCATTTTTTTAAAAAAATACTTTTATTAAATATTTCCCAACAATACTGGTTTCACCTCTATCTTTTAACTCTAATGTCAGCCTGTCCATCTCCACGCAGTTCAAAATCTTTCTTATCACTGTCCCCTCAGATGGTATATTATCCTGTTTCCAGTACTGTGCATACACAATTCTGGGCAGTTATTATATGTAAAATGATATATTTGTCTTAGCACAATCTCCCCTTAGATATAACTCTTTATTGGCCAAGCGTGATTTGACTCACAAGGAAGTTGTCTTTGGTGCATATGCTCTCAGTCTACATAAAAGGAAAGATACATTCATTAAGAATCAAGAATCATATGGTACAACACTTAATGATAGTCATAGGGTACAATAAGCAATCAAATTATACTAGGAAGCAGTGAATGTAAATCGTAAGGATACAAGCGACAAAGTTACAACATACAGTCACAAGTGGGAGGGGATGGGTGATGGGGAGTGATGAGAAGATTAATAGTAATAGTAGTGCAGACTTTGTAAATGGTTGGACGGTGTTGAGGAAATTATTTGTTTAGCAGATTGATGGCTCGGGAAAAACTGTCCTTGTGTCTACTTGTTCTAGTGTGGAGTGCTCTATAGAGTCGTTTTGAGGGTTTTATTATTCTCAATTAAAAAAAAGTTCCTGTCTGAAAAGAAAAGTTATGTTTAACAGTTTCAGAGCACAGGACCTTTGTTAGAGAAGGAGGAAGAGTGTGTGTGTGTGCGGCTACACCCTTGGACAGCAGCTGGATCTCATTCCTTTGTTTGGCCTCTAGCCGCCCTCTTGTCTGTTGCTAGCTCTACAGAGCCATGACCATCAGGACAGGAAAAGCAAGGAGAGGTCATCAGAGTGTGAGACCTTCTGTATATAAGAGGAAAAGCCGAGCTGGTTATGATTGAAGGGAGGGAAGAAAAATTTGGTTTTTTTTGTCCAGTGTATCCCAAAAGCAAACCCCAGGGGTTTAAGTAGTTGTGTAATTTGGATGCTAAATCGAGTACCAGTACTTGCTTACAGAAAAGCAAGTTTTCCCGGATTTGAGCTCTTCCAAATCCGCTAAACGTGGGCCTGAAGGAAAGAGGCACGGAGTACCAGTACTTATCTGCGGGGGCAGAGAGTCTCACGGGCTGTTTTTTGGGGAGAGGAAAGAAGTCTGCACAGGCAGCATACCCCCAGTCCGAAAACCTTGGCGAAAAGAGAGAGAGAGAGAGAGAGTCTCGTGGTTTTTTAAAAAGGGGAGCGATACTTTGTGAAATATTCTGTAGAATAGAGAGAGTTTTTTAAGTGTCTCATTTCGTTGCATAAGGTGCAACGACCAAAGTCTCCCTCAGACACCTTTTTTCTTTTTCTTGCTCTTGAAGTTCTTGTGTCTGAAACTGGTCGCTGACCCGACTAAGCCAAAGTGTGAAACCCCACATCGGACGGGAAACATGGGAAGCGGTAGTTCGAGGGTCCTGAATGGAATGGAACCCCCTGGGAGAGCTATTGGAGGCTTGGGATGAGCGGCAGATGCCGACCCTAGCTGGCATGAGCAAGAAAAACCAAAATGTATAGATAGGGAATGGGCTTTGCTGAGGGATACAGGAAGACCAATGTGCTAAATAAAGGTACTTAAAAAGGGCAAAATATAAAAACAGGATCACATGGGATTTTTTAAAAAATTCTTTCTTTCTGTGTCTCTTTCTCTATCTTCTATGCTACCACGTGGTTTGTTCCTTAAGATTTATGCCTTCCCCAATTTAACTGAGAGATTTATTGTGGGAATGATCAGTGTGTGTGTGTAAACCTCAGAGTTTTGTTTTCCTCTGTGTCTTTGTGTGTGGGTATGTGTGCGCGACGTGTGTGTGTCTAAGACTTTGTGTGTCCTAGAGGTAACTGTTGCAACTGTTAAGTGTCTCTGATCCCTTCGGATATTAATTTTAAATTGTTAAGAATTAAAAACACTGAGAGATTGTCTTCTCCCAGTCTGATCTGGCCAATTAGACTGGATGAGGAACAGAGTTAAATTTTCTCCTCTCTGTGCTTTTAAGAAAAACCCTAGGTTATTAACGAATGTTCTAAGTTCATTACAAGAAAAGTTTCATCCTTGCATTTACTGTGTGTTTAAATGATTTTACCTGTTCATCCTTTTCCTGAAGCATTTGAATCCAGTTTTTCCTTTCTCATCTGCTGTGTCTCCACTTTGTTGAAACTGATTTATCTGTTTAGTAACTGCAATACTGATGTGTTATTTTTCTTTCTCCTGAAACCATACCTGCAAGCCATCTCCAAACCCCCTCTAATCCTTTTACAATGCCTTTCCTGGTAGAATTACCAGCAAAAGGGGAAGGGACCCCTTGTTCTTTGTCTTTCAGCCCTGCCACATGTGGAAGCAGATGCTACTCCCTAGAGACATTCTATCCATTGGAACCAGTAACTGGGTTTGGATCCAGCCTCCACTGAAGGTCATTACAACAAACCAGAGTGGGGCAGACCTTCCCAAGCCTGACTGACCACCCATACCACCAGGCCAAGCCTATGCCATCCAGAGACATGAAGGAAAGGATCCTGAGATGGACCAGTAAAAGACTAAAAGACTCTTTTCAATCCCCAGAAGACAGTTAGAAAGACTATGGGGGAGGGTGGAAATTCATTGTAACTGAAAATTCATTGTAATGTGAAACCCATTGTAATGTTTTCTTTCTTGTATCATTTATATTGTAACCAATTTGATGTACCCATGATTGTATTTGAGAGTAGCTGGCCCAGCAAGTTCTGAACACCTTATACTTCTGTCTGGTGGGAGGGAAATTGTCCAGCATGTTTGTATTATCTGTATTGTAAACCTAGCTGCATACACAGGCACATACACAGAGACACCCATTTAGAATTAGATAGGTTATCTTTTTCACCTGCTTCCACACAAAGCTGTCCCTTGCTTCTTTTTAAAAAGAAAATGTTTTTTTGTTTTGTTTTGTTTTTATTTTGCTGCTCTGAGGCACTAAGGCCCAAGCAAAACTCCTTTCTAATTCCATGGGGGAGGGGGCACCCCTCCCTCAGGCAATTTCTGAAGAGATAGCAGAAAAGAGATCTCCAAACCCCAAGTCCTGACTGTGACTCACAAATGATGCTGCCCAGTTGTCCAGTAAAGCAAGATATGTTGCACTGGGGGCCTCATGAGTACAAGTCCCAGGGCTCATTGTGTGTAACTTTAAAAATACTAAATAGCCTGGATTGCACACTGGCTAATCTCAATTTGGCCTCACAAACCCTGGAAACTAAGAGCTAGGCAGGTAGTAACCATAACCTTGGAAATGGGCAGCCTGTAATTTAAAGGCTGTGAAGAATGTAGAGGCTTGTGCTTATAACCTGACTGTAAGCTCACAAAAAGTACATCAAAACACCTGAAAATTAATTGGCATGAAAAAATTGGATACTGTTTTGAAAAAAAAAAAAAACCAGGAGTTTTCCCAGACTTTGAAAGCTTTTGGGAGCCACTGAAGGAATCCTTTTCTGTTGCCTTTTTTTTCCAATGCCTTTCCTTTGCATCAGAAAAAAATTAAAAGCACCCATCAAGTCTCCCTGATCTGATCACCTTTTATCTTTTGTCAAAACTCTCACGTGTTTTGAAAAAAAAAATGAGGGATTGTAGGAAGTTGGCACCCAACTCTCCTAGAAAAATGAAGTATTCTGGTAGATATTTAAAAGGCAGAATATTTCTTCTAAAAAGAGTAGAACCCCAGAAGCAGAATCTCACCCCCACCTTTGTTAATGGGTGGGCCATTAAGGCCTGAGCCAGAATACTTTACATAAGAAAGGTCTCCAGGTAAAGCTATAGCAATTGCCAAAAGCCCTTTTAAGGGCATAGATCATCCAGCGGGGGTCAACCAAGCTTGGAACTCAGGACAGCCTACAGAGTTGCCCCTCATGGGAGTCTGACAACCAATTAGAAACAAGCTTCAATTCAAATCCCAACAAAGGTTATAAAACCCAGATACTCTCAGCACCTCAGCCCTTTTTTTTTCTTGATCTCCTTCAAGCATGTGATCATCTTTCTCTGGAGCTCCAGACCATGTGGTCCTGTTCACCATTAAACTTTCCAAGCAGCCTCCATGTTTCCAGTGTCTTTTTCCCCACTTGGAACTGAACCCAGAAGGATATTTCTTTCAACAAACCCCACAAATACTAATTTCAAGATTGGTATCTTGTTCAAGGAGGCTTTACCCTGAGAACAAATCCATTTTGCACCTGTTTTTCCACCTGTTTTGTCCTTCAAGATACCAGTATCACATGTGCTATTTTTAAAATGGAGGCCACAGCAGGAGATGCTACCACTTACCTAGCAAGCTGGCTACTATAGACACGAGGCCTGTTCCAGCTCCAATTTCAACCACATTTTTGTCAACCAAGTTACAAAGCTTCACATTTGTTTCCAAAAAATAGCAGAGAACAAGAGCCTGAGAATGAAGAAGAACAAATTGTCAAATTTGAATAAGAATAAATTGGCAATTGGCAATTTTGAAAAAAAAATAAGGAAACAATGCCTTTAGCTCCACAAGGCCACTCTTTAATTATTGTAAAGTAACAAAGAGGAGAAACTTCAGTTTATACGAATGAAAGTATCTCTTGACACACAAAAATATGTATGAAAAGCATGAATTTTAAGAAGTTAGAGAAATATTCAGAAGTTCGAGGTTGTTTTATATGAACTGATTTTAGACAATTGGCTAATCTAGGGTTTTTCAGATTATTTGGATTATAATGCTCCATTATATCTTAATCAACATGCCAGGGGACGGTGAGATTTGCAGCCCAAAACATAAGGAAACCAATAGATTAACTTCCTCTGCTGTAAACTGTAAAACTCCTGTATTGTCTTCCACAATTCATTACAAGGGGAGTTTATCTGGCCTGTTTAGCAAAGGGTCTTCTAGCACGATGTAATTAATTCCTGATTATGTCTATTCTAAACCTTGCCAACATTGTTACTGGTGCCATTCTGGATAGCTAGCATGCTATTGCCAAAAATGGAAACTAAGAACAATGTATTTCACTTCTCATCCAAAGCTGAAGAAGTTTCTTGGATGAGAAGCAAAATGTCTTCAAAGAAAAAAAATGGGAAAGTCCAGTTGTCCCTTGAAAAAGCACCTTTGGGACAACCATGACCTGTAAAACTGAGAATCTCCATAATATTTAGGAATACTATAGTGCTCAGAATTAAAATGGGGCAAAACATGCATACCATGTGAGGGGTTTAAAACTGCACTTGAGATTTATTTTTCTCCTTTTTCTTTAAATAAAATGCCATGTGAGCCACTAATTTCTACAAGACAATGGCACTGTCTCCATCCATTATCATTCCATCTAGCTGAATCATGGGTAGCAAAACACCCATGAATAACTACCAGGATCAAAAGTCTTTTCACCTTAAGACAACTGTTAATAAGCTAATTGCTACTACGTATTTCTGTTTCATTCTTTTTTCATCTCTTTGTTTCAATTGTACACTTTAGTAATTGGCAGGTGAACATTTGCTTTGAAATAACACATTTTACCCTTGATAGCTAACATTTTTAAATTACAATATAAATGTCACACAGTACATTATTTTCAGATTCTGATATCTTCTTTCAGAAAATGTTTAGGATCATACAAACCCATTACACAAGTTGTTTGTGCAAGATTGGAACAAAGGCTTATCTAAATCAGGTTGAATTTCCGGAATAATGAACCAATGTCCATTGGAAGCCCTAGTTAAATATACTATAAAGACAATTACCATTTTAATATCAGACACTTCTAACTATCTCGGTACATCTCCATGTGCCTTGACCCCTGCTGTTACAATCAGAATGATGTGCAGAAGTTAATGTTTGGAGCAAACTGGTAGAAAATGATATTATCTAGTGGCAAAGGGCTGTAATTGGAGGAAGTTGGAATCAAATGGGGATAAAAAGTTCTAGAAAAAGCAAACAGAAGATGAGATTAAGAGGAAATGAACTGATGCTGCAAACAAAAAGTAGGACAACTTGGAGCCAGTGAAAGAGTATAGAATTGGAAACTTCTTGATTAGGAAGTTGTCCCAAAGGGTAAACTAGCATAAAAAATAGTCAGCAATTAGAAAACTGTAACAATCATCTAAAAAGCTGGACCTGGAGAAGAACTGAAGAAGTTTAGTCTAGAAGGTTACTCTAGAAAGGGAGAGCTTAAGGAGAATAAGACTAGAAAAAAGGCTATTTGAGAGTAAATAAGAGATAAGGAGTGGGGAGAAGTACAAGGCTTCCCTCCCTGCGGCATTCTGCTCAGCTGGGGCTCCATCCTTGCAAGTGTATTTGGAAGTATGGATAAATAATAATTTTTTTTATTTTTTTTATTTATTTATTTTGTCAATCACTTACAAGATAATAAGCATAAGGATAAACATAGTTGTGAATACATGAAATGTATAAGAAAAATAAAAGAAACAATAGGACAGGGACGGTAGGCATGTTAGTGCACTTATGCACGCACCCTACAGACCTCTTAGGAAAGGGGTGAGGTCAATAGTAGACAGTCTAAGGTTAAAGTTTTTGGGGTTTGGGGAAGAAACCACAGAGTCAGATAGAGTATCCCAGACATTGACCACTCTGTTGCTGAAGTCGTATTTCCTGCAATCAAGTTTGGTGCCTTTAACCTTGAGTTTGTATCTATTGTGTGCTCTTGTATTTTTATGGTTGAAGCTGAAGTATTCATTGACCGGAAGGACATTGCAGTGTATGATTTTATATACTATACTTAGATCGGACCAAAGGCGGCGTAGTACTAGGTTTTCTAGGTCTAGAATTTCAAGTCTGGTGGCATAAGGTATTCTGCAATGAGTAGAGGAGTGTAGAACTCTTCTTGTGAAATATTTCTGGACTTTCTCAATTGTGTTAATATCAGATACGTGATGTGGGTTCCAGACTGATGAGCTGTATTCGAGTATTGGTCTAGCAAATGTTTTGTATGCCTTAGTTAGTAGTGTGATATTACCAGAGAAAAAGCTACGTAGGATTAGGTTAACAACTCTTAATGCCTTTTTGGCTATGTAGTTACAGTGGGCTCTAGCACTTAGATCATTAGAGATGAGTACTCCAAGGTCCTTGACGGAGTTTGGATCATCAACAAGGTCTTGACTATTCAGCTTGTATTTCATTTTCTGATTTTTTTTGCCAATATGTAAGACAGAGCATTTATTTAAAATAATAAAAACAATAAGGGTAGGTAGGGTAGAGTAAGGTAGGGTAAGGTAGGGGGAGGGGAGGGGAGAGGAGAGGAGAAGAGAAGAGAAGAGAAGAGAAGAGAAGAGAAGAGAAGAGAAGAGAAGAGAAGAGAAGAGAAGAGTTCTGTCAATGGAAATGTAGGGAAAAGCTGGTGGATATTAACCAATAAGGAAAAAGACGAGTGCAGAAAAAGTGAGACCTCAAGAGCCAAAAGGAGAAGTGGACAGAGTCAAACAGTCCAGAGGAGGGGAGGTCCAACCCAAAAGAAGCACTCACACAGTGAGATTTGGATGTTACAACAGAATTAAGTATCATCTAATGAATGATATGTGGTTAAATACTTCTGAAAATGCAACATGGGAATGGCATACTTTTAAATGTGAAATATAGGCAACGGTCATAAAGAGCAATGTAGAGCAAATAAAATATATTCAGAATCTGGACTGAAACTGCCTAGGAGCATGACTGATAAAAGAGAGGTGGGCTATGATTTTAATAAATCTAAGATAATTTAATGCTTCTGACATCTGATGAATTACAATGTCAAAAGATTCCCTTTTGATCCATGAATATTAAATCTGCCCAAGAATAGAGATGTGGAAGTCCTAATCTTATATATTCCACTGCGTGTGAACTTTCCACATTTATATTTTCGAGCATTATGTTTTTCAAATTTTACACCAAAAATCCAAATACATGTAGTGCTTGTTTAGCAATCAGAGTGGGGATCAGCAATTCTGTGACACAGTTGCTACATGGAAAATCACATGACACAACTTTGTTTTCTTTTTTTCCCCACTCTCCCCACATTTGGAACATTCACTCCAGCACTGAGATAATTAGCAGGAAGAGATTTAATGGTTATATTTACATTCATTGGAGAGGAAGGGACAACAAGAGAGTAATGAAGTACACAATGGAAAATATACATTGAAAAAAATGTGTTAGCATTATCTGCTTGCCTAGTATGCTTGGCAAACAGCTGGCACTTACTCATTCCTTTTGATGTGTATTTCCCATTGTGTGCCTGTTTACTCCTTTTTAATCCCTTCCTCTCCGATTTCTCTGCTCTGGGAGGAGAAAAAAAATGGTCAGGCCCAGAAGAGATTGCTTCTTTAGGCCATCTCTCACACTGTAAGAAGGGTAAAAGAGGAAAAGGCAGGTCAGGCACAAGATATGTATGAAACGATTGTAACGTGAAACATGTGACAGAGAGAGAGAGAGAGAGAGGGTTTTTTTTTTGCACCCTTATAGTTTCAAATGACCATTCCATGAGGCATTTGATAAGAAAGGTCTACCTGTATTTCATATATTTAATCATTTTCCTTGTGGCCATAGGATAGGTGATCAGGAATAGCATGCCACGCAAGCAAACTAATGCAGGAAAGACAAGACTCCCTCCTGGTCAGCCTTCTTGCTTGCTTCCTGTGCTGACTGCTCTTAGCCCAAAACTAAATCAGAAATTCAGCAGAATGACGGAGGGAAGACAGTCCCCTCTGCATTAACAAGAAGTAAGGTAAGCTAATTACTTCTATGGCCTTATTTCCAAGGCAAATGTAGGCTATGGAATATGCTGCTGTACTTTGTTTCAGATACCAAAGCCAATAATATTGCATGACAACAATACCGAAGGCCAAACCACAGCTCCATAACTGTCTGTAGCTTCTGTAATCTTGATCCTGTGGCCAGCAAAATTGAATTCTTCCCAAGTGTAGGTGGTTATCAAAGAGGGACAGAAATATCGTCCCATGATCTCTGCAACTATGTCTTCATCTCCATTTTGTCCTAATTTAAAATAATAACAAGCATGTAACAATGACAGTGACAATAAAAATAACAGACATTTTAAAAATAGTAAGGGCAGATATCCCTTTTAAACAATAAAATGTTCATTTTATGTCAGTGCTGGTAAAGGATTCCACACAATAAAAGTTTTAATGTATTTGTAAATATTATGCAGATATTCATAAAACTGTAATAACATAACTTCCTTTGTAGTTCAGCAACAATGAAATAAAAAGTTTACCACAGTAGTAACTAGATGAATCTTCATAATTAGAAGACAGATATGGGTCTAGGACAATTGGCCACAGCCACATGGCCACATGACTTCACCCTGCCCCCCATGCCACAGCTGACCCACCATGGGCGTTCATCCTCAGCTGGCCCACCACTAGCCCTCACCTCCCACGCTCCTTTCCCTCCCCCTCATCTTGGACTATTGGTTGAGGGACACTTGTTCTGGGCCAATTCACAGTGCGGGACAATTAGCTGCACATCCAGGCAACCAATCCCTGCATCAGTAGGGTCTCTGCCTTCTCATTGGACGCAATCCTGCTAGCTTGGCTTCCTGAAATGCTCAAGTTCCTTCTCTGGCATTGGGCAGGCATTGGACAGGGGAGGAGGGAGAGACTTTCTTAGCCCTGATGGGAAACGTTTCAGGTCCTCACCCAGCATGGAGATGGTGTGGGGCATGGGGGGGGGAGAAAACATTGTGGAGAATTGGGGTGAGAGGGCTCCAATTTCTTCGCTGAAAAGCAGGTCTCAGGCAGGGAACTGCTGGCATCTGTGGCACGCAGTTCCAGATTGGGCATGATCAAGAAGACGTGTGCCAATCACTTTAACTGTGTCCATTGAAGCTCTTTCACTATTTAGAGTGCAGCAGCAGAGGTGTCTGGAAAGAGAATAGGTGCCTGCAGCAAATGAAGGATTCAGGGCAGCGCAAGGGTAGATGGGGTGACAGGTCCCTGAAGCTGCCTCTGCCAGCTGTTACAACTGGAGTTCCTAAGGGTGAAAGAGCTTCAATGGGCACAGTTGACCCTGAGACGTTTTCCAGCAAGGCAAAGAAAGTCACTCCCTCCTATCTATCCATAGTCCACCTCAGATGCCAGAGGAGGAATTTGAGCATTCAGAGCCGGTGGGACTGCATCCAAGGGGAGGCAGAGAACCACCCCTTGGCATGCAGATTGGCAGCCAGGATGCACAGCTAATTGTCCTGCACTGCAAATTGGCCAGGGACAAGTGTCCCTTAGCAAATCACCAAATGGGCTAATTTGCAGAATATGTCCGAAATCCATCACTCCCTGGGATTAAAATTTGGCAAAATTATGGCCATTTCAGCACCATGACATCTTCCAATTATACTTCCCAGAAACCTGTAAGTTGTGAGGGAGAAAAGAAGATTTATTTATTTTATTTTTATTTATTTATTTTGTCAAAAGCTTACAATACAATAGAAATAAGAATAAACATAAGTTTAAATATAAGAAATAAGAACTAATAATTGGGGACAATAGGACAGGGACGATTGTGCTTATGCATGCCACTTACAGACCTCTTAGGAATGGGGTGAGGTCAATAGAGGTTAGTTTGAAGGTAAAGGAGTGGGGGTTTGAGGAGATGACAACAGAATCAGGTAGTGAGTTCCAGACATTGACCACTCTGTTGCTGAAATCGTACTTCCTGCAATCAAGTTTGTAGTGGTTTACATTAAGTTTATATCTGTTGTGTGCTCTTGTGTTGTTGTGGTTAAAGCTGAAATATTCATTAACTGGTAAGACAATGTAACATATGATATTGTGTACTATGCTTAAGTCCAATCTTAGCCGGCGTAGTTCAAGGTTGTCTAAGATGGGAGAAGCTTATCCCCACCCTCCTTCCTGTTTCCCTTTGGCCCCTGAATCCAATTGGATGGCAGCAAGGCTCAACAAGCAAGGTAGGGCTGGCTTGAGAGCACTGGCAGTCACTGGGTGAGCCCTCTTCTTCCCTGGAGGGAGGGGGCTCTTGGGAACGCACCAGAACAAGAATCAAGGTGTAGTTTTCCTCACAGCCGATAGCTCCCTTGGTTCTTCCTTTCCCAGGCAAAGTGGCAGGCAATTTCTCCGGTCAGCTGCGAAGGGGATGAAGCTTCACTGGGACTCTCCTGAGGGTCATGAGGGAGGGGAAGCAGCACAAGTCTATATGGAACGAAGACTGACCTAACAAGTCACGGATTGTCTAGTTCACATATGAACTACAAGCTGGATTGCTTGTTAGACCAGTTGAATCTAGGTGGTCATTTAACCAGCATTGAATAACTCAACTAATGAGTCAGGGGATAGAATTTGGGAAAGAAGCAGTTTTATGTAAAAATATTCCAAGTTTGAGCATGAGAACAGAAAAGAGAGGGGGGGAGAAAAGCACTGGGAACCAGTAGTGACCTGCTACTCCTTTTCCTGTCAGAAAGACTTCTCATAAGCAAAAGATAAAGGTGAAAAGGTAGAAATATTGGTTCAATTAATTCAGAAGTATTAATTGTCCGTCAGTCTCCATATTTCCTATTTACAAATCCAAGAAATTAACACCATTTTTTTAAAAATAGTAATATGTTATATGGTGTGGCATGAATCAATTTTCAGATAAATTGCCTTGGGATGTTTTTATAAAAAATAGTCATAATTTCTTTTGCACTCTGCAGAAATCAGATTATGACTGCAGGAAAGTGTTTCTGTTCTAAAGGACTAGGAGATTTACTATTGCAAAAAAGAGAATTGATTACCAAGCTGGACAATTTTAAAATAAGACTCATGCTCTTGAACGCAATCAATGGCTAATAATCATTAGGTATATACCATGTTTTCCCCCAAAATATGACCTACCCCAAAAACAAGTCCTAGCCCGATTTTCACGCCTGCACTTAATATAAGTCCTACCCCAAAATAAGCCCTAGTTAAACCCCACCCACAGTCTGGTTGTATCAGGTGAGGCAAAGTGCAGGTGTAAAAATCAAGCTAGTGCAAAGGTGGGG
Source organism: Naja naja (assembly GCA_009733165.1). NCBI lineage: Eukaryota > Metazoa > Chordata > Lepidosauria > Squamata > Elapidae > Naja > Naja naja. The sequence continues at coordinate 26,890,932 of CM019153.1, forward strand.
GGAGGAGCTGCCCCATGCACCCCTCACCCACTTACCTTAGGACTGCCGCAGCCAGGCCTCCCACACCCCAACAGCTGTCGCACCACAGCCCAACTTCTTCTGCAGCCACTTGCAGCTGCTTGTGGGCAGACACCACATGGTGCATTGCACTGGTGCCACCACTTGCATCAGGATACTGCATGGCTTGTCACACCAGTGCCGCCGCTTGTGGCAGAACACTGCAAAATTCATTGCTCCAGTGTCATTGCTCATGGCAGAATGCCACAAGCCTCCTCGCACTGGTGCCACCGTTCTTGCGAGCAACAGCACAACACAGCATGCAGCCTCCTGCTGTGAGCGGTGACACCAGCATGCCGAGCCATGCAGCAGCCAGCTTCGAGTCGCTGCAAACGGCCGCAGAAGAAGTCAAGCAGCAGTAAGACAGGTGTCGAGGCATAGGAGGTGTGGCTGTGGTGGTCCTAAGGAAAGTAGATAAGACATCCCCCAAAAATAAGACCTGTACTGAGGGAACACATTAGCCTTTGGACATATCTGGTGTAACTCTTCTTATACAAGAAACTGATCTTAGGGCAAATTTCAGCTTTTACTAGATGTTAAGAATTAGCTTTGAATGAACTATGCTTAACCTCTCAAATTAGTTTTGGTACCCAGTTGCAAGAAAACAGTGAACATCAAGAGCATCATGCCCTCAAAGTCATGTCATCAAGTCATGACATGACTTTGAAGCATTCTCAGCCTATCCAATTAAAGAAACCCTATATTGTGGCAAGGTGTTTATGTGATAGAGTTGGCTCCTTGGCCACATTCTTTTTCTAGATGGAAATGATAAATGACTTATACAGAAATTGGGCAAATTATTTTCCAAATATTATGCACTTAAAAATGTTTTCAATGGATTAAAAAAAAGTTCCATTTCAATGGAGGTCAGGCTGAAATGAAGGGAAATTACCCCTTTTCTGCATCATTTTCTAGTTAAAATCATACCTATAACTTCTAATTTTCCTTCAAGTAGTAATTTTACTAGATTCAAAAAATATAGACTGAACATTCCTATACCTGATATGACTTGGAAAAAAATACATATGGTCACTAGATAGCAGCCATGAGATACAGAAACTTCCACATTTTTTTACTGACATCTAATGGTCATCTGGATTTCTAACTTTAGTCTTGTGTCTTATTTGTATAGCTTGGCTTTAAAGAGTTCCAGTTAAAACTTTTTAGACCTCAACTATGTCACCCTAATTGCCCTTTAAAATATATTTTTGATGTCCAATCAAAAACAGTCCTCACAGCAATGTAAATGTGAGGTAGGTTGACGTGTGTGGTTTTGCAAAAGTTAAATTTTTGTTACCTCTCTCATATTACACACACATACACATACAGAGTTGGGAATAAATCCCTTTGAACTCAGTAAGATATGGTTGGTTCTATGTCTTGTATAATAGGGTACAATCAAGCAAATTTACGTTGATTGCTTTATAAGAGGAAACTGAGGATCAGAATAAATCACAGACACCAGGTTTTTTCACATGAATATTTAAACCATCAATTAACAGCTTAGGATGTTAATATTTGTGCATATTCTATTCCATTTAATCAGATCCTATTAAAACCCTATAAACTAATTTTCTAACTTATTAGATTGCTCATCCAAGCATTTTACTTGTATAAATCTGTCTTCTTTTTTCTTGTTTCTATTTTAAGGAAGCTGAAACCCCTTACATGCCTGAGTCCCCATTCACTATATCATCCTTCAGTAAGTCTCATTCCTTTCTAAGGTAATAATCTTTTTTCTCATCACTTCAACATACATTCTAAAAACTGCATTTCTCTGGGCCATCATCCTAACAAAGTGAAATGATAGAGATTTCAGCAAGTGAGAACATCTCTACAAAGGTGAAAGCAACACACCCTTTCCAAACACTGAAATAGGATACAAGGGTTATCAGGTCAACCTTTTTAAAATATTGCCAAGGGACATGATACTCCTGCTAAGTCCCCAATGACCTTAGTTGCCCTTTTCAAAAGAGTTTTTCCCTCATAAACATACTTTTCAACCTAATCTTGAATGTATGCTATGATTCCAGTGGTGGTATGCTACTGCTTCGGCCTGCTTCGGCCAAACCGGGAGTAAAAAAAAAGCCAACGATCAGTTGAGAGGAGGGGAAAAAATCCTCCAATCAGCTGAGAGGAAAACTAAGAGAAAAGAGCAGGATTGGCCCTCCCACCCACCTCTGCACTTTTCTTTATCCTCTCAGCTGATTGGCACTGCAGGTCTCCACTGGTGTGTGGAAAGCTGCACGCCAGCATTAGGCAAAGCACACCCACCAAGCAATGCCCACCAAGCCACGCCCACCGAACCAGTAATAAAACAATTTGAATCCCACCACTGTATGATTCCATCTCTTTTCCCTGACCAGCAATTACCAAAGAACCTGAATAACCATCCAGCATGTTCTTAAGGGAGATTATATTGTTGGGCATGGATAGATAATAGTCTAATTCATTGAAGAAAGGGCAATATTTTTGCAACCTATTAGTTGTTCATCTCTATTATAATGCCATTTCTACAGTCCTACTTAGGGTTTACTCTGTGCTACTTGGCTATTTCATTAATTTTGTCTCTATTCTCCTAATTGCCTCTTCCTGACTAAACAGTGGGCAGCAGTGATCATGGGACATGAATTTAGTACAGGTAGTCCTTGCCTTAGGACCACAATTAAGACCAAAATTTCTGCTGTTATGTGAGATAATTGTTAAATGGGTTTTGTCCCATTTTACAACCTTTCTTGCCACAGTTGAATCACTGAAGTTGATGTTAGTAACTTGATTATTAAGTGAATCTGTGCCCCTAAAATATTTATTTTGTTTTATTTTAGAATATTTATATAGCTGCTCAAGGCAACAGTTTACAGACAAAAAACAATCTAGAATAAATAAAAATAATAAAAAATAATAAAATAATCTCTCACTCCTCCTTGGTGACAATACACACTCAAATCAGCCATTTAAAGGGCTCCATCCCACTCTGGGTTCCTCAGGCCCACTGACAAAACCATATCTTCAGGGATTTCCAAAAGAGTGGGGGCCAGTCTAATTTCTGGAAGGGTGATGTTCCAGAGGGAAGCAGCCACCACAAAGAAGGCCTTTCTTCTGGGTCTCACCAGATGTACCTCCTTAGGGGACATGATCCACAAAATTCCTTGCCTCTACTATATTCTATGATAATATTTTGAGAACATGGAAATGATGGGTGACTATAACCCAACATTTCGTTTGGAACTGCGTTCTCTGGCCTGTACCATAGACATTAGCTGGTAATGTCTATGGTACAGATATGACCAGTCTAGAGACTAACAAGGCTTAGTTTACAAGCCCAAAGATAAGCAGAAGCTATCATCCGCAGGTAGTTCTCAATTTGGTGGTTGTTGTAAGATCTGTTTTATCACCAGTTAACAAATATGAAATATAGCAAGCTAGCCACAAGACCAGGTAGAAGAGTGGGCAATATTTACCTTTCTGATGGTCTGACTTTCTAGGTAGTTCATACTTTTCTTGAGAGGATTTTGAATCCATGTCATGCAAAGTCCTGGTTTAACAATCCTAGAAATGTAACCAAAAACACTATGTAATAATATAAGAAGTAATAATTAAGTCAAATCTGATTCTATGAAAAAGTGGAGCCCTCCCATTATCTTCAATAGTCATGCTTTCTTGATTGATTGGATAAATAAATAAGAATTTTACTGTAATGGTCAACATCCAGTGATAATTTAGCAGTTAGATTATTATTGGCTATTGACGGGAATAGCTCCAAAAGCAAATAATAAGTCTAAATTCATGTTGAGGAAAGCCAACTTTGTGGACAAACATTGTGGAGCTATGTCACATCTCAAGTTTTCACAGATTCCAGAATCTCTCCAAAAGAACTTTACCCAAGAGATGTTAAAAAAAAAACCACTAACAATCCCAAAAGCACCTGAGATAAATTCCTACTCAACAAAATTGCAAGAACTATAAAAAGGTAGTTATGACAGTGATAGATGTGTTTCTGATTTCAAATACTCTGCATATTTTCAAACTTGCACACCATAAAAAGATGTATCATTTGGGAAAGTGTTATAAAGGTCATACATAGAAAACTGAATCCATGTATTTAATACTACATAAAATGCAACAAATTGTTTAGGTTTTAGAAAATTATAAATGACACAAGTTATTTATAAATCTAGATAGATCTTCAAATTCTTAATTGAAACATCTTGACTGATATATTTGTTTTATTTGTTTTACTAACTAATTTATTTCACATGTGAATACTGACAGCTCCAGGTTGTATGAATATTTTGTTATATATTGGCAAATACTTCACAATAATTATCCAGAAATATATCTCTTTACTGCACTGTCAACATTATTATGAAAACTTAAAATTGTTTTACACAAAAAAACACCCCTCTGATACCAGTACCCAACCCAGACTGGATCCTGCAGTGTTTAAAGCATTACCAAACAGAATATACCTTAAATTGTATTGGAGGAAATTTAGGGAAAAAATAAAATATAAAATAGTAACAACAGAAAATGTATTCAGTTTGAAAGGATATGAATAAAAAGATGATTCTTCAGTAGTAGGAGCAGTGTAATAGTAGTGCTCCTGAAATATTTCAATTAGTAGGCACTATGGCTGAGAATAACACATAATCCACATTTAATGACACCGCAATAAGATCTCCCCAGATTAGTAGGGATCCTGCCAACTTACACCAGGGAAGGTGATTTTTGTGTCCTTGTTTCAAGTTGGCTTATGGCTTTATATGCCTTATAAAATATTTAATATTAAAATATCAAACTTGACCCTAATTGGTAACCAATTATTTTTGTTCATATGAACTGAAGTTGCTTCAATCTAGATGAAATATGTAAATAGTGACCTCAACAAGTTGGCTAGCACAATCTACATCAATTGCATCTTCTGTACTCAACACAAGACTAGTTCCACAGACACTCTAGTAAACTAAATGCAGAGGTGCATAGACAACAGTTCTTAAGCTATCCATGTCTGGCTGAAAAAATAACTGAAACTAGAAATAGGCATTCTCAACCTAGAAATCACTTGGGCCTTTAGTAACAATGACAGTTCTAGGAACACCTAAGGGATATTTCCTGTGCAGAGAGTGCCTTGCCATTAAGAAAATCCCAAATTCCTATGCCTAGGATCCATTCATTCACATATATCCACTGACAAGATTCAATAGTGATTTCTTTGTTCTCATCCAACCAATTCTAGATATCACTTTGGAGCATACATACACCCTGCTGAATCAGATGCAATAGACATAATCACCAGTATATTGATGGCAACTCCTAATGACTGCTCCCATAGAGAACAAGATAAGGTGCCTTATAATATTGGTAGCATAACTGCCCAGAGGCCAGAGCACAAATTAGTATTAGATGATTAATAGTAAAATGTATTGAAAGATCCTGCAAAACCATAAAAGGTCTACTTCTTTCCCACTTGCGGTCATTATCAGGACTGATAATGATTGGATAAAGAATAATTCGTTCATATACTCAGCTCTCAATCCAGACAGAAGTGAATTAAGATAATTTTTTTTCTTTGTAAAATATTGCCTGTCTTCTCCAAGTGTCCAAAGGGGGGGAATTTGTAACTGGACAGTAATTGTTATTGGTAATTGGTAAAGTTTTTATTTTTAAGATGTGGATGCATTACTATCTTTTGTAAGACTAGCAGCAGCACTTATTACATAAAACATTTATACTCATTGGATCCACTAGTCACACAGACACTAGCTGCATTGAATAAACCAAGGTGAGTAAGGCTCAGTTGAACAGACTGTAGGCTAACTAGCTACCTGTATCTTGTCTATGTTCTCCAGTCTCAAGAGTTGAAAGGAATCCTACATCAGGGGTCCCCAACCTGTGGACTGCAGTCCACTAGTGGACTGTGAGGGGCTTGCAACTGGGCTGTGGAAACGGTCAGCGAGCGAGCACGAATGCACATCCTCACATCCGAGCAGCAGGCAAGCCTATGCACTTCATTTGCAGGATCTATTTATTTATTTTATTCATATTTATATGCCGCCCTTCTCCGGAGACTCAGGGCGGCTTACAATTTTTGGAGCACAACCCAATGCATCAGCAATAGCCTTCATTCCATTGTATATGCCTGCTTATTACTAAGCGGCATTTCTACAAAGTCAGCTTATTGCCCCCAACAATCTTGGGTCCTCAATTTACCTACCCCGAGAGGATGGAAGGCTGAGTCAACCTTGAGCCTGGTGGGATTCGAGCCTGCACTAATTGCAGGCAGCTGGAACTTAAGTGCTAGGCGTTTAACAGCCTGCACCACCAAGGCTCTTTTTTCTAAAGCCAATCTTTTTTTATTCTTATGCAATAGTCATGTTGTACATTGTTATGTTTGTCCAGCTGGCCTCAGAATGGCTATTACACCATTTACACTCCAGCTGTCCCTTGGCTTATTTCATTGCTTGGAGCTCCTCAGAAAAGCAAGGAGCCCAGGCTCCAGGAAGCCAAAAAGGGCATTTGGAGGCAACATCATTCATTTTGTCTTACCTTCTGAAATTCAGCTAAGACTTTGACAGACTTACCAGCTTTGCCTTCTGAAAAATTTCCCCAAACAATTCAAGTATTTGTTGCATTCCATAAAGCTTGGGAGGACCATCTTAATGGTCCTCTGTTTCCATTTATCCCATTAACAAAGCAGAGCAAGTAGCAGGAAGTATATATATGCCAAATGCTCCTAAAAATACAACTGCATGCCAACAGTAGACTTAGGGAATCTTTTTTCTCAATGTTTAACACATTTCAAGAGCATTTTCTGCCATATCATTGGAAATGGTTTTTGAGTCGCTTTACAAAAGCTTATTCTTATATAGTAACTTCTAGATTTCAGTTGCAATGTATGTATTCATTGATTTAAGCTAGCAAAGCAAGACTGAAGCTATAAAATGAACAAGTAAGTATAGTAGTATCTATACAGAACATAAATAGATTTGTGATAAATTTGTGATAAGCATGTTTACACAGAAGAAATAAACATATTTAGATTTAGTTCATTGTATTAGTTGCAGTGGCAGGAAAAAAATTATCAAAGGAATTTTCTGCACTGCTCATTCCTCAGTTGTAAATAAATTCCCCTATATTGGGGAAACATATTTCACAAAACGTTTTTCTTTTCCATATGATCTGATGATCTGTAATCTAGAATCGCCTGCAAAGCCTAAAACAAGAGCTACCCGGTAGTTGCCTAGCTATTGGGTCATGTTTACTGTTTTGACTACAGTATTCTAGCAACAATTGCATTACTAAAATGTTCAGAGTAACTTTAAAAACTGTTTCCAGAATCTGAAAATATATGCATGCAATCTATTCAAGCAACATACCTTTTGTTGTTATTTATATTCAGAAAAAATAGAGGCAAAATGAGGCAGGGTGAAAAAGCTGTTAATTCTCACCCTCCCCAGCACTGACTACCTGATGAAGCACTAGAAACAACAGATCTGTCTGAAGTGCAATCTGTCAACAACTCCAATAAGAGAATTAATAAAACCAACAGCTGCCCTTGAATTTCATTGGGAGAAAACCGACACAAAGCACACTTACGTAAAACAGAGGAGACAGTGATGACAAGAAGCAAGCCTGTCAGGCGCTGACCTCAAATTAGCAAAATCAGGCTGGAGTCCTACTGCATATTCCACGTTGATGAAGACCGACTCAGTAGGGCTTAATTTTGAGCTGACACCTAGTTTTACAGAACAGCGTTTTAATGCCTCGTATCCCACAGCCAGATACACCATACTGGGTGACGGTCTTTGCAGAAATATGATTCTTTTCTTATTTTAGAACTTACAAGGCAGGTGCTAGAGTGAAACTGAAATTAAATCATCCTCACAGTCCAGATATTGTTTTTCTCAAGAAGAGTTGAGATGACACCAACATAGAAGAAAGATTTAAACTTCCAAGTTTTAAACTGTTTGGAAACGCTACATCAGCCTTTTTCAGTCTCATGCCATCTTTCAGAACTACCAAACAATATGGCTCAGGTACAACAGCTGAAGTTTCTGAGAACTGTCATTCATATGGCATCAAGTTGGAGAAGATAGGAGTAAATGAAAAAAAAGAAGTTAGAATCAAGGAAATGGATGGGATGGGATGGTTGTACTAAGCAGTATCTGAGACAACAGGACAATCATAGAACTGACATGAGATGCCTCTACTTTTTCCTACCTGTTGTATACCAGCTATGTTAATTCCATCACCCTCAAGATTCATGTTGGCTATAAGTTATAAAGGCTGGTAAAATGGACTATAACACCCCTCCATTTCTCTTCCAAATTTAATATAAACCAATCTGGGCTTAGAGGAAAAACATGAACAGAGAAATTTGCTAGCCCTTTCTTCTTCTCAGAGGCAATTCTGATTTTGTTGAATTGAATTCTTTATTGTCATTGTATGTATATACACAGTACATGTACAATGAAATTCACATAACACCCAGAGACCAGACATGCACACGTACATGACAATCCCCAAATACCCACCAAAATTCCCCGCCTCCTAAAACACACAAGCATTCATACATCAGATCAAGTAATACTGTCCAACAGCTCACTGATGGTGGTCCTTAAGTTCATTGTTAAGTGCAGTTATAGCTCTGGGATAAAAACTATTCAGAAAATGTGTGGTCCGAGTTTTAATTGTTCTGTACCTTCTGCCAGAAGGCAACAGTTCGTAAAGATTGTAAGCAGGATGGGAAGAGTCTCTGAGAATGTTGTGCAACTTCCTCAAACAGTGAGATGCAAAGATGTCATCCAGGGCTGGTAGCTGGAGCCCAATGATATTCTGGGCCGTTTTAATGATTCTCTGTAGAGCATTTTTGTCCACTACAGAGCTGCTCCCATACCATACAAGAATGCAGTATGTCAAGACACTCTCAATGGTGCTGCGGTAGTAGGACAGAAGTAGATACTGAGATAGATTTATCTTCCTGAGCATTCTCAGGAAGGACAGCCCCTTCTGTGCCTTCTTTACAAGCTTGTTAGCATTCATAGTTCATGAGGTCCTCCGAGGTATAAGTGTCCAGAAATTTCAAACTACCAACACTCTCCACCTCCTCACCATTTATGTACAATGGTAAATGTACATTTCCCTTCCTCCTGAAGTCAGTTATAAGTTCTTTAATTTTTTGGTGTTAAGTGTAAGATTGTCATATCAGATAAGCTGAAATGACACACAAACATTTATTATGTAATGCTCCAGATCAAAATATCACATTTAGTGATCATAGGGAGGAAAACAACTAAAAGTTAACATCTCTCTATCCTGTGAGATAATCAGAGTTTCTATCCAGGGCATCTTTTAACACTTAATTGTAGTCATGAAGCAGGAAGTCAAGTTGTACAATATTCCAAATTCACATCCAATTTACTCCCAGCTGTTGTTCACCAAAGTTAAGCAAAGCCAGTTGACAAGTCTACATCCCATTATTTGCTTGTGGTACACAACACAGCCTTTTCAATAACTAAAACCACTTTTCTATGTCACTCCATAGAATAAAAAAAGGAGGAATATCACTGCATTATCATAACTATCTTTTCCTCATTTAATAATTTTGCAAGTACAATAAAGGAAAGCAATAAAAGAATAAAAAGAACAGAAAATACATTAAAAGGAGATTTAGAAGTATTAAGTTAGCTAAAATTCAAAGCAACGTTACTTTAATTTGCATGATGGAATATCTCATTTCAATTTGAAATGTTATATTAGTAGTTTCTCTTCGTATTGTATAAATATTTCTTACATTAGTAGTAAAAAAGGCAGCATCTATGTTCAATACATTTAGATCACCATGCAATTATATTATGTAAAAGAAAATGTAAACTTTGGATGTGATCTGAACTTATTTGTAAGAATTATAATTCAAACATAGTTTCTATATTGTGGTAAATTCTATATCAGCTTTATTTTTTTTATACATAAAATTAATATTGACATTATTTCATCCCAATTCAACCATCAGTTTAGCTACTCAATGAATATAATGTGAGCTATAGCTCACAAATGTTTATGCATTTTAATAAACTTTCTTCGTCTGAAAAAGACCTACCAGGCTGTTGTTGTTTTTGCTACAATAGACTGACAGTAGGACATACTCCTACAATTTGCTTTCTCATTCTTCTATGGAAGAAACTGTATTTTCAGTTGGAAGTATACAAAATTCTTGTAGCTGTTACATGTACAAACCCAAATCAGTATATTGGAATATCAAATTTAGCAATATTAACAAAAAGCTGACAGGCTGGAATGGAGCATTTATTTCATTCTATTATAAATCATTTTCCACAACTGTTGGACTTTACAACATAACATAACATCACACAGGAAAAATGATCCAATATCCTATAGCATTTCCAAGAATATTTTAAGAATTGTCTATTCTGATAATTAACACTAAAGTAATACACCACCAGTAAAACATCTGATGAGAACCAAATTATTGTAGTAGCTAAGGCATCAAGCTAGAAACTGGGAGACTGTGAATTCTAGTCGTACTTTGGGCATGAATTGGATGACCTCGGGCAAGTCACTTTCTCTCAGCCCTAGGAAGAAGGCACTGGCAAATCACTTCTGAAAAACCTTGCCAAGAGACTTGTCAATCTCTGAGAATCAGACATGATTGAATGGAAGGAAAAAAATCTGACACCAATTAATCAAATGATTCTGGTCATTCATAAGGGAACACAATGAAAGATAGCTTTATTAATAAGATTGCAGTTATAGGATTATACCTTCATAAATATTTCTTTATATGTTTTCCATAAAAATATTTTTTACCAAAGCAAGGGGCAATAGATAACAGAGTAACAGAAATGGAATGGACCTTGGGGAATCTTTTAGTCCAACTCTTTGCTCAAGCAGAACAGATTATAGAACAGATGTTTCCATTTGTCTCATATTTTAAAATATTATTGATCTTTTTTTTCTGCTATCAGACATATTTGTGCAACCCTTTTAAAATTCCTACTCCTTCCTCACAAGCAATCCAGCCATAAAATGTTATAATCAAATGTTATCTGACACAACTAGCCTAGTGATACAAGTTACGATTTATTGCTACTAGTCTATTTATTTGTTCAAGTCTTATATTTTGTTTTTAAATTTTATCCTGGGTATTTTGTTAGGCCATGTATACATTTTTGTTTTTTGCTGCCAGTCATTTAATGTACTTTCATCAATTTTTATTGGGATCTTTTAGATCAAAAAGTTAAGATTTACATTTTTACCCCTGCAATTTTTCCTATCAGCCTTTCCTAACTTGAAATGTTTAGCGTATTTCTCTACGTGTAATTGTTCTTAAATAAATCTTTATTATTTTTTGTTAAATAAATCCCCATATAAGTGATCTTTTTAGCAATGATGTTTAAGCTTATTTTTTGCTATAGATTTTCTTCTTGAAATAAGTTTCATACCCATATTTGGATCTTGTATTTATTAATCCAATCAACTGAAAATTAATCATACTGCTCTATATATTCTATTAAGGTTTATTAAGAATTCTTTGGATAAATAATTGTAAATTCAACATAATCTGCATATAATTTTATGTTTTTGGTTTGAGAGTTTGATTTCAAAATGTCCATTATTATATTGGATCCTATAACAACCATCTTCTTAGTGGTTAAAGTTTAGTTTTGTATTTCATCTGCTTTTTCTGTGTTGTTAGATGAATGTAAGTATGCTTGGACAGAAAACTGAAATTCAGTTAATGTGAGGAATTCAGTTAATTCAACAAATGTACAAAGCATTCATTTTATAAAACAAGAAATGAAAACAGGAGTTTATATATTTTGCACATTTTTGTCTACAAAAACTGTGTGTGGATTTTCCTTTATATTGGTCAACTGAAGGGAGATGAACCAGATTGATACAGCAGGCTTCCTAATTTTAAATCTAATGTAAACTTTGAGTCTAATCTTTGCTTTTCTTCAATTTATGTATGTTCATTTGATACATTTGTTTAATATCCATTTGTAGTAAGATAAAAATGATCAATTCTCCTCTTTCCATTGAAGTTTCTTTGCACTGCAAAATGCTCACATGGACCACCCTTGCAATTCAGTGAACACTTAGGTCATAGAATAATGGAAGGGATCTTGGAGGTCATCTAGTCCAACCCCCAGTTTGAGCAGGAGAGTCTATTCCAAATATTAGCCTCTACCTAGGATTGAACTCACAGCCTCCTGATTGTGAGATGGGAATTCCGCCTCTAGGCCACTGGAGCTGCCCTAATGCCCAATTATTTATTATTAATGCACAAACTGATGTTTAATATAAGTGGCATGGCAAGATACAAAGGAAGTTAGGCTGTGCCACATGTTGCCTACTAATGAACTACAAAAGCTCTGAACAGTAGGCCACTTGTGTGTCTTTTGTGAAATGTGAAGCTTAATGTCAGATTAGAAGCACCATACATTGAATTCATTTTCATTCTGAAAACCATACAGGTCACAAATCACCTTCAGATAATTCTCAAAGCTGACCAACTTAACAGGCTTTCTTGAGGAGAAAACAGATGTTTCCTATATTAAAAGTTTTTTTTTAAATTCATATCATGCTGTTGAATATGAGATGGGGATTGATAAAAGTGGAAAATAATACATTTCTAGTGAAGCAAATATTTATAAGATAATGTGGTCTTTCTTAATCTTAACTGCTTGAAGATGCTGTGTGGACTTCAAGTCCCAGAACTCCCCAGCCAGCCTTGAAACTCATACATCTTCAAGTTGCCAAGATTGAGATAATTTTTGAAGCCCCATATATGTTTCCAGCGAGCATTATTTCTTCCACCTCCTCCTCAAAGTTTTGCCTCTTGCTTTTTTGCCCTCAAACACTGGCCTGGCTGTCACCATCTGTATTTCTTCCTCTGCACTGGAGCTGCTACTCCTTGCTTCACTTTGCGCAGATGCAACTTCTAGGCTAGTTTTGTGACTTGCCATGTTTGTTTCGAGCATCTTTGCGTTCTCCCCTTTTCTGTGCTTTCTGGAAGCTTCAATCTCCAAATCACCAGCTGAAGACTCACTGGATGCCTCTGAGAGCAGAACCTCTCCCACGAAGCCACCACACAGAACGCTCTGTTGCTGAGATGGTGGACATTTCTTCCGTTTGCTTCCTCGTTTCTGGCATCCAGCCCTTCCTTTATTGAATGCCTGCCCTTTCTTCTGTTTCAATTCTTCTTCTAGGAGAGCAGTTGCTTCCTGGACTTCACTGTCTTCCTCTTCCTTCTCTTTTCTCCTCATGCAGGTCACAGCCCTGCGAACCCTCTGACTCTTGATGGCTTGTTTTTCATGTTGTGCCAGTCTGAAGAAAGAGTCAATACGCAGCTGGGTCTACAAAAGAAAGAAAGGTACCCTTGTAAGGTTCTGTAAGGGTTATGGAGAATACTATCTGCAGCAGAAAAAACATGCAATAAAATCCACATCCTTGACAAGAGAATATTTGTTCAGAGCTCCAGTTGCTTGTGCCTAGTCCTGACACATTTAAGAGAGAGTAGGGAATATCTAGCCTTCCAGCTTATGATCAACTAGAGTTCTCAGCAGCCTCATCTAGCATTGACAATGGTGAGGAGTACTGGGAAATGAAGTTTCACAACACTTGGATTGCCAGATATTCTCTGTCATCTAAAGGCGCTTTGTGGAGATCAAGCAGGCCAATTCACCCCAACTCTATATTCGGCTTCCATTAGGATTGCTCCGTTGTTCTAATATTCCATTCTAGTCTCTTAGTAGCCCCATTTAGGTTTCATTTTTGTTGATACAGAAGGATTCCATTGAAATAAATAACCTATCCATGTCCTATAGATGTTTGGCTCCACTGCAACAGTTAGTCGGGCTCTGAACGCGACGATATGAACCTTGGAGCCCGCCAGCATTGCTGACAATGAGATCTGATTTTCCATGTTATGCTGTGCCGTGACATCAGCTGAGTGTCAGCGAATACATAGGGAATCCCTAAGAGGAGATGACGTTGAAGTAACAATGGGGATTCCCTGTTCAGTGATCGGCAGCACCAGGCACTTTGGGAATGATTGGGCTCATGAAGGAGAGCCTTCCTCTCACACACACACACGGGGGCGGGGGCGGTGGGAAGCTGAGGATTAGAGAGGGGTCAGAGCTAGATAGGGAATTAGAGCAGGAAGGATAGGGATAGGCTCATATATAATGGTAGACAAGGAGGTTAATTAGGGTAATTTGAATGGGGCAGTATGCAGGAGTTAGCTTTGATTAGGTGGGCATGGGTGCACTATGAACAGCGCTGGAAGGCAGACGCTCCCAGCACTAACCTAGATGGGATATTAGCCATTCTTGCCGTATGGGATGTTCATTGCTTGTAAATTAAACTACTCCAAACCTTGCTGTTTGTTGGCTTGCATCTACAAATCTGCAAGCGTCTAGAAGACCGGCTGAGAGTTGCTCTTAGAAATACCTATACAACTTTTTAAAAGCTTTCCCAGAGCTTTTGATGCCAGACTGCTTTCAAAGGTGCATAGCAACCTACTTATTTAGACAACTTTTAATAAGCAACCATTTAGTACAAGCTGCTGTTGTTTATATTGCTATTATGTCATTAAAATATTAACTCTTAATGGCTGCATGTTTACTTTATTCTTCCGGTCAGAGTTTACTTGGAAAAATCATAAATTATTAGAAAAAAAAATGCAGATTGCTAAATAGCAGCAACCAACAACTTATACAATTGTCAAGACTTACATTTTTCTGCTTTTTCTATATATATAATATTTGGCTAGATTTGACCCTAACCAAGTCTGTGATATAGAAAATCAGACTCCCTTCATCTATAATCTTTTTTGCCATTCCTAATCAACTACTACATGACTGAAGCCTAATCTTTTGACAATGAGCCCTTCATCTAACCAATTCTAAATGCTGGGATTATGAACACTGTGCATTCAAACAGTCATTCTGCCATTCCCCATGGCTGCTTTCAATCTCTGAACAAACAGGAATATCCTGGGGAAAATAGCCTGCTTTATTCCAGGACACTGACCCATGAAAACAAGTGGTCTAGATATAACTTTTGTCTACTGCTCTTTTCAGACTGTATATAAAGTAACAGTTCTGAAATGGTGAAACACATATCTTCCTTTTTTATTATATTTTCATCTGATCCAACCAATTTTTACACCAAATTTCTAATCAATCATCTGCTTTTTAAAAATTTATTTTCAGACAAGCTACTTTTTCACAGCTGATATAGTATGATAACTTATATTTTATGAAAGGGATAAATATAAGCTTTATTCATTATTGCACATACATAAATAGTTTTGTAAGTTTATGGCAAACCTGACTTGGATACTTCAAATCCACCAAGACCATTGTCAAAGAAAAGGTTTCATTTTAGTAATACCTGTTGAATATTCAGTTGTTTGAGAACAGGAAAGAGAACTTCATCAGTTTTTAACTTAGTCCATCCAAAATGACTTTGACAAAATATGCAAACAGTTAAGGACCAGTAACAAGCAAGCACTCCGAAAAGATTTCTAAAGATGTGTCTGAATTAGACATTTTGAAGCCCTTTTGCTAATTTTGAACTTACTTTTCACATGCAAAAACTGTATCCCCAAATTATTTTGTACTGACAAGTCAACAATCATTTTAAAACCAGTAAAAACCAAATATGGGATTTAATATGCTGAGCTACTTAATTTTATTTATACTAGGGTAGAGACTGCATCTACCAAACAAAAAACAAGTTAATACTACTAATTAGTATTCAGGAAAATTAAATTTGTTCTAGCCAGATAAGTAATTTACTAGCTATAGAATTTAGAATTCTTCCACTCAAAGAAGGAAACAAGAAACTATCATACTGAAGCACAGTTCACCTATGCAAGCATTTGCACCAGAATATCATTCCTTTTATCTGCTTGTTAAGGGAAGAAACAGTGGAAAGGATATTCTCTAATTTGTTCCACATTAGGTCTTCCCCAAGCAAAGGATGCCTTTGACTCATCCACCACAGGATGCAAATAAGCTTCCGCCACAGAAAGATTTGGGAAACCAGCAGCAATTTCTATGTGCCGCAGTTTTTTCTTCACTTTAGTATCATATGGATTGGGACGTATTTTCTTATTCTTTTGAGCCTCAGCCCACCATTCCCTGAAAATGAAGAGAAAGAAAAAAGAGGTACATTTAAAAAAAATGATCTGACTTAGGCTTTGGAAATGAAAAATGAAAGCCCCATGATGAAAACTGCCTACATGAGTTTCAAGAGAGGCTCCAGTCCTCGTCCAGGGAACTCATTCAAAATCTCCATTGCAGTTACATAGCCAACATTAGGGATGCCCTCAGTGTAGTCACTGCCCAGGAGGTAGGCCAGATTAATCAACTTGTTTCGATCCAAGCCTGAGGGAGAAAAAAGGAAGTGACCATCTGCAAGTTTCTTATCATGTATTAGAAAAAAAAGCATTTGTTTTATTTATTTATTTCAGGGATTAAAACAAGGTTATCTCGAGGCAGAGTACAACAAAAATAAACAATAAACAAAGGAAGCTAACTATACAATGTTAACAAGAACAACCCAATTTAGAAAATATAAAATGATGACCAATGGGGATAACTAGTCAACTAAAAGAGAACTCTACTCAACTGGACCTAAATACCTGGAGTGAGGGGAGAGAAAGCCAAGTTATAGCCACATGCATCAAGCAGAGTTGGGGCCTGTTATATATATTGGAGAGAGTTTGTTTCAGGGCAACTACAAATCCTATGCTCATGTCCTAGGTCCCATAATTATGGGACAGTGTTTAAAAGGTACATGTTCCATAAGCCATAATGTTTAAAAAGGGAAATCTGGAGCACGCCCACCCAATGAGAATTCGTTGGGGGAAGTGGAACAGGCTTACATCCATCTTGTTACATGGAATTTAGCATTGGGAATGTCAGCAGAAACATACAAGTAAATTAAATGAAGCAGGAATAGCATACTTTAGAAATATTTAGAGTAAATCAAGAAGTGATGTTATTCTATGATTCTGTAAGAATAAATGGGTGCTGATCTTGAAGACTGAATATAAAAGTGAGA
This sequence comes from Naja naja, assembly GCA_009733165.1. Classification (NCBI taxonomy): domain Eukaryota; kingdom Metazoa; phylum Chordata; class Lepidosauria; order Squamata; family Elapidae; genus Naja; species Naja naja. Next base: position 26,908,086 of record CM019153.1, read on the forward strand.
GATCACTTTAAAATAGCATGTTGAAGCTGTTTGATCATACACAGTGAATAATGGCCAAATCGCAAAGAAGTAAATGGAGGAAGCATTAATAAGTCAACAGATTTTTAAAAAGTTGTGTTGAAATGGAGCTGATAAGATCATCAAACAGAGAGAAATAATAATCTAAAGAATAAAATGGAATGTATGACAAAGTATACAGATAAAATGGAAGCAAGAATTTTTTGCAAGGCATAATAGCATAGAAAGAAATAATTATTAGTTTGGCATAAACTAGATTTAGCCTCTTCTTTTTCCTTATCTCATGATTCAATTCCTTTGGTTTTCTATTTCTTCCTCATAGTCTCCCCTTTGTTTAAAGTTGTTTATCTCAAAAGGGAATTGTGTGATGGGTGTGCGAGTTCACAACTGAAATTAAGTCATATCTTTGGAAAAAGATAAAAGAAGCCAAGATTCAACAGTTCATATAATGAATTACCTAGCTGATTTTGGAAGTCCACATACTGATAATATTCGACGTACTTGCTTTGATTGAAGAAGTTTTTGTACACATGACGTCCTCCAAACAACCAAATATCACTGTCATCTGTGATTGTCCCGGAAGTTTGATCAGTAAGATCCAAGACAGCACACTGAGCTTCTGCTTCCATTGGAGCCTCGATATATGGAATGCCAAAGAGGCGCAGAAGTTCCTGTGAACAAGCAGGAAAAACAGTTCCAAAATTAGTTGGTGGTGAAATCTGCTAGGGGTCGGTTCATCCATCCCAGGTGCTAATTTCATGGAGATGAATGGACTTGTAGAAGGTACATCTTTAAAATTGTTCTTTGAAGCACGATTTGGACATTATTTTTACAATTAGTCAGATTCATTGACTAGAACAAGCAATAATTAGCATACATGGATCAGATGCATTTTTTTTCAGATGATTAAGAGCAATAAAGACTCCAATTCTCTTTTATTTTGCCTCATCTTATTCTAAGATTTCTAGCACAGAATATGAGAAAAAACAAAGGTTTAGGGTCTAACAATAAAATATAATTGGCAGATAATATATTTGCATAAGCTAGCTGCAATTTGAAATTTATTTTATTCAGCGACAAGATTAAAAGTTAACTTCTATATAACATATACTATGTTAATTAGTACTGATCATGAATTACAGGAACAATTTCAAAACAATTAGATTTGCAACATTCCTGATTAATGTAGACACCTAGGAGTAATTATTATTAAAATTGGCACCACGTAAACAATAAAAAGCCAGTTTGATGTAGTGATTAAGATATCAGATTAGAAATCAGAGACTGTGAGTTCTAGTCCTGCCTTCAGCATACAGCCAGCTGGGTGACTTTGAGCCAGTCATTCTGTTTCAGCACTAGCAAGGAAATAATGGCAAACTACTTCTGAAATCTTGTGCAGAGAAATGCAGACTTGTCCATGCAGTTTCCAAGAGTCATCAATGACTCGAAGATACACCCCTCCCCCAAAATAAATAACTGTGACTCCCTACAAATGACAATAAAGTCAGCATTTTTATTTTTATTTCTAAAATTCTCTATTTCATCATCACATTTTATTTTCCTTAACACGAAGAATGATAAGTTATAAACAAAACACATTTAAATTTGAAATATTGCTTTGATGGATTTCATTGAAAATAACTCATATCATTTGGAATTCAAATATTTCCCAATTCTCATTTTAACTGGGTCAATACTGGATTTTCTATCAGATAAGGATATACTATTCTTCCCCAACATTAAAAAAAATAGCATCAACTATTTCAAATTGATGCTTAATGTTTATTTGAGAAATCTAGAAATGTAAGAAAGATGGCTAAAGGTCCACTGCTTGAGTTTTCTCACTTCCTATTTGTTTTTTTAAACAGGAAGATTAGTTGTTCAATATGAAGAATGGAACTGATCTCTAGATTGAAAACCAAACACAATTTATAGAATTAGAGATTGAATTCTTGAGTCTCTAGATCCCATTACTACTAAACACAATTTGCAAAATGAATTGGACACAAATTCCATCTTAAAAGGGAAAACTGGATAGGGGGAAAATCTAATGCTACTATGTCCCAAAGGTGTTTTTTCCAAAAGGTAACTGGACTTTTTTCTTTTAAAACATTTTGCTTCTCTAAAAGGAGTGAGATTAAGAATATAGAGATCGACACAATAGAGAGATCGACACAAAAATAACATATTGCAATATTGAATAATCAAGATTGATAATTTAACAAAATATATGTATTAATATCAAATTTTAAAAGATTGTCAACTATATTAAACAAGAGGAATATTGTTATATTTGTATCAAAATGTAAGATGCTATGGAATCACACTGTTTACACAATATTTTTGTTGTAACAAAAAATAAAAAAATTATTGCAAAAAAAAGGCCATCTCCATCACGCATTGAGAACAAATGAAATAGATCATAAACACAAACCTGACTCTCTAAGAACATCTGTCCTGTCACAGTGGCAGCCGTACGTTCCTGCTGCTGTTTCTGAGCTTGAAGTGCTGTTTGTTCAACAGACAAGTTGGTTTCCAAGACCTCCAAATCCTCCTACAAAAATACAAATCAAAACATTGTTAAATCTAAAGTACTGAGGTCTGTTAACTGTCTTCATTTAAGCCTCTTATAGATATAATAAGAAACCAATTCTCTCAATTCCTGCCAAAGGACCCCATAAAAATTAAATCTAGGGGAGATATGTCACAGGTAGTAGTATTACATTAGGTGAGCTCCCACCAACAGAATCCAGTATTTTCAACTTTAAATCCATACACACACACACCTTTTCCAATGCTCACGATTACAGGAAAAATTTATCCCTACAAATTTTAAGTCATCTCATTCTTCATTATTTCCATGTGTCTCCACAAAGTTTCCAAAATAAAAATGGTTCACAGCTCATAGTTCTGGCTTGTTATTCCACAAATACAGATAGTTGCAAAATAATTACCATGCTAATATTCTGCCATTCATTAATTTCAGCTTTCTCTGTGCTTTCCATTCCAGCATTTTGTTGCATAGCCAGCTCCACATCTTCACCACTTTCTGATTTATTCTCTGTAGTGTCCTCACTCCCCTCTCTCATTTTCAATGAAGCTTCAGACACCACTCCAACCTCCTCTTCAGTAGAGACAAGTGATGTCTCAGATGTTCGATCTTGTTCACCACTTGGTTCAGTCTCTACTTCAATGAAACTACCTGCAAATATATTGCATTATATATTACATACCATGATAATGGCGTATAACCGGTTTTGTGGCATTACTTTAGATGCCTTTTAGCTATCACTTGCCACAATATTCTTTTCATATTACCACTACTTAGTTAATAAATTTTGGCTGCAGTTACAATATATACATCTTTCTATCTGTATTTTTAAATCAGCTTTACTTTTTTTCATGAAACTAAAACATTTTTCAATGTTAAAAAATAGCATAAAATAAGAAGCCAACTTAAAAAAATGAAAAAATGCATGCCTTCCTAAACTGAACAGTTTAAAATCTCTGAATTACCTGGACATGCATATTCACAAGCCAATTTGCCAGTAAAGTTCATAGAATTTCTTACTTTCTGACTTATATACTTTTATATACTTTAAAATTATTCCAGTAATCTAATGTTACATTAAAACTGACATACCATCAGAATCACTTTCTTCAGACTGTTGATGCTCCACACCCTCTTCAAGTTTAGGGGTATCTAAAGCAAACAAAAATTCATTCTGTGTACAGGATACCTTTTTTTCTGAATGGCCAGCCAATTCCTTTAAACACTGAAGTTTTCCAGTTTGGGCTAACTCTTGAAAACCTGAATGACTTGAGCCAACTGATGGAATTGGAGACAAAGACATTTCTGGCTGCTTTATGCTGTTGTTTGGAATCTGACATTGTCCAGGACTTACATCTATTTGAGATATCCCTGCTTCCACATTTTTTTCTTCATTTTCTGCCCCAGACACAAGTCTTTTTTGCACAGCAGGAATGCATGGGCTTTTTTTAATATTTCTACTTTCCAATTTCTGTACTGGTAAAAGTTGTTTTTCATTCTGATCTTCAGAAACTGCTTCTTCTTCATCTGAACTGCTAGCAAGATGGTCCTTCCTGGACATTCTTTCTCCTTGAGTAATATTAGTCCTATTGATAAATGGTGCTGTGATAATCTCCTCCTCCTCACATAATGCCTGCTGAATAGCCTTGATTGTTCGTGGAGACATGTTACCGCTGTCTACACTGGGTGTGGACTCACACTTGTCTAAATTAAGGTGGTTCTTGTTTCCATCTTCCAACTCATCTTCTGAACCACTTCCCAGTATAGCAGCCTGGATAGCAAGCATCGTTCTGGGAGATGGGGGTGTTTCATAAGTACTACTGGTTGATTCCACTGAAAGGTCACATGAAACTGGCTTAACTTGCTTGTCGTTACCAGTAATATTTTTGCTAGGTTTTAAATCTTTCGGCATTGCAGAAGAATGGATTGCGGATGTCACACAACTAGAAGTATTTCCTTTGGACTGGGTACCTGAAAGAGAAAAGGCATAAACAAAGGAATTTGATTCATATTAAAAGAGTAAAATTCAAATGCAATTTTAAAGGCATTAATTGAAACTAAGCTACAGTAATCAGTTATTGCAGAACTCTCAATAGTACTCTGAACCTGCAGCATTCCCGTGATACCTTTTAATAGGATGTAATGAGAGGTATCTTCAGATACAACCCTCCTGGTTTCCAATTCTTTCAAGAAACCTCCATCTTCTTCATACTGATGCTGGATTTGGCCAGAGTGTTGTTCATTCATCTCCTTCTGCACTTTTTCTATGTGTCGATTTAAGCTGCTTTTCTTAAGCAAGCCCTTGAGCTGATACTGGGAGAAGTCATTGGATTCCTTAAAAGAAACACTGGGATTAAATGACAGCCTGAAAGAACTAGACATCCTATATTTGTAGAATACATATATTGACAAAAAACAACAAAAAGGATTTCTCGAGGCAAAAGCAACATCATTTTTAAAATTTCCTCTAAGGATTTTAATTCATTTTTTAACAGCACCAACATTCTGTGTATTGGTGAGATGAACACACTTAACATGAAAGCACATCTACTGACTTTGAAATACTTGAACATGAGTAGTGAATAGTTCTTCCCAATACATGACAAGTCATTACTATAGCCATACAGGTAGTCCTCGGGTTACCACCACAATTGAGTCCAAAATGTATGTTGCTAAGTGTAACATTTGCTCTACAAGAACAGCATCCTTTGTGTCAAATCTCAGGTGGCCTGTTAGCCTTTGGTAAGGCACTGAAGAGCTGTCTGTTCTCCTAATCATAATAGATTAGGTAGGTTTCATTGCTTTTAACAATTTTTCAAAGCTTTATTGACTTTTGCAAAAGAATAGAATTCTTTATTGGCCAAGTGTGGTTGGACACACAAGGAATTTGTCTTGGTGCAAATACTCTCAGTATACATAAAAGAAAAGATACATACGTCATTATGAGGTAGGTTCATTGGTTTGACCTCAGGGGTCATAGTTTAGATAGTTAAATGAAATACACAGACATATAAATCATGCTTGTGTATGTTTGTATGTATGAGAGTGAGGGCATCATCAGTGCTGTCATTATCCATAAGTTGGGCATGATGATGTTACCTAGTTGGGAATGAAATGTCTGCAAACAACCAACCAAGCTCAGAGAACACCAACACAGTTCAACTCTGAGCTAGATATTCTCTTCTGAGAATGTATACACACACACACACACACACACATATACATGCATATACACACACATAGTGTATGTAAGTATATATATATATATATATATATATATATATATATATATATATATATATATATATATATATATCCAGCCAGCCAGCCAGCCAGCCAGCCAGCTATCTAATCTACCTATCTGAAAAACAACTCACCAGGGAGACAGCAAAACTTTCCTTTTGCTTTTACTTTTACAATTGGTATTTTAACTATTTATACTAGGTTAGTTGCTTTTATTGTTTTATGAAACAGCAAGATAAAAATGTAACAAGAATCTATAGATAAGCACAAATCCAGCAGTTAAGTGCACAAATAATGAAATCTGCCTAAAAGGAAACTTCACTTGTCATTGTCATCCAAACTATCCAGAGATTATAAATGACAACAAATATCCTATTTCCCAAGGTATTCTCGTTTAAGTAGTCATCATATGAATGTCCTACTACTGAAATACTGTTAAGACCTCTACACTCAGAATTATTACCTAAGTATTTTCAACATTATTACTTAACCAAGATACAAGGCACCCTTCTGCTTGAAAAGGCAAAGGAAAGCCTGTCCAATACCTCAGGCATGGCTTCAAATAATGTTCTTCTTCGTTTAGTGAATTCCTTCATGTCAGTCAGGATCTCGTGTTTTATTTCAGGAGGCAAGCTCAAGAAATCGTCTGATTCAACATCTACAGAACGAGGGTTTTCAAGCAATTCTTCCTTTGCAAAGGAGGAAAGAGAAGCACAAAAACATTTTGTAAAACGAGTGGCATAAGATATGCACGTAGGTTAGGCAAGAAGCATAAAAACGACTAACCAGACCTCCTTTACACTGATTGAAAATGGTTTTCTGAAACAAGTAGCAGAATGTTGTAAACACACATTAGGAAGTTAGTGGATCAGCATTAGAAAAGAGTCCATCCAGTATCAACTTTTGTCAATGAAGTCCAAAGTACACCTCTGGTATATTGGGGGGAGAGGGGGAAGACAACACTGAATTGGGATGTTTTCAGATTAAAGAACAAATCTGCCCCTTATGTTTTCCTTAAAGTCTGAGACAAAATTTGCCCTTTTAAGAGCATTTTTTATTATTATAAGAGGAGGAAAAATCAGACAAACTATAGGGCATCTCTGATGCCATGCCAGAGACCACAAGATGAAAGTATGTATGAAATATAGGGTCCTCTTGCATATCTAAGGAAGAAAAGCCAAGAGACCTAGCTTGTTATCACAAGGATCTGTTTAATATGCTTTGACATATCAGTTTCTAGAAATAATGCAGGAAGGTGACTATTGTCCTCACAAATCTTCCCTTATGAACTTCCCAGAAACACTTGGTTGACCATAATGGGAAAGATGCTAGATTGCACAAAAAAATATAATTATAGCAAACATGATTAATGAAGTCATTAGAGTCAGCATCAAAACCTTGTTCCTCCTGATTTGCAGCTTAATCCCTTTTTGTTACACTATCCTATCCTTATTAATTGCATTACGAAAGCTAGTTTTTAAGAAACCCAGTATTTTATAGGTCCAAAAGTTTATGCAGAAGTTTCCTACTTACTCAAAATTCTTCTCCATTTATGTGTGCTATTGCCCAAATCCTGCAGCACAATGAATTGAACTTTGGATACTTTCCAAAATAGAAATAAAGTATTTTATTAAATTTCAGACAGCACCACAAGCTGTGAAGTGGCCTTTTAGAGGGTTAAGCCTCTGTTTCAACTAGACCAGTATTGTCTGCTCTGACTAGAATGAGTTTCCAATGATCTCACGCTGAAATCTGTACCAGTTCCAGTGCTTTTAAAATATGTAATCTTCTAACTTACATCACACAGTCTTTTACAAGCCAAGAGCTCTGCTTCAAAAATGAGTATGCTAGGGACAAATCTAGAGATAGTCTTCAACTTACAACCATTTGTTTAGTGACCAAAAGCTACAACGGCAACTAGTGACTTATGAACGTTTTTCACACTTATGACCATTGCAGCATCTTTGATCATGTGATCAAAATTCAGATGCTTAGCAACTGGCATGTATTTAATATCTCGAGGTAATATGATCACCTTTTGCGACCTTCTGACAAACAAAGTCAATGGGGAATCCAGATTCACTTAACAAATGTGTTACTAACTTTACATTGTAATGAATCACTTAACAATTGTGGCAACAAAGACAGTATAATGAGGCCAAACTCACTTAACAACTGTCTTGCTGAGAAACAGAAACTTCAGCCTCCATTATGGTTGTAAGTTGAGGACTACCTGTATATTCATTTTAACTAAGTAAATGTAACTAGCCATTAGTTCCTCAACATATTTAATATGTATCCTGTCATTAAAAACAACAATTTGGAACCAATTTTTTGAGCCATCTGAGAGAATCCCACTCACAGGGATTCTCATAGATCTAGCACTATGTGAAGTCTGAACAACCAAGGTAAGAGAAACTGTAGCTTCAAATTCTGGCGTATTAGAGGACCCATGGTTCCTAGTTCTAAACCAAAATTAAACAAACTATGGGAAGAAGTTATTCAAAGTTCTAGCTTACTGTGCCATGTAAAGTGGTCTAGTGTTTTTCAGTGCAGCATATGGACCTCTTGATCCTTATGAATCACAGGGAGTTGGACAGCAAATAAATGCAATAACTTTTAATATTATGTTTGGTCACACCAAACCAGTTGCTTTGACTAGATTTGACATTTCAATCGGTTAATGAAGGTTTTTGGGGGAAAAACAATTTAGTATAGGTTTATTATTATATACAGAATGTGAAGTCACAGCTGCCAGATCTTTAGTTGGTATTGGCCTTCACTCACACTGATTTCTTCCAAAGAACCTAGGATGCCATAATGTATCAGCATAATGTATCTGCAGATCCAAACAGTGTGGCCATTTATAAATGACAGATGGAAATTTTGCCAATATGCAGATTTTCTAAGTCCTGTTCAAGATCTTTTGATATGGCACCCAGTATGCCAGTAACCACTGGAATCACCATTATTATTACTACCCATTTGTTCTGAAAGGATTGCAATGTAATATAAAATACATAGGGGCCTTACTTGCAATATTTTTTTCTGGGTCATCCTTTCTTCCCACTCTTTTTCATCTTCCTCTTCAGAGCTAGGTCATTTCAAAAAACAGAACTAGTTTAATAAATGACAAAATTTGTCCACAGAAAATGAAACGGTATTTTAGATTCTATTGCTTCATACTGTTTACATAATAATCTAATTTTTAAAACTTGTTTCACTCACCTATTTTTTTTATCTTCTTGTAAGGCAGGGAGCACATAAATGTCATCCACCTCTTCTCTTCTCACCTCTGCAAGACTAGGAAATTCAGAATTGCTGGGAATATAAGGATATTTCATGTTAGGGAAACCAAACTACTTAAAAATTGAAAGTTCCCCATAGGCATTTATAAAGAGGTTTATAAATAAGGTTGTTCTTGCCTCCTGCCTGATAAAGCAGCCTTGATCGCTTGTCGTTTCAGGAAGGTTTTCAAAAGCTTCTCCTTAGTTTTCTTTGAATCTGTGACTGCAGCTTCTTTTTGCTGCTTTCGTTTAGCCTGCAATACATTGAGTAAAATACTTTGTAGTCATTACTTTTATTAAAGCCTTTATTTGTCTCCCACCTTGTTGCTAGCATGGCTGCCCCAGCAACTTGGAGATCAAGAAAAGGCAATTCTTGTTCTCGGAATTACCACACAAAAAAGGAAACGGATTGGGAAGAGTCTACAGAAAAAGGGATATTTAGCTACCGATTCTTAATGATACACAAATCTTGTAATTACTGGAAGGGATTAGTACATATCCCACCGGAGTGGAAATTGCTCAGAGGAAAAGCCCACAATTAGTGGTGGCTCATCTGAATGAGGGCATGACCTTATTCCATACTGGAATACTAGTGTAACTGCTGTTGGAAGAAGCAGCAAAGCCCAATGAAGCTAAATTCACTGTGATTATTTTCCTAAATTTAATTCTCATTTCAGTGAAGACAGTAGATTGACAAATGCCTTTCTTTTTAAAGTATTCCTTAGACTGCTGACTGTGACTGTGAAAGACAACTGTATTGGTCTGAAGATTGAAATTACTGGTCTTTCTAGGTATCGCTGAATCACATGGCTTTTCTTCCGTATTCTCTTGCACAGCCTAGCCAAGTAAGACCTTAGGTTTCTTAAAGAAAGCCTTCGAGAATGTCTTTCTCCCACTGCCCCACCCTACATCTTCTGATGTACCCTAGTTTGGGAATGTTCTTTCTTCTTTCTAGATGGGCAGCATATAAATATAATAAATAAGTGGCTTGCCAAAGCCAGTCACTGGCAAGGTGGTTTTTGTTTTGCTTCTGCTCTCTCATGTTTTGTTAATTGATAAGTAAGAAGCCTATGTAATAATTGCACTTAACTAAAAATATGAGTAATGGTAAAGGAATACTACATAATTTCTTGAACTCCTCCTAAAGTTGAGCTTCTGCTATCTTAGGAATAATGCTATGCTTTAGATGAAATAATTTGGGGAACAGTTTTAAAAAGGATAAGATTCCCAGCAGGTAAGGGATACAAGATGCTCCTCTACAGAATGTTGCCATGTTCTGTTTTATTTCTTTGCCTAAAAATTTCTTTTGCTTTGTTTATCAAATTTGTCCTTACAAAATTTTGTTTACAAATTTTGTTTTGTTTACAAAATTTGTCCTTCCAGTTTCTACTTTGCGTACTCATTGTTTTTAAATATACCTGCCACATTTTGTTATTTGCAAATACAAATCAAGTTATTCCAAAATCAGACCATTATTTTCAAAAGCAAGTCAGAGGAATTAAATACAACAGTCTGAATCATTAAGAAAACAAGATTTTAATTCCAGTCTCTCCTATTCCTTTATTCTATTCTTGCCACAGTTGCTAAATTCTCTAATCCTTGGTTTCCCTAAATTTGCTTATCTAAAAGTAACATGTACTGAACTTAGTAATTCCAATTTCAATGGAACTGTGAGCGGGATAGGTATGGCTTACATACCAAAGTTTGCCTCTTCAATAAAGGAGCTTCTCCGTCAAAAACAAAAATGGGGCGGATCCGAAAGAAGAGCAGTTTGCAAAGTCGGCGAAACAATATGAGGAGATGAGCATTATGGATAGAATTCCCATGACGGTCTCTTGCTCCTTTAATAGCTTGATTCAACCAAATACTAATATCTTAAGAAAGCATTTAAAGGAAGACAACAGAAAAGTGACATATACAAAGAAGCACTGATCTGTTTAATCATTCATGCTTACATAATCAGCATTTTACGAAGCACACTTTCTTAATTTTCCTAAGATTGTAAAACCAGGTAAATTTAACAAGACTGAAAATAAAATATTGATTTTCAATATTTATTGACTGGAGAAAATCAGCAATTATACATGAAATCTATTTAAAAGTTCTTAAGGTAGCTCATTTTTTAAAGGATACCAACAGCAAGAATTTTTCCTTCCAACGTTTCTGGGTTTATAGGTCTTCCTGAGCATTCTAGTAACTTCCAAAGCCCGTGAACTCCCATTGTTCGTTAGGTAATATAATGAAAGTAAAATCTGTTGAAAGCAATAAAATATTGGTAATTGCTTATATATTAAGTATGACAATCATAACATTGTATCCATTAGCTTACTGCAGAACTGCAATCTTGCTAGACAATTTAAAAATATTTAACTCAAGTTTTTTTCCAAACTTGTGCCTTCCAAAGAGATAGTTTCCTCCCCAATTATTAGCCATGTTGAATAGCGACAGAGTTAAGAAACCCACAGGTAACTGCACAATTTGGGGAAGGCCTGATTTACCTGAACAGGAACTTTAAACAATAGCTTATTTATTAAAATGTCAGTTTTTCTACTAAATACATGTGAAAACAAAGAGATAAAATAGCTTAATGAAAAAAAAACTGGTCAAGAAGCAGCAACACCCTCCCTCACATCATTACCTATAAACCAATAAATCAATAGCTAAACCTTACAAGAAAAAGGAATAATACTTACAAAGTATTGCTTTCTTCATATATATTTTGATTTAATCAAACCAATTATGAATATTGCTTTAAATGAGCATAGTTCTTTAAAAATAGAAATAATCCCTGCATCAACTACAATACATATCCACCTCAGGATGGCAGTCACAGCTACATTACAGCATTAGTATTCACATGTAAAACTGTGTAAAATAAATATATTATAAATAACTTCGTAAAATAAAATTATTCTGCAGTTTTACTAACATAATTCATTCTTGTTCCATTTCCTCAGCAAGATGGCAGCTGACAAGTAGAAAAAGTCCTAATCAAATTACAAGATTGTGTAAGGGTTTGAAGTATATATTTTTAATTAATCCTGAATTAGCACTGGGCTGAATTATTTAAAAGGATGATTTTTCCCCGTAAGGACAAATAAGAGATCTGGTGCCATTAAAGCGCTGGTAAGACAATTTTTCTGGTAGTCTTGGAAATGCTATCAAATGTCTTCGCTTTGAAGAGGAAATCCAATCCCAACTCCAATTCTTTTAAGTGCCTTGCCTTAACTGCGCAGATACAAACCCCTAACCTGCTTTGCATTTTGCATTTCTCCTCTGTGCTTTAGATCTCCTAAGACAAATTCCCCACTGCAATCTTCTCCGGGACACAGGGATTTTCTTTTTTTACTTTTTCCTACAACTCCGTAAAGCCATTATGGTGCTTATGTAATCGCTCCTGCTGCCTATCAACTTCCGACACCAAAACCAGAATTCACACGGGCGAAACTTCTAATAGAAGAGACTTGCTGCAATGCAGGGCGAAAAGACCGACGAACCTTAATTGATATAAAGCGAAGAAGATAAGCTTGAGTGGAAAAATAAAATAAAACGTGAAAAAAGTAGGACGAATCCACCCAGGAACCTAGAAGCAGGGAAGAGCGTTCGAAAACAAAGCGCCCCTCACCCAGACAGCGCCATATTATTACGTCACATTTACAGACTACGCTGCCCGCTGGGAGATGTAGTTCTTACACAGAGGCTGTGAGAGAATCAGGAGAGAAACATGCAAGGAGTGTTTCTATCGTTTTTGCAACCGCAGAACTGTCATTTCTTCATTTTTTCCTTTTGCTGTCCCTTAACATTGGAAGAATTTTGCTGAGAACCTAGGATCAAAAAGCAGCTGGCATAAATTCGTGTGTCTGCACACTATAGACACGCGCAGAATTACATAGAAATAAAGGTAGAGATCCAAGGCGAATTTTTAAGCAAAAACACGAAGTAATGTAATTTGTTGCTTCCTTTTCCTGCTTTCCCCTCCCCCCCAGTTCTTGTTCCGAACCTAGCGTTTTCTGGCTTTCCCATTCAAATATTACTAGCTTTGTCCTACTTAATTTTTTAAGATCAGGCTAGCAAGCTGTTATGAACGCCTGAACTACTTCCCAGTAAACACGTGCATTCCTTCTCCCCATTCCTTTACCATTGGAGAGTGGGATGCTAAGGCTAAACAAAAACTAGAATCAGAGCAGGGTTTGGTAATCCATTCAGAAAGACTGGCTCAGACAGAAACTCAGATAAGCAACTAACAAAAGGTTGACAAAATTAGCTCAAACACCCAGGATTTACATTTCCTCTTTTGCCTGCTTCCGAGATATGAAAGCAGCGATGAAGCCAGGCAATGGTTCTTCCCGATACGGTCGGACGCTCAACTCATCCCGGGCAGAGCCGTCCGGGAAAGATCAGCCTTGGCACAGAATCCCCTCCATAGCAAAGAGGCGCCTAACCCGCTTCATCCTTTCGAAGGACTTGCGCCCCCAACGTGCATTGTGGGAAGCGGCAAGCCGGGTCACCATTTCGGCAAATGGGTCGAGCCAGGCTTTATCAGGGTCCCGGGAGAAAAGTAGCGAAATAGTACTCGGACTGCGCCAGAGAGCCTCTTCTGGCTGCCCTGGGGAGCCCTCACGGGCGCGCAACCCGCCTGCCTCCATTCCCCGAACTGGCTCCCTTCCCACCCGGCGTTTTTCCCGCCACCAAGTGCGCGTCTATCCCAGCACCCCTCCTCCTCCTCCTCCTAATACCAGCCCCGGCCGAGGCGGCCCCCTAGGTAGAAAAAAAAAGCGTTGGAGTAACCAGAGGAGAAAGGGAAGTGACCTCACAATGGGTCGTTCCCGCCCTATCATAAAGCCCCTGCTTTCGCCGCCCAATCGCAGCCCACGGCCGCCAGACCTCAGCCAATGAGCGCGTGGCATTCCGGCGCCGGCAGGAGGGGTTTGTCTGGCCGGGAGGGAGGGGAGAGGTTCCCAAGAGCTCGGCAGTGGCGGCGGCTCCGCCTTCCTGTGGTCGGTGCGCGGCCTCGCGTCCCCTTCTTCCTCCTCCCCGCCCGGCTGGCCCCTCTCTCTTCGGCAGCCATGGCGGTGGCAGCGGAGCAGGAACAGCAGCAGTTCTACCTCCTCCTCGGCAACCTGCTTAGTCCGGACAACGTCGTCCGCAAACAAGCCGAGGTGAGCGACTCGCACGGCTCCCCCTACGCCCGTCCTCTCCTCCGGCCCCGCCGCGCACGAGGTTTTCGCTCCTGGCCTTTGCCTGTCAGCAGTGGCCGCGTCGCTGAGGGCCTCCGCCGGGCCCACGTGCTCCGGCCAAGCCGGCGGCCGTTACAGCCGTTGGCCGGGAACTAGAACCCAGTTCGGGGGGGAGGAGAAGAAACCAACTGCTGTTCCCGCTAAATTCCGGCCGAGTCTTCTCCTCCGCCGGCGCCCGGCTGCTCTCTTTCGCCCATCCTCGGCTCCGATCCCCGGTTCAAACGCCCCCTCTCCCACCCACAGATCCCCATGGAGGTTTTCTCTCCCTCGCTGATGGGGCTTCCACGGGTCCGCTCGCCTTTCCCTCCGCCGCGGAGCCGGCTTCTCTCCTGCTCGGTCCCCATTTTCTCTGGCTTTCCCCCAGCTCGTTACCCTTCTCGCCACCCCACCCCCCATCTGATGCTTCGCTTACGGTCCTGACCCTTGTGATTTGGACAACGACAACCTCCACCAACTCTCTTCAACAACTGTAGGAGGGGACCCTTAAAAAGAGTCTCTGTTCCCGCCACCCTGTTTGGGATGAATGAGAATGGATAATACAGTACGCGGAAGAACTAAGGTTGTAGCTGATGAGTAATTAAATAAGGGAATGGGGTAGTAAGTTAAGTAATGCATACAAAGCAGGGAAACTCCTCGGCTGGTAGGCGGCCCAATTGATCTCTTGTTTCTACGGTGCTTAATAATATTTGTATTATGCCGGGCTCGGAAATGGCTAAGGAAGTGAGGAATCAGAACTAATCTCTTGGCTGTTGTCCTTAAGTACCATACTCGCAATAGAAGGAGGATTTGTGACTAAGTTCATTTACTGTAGAAGTTTCCAGTAAAACAAAAAGCAGGGAAATATTTCTGCTTCCCAGAATATTCTGAGTTCAAGATGCTGGCCTTGAATAAAGGAATTATGGCGATAGATTTCATTCAGAAACTAGCTGAACTGAAAATTATATAGAAGGGTAAAAGGGCTGCTGTTTCCCACGAATTAGACTTGAAACCAAGGTTTCTTTTCATAGTGCAGGAACATGCTATACCTAACTGCTTTATTACTCTTGTTCTGAATAGTCTTTTTTATTATAAGTTACAATTCCAAACTGCAGGATTTCTCTATAATTAGTATAAAGGGATAATACTTTTTCTGCTCCAGATTGCTTTTCATTCTTTGTTTATTTAAAAATAATAGTGGGGAATCTTTGTCCCTCAAAATAAATGCCAGTGTCTGGGTTAGAGTTTTCTCATTGTATGGCTGGGCTTTTATCATTTACATCACTTGAGTGATCAGCAGAGTTCAGCACATTCTTTCACTGTGAATAGTTGTACAAAAAGCTGTTCTCAGTGCCCAAATGTAAAACAATATGGTCTGATTTTTCTTTCTGGGTCTGAAATAGGCACCCATCATTCAGAGTCAAAATTCTGCATATCATTGCAATCTGTTTAAGTACTATGAGCATCAAATCTGCTAAAAATTAGACAAAAGAAGAAGCAAATGGGGGGAAATATTCTTTAAGTTAGTATGACCAGATTCTAAACAGTTTTGTGAAATAAGATGTAGAAAAAGGCATATTACTTATATATGAATAAGATGGCAACTGATAGGTATAAATATTGCCTGATTGTGATAATGTCCCAGTTTTTCTGTGGCATTGTATACAAAGTTCCATGTTCTGAGTTCCATATCTGAATATTTAAATGTTAGATACAAAAAGTAGGGGATTGTTTCCTGGATAGTCTTGAGAGTTTCCAGAATCACTGGCTATATAAATCCTATTCATTAAATCATATAGTTCTAAACCACACTGGAGGACACTGCTGTAGTGAAATCCTGAAAGCCCAGATCAATAAAAACCTTCAGGTTATATGAATTGCAGTATCATCTGAAAAGGTTTGTGAGCTACTATGATGACCATCTATGTGTATGTTAAGAGAAAGGAGAATGTTGTCTTTCAGCAGTGACAGCTGCTTCATTAATACCATTAGTGCAAGTTTATGGCTGTTTGGGCAGGTTACATCATAGATTCTACACAACAATGATGCTTATGTGAGATAAGTAACTGGAGCGCCATCCACAAACATTTGCATTTTACACCAGGTAGCTGGATAACATGCATTCACAGACTTTGTTAAAATACATGTATAAGAAATAAGATCTTGATTGCATTTATATAACTACTAAAACTAAAAACTACCATATTTATAAGCCTCAACAGCTTTAAAATTTGATATAAAAAAACCAGTTGTTGAGAAAAGCTAACCTGGCATGTCTGGAATCTTTGTAAGTTGTGCACCTCATATTTAATGAAATAATAAATTTGAGCAATCATTTGTAACCACTTTTAACTATTATAATCATTTCTTGAGTAATTTAATGATGACTTTTAAGCTCTGATTGCCAGAATTCCACAAGATCCTATTGCCAAAATGCAGCAGCAAACTTTCCTAATAAAAGCAGTATGACTTTTTTAAAAAATTCTTGGGCAGAAATAAAACAATTGTGTTGAACTGTAATCAAAGACACTGCCACAGACTGGTGATGCTCAGAGTTGTGACTATCACTTCAAGGCATAAGACCTGATTTTTGAGGATCTATCTATGCCCCATAGTTTTCTGCTTGACCCACATGATCTGTCACTATGCTTGAAATATCACTTTTAAACAGTGTCATCCAACAGGACTCTAGAAGTGGTCTTTTCTTTCATGGCACCTACCATCTCTAGAACACTTCTGATATTATGGGAGGAGTGACAGACTCAGGATAGAGTTAAAAGAAGGATCACCCTAGAATCCCTACATAGCCACAAGTAAACTAAGTCCCCCTCTCCAATTATGTAGATCCTTATCTAGCTGCAAGCAGGTGTTAACCATTAATTGAGAAGATTCCAGTGCAAAGATTGTTTAGCAATAAATCAGTTTAATTGGACATTATCCACCTCCTTAAATGAGCCCTTAAAAAAATAACCCCTAAGACCTACCGGTAAAAGTCAAAGCTGATGAACCATTTGTGTGATGTTTTGATTTTTAAGGTTTGCTGCTTATTTTCTGAACTTTCTGATTTTCATTATTTTTTTTTAATAAATATGGTATCTGGTAAGTTTAAAGTTGTAATGTATTGAGGTGCCCTATAAATCCCATAAATAAATAAATTCTATTACTGTTGTATTGAATGTGGCTTTCAGTGGCTGAAAAAATTCAAATTGCAGCCTCTGGATGGCAAATGTTGCCCACTCATGCTCCAAATAACTGGAAGAGTATTAAACAGCACTTCATAGCACATCAGTGTTAGAACATTTTGCAACCTGGCGCTTTCCAGAAAACTTGGACTATTTTCCAAAATTTGTAAGATTCACCCTGATGGATACAGCATATTAATTTATTGCCAAGGTCATTTGAAGATCACCAGATTGACACCATTGTGACATAGCTAATGTTGATAATGTGGTACTAGTGTTGATAGTACTAAAAAGGGATAAATTTTGTTTTAAACTGTCCTAGGAAGAAAAAAAAGGATTAAAACAAAGTTACGATTTCTTTTAACTAGCTGCTGTATATCTGCATGTTTTTCATTAGCAGGATCATATTTGAGAGGAAGAAAAAGGCTGAATATATGAGTAAATTCAATATATTTCTCTGAAGCAGAAGAAAATCTTTGGGTGTCTTTCTCATATGCTTTAAAATTATTTTTTGTGAATTAAAGGTTCCTTTCATATTATAATTTCTCTCCTGTTTGAGATTTGAGATCCTGTATCTTTCCCAATATAGTACTTCATATTCCTGCTTTGAGTAAAATAACTACTATAATAGATTTTTTTTGTATATCTTAAACAGTTACCTACTTAAAGCATATTAAGTGGCTGTTAAGTCTTGATACCTCATTTTTTTTAATGCTAAACTGTTTCTGATCTTTTCTTTTTTAGGAAACATATGAGAACATACCAGGCCAGTCTAAGATTACGTTCCTTCTACAGGCTGTCAGAAATACTACGGTTGCCGAAGAGGTATTTTTCACCCTAAGCAACTTACAAGAATTGTACGAATGTTTTATGTTCTAAAACAGGGCTGTCAAATTCCTGGCCCACAGGCCAGGTGCCTCACCGGCTAGCCACACCTGGTTTAGCAAAGGGGGGAAAGGTCCCATACGTCACGTGACTCCTGTTCTAAAACATCATTTTGTGATTTTGACTCTTATGATCGTACCATCTAAGGTGGAATATATTACTAACACTACAACTTAAAGAAGCGAATGGTCAGGAAATTACATCATTAATGTTTGCTACTCCTATATTGCTAAACCCTAACTCATCACATATATAGAAGTTTTCATTCCTAGTTTTGTAACAAACCAGTGTTTAATATTTTGACTTTATAATTATAAAATTGATAAATACTTGATTTCAGTTTTCTTTTCATGAACAGAACATGGCTTTTCTACTTTCTGTGGCCCCTTGTACTTCCACAAAACCCATTTCAACTAGGTGCAAGGCTTTGAAATAAAGGAGTCAAATATGTGTTAGATTCTTCATTTCAATGGAGAAACTCCTTGAGCTATAACTATGATTACATTAAATTTCTAAAGAGATACAAAAAAATAATAGTGGTTTAAATGAGCTGTATGTATATTAAATGAAGCATATCTTTATATAAATGCAGTCAATTGTACAGGTAGTCCTCAACTTACAATTGAACCCAAAATTTCTGTTGTTGAAACATTTATTAAGTGAGTTTTGCCCCATTTTACGACCTGTCCTGCCACAGTTGTTAAGTGAATCGCTGCAGTTGATAAGTAGTATCCCATTTGTTAAGGTCGCAAAAGGGTGTCACATGACACACAAACACCCCTGGACATAGCAATGGTCATAAGTATGAACCAGTTGCCAAGCATCTGAAATTTGATCACATGATCATAGGGAAGCTACAAATGTGGTAACTGAAAGGTGGTCGTAAGTCATTTTTTTCAGTGCCGTTGTAACTTTGAACAGTCATTAAATGAACTGTTGTAAGTTGAGGACTACCTGTATAGTGGATAGGTTCTCTAATCTTTGGAAGAACGCAGACAACAATACATGACATCATAATTTTTACATACTACAGGTGGAGATTATTAATCAGTTCTCCAAACTTTCCATTTATGTGATCTTTAATGCAATAATAATTATGTTTATATTTGACTGTTTATTTGATTAACTGTCTTCTTTCCCTGTCCCTATAACTTACTGTAATGTAAATTGTTACAGCTGCAATTAGTATAGTCAGTGTGGGATTTAATGATCCTTACTCAATTTTTTATTTTATTATTAAATTTAGATATTGTCCACCTCGCTATCCAAAGTGTCTTCTATCATTTGTTCTTGAACAACACTTTCTGTTATAAAGTTTTATTTTAGCTCTAGAGTTTTACTTACTTTGCATTTCTTCATATACTAAGTCATTCTGTTTTTTAAAAAAATAACACACCTTATTTCTTTACATTAATAATTTTTACAATGTCTAGAGGTCATGTTTACATGTTAATGTATAATAGAATGTCATTCCCTAATTTATTACTACATGCTTCTTAGTTCATAGTGCTTTTGCTATAGAGTCAGATGTCTCATTTAGTTCTTATATTAGTTATGGAGTGAAATATTTGAGGGGGATGGAATAACTAAAGATACCAAAAATAGATCAGCTGAGTCAGCATTTTGGCTCAGCTGCTAAATTTTTATATATGCAAGAAAAACATCTTTACAAAATCACTATTGGGTTTGTTTGTTTTTAAAGGAAACAGTTTGCCATGTATTTGTCTTAACAGGCTAGACAAATGGCTGCTGTCCTTCTGCGGAGACTTTTGTCAGCTTCTTTTGAGGAAGTTTATCCAACATTACCCTCTGAAGTCCAAACTGCCATCAAAAGTGAACTGCTTGTGATTATTCAGTTGGAAACACAATCCAGTATGAGGAGAAAAATCTGTGATATTGTAGCTGAATTGGCCAGGAATCTAATAGGTATAAAATCTTATTTTGGTACAGATGCATAAAGGAAGAATATTTTAGCTGACATGATGGTTGTGTTAAAAAAATGCTTTTTTGTATCTGCAGCTATGTTCATAGATTGTGCTAACTCATAATAGGGTTCATTTGCCTTTAGCATGTTGGGTGAATCAGGTCAATTGTGATTTACTCTTTAAAGTTAGCCCATGACAAAATAGAAGCATGATTAAGCTATGACATAGTATGTGTCTGAACCTGGAATGTTTAATTTCCTTGTACTCTATCATGCTTTGGCTCCATTATTGGCTTTGAAATGAAGATAACACTTTTAAATAATGATTAAACATCTACCACTTTAAATATGCATTTTCATATTTAGAAATATATATGCTGCGCAAGCCTTGAGGAGTATAGCAATCCACAACCTTATGTGATCTCTGTGCAGCCTTTTCTGTTTGACATTAGTGAGTATGGCATCTCTGCACGTGACTTTTCTGCATTGGTGGAATGATCTCTTCTGAAATAATGGGGTATTCACTCAGATTACTTTTTAATTTAGCATTTTGATTTAGCGAAACAGTATGCAACCATTGTCCTTTCAGTATCATGCTTCATGGGTGCTTTACTTTACTCTTTTCCATTTGCTTTTTCAACAGCCAGTATAAGGTCAGTTGAAATCCTAAGTGTAAGGGTGGAGGTTAAAGTGAAGATTTTCTAAGCATTGTGAAATTTTTGCAAAGACTAGTCAACCAGGCTAGGATGATAAAAGTCTTAGGAAGGAAAATTCACTGTGTACATCAGAGTTCAGAGCTAACAAGACATTGAAGCAGAAGAATATGCATCAGACTTCGTTGATCTAATTAAGTTTAAATGCCATAATTTCCATTTTATTTTTATTTAATTTTAAAAACTGTACACCTTAAATGTTAATTTTTTCTCCCACATAGATGAAGATGGCAACAACCAGTGGCCAGAAGGTCTGAAATTCTTGTTTGACTCAGTCAGCTCTCAAAATGTGGGACTACGTGAAGCTGCTCTACATATCTTTTGGTATATAATTATTCTTAAATAGTTCATGAGGCCTTTATGTACTCTGATATAAATTGTGAAAGAAGGAGAGGTTGTCAGTTTGTTTAAAATTGTTGTTGGTGTGCACACATTATACATTACATCTGGACAAAGTTTCTTTGTTTCAAGCCCATCAGTCCTGACCATTATTTCACAATATGTCCAGAATGAAAAATTCATGATTAAAACAGGAGAGAGGGCTGTCAGGAGTCATCTGTGCCTAGTTGGGAAATGCCTCTTTACTATCATTGAATAATTGGTGCAAAATTTATATCTTTGTCTTGATTACTCTTTCATTTACATTGCTTCCCAGCAGGGATGCTCTTCATATCATGGAATTGTAAGATATTATAGTTTAGAAATTTTTGTTAACATATTTTAGTCTGTTTTTTTTTAAAAGCACTAAGAGTATTACATGTCCAAGAAGCAATGTTCAAAGACTTTGATGGCTTGGAAAGATAGTAAGAAAAAATTGAGGCAATAGATTTATTTATATAGAATACTTGCAATTTTGTTTAGATAGGCACTGAAATTTATTTAGATTGCTTGTGCTATTATTGGGTCTTTCTCAGTGAAATAAGTAATGACAAAGAAACGGCCACAAGTGAATTTTTAGTACATTTTAATAATTCAATATTGTTTTATTTTCTGTTTAGGAACTTTCCTGGTATTTTTGGAAATCAACAGCAACATTATTTGGAGGTCATCAAACGAATGTTGGTGCAATGTATGCAAGATCAGGAGAATCAAACAGTAATTTAACATTTATTTAATTTTGTCTTTTATTTTAATGCCATTGCAAAAAAAGTCTTGTTTAAAGCACTTAAAAGTTCTTCATTCTGTTTAGTAATTTACATGAAATAACCACACTGGGATTATTTTAGATAAATGCTTCTAGGGAATTGTTGTGATCTGTTCTTCATGGAGCTCATGTTTAAGAGATGATTAGTTCAGAGGACTGACCTTGGAATCCTATAGTATTTTCTTTGCCAAATTAATGGAAATCTGGGTGATGTCAGTGTGTTTACTAATATCCTTGGTTGACTTTCATTGGATTTGGACAACGATACATATCCCCCTTCCCTCTCTGAGTATGTCCTCATCCTAATGCTGGTAGAAAATGAATACAATTAAGCCCCATACTTTACTGACCATTGGTTTTCTTTCTAGATCAGGACACTGTCAGCTAGAGCTGCAGCTGCATTTGTTCTTGCTAATGAGCAAAATCTTCCCCTTCTTAAACATTTTGCAGACTTACTTCCTGGAATTTTGCAGGTAAAATTTCAGAAAATTATGGTGATTGAAATGCTAAGCTTGTTGCTATTATTTCTGTTGTACAGTAGGTGTCACTCAAAATAATAGCATAGAAAAACAATTATTGCATCAAGTGAACATGAATAAGTCTCACTTGCTTAGCATGTGATAAAACAGTTCTTCCCAAACCTAGCTGAAATGACCCAGAATTGTGTAGAAGTGTTTTTTTCTTTGGGTAGCAACATATGAATTTATTGCCAAACTACAAAAGGAACAGTTAAAGTGTTTTGCCTACATGAGATAAAAAGGACTTTCTGATAATTTTAGGTAATGAAAAAGTTTGGAAGCACTGCGCTAATTGCCCATACTAAGGGAAACTTTTGATGTTAAAGTCAAATGCCTTTGTTGTGGAAGCTTGCAAAATGTTGAGTGGTTTCTTGTTAAATGCTTTTGAGTGCAAATTACCAGGGAAAATATATTAATTACTGTTTTTCTTCAGGCAGTCAATGACTCGTGTTATCAAAATGATGATTCGGTCCTAAAGTCTCTTGTAGAGATTGCAGATACAGTTCCAAAATATTTACGTCCGCACTTAGAACCTACATTACAACTGAGTTTAAAAGTAAGTTTGTATTCTAGCACTTCAATTTGAAATATTTATTTGTTAGAACTCTGGCCTTGATTTTAGAGTTTTCCTGAAATATTTTTCAATTCCAGCTATGCGCAGACACAAGTCTCAATAATATGCAACGTCAACTGGCCCTTGAAGTAATAGTCACATTATCAGAGACTGCTGCTGCTATGCTAAGAAGACATATCAACATTGTTGCACAAGCTAGTAAGTAAGCCATTTTCATTATTCAAATTTATAACACAGGTACTCAGTTGAGCCCAACATTTATGTTGCAAAGTGAGATATTTGTTAAGTGAGTTTTGCCCCATTTTATGACCTTTCTTGCTACAGTTAAGTGAATCATTGCAAGTGTTAAATTAGGAACACAATTGTTATGTGAATCTGACTTGTCAGAAGGCAGCAGAAGGTGATCACATGACCCCAGGACACTGCTGTTGTCATAAATATGAGTCAGTTGCCGAGCATCCAAAATGATGCTGTAACAGTCATAAATGTGAAAAAATAGTCATGAGTCACTATCAGTGCCATTGCAACTTTGAATGGTCAATAAACTGTTGTAAGTTGAGGGCTGCCTGTATTTAAAAAGAGGGTGTTTTTTTTTAAAGTAGGTCTTACTTTGGATTTTAAAAGCCAAAATCCTGATGGTCAAGTATAGCAAGGGTCCCCAACCTTTCTGGTTTGATGGACCGGTAGCAGTGGCAGCAGGGAGAGGGAATGGTTTCACACACGCAGCCTAGCTCCTGCACATGCACAAATGAAACTTTGCACACTTGCCCATCACTTGCATGGCCCAGTTCCCAACGGGCCACAGACCGGTACCAGGTGTTGAGGACCCCTGAAGTATAGAATAGAATACTTCATTGGCCAAGCGTGATTTCAAAGTGCTAGCCACCCATATCTCTCTTGAAGGAAGGCAAATATAGGTGTCCCAAGATAATGTTGCAGGATCCAATCACCATTGGTAACTGGTAAAGAGAAGTTCCATGAGGGTGGGCTTCAACACAAGTCAGAAAGCTCGAAAGACTAAACCTCTGGTCCCAATGACTGACCTGGATTTGATCCTGCAACATTATCCTGGGACACCTATATTTGCTTTCATTTGTGTAATAGTAATGTACAAATTATAATCAAATCTTAATTTCCCCCCCATGACCAGAAATCCCTGTGGAGACTTATAACCAAAGCCAAGGCTTTTAAGAGTTACTTAGTGCATAATTCTGATTGTTACTACTACTTTATTTACGCAAAGGCTAATTAAGCTCACAGTTTTAACGCTAAAGCTACATTTTCATTTGCTGCTGTTTAAAGCTACCCAAAATCAGGCATACACTAGATTGCAGTGCTGAAGCAGGACAAGCATAAATGTATAGGAATGTATATGCCTATAAAGATAAAGGTTTCCCAGTCCAGTCAAGTCCGACTCTAGGAAATGGTGCTAATCTCCATTTCTTAGCTGAGGGAGCCAGTGTTGTCCAAAGACATTTCTGTGGTCATGTGGCCAGCCTGACAGAACGCTATTACTTTCCCACTGAAGTGGTACCTATTTATCTACTTGCATTTGCATAGTAATGGGAGCTCACCCCGTTACACGGCTCTTGGATATCGAAACTGGGCTGTCAGCTTTTTTTAACCACTGAGCCATTGCACCCTCATGTAAGACTATACATTTCTTCAAATCAGGAAGTGTCAGTATTCGTATACTTTCTGTAATTTCTTACAAACCATATCTTTGTGGATTTATTAATAAAAAGAGCTATTGGCTAGAATGGTTATGATAACTAATTGGCTGAAATGCCAAAATGAATAAAATCTTCAGAACTGAAACATTTTATATAGCAATAGCACTTAGATTTATATATTACTTCACAGTGCTTTACAGCCCTCTTAAGTGGTTTAGAGTCAGCATATTGCCCCCAGCAATCTGGGTCCTCATATCATGATACTATAAGTCTAAATTAAACTTAGCTATGTTATTGCTGATTTTAAATCTTTTTTTAAAAAAAATACTAGTTAGGATAGTGCGTAAGGGTTATTAAAATATATAGGTCCTATGTAGAAGATTCTTGGAGACCTTGTTTCATTACCTGCAAATTAATAAAGGAAAATGATTAGGTATGAAATATAATATTAGTAATTGCCTATTTTATCTCTTGTTATTCAGATGTTACTCAGTGTCTATTGAAGTAAATCCTAAATCTGAGTTTAGAACTAATAGCATGCTTGAATTAGAATCACTGCAACCTAATTTCTTTCTTCCTGTAGGTTATTTTATGGATTTCTCACTTGCTTTTTTCTAGAGTATTCTGAAAGTAGCATCTCTGTTTAGATTATAATGATCATATGGTGTCCACACAGGACTATCATGCTTTTTAATCAGGTTCTATTCCTGGTTATAATCTGTTCAGAATGTTAACTTCCCTTTGACTTTCTGGAAATTTGTACATCTCAAGGAATTCGTGCATATCCAGAAACCTGGTATTTGTTTCAGTAGAGCTTTTATCACGTTAAATGCTTTTGCAATTGTTTACTGCTTTCATCAAGAACATTCAATCTCCTTTTATTTATTCAATATGGCTCTTTTCAGCTCTGTAATTTTAAATGAGAAGCCAAATATGTAACTTCTAGCCTAGCCTCCCACTCTCTTCTCAATATGTAAGCTACAAAAAACATAAAGGGAAATGGATAAAAGATCATTTTAGATTAATAGAAAAGCAGTAAATATACATACTTGCACAAATCCCATGTATCAAACATCTTCATGATGAAGTCATAGATTTAAGAACAGAAAATTACTTTATAAAATTCTGACATTTATGAACCATTTTGTTTTAACCAACTTCAAACACTAACTACTCACTAACACCTTTTAGCTGAATCTTTTAGTTGCCAATTAAATGAGTATGGCTCACCAGGGTCTGCAAATTATACACTGTATATAGATTGTTTATGAAATGATAGAACAATGAGATTCTCAAGAGCTTGGAACAAGCCATTTAAAATATCAATATTTTATTTCAGGTTCAGAACAAATGTATTTTGTGGTGAGGATAGGATAAAGTCAATATGTTTTGTTTTGAGTCTTGAAAAATGATGGGAACATGTATGTTTTTTTACAATTTCAAAGTACTCAGAACATATTGTATATCCATATTTTACCTTACTTAGCTATAATTATTCCAAATATCAAACTGATCAGTTTTTCACAAATTGTGTCAGTGTATATTGCAGTAAGTAAAAATCCACACTTCTTTTTGGGATTGTTAACGGCTATGTTAACATCCAGTGTATTGTTGGAAATTTGTTAATAAGCACTGTTAAATTTGTTTTAGTCCCTCAGATGTTAGCAATGATGGTTGATCTAGAAGAAGATGAAGATTGGGCAAATTCTGATGAATTGGAAGATGATGACTTTGACAGGTAAAGATGCCTATTTTAGAAATTCAACTTAGGGTCCTTGATTTTTCCCAGGATTATTTTGTACTTTAATCTGTGTTAACATTTAATTCATGTCAAGGCCCAGCCCTAAATGTATGGGTGCACCATCCACTTCAACTGGTTAAGGATCAATGGTAGACACATTTTCTTTCTCATTAAAAAGATGTACAATATTTAAGAAATTACATTGAGAGGAGCCATTGTTTGTACAGAAAAATAAAAGTTTAATCCATTTGTTTAATAAAGTAAAAGCGAATCAAAAGTGAGAAAACATCCTCACAGAAAGAAAAAAAATTCCAATTTGATACAAAGAAGAATCCATACAAAGAGTCTACTCTAGAAATCAAATATCACATGGCCTAGGTCTTTATTGTATGAAGTTCTTAGAGTTTCCTTCTAGTTCGCTCCAAGATTCTTGGTCACAGTTAGTTCATTGCATTTAAAAACTCTTTGTTAATTGTGAAGTAGTATGGTAGTAGGTTGACAATTTTGTAATAGAGGGTTTTTCAGAATAACTTTGACCATCATTTTATGCTGCAGTAATCACTGATCTGGGCAGAGTGAATTAAAAACTGGGCAATATATACAGTAGGAGACAAAGTCCAGGAACAGAATATTGAAGATGAAATGAGAGATAGTGAACATCAGATGGCTCTGTCTGTGGGTAGAATGATTTGCCACAGGACATGAAGTAGTGCAGTGATTGAAGAGGAAAATGCAAAGTTTGCTGAAGTGCATAGCATTCCAAAACAGAGTGAAAACTAAATCAGATGAGGCCACAGAAACTGATAATATGCATAATAAATTGGTATGGAACTGATTGCAATGTGGGTTGAAAGCTCTCTGTCATAACAGGAATGTAGTTGAAGCAACTCTGTATTAGCTCCAGGAAAGCAGTGCTAGATAAGATGTATAATTATGCAGTGTAAGACCTGGAGGTTCAGATTTCGCTTAGGAAAATGTGAAGGTTAAACACAAAATTTTTCAAGCAGGATTTTCTTTGAAACAAGTCTGAAGAATAGGAATAGGAGCATCAGTTGATATTCTAAACATTGTTCTTACTGATTTTTTGCAACTTTTAGCAATGCTGTTGCTGGTGAGAGTGCACTGGACAGAATGGCATGTGGCCTTGGTGGAAAACTTGTCTTACCTATGATTAAAGAGCATATTATGCAAATGCTTCAGAATCGTAAGTAATTTTATTTTGGATTTTCAGCTGCTGATTAAATGATGTAGGAACTGAGCAGTTAAAAATGGGTTTAAACAAATTTATAGTGAAGTAACCCTTGCATGAAAACTAGTTTGGTATTTGTGGTAGGGCATCAGGCCAGAAACTGGGAGTCTTGAGTTCTAGTCCTGCCTAAAAAACAAAGCCAACCAAGGTGATTGGGTAACCTTGGACCAATCATTCACTCTCAGATTTAGAAAGAAAGCAAGAACAACCCCCTTCCAAAAATTGTGCCAGGAAAACTGCAGAGATTAGTCCAAGTAGTCCCAGGAGTCAACACTAACTTGAAAGTATAAATATGTATAACCATATAATGGTTGCAGAGTGTCCAAATCATAAACGTGGAGGCAGTACATGGACCAATCATATATCACTTTTTTGCGATAATTTGAAGTAGTCACTAAACAAATAGTTGCAGTTGAGAGCTGCCTGTATCATGAAGGTTTCTTTCAATTCATTGAAATAGGTACCCATGACCGCATACTGCACTTCTCTGAACCAATTTTATCGAATTGCTAACTGGGATGCAAGAGAGGAGAGTATTGCCATTCTGGAAACTGTAATGGAAAAGAAACTAGCTTGAACAATTCATGTTGTGAATGAAAACATATTCTTATCTTCTGTATGCTTTTTTTCCTGACTCTGAATTCTTCCATTTAATTACAGCTGACTGGAAATGCAGGCATGCTGGCTTGATGGCTCTATCAGCTATTGGCGAAGGCTGTCACCAACAAATGGAGGGAATTTTGAATGAAATAGTTAACTTGGTATTGCTTTTCCTTCAGGATCCTGTAAGTTGAATGGCATTTTCCTTCTCCAAATGTTTATTATGGTGCTTTCTTTTATGTTCTTACTAATCAAATATAAATATTTCAGCATCCACGAGTAAGATACGCAGCTTGTAATGCAATTGGCCAAATGGCTACAGACTTTGCACCAAGCTTCCAGAAAAAATTCCATGAGAAGGCAAGTATAAAGCTTTGTGTTACACAGTTATTACCAAAGCTTATTTAGGGACCTGTCACTCATGGTTGCTATCTTTGTTGTAGGTAATTGCAGCTCTTCTGCAAACCATGGAAGACCAAGGCAACCAACGTGTTCAGGCTCATGCAGCTGCTGCTCTGATCAACTTTACTGAAGACTGTCCAAAATCACTGCTTATTCCATATTTAGATAACTTAGTGAAGCACCTTCATTCCACTATGGTATTAAAACTACAGGAGGTGAGGACAATCTTAAGATGAAATGGAATATATTTAAGTTACTGTTTCAGCAAGACTTCAATTTTATTTTTATTTACTTGCTGCTTTTTTCACAGTTGATAGAAAAAGGCACCAAGCTTGTTTTGGAACAAGTCGTTACATCCATTGCCTCTGTGGCTGATACAGCAGAAGAAAAGTTCGTTCCATACTACGATTTATTTATGCCTTCTCTGAAACACATAGTTGAAAATGCTGTGCAAAAGGAACTTAGGCTCTTAAGAGGCAAAACTATAGAATGTATCAGCTTAATAGGCCTTGCAGTAGGAAAAGAGAAGGTGGGTATCAAGTTAATTCTCTGCTGTCTTCAGCTTTGTAGGTACATTGAGTTGTTTCTGTACTTGTAAATTGAAACCATTCTTGAATACATCATTATATAAAGATACTATATATCTGTTTAAAAACTGCCACAGCTTGATTTGGGTTCTCTCCTTGTTTCTAGTTTATGCAGGATGCATCTGATGTGATGCAGCTCTTGCTGAAAACACAGACTGACTTTAACGACTTGGAAGATGACGATCCTCAGGTATGTGACAGAGAATATCTTGGTTTGGTCCAGATTTCTAAAACTACATATATTTGGAAGAGAATTCCTAAATAAAGCTATAATAATCTGCTTTACCGCATTTAACTTAATTCAATATTTTGCAAACCATGTATAGTAGAAATCTACATTTTACCCAATGACAGCACAGTTTTAATTGACATACCACAGTAGGGACAAGGAAGCATTTTAGCTACCAAACCACCTAAAAGCTTGCTAAGCATAATCAGGATAGGCCTGAAAAGCTTGAAGTTTTTCCCCCAAAGCACTCAATAACTTCCAGGCTTTTGCAGCTTCTGCAATTTCAAAATATTTTTTGTTTGCCCATTTTACCCAATCAGATTCTCCTTAGGTAACTACTACTCGTTCAGCAAGTATTGAAAGTTGCAGTGGCACTGAATAAATGGTACTTAAATCCAGTCCTCAAAGTTTGTCTCACAGCACCTCCCTACCTCCTTCCATAGTGCTCACCTACCCCCCAACCTGCTTGCAAGCCACCCAGGACTTGAAACTTCAACTGGCTTCCCCGTTGACTTTGCTTGCGGAAAGCCAGGAAGAAGTCATAAGTTGCGGTCATGTAAGGTTCTCACTTAATGACCTGTGATTTTGCTTAACAGCAGCAATTAGTGGAATTGCTGTCACTAAGCAATGTGTTCTCACAACGTCACACCTTATCACTGCATCACTTAGCAGTGGCAATTCCAGTCCCAGTTACCATATATGCATAAGAAACATATTCACATAAGTTTTGTACAGAAATGATTGTACAAAAATGTCCTTTACACTTTTGATGTAATAAAATCTAATTGGATAGCTTGTAGCAAAGTGCTGTTGCAATGCTTATGCCAAGCCTCTGTATTGGAGACTTCATATTCTGTAGTGATTAAGACTGACCTATGAAAGTTTCTTTTCTCATTTATGCCATGAATTGGTTAGCTCAAGCCCAATTAATTTTGGGAGGACACTAATATTTTTTAATAGTTTTGTAAACATAGTATTTTTGAAAGACATTTCAGATATTTCAAAATACTACACAAATCTGTACAGTTAACTTTTAAAACAGGTTTGTTAGGGATTGGTTTTTATACAATCCCAGCTGTAATATAGTTTTATAGTCATTATCCTTGAAGAAAATGAAATCTCATTTTATTAATTTACAGATATCATATATGATTTCTGCATGGGCTAGAATGTGCAAAATTCTTGGAAAGGAATTCCAACAATATCTTCCTGTTGTTATGGGTCCTTTAATGAAAACTGCATCAATTAAACCTGAAGTGGCCCTTCTTGACAGTAGGTTCTGATATTTTAAGTTATGTTTCTTACTTAATAAGGAATGGTACAACTTTACTAAAATTAACCTTTTTTTTCCTCACTAGCTCAAGATATGGAAAATATGAGTGATGATGATGGCTGGGAATTTGTAAATTTAGGGGATCAACAGAGTTTCGGTATTAAGACTGCAGGTCTCGAAGAAAAAGCAACTGCATGCCAGATGTTGGTAGGTACTATTTTAATTAATTTTTTAAAATAAAAATTTGGCTCCTGGTGCCCAAAATGTTTGGGAATGAGATTCCTCAAAGTTGAAGAGTTAAAAGCAAGATGGCACTCTTCGAAAGCAGTGGTGGTATTCTACCTGTTTGCCACGGTTCTGCAGAGCAATGAGCAACGGAGACCAAACCAGTTCTCTCCGCCGCTCTGCTGTTGAGCCAACCCGCCCACCCAGGCTCCCATACTCACCATTATCCTCTGAATTTGAAGCGCAGCTGCTTTGCGCGGCAGAGCAGAGTGCCGCATGGCAGCTGCTGAAGTGACCGTGAGAGTGCAGAGGTGAATTGGAACGCCTCTGCGCCTGTGCAAAGTGTGTGTTTGGTGCACGCACATAAAGTGTGTGCACGCACGCAAAGCGCACCCACCAAGCCACGCCCACCTAACTGGTGGTAAAAAATATTTGAATCCCACCACTTTGAAAGGAAGTTATTGAAACACCCACCACTCTTAAGAAATATATGTTAAATCACTATTAGCAAGAAAATATATTATTTTATAAAATATGTTCTTCCACTATTCATTTACAACACTGCAATTTTCTTTTGCATGTGTACTCTGTTCATGTTCAAATAGAATTTCACAATTTGGGGAAATACATTTATTTGTCTGTATTCTCCTTTATTGGTATTTATTTATCTATTTTATCAGTTTTAAGTCTACCACTAGTAGTTTGTTTATTCATGATCTAACTTCCTTTGCTGAAGAAATTTATGTTTGGATTTTAGGTCTGTTATGCCAAAGAATTGAAAGAAGGATTTGTGGAGTACACTGAACAAGTTGTGAAGCTAATGGTCCCTTTGCTGAAGTTCTACTTCCATGATGATATCTTTTTCTAAGTCTCTTCTGTTTTCCATGATAGTCCTATGAACGGTTAATGTGACAGTTTTTAGTGTTTGTTATCAAATTATCTGCTGTCATTCTAATATAGCTTATTCAGGAAGATGACAATATTCCAGCCTCCTTATTTGTCCAAGTAAATCCTTTTGTTGCAAACCCAGATCAGTTATGCAATTCCTGCATTTTACGGTGCAAATATTTTTAAAATGTAATGTGAGACCTAAAATTGAGAATGTGGCTTTAAAAAAAAACATTCTCAATTTCACTTGATTTAAATCTGGGTTAGTTAAGCAAAATTAAATTGTAAAAGTTATACTGCTTGATCCTTAATTGTTATTTAATGTTTATTACTAGTTTGGTCTAGTGATTGAAGCATCAGACTGAAAAGCCAGGAGGCTGTGAGTTCTAGTCCTGTCTCAGGCAGGAAAGCCAGCTGGGTGACTTCAGACCAGTCACTTTCTTTCAGCCCAACCCACCTCACAAGGTTGTTGTTGGGGAAAATAGGAAGACCAAGGGATATGGTGTATGTTCATGCCTTGACTTTTAAACTACAAAAGTGGGATGGTTACATTGATCACATTTTCTAAAATAATCTTTACATTGCTAGAAAAATATAATGATTTCCCTTAATGAATTCAACGTGTTCGTGTGGCAGCTGCAGAGTCAATGCCTTTACTTCTGGAATGTGCAAGAGTTCGTGGCCCAGAGTATCTCACCCAGATGTGGCATTTTATGTGTGATGCTCTTATCAAGGCTATAGGAACAGAACCTGACTCAGATGTTCTATCAGAAATCATGCATTCTTTTGCCAAGGTAATTTTTTATTTTATGTGGAGAGCATTTTGCTTGTGTTAATAATAGCTGATCTCCTAGGATCTTTATTGAGTAAAAATAAAGTAGCGTATACACAATTATGCAGCGTATGTTTATTGGCTGAATTTTTCTATCCTTTTATTCAAATATTCATTAAAGACATGGATAATTTTAATCTGTGAATTCCCAGTTCTGCCATTTTACTTTTTCTTTTGTATCACAATGATTCAGTCCACTGTTTCATTGAATTTAACATTTTTTTTACCATTTCATTTCCTAACTTTTATTGGGGGCTTCCTTATAGATTTACCAAAAAGTCAGATTTCTAATCTTCTCCTCTTACAATGAAAAGAAAGGAGGAAAAAATTATGAAACTGCAGGTTTCTGATCTTCTATTTCTTTAATATAGTAGTCTTTATCTTGGAATTTCTACATGTGGATAGAACAGTGTTTATCAATGGAAAGAACCAGATCTGTTCTTTCCAAACAAATGTGATCAGTAGTTTTATGTGCATTCATTAAAAGAGGAGCAAACGTTTCCTTACTTAATCAAAACCCTGTACTTCTATTACCCAAAACATGTTTCGCTGCAACATGCAAGAAGGAAGCTATTTTCCTATTTAATTATTCCCCACCCAATAGCAGAAGTTTGATGTGCTATACAAAACAAAAATCAATCTTGCAAGATCAAGCCTCCTTTTTATAGTATTTAGTTACATGAGATGCAAGAAATTACAGTGATGGCAATAGTTATTGTTAAATTTGTTTTCAAATTAATGTTATTTAGTGTATTGAAGTAATGGGAGATGGCTGCCTAAACAACGAACATTTTGAAGAACTTGGAGGAATTTTGAAAGGAAAATTAGAAGAGCACTTTAAGAATCAAGAACTAAGACAAGGTAAATCAATTAAATGTTGCTAGATATTAATTAAATATGCCTTTCACAGCAAGAGCTTCAAAATTTAAACACATATTTATCTTACCAAATTTCGGTGTTTAGAGAACTTAAAATGTAAATACTTAAAAGAAAAATGATAACTCACACTTAAGTTTAAAATAGCAATCTGGGCAATTCAGAAATTCTTCCAAATTTGCTTTGAAGTTCTGCATGAATTTATCACAACACTTTATAAAGAAATTAGGAGTAAATGCAAAATAAAAGTTCCTCCTTATTTACACTATTGCTAGGCAAAAAGTGATTATTAATTAACTGATAACTTTGTGATTTTTCAGTAGAACAAGGTGTTGTGATATGCTTTTAACAATCTCTCTGGCACCTTCCTATTATATTACTGTAATAAAGAAAAATTATGAGTAGCTTATTAGCTGTGGGGGAACACATTTCAATTTTAGTACTCAAAACTTTTTTGACATTTTTATTTCCTGATTTTATATATATGTATTATATTCCTTGTTTCTATTTTGAACCAAATTAGTTTCAAAGTTGAGTTTCTACAAATCTGAGCCTACCATGATAGCTTGGTGATAATTTATCCATGTTAGCTAGGATGATAATGCCAAATAATTCCTCAGTGCTCCTTTTGTATACCTGTCTTACAGAAAGCTGGAATGTTTATAAAAATAAGCTATGCTAATACATTTTTTTTAATTAGTGAAAAGGCAAGATGAAGACTATGATGAACAAGTTGAGGAGTCCTTGCAAGATGAAGTAAGGCTCTTACTATTTGTTAAAGATATAATTGTTGAAATGTATAATTTCATGTTACAAACTTGAGAATTTGAAAAGGAAACACAGCTTTTGAAAGCTTTGTTCATGTGTTGCATCTTTATAAAAAAATTTCTTCATGTGGTCAGGAACAGTGCATATATCAGCAGTATCAGCTGTTCAGCAAAAAAGGAAAAGATTGTCCAGGTTTTGTCACGTATACAATAATTTTAAAAAATTCTCATGTCATTTGGTCCAATATAGTGACAGAAATCATTAGCAGTATCTGGAATGTCAGATTATTCAGACTTGCTTTGACCTGCACACAATTTTCATATTTATACCTAAAAATAATTTGTGTGCAGAAAAAGCAGAACATAAAATATATAGCTTACAGGGCCTACTTGAGCAAATCAATTTTAAAATGTTGGCAGAAAAAAATAATTCAATCTACATTATCACCACTATACTGCCTTAATACTCAATAAAACTGTAGCTAATCCTAGTAGCACTTTACTTGCTGTAGAAATCTTACTTTTCAAACAAGTCATGAAATTTATATTAGAATGATGAATATAGTGCAGGCAATGAGGAATTTCACATTCTCAAACATTATGTTAAGATAAACAATAGAAATAGCAATAGTGGTTTTAGAACCATGCTTTTTTTAATTATCCCATGGACCAGTTAACCCACCAACTACAACTGGCAACTGGAGTAACTTAACGCTTTACTTTCTGCCAATTCAGTATATTTTTTGAGATTTTCCTTGCTGGCAACAGTGCTAGAATTTTCGTATTTGGAGCCCATTAATGTCCTCACTCTGACTGGCTCATTTGTCAGTTCTTCCTCTTAAGAAGCACACAAATGGTTTTAAACACAAAGCTTATGAAATGTATAACATTTAAGAAAGTTACAATTATTCAAATATATAAAGGTTTCCCTGTCATATCTGATCAAATTCCACTTTTTTTCTCTTTATCAGCACGACAGTGATGTCTACATTTTGACTAAAGTTTCAGATATTTTGCACTCAATATTCAGTAGCTACAAAGCAAATGTGTTACCATGGTTTGAACAGCTGTTGCCACAAATTGTCAACTTAATTGTAAGTAGCCTGTATGAGCAGTAAGGTGTCACTGTAAGACCAATAAGAGAAAGAGGAAGTGCATGGGAGTGATGCTTAACTGTTTGCCTATTTATTTTTACCTTGTACTGATCAATGCATCAATGTACTTTCTCTCTCTCTCTCTCTCTCTCTCTCTCTCTCTCTCTCTCTCTCTCTCTCTCTCTCCCCCTCTCTCTCTCTCTCTCTCTCCTCTCCTCTCCTCTCTCTCTCTCTCTCTATATATATATATATATATATACATACATACATACATACATACATACACACACACACACACACACCATGCTAGTTGTGGAGCATCCTAGATAACTTTGGAATATTCCATTTCTTCTCTGAATCAGGCCATTTTAAAAGTGACCTGACAGTTTTCCAAAAGAAAAATGTATCTCCTGTATGAAAAAACATTAGATGGTAGATTAATCTCCTGAACAAATGAATGGAAAGTAGACATAAGGAAAGATGATATGGAAACTGCATGGAAAAGAGAAAAATACATGTTATAAGGTGCTACACAGTTGTGTGAAGTTACTGTATGCCAGTGATGGCGAACTTTTTTGGCACCGAATGCCGAAAAGGTCACGTGGAAACACGGTGCACAAGTGCTCGTTGGGGCCGCGTTCCAGAAAAGGCAAACTTCTGGGTTCTAGTGCGCATGTGCACCCGACGATCAGCTGGCCGGCAGGCATACACAGGCCAGTTTTCAGCACTGCTGCACACAAAGGGATTTCGCTTGGAAAAGCCAAACTTCTGGGTTGTAGCACACATGCACATCTGACAATTAACTGGCCGGTGGGCATGTGCACACTGGTTTTTGGTACTGCTGTGCGCATGAAGGACAGCTATAGTCACGCACACATGCGTGCCAGAAACCCGAAAGACAAACAGGCAAGGCCACGCGACATGGCTTTGTGTGCCACTTTGGGCACGTTTGCCATAGGTTTGCCATCACTGCTGTATGCTAAGAAGAATTATGAAAAATAATACAGTACTTAAGAGGAGTGGTGGCCTAGAGGTGGAGCACTCACCTCACCATCAGGAGGCTGTGAGTTCGATTCTAGGTAGAGGCAGATATTTCTGTGGGCACAATGAGACTATATCTGCTGAATATAACCCTGCATTGGCGACAGGAAGGGCATCCATCCAGTAAACACTCAGCTTCATTCAGTTGTCTATGCTTCATCCTGCAAGGGATTATGGGGTCATTAAAAGAAGATGAATACAGTACTTAAGAGAATTATAAAGTGAAATAAACTGTGAATGCATGAAATAAAATGATTACTGCCAAAGTGAAGATAAAAGAGGTTGTATAATACATAAAAGGAAGGAAAAAGTAAAAAAAAAATATTAACAAGACATAGAAAATAAAGGTTAAGAAAAACCAGAAAATGCAGACCAATTTTGATGGAAATAAAGCATAATTTTTGAAGTTGATTAAAAGATCCAAGAGGCTCCAGCAGAATGAATGGGATTTAAAATAATGGAATTAGTTGAGATGAAACTGAAGTGACACAATGCTGCTAAGAGTACATCAGAGATTTGTATGAGAATGAAAATTAGACTTTGAATGCTGCTTGCTATAAATGCTGTAGTCCAAGAAAGAATGATAAAAAGAAATTAATAAATGCTTGTGAGAAAGTTGAAAAATGATATAGGTACAGCTCTTTTTAATGAAGTTTTATTAATTTTCTATTGTTTACATTTTGTTAGTGCTTAATAAATATTGTCTTGTCTGGGTTATTTTATTTGCTTAGCAGTACAGATTACATTCTTAATCACCCCTTTTTCCAACCACTGGGAGAATAAGTTCCATGTTTGATAATATCTTTCTGTTTAATCTTCAATGTAAGTCTGTCCATTTCTGTACAATCCAGTATCTTCCTAATTATCTCTTCATCTTGTATTTCTTCATTTTTCCAATATTGTGCAAATGTAATCCTCGCTGCTGTTAATACATGCAATATGAGATCTATATTTTGCTTATCAAATTTTTCTGGTGCTATACCTAATAGAAAAAGTTCAGGTTTAAAATCTACATGTTTTCCTATCATCTTTTCTAACCACTTATGTGTTTTTGCTTAATATGTATATAAAAACTGCATCCATCCTTCATTGTTAAAAGAGAACTGTCATTTTTTCTTCTACAAGGGAAATAATAATAATGTACTTAATCTGAAAGAGAAAGTATAGTATAATGTATGTACTCTTTTGAAATGGAAGCATTTAATGGTGTTTTGGACAACACATTTCCAGAATCCTATGAACTTCTGGTTCAGGACTAACTTGGGGAAACATCTGATCCACACCCAAACTTAGATCAACCTGGAGAAATGGAACATTCTGAAATATTATAAATTATTCTTCACTAGATCAGTAGGCTTTATCCATCTCTAGCATTTCCTTTGGTCTGGAATGATTCCCCATATTGACTTTAGAAAAATATGTTCATCCACAATGATTTAAAAACCTATAGAATGATATTGAAGAAGGCAAAAAAGTCAGGTTTTGTTTTGTAAATATGTTTTAACCTGTTTACTCCAATGTGGTTTTTTCGGATCTTAGCAATAAATTGTATGTATGCATAAACCACTTATAGGAAAAGTTTGTATGTGTGTGCTGTATTCAGCAATATGTACAGCTGAGTAAACAATAAAGCTGTTAAAATGGCTATGCTCTGGCTTATCACAAGAATATTCAAAGCTAGGAAAGGCAATTCAAGCAGCAGGGAGACTACTGTTCATATAGTGTGGTTGGATGGTAGATTTACACTTTAAATAAACAAAAAGCTGGATATTTATTTCTTTGTTTTTTCTTCATAGTGTCCACATAGGCCATGGCCTGACAGGCAGTGGGGTTTGTGCATTTTTGATGATGTCATAGAACACTGCAGTCCATCCTCATTCAAATACGCAGAATACTTCTTGAGACCTATGCTACAGTCTGTGTGCGATAACAGTCCAGAAGTTAGGCAAGCAGCTGCATATGGTATTGGAGTTATGGCACAGTTTGGTGGGGACAACTATCGGCCTTTCTGTACAGGTTCGTAAAGATATTTCTCAGCATGATCTAAATAAAAGCATTATTGACCAATATATTTCTTTAAAAAGTGGTGCTTTATCATATTTAGCATATAGAATAACCAATAGAATGATGCATTGCTTCATGCTTAAGATTTGTTGTCTATATTCAGGCATAGGTACCTAGATATAGAATCTGTCTCCAACTATTTAAAGTTGGTATGCCCTGGCACTGTGTAACAGGCATGTAGGATATTTCTAATCTCAAACATGTTTGCTGGAATGTCTGTAATTTAGTCAGTAATGAGCACTGCTGAATGGAAAAAGTGAAATGTGTATACAGGTTACAACCACTTGTTCAACAACTAACAGTGGGGAGCTTATGAAAGATTCTTGGAGTTCTGGCCATTGCAGTGAGCCATGGTTGATTTCCAAAGTCCTGATTTCGTCAAGCAAGGTCTATGGGGAAACCAGCAGGAGGTCAAAGTTGCAGTCATGAGGTCCTCACTTAATATTGTCCTCATTTATTGAAAGCATCCCTGACTGCTCCTTTTTCACTTTTTTAAAAGATTATTGAGAAGAATCTATTTTTTTAATTATGTTGTGCAGTACCATGATTAGAAGCCACATTCTGTCTGGAAAAGGGCACTTTATTCTCCAGTATTCTCTTGCAAGTCCAAGTAGTCGAGTGCTTTAAAATGCTATATTTAAATGCTGATATTAAAGTATTATTACTCAAGGTGTTTTTGTTTTGTTTTTTAAATTTCACGTTATCAGAAGCGCTTCCATTGCTGGTACAAGTAATTCAGTCAGCAGAGGCCAAAACCAAAGAAAATATCAACGCAACAGAAAACTGCATTTCAGCAGTGGGGAAAATCATGAAGTTCAAACCTGACTGTATAAATGTTGAAGAAGTTCTGCCTCATTGGTTATCATGGCTTCCTCTTCATGAAGACAAAGAAGAAGCTGTCCATACATTCAATTACTTGTGTGACTTAATAGAGAGGTAAGAAGAAAATACATAACTATTTGTTTAATTTGATGGCTTATTTGAATGTTGGGAATTTTAAAGCTTTTTTTTCCTTTTTGGAAAAACAATTAGGAATAATTTACACTAGTGGTTCTCAACCTTTTCTTCACCATGCCCCCCCCCAAATACTTTTTGTGAACCATCAAGACTTAACTGAAGATTTAAATAATAACATTTCTTCAAGCCTTCGCAGAACCCTTGTGATGACTTTGCAGCCTGCCAGAGTCCACGGACCACAGATTACACCATTGATTACACCATTGATTAATGGACAAAATAATATATCCATATCCCCTAAGCAGGATTACTGATTTCATTTTAATGAATGAAATTATTGTTTAGCAAATGCAACTTTATACTAAATTATCCTTATATGTTTTAGAAACAGAAGAATCGAATGAACTTATTTTGAATTCTTATTGCTATGTTTGTTTCAATAAAGCTGCTTTAAGGCATGCTTTCATAGACAGACATAGGGACTCCGTCAATTGATCAAACATTTTTAACATAAAGAAATTTATGATTATTAGATCAAAAGATGAAAATTGTGCCCAATGTTTATTGAACATTTAGTGCATTTAGTACTGTTTTGACAGATCTAGTAAAATCTGGTTTGTTTTGTTTTGCCTTTTTATACATTCTCAACTTTTTATCATTCTAATGAGAAAAAGGGGGAAAAACAGTATTGATCAGTTTTCAGATAACTTCTGGTAGGAGGATCAAGGGAATAGTGTGTCCATCCTTGCTCTTAACCTACTGGCTTTCAATACCGCTGATTCTTCTGCCACAGCTCCAGAGGTTGGAAGTTGGGGGCACAATATTCTGCTCGTTCTGCTCCTTTCGTCGTGGTCAGTTCAAGTCAGTGTTGATAGAAGGCAGAGACTGACCCCAAAACCATTTCTTTGCAGGCTGCATCAAGGCTTAGGACTCTCCACTCTCTTATTTAACATGTACACAAGCCACTGGGCAAGGCTGTTCAATAGCACGGAGTGAATTATTATCAATATGCTGATAATAATCAGGTGCACATTTCCCTTAAGATCCGGCTTTTTTCCCAGATGCATGGGTTGGAAGGGTAGGTGAGCTTAAACTTATTGTTACTGCTGACGGTTATTCTCAGTTTGCATTAACATTCAACATTTGTTTTTATTCTCAACAGTAATAATCCCATTGTCCTGGGTCCTAACAACACTAATCTGCCCAAAATATTTGGTATAATTGCGGACGGTGAAATTAGTGAAGCAATCAAGAAAGGAGATCCATGTACCAAACGACTGGCAAATGTAGTTCGACAAGTACAGGTAAATTCAAATTAATATTGATAGGCAGATTATTGTATTGTTTGATATAATTGTACCTTCATTTCCACCCTCCTCAATGGATGGGGACTATAGATATAGGCAATTTTCAAATTTTATTTTGAATAGCAGATTCAGTGCTTTTGTGCTCTAACGAGCACAAAATATAATTGCATTTTAGAAGTAGCAGATAGTAGAAAGGAAGGACTGATTGGGATGAGATTGCATTTCTTCAGGCATAAGCATAGGCACCACAGTTGAGATTCCAGACCTTGAGATTTTCAGATTTGACTAAGGGCAAAAAATAAAAACTTTCATAAATTAGAAATAAGGAAGAGAATATGACGTGAAAATCAGTTTTAGTCATCTCACTTAGTGTCATATGGAGAGTTGTTTACTCATTAGCCTTACCAAATTTTGGTTTCAGTTGAATACTAATTTTTAAAATTCTTTATATGTATTTGAACCCACAATTTTCTATCTTTATTACAATTTCACCAATCATGGTAAAATGACCCTTCATGTTGGTTTGCATGTTGGTTTCCTCATTTCCAGCATAGATTTGTATTTTTATATATTTTAGATAATTTTTCTGGTATCGTATACCAATGGTGCATCATTTTTAAAACATCAGCACCCAGATTGTTGGGGGCATTATGCTGACATTTGTAAACTGCTCAGAGAGTATTGTAAAGCATATGGAGCATTATATAAGTTTACGTGCTATTGCTATTCTGTTTAAAAATTATAAAAATGTTATTTTAAGAGCTTTTCACTCTTGTATGCTACAAGTATGTTACACTTTCTTTATAAGATGCTGAATTTTGGAAAAAAAATAGCATTGTTGATATATTAGAGAGATTTTATTTCCCTTTCATCAGCCATATAAAATGGCTAAATCTGTTTTGGATCACATTTACAACTAAGATGGATATCTTAAATATTGGGAGGGGGGTTAACAGAAAATGTCATTTCCATGTTATCCTGTTTGAAAATACATTTTGGATATATTCTTGGTGTTGTGTGGATGGATTTTCCATTCTGTTCTTTAATTTCTATCTATTGAATATTGTTATTTAGTTCTTTTTATCTAATGAGCCACCCAGAGTTGATTTAGAATTGGTCAAAAAATAGTTTTAGGCCATGTGGAGAGTGCGCACATGTTCACGCTTCATTTATCTGCTATCTCTCTTTTCTTCTGTAGACTTCTGGAGGCTTGTGGACAGAATGTGTATCTCAGCTAAATGCAGAACAGAAGGCAGCCATACAGGAGCTCCTGAACTCTCCATAAAGGGCCTTAATTATCATCCACAAAAACTCCAAATAAACATTTACCCTTCGGTTTAGGTTTCTTTGTTTTGTTTCTAAGAGAAAACTGCAGTGCATGTAAGTCATTCTGCAATCTACATGCTGTAGCAGCAGGAAGCAGCAGTTACAAATGGTGTTGCTAAGAATTTCTACCCCATCAGCACAGACGCAATTCCTTATAAATCCTACAATAGCACTGAAGAGTATTTTTCTAATGGTATGAACCAACTATATGGCAGTGAAAGGGAAACAAGTTGAAATTTCTTTTTAAGGATAAACTGATTGAGACAGCTTTAAAGCAGGTATTTCGTAGGCACCCATTATAAAACAGATTACATGCATTTTTACCCTCTAGTGTTGAAACATATTGGAGTGAGTATTTTTGTAGGGTAGAAAACCTCCTGCCCACCAACTCAATAGATTAAGGATCTATAAATTGAAGGCACCATCAAGCATGAAGACTTCATTGATATCGAATTCAGTTTTCTGAAGCAGGCTTGTATAGTGGCTCAAGAAAACCATTGAGTTCTCAGCCTTGAATGTGAAGTGTCTGGCATGTCTGACGGTATCTCATCCACTCCCTCAATAAATGACATTGAATACAATCAGAGCTTGTGTAAAAGTCCAGTGCTGTGTGATTTCTTCTTTGCTTCCAGTAAAAATAGATTGTTTCCAAATACATATATTAATCCACATCCCAAATAGTTACTCTTCAATCACTCATGTTTTTATCCTTCCTACTAACCTGTAAAGCTGTGGCGAGTCCGTTTATGTTTGTGTTTCTTTTTATATTCAACTTTTCATGTTGGCTTAATTTCATATGCCTTCTAAAAGTGATATAAGATCAAATCTTGGTCAATCACCAGGACCAGAGATTTACTCTTCTGACGTTTTCGGACTAATACTGGAGCCCATCTTCAGGGAACTACTCTCTACTGGAATATGTGCCTTAGGTTATTCTATGAGTTGTGTTTATGTGGTACCTTCCTATTCCTACAATGGGCCCCTTGTTGGTTAACAGGAGTGCTGATTTACCAGCTTATCAAGTACCTATGAGCCGAGCACTTGGCAGCACAAGGAAACAACAGCCAATAGCCAGCCATCAACACACCAGTCAGTAAGAAGGCATCACATAAACACGACTCTGAATAGTCCAAAGCATGTTTCCAGTAGAGAGAAGTTCCCTGAAGATTGGCTCCAGCATGAGTCCTAAAGCTTAGGAGTAAATCTCTGGTCCCAGTAACCAACCCAGATTTGATCTTGCATTATTATCCTGGGACACACATATATACTTTCAAAAGTAGTATAATTCACCTATCAAATGGTTTTGATTTGGTATATATGATTTGTCAGTATTTAAAACTGATAAGCATGCAGCACTTCACCTCTAGGAGTTAATAACTTATTGTGGAAAGGTGATGATCTTGGCTTCAGTCAGTTCATGTGTTTGTTCATTCATGGTTTTAATTGCACATTGCATGTTGTACTGTAGCATTCCAAGGTTCAGAACAATTATTCCAATTAACTGAAATCTCTGCATGTCAATTAAGAAATAAGCACCACTAACTTCAATGGGGTTTATTCCCTGTCAATTGATAACTATGCATTGTTTATAAGGGTAAGCCATTTTAGAATGTTAAAACACTGAGGTTTTCTATAAATTCTATTGAAATACTTTGAGTAATAAGTATTTTTGAGTGAAGTGATGGAGAAGGACACAGAGATCTTTTATTTTCTGGAACAGTTACTCCTAAAGATCAAATACTGTATGTTACAGAACAAATTTCTAAATTCTGTGCTGTTAGTTAATTTCCAGTGAAACGTGGAAAGTTTTATCAACTAAAAGGAGAAACCCAATTTTCTCTCATAAAATGCTCTTGGTGACCATTCTGTATTGCTTATTGCCACTAGATGGAAGTAGTGCAGTTTAAGAGAGGTACCTTGTAAGACCTATCGTGATCATTCCTTACTATCATACAGTATGGAAAATACAGATGAATGAGCAAAACGTTACAAATTTTATAAAACAAGTATGTTGCTATTCGCACACAGTAAACTACTTGACAAAGTAAACTACTTGAGACAGAATAAAACCTGACAACCGATAACTAGGAGATCCAAACTTAACTTTGCTGGTGA
The DNA here is from genome assembly GCA_009733165.1 of Naja naja. NCBI lineage: Eukaryota > Metazoa > Chordata > Lepidosauria > Squamata > Elapidae > Naja > Naja naja. The sequence continues at coordinate 26,952,584 of CM019153.1, forward strand.
GAAAGAGCTATTTCAACCCTTAACCTTTGGAAGAAATGACTAGCTGACCTCAGTGTGTGATCAGTACTTGTCTGGCCCTACTTAAATTTGGAAGCTAGATGGGGTTGGGTCTGAATGAGAAACCACTAAAAAAATCCTTGATCTAGGCCGGGAAGTCAAAAAATTTTCTGGAAGAAGGCAAATCATTTTTGTGAGCTGTCTAGAGTAGCCGCATGGCAAGATAGGCAGCAAGTAAATTTAACAAATCAATAGAGACTGCATGACTGTTGATTAAGTTATCAGAATTCAAATTTAATTTGAAGTAGAAATTAGCTTTACTTAAAAAAGGTATACACCATCTGGATCAGATTCTAGATTTACAAGGAAAATGCAATAATACAAAACAATCCGAACATCAGTTTTATTCATCTTAACCTCAGGATGAAGATTTGAGGACATTTAAGAACAGCAAAGAAAAAACAATTTCATTAGAACTAATGGACATTTCAATAGCTACAAGTGACAACTAAGGCAACGATAGAACACATAATTTTGAAAATGAGAGGAAAGCCAATAAAATAATTGAGATGCCATGCTGTCACATTTTTTAAATTCTATTGTGGTTCAACAGCTTATTCCAATGAGGGCAAGGCACTTTAGTTACCACTGGAGAGAGGTATTAACTGTCCTTTTATGGTTTTATGAATACCTCTCTTAAAACACAATGATCTCCAAGGCCCAATTGCTACTGAGCACCATATAGCATTGAGACCAGCACTTTAGCCTTAAATAATTTGACAGCTGCTGTACATAACTGTTACCATGTTGATTTGCATATTTAATGATCACAAAGGATGCTTTGGGGGCTTCTACATGAAGGTTGCTTGATTGATCCAGTGAGTAGATGATTGAAAGTGAATGTCTGCATACTTAAAGGTCACCACTTGCTCAATATATCTGACATTAATCTTCCAGCTAATCAGTGACTTGAAGCACTTTCTGGAAAACATTAAGACCTTTGTTTAAGGTTACTGACCAAGCCATATGGCAATAAGAAAAGGCATCCAAGCAGTCCCACTTGGGCTATGGAAAGTATGGAGGTATCATCAACATAGAGAAGCATAGGCAAGAATGGCGCGTGAAATTCTAGTTTAGCAAAGGCTTTAATCACAATACATCCATTTAACAATAATGGGGTTAGAATGCAATTTCCATTTATACTTTTAGCTTAGGGATACATTTATTTAGTTCTCCTTTACAATTTATCTTAACTTGCATGGTACTTTGTGAGTATAGTCATTAATTTAAGGATACAAGCAATGCTACAGTTGATTTTCTCTGGAGTCTCTTCACATGCTATAGAATCAAGGCCATATTTAATTTTATTAAAGCCGCATAAAGGCTGCCTTTGGTAAGGCTATTTCTCAGTTAACTAGTGTAATTTTGTGCCTTGGTCCAAGGTTGAATGGCTGGGTGTGAACCCTGCCTACTCTGGTGCCAGGATGCTTTTGGAAAGTCCCAAACTAGTAAGTTTATAACAGAATAAAAAAACTGTATATAATTTACTGATTACAGATAAGGGACTGATAGGGCAATGGTTTGCACAATCAGATTTGTCTCTGTGTGTAAGAATAATAATGGAATTATTGCATAATTTGTAAAATTAGTGTAATGAATAAAAGCTAAAACATATGCCATTGGGTAAAATTGGTTTTTAAGAATTTGGGTAAACTGTTACCCACTCTTTGATGGGGGCTTTGTTATTTTTCAACTGAGAAATTAATTTTTGAACTTCTGTATATTAGATCAGAGCCTTTATAGTTTATTATTTTCAGATAATTTTGTTTTTATTATGATCTGGATTGCTATCTGCTCTGAACATTCAGGAATATGAAGCATACAAAATAAAGGCATATAAATAAACATAAGGATACTGTCCTAATTTTCCTTATAATACACATTTCTTGCATTTTGATATATTTTACAGTTCTTTGGGTGTAGAAATGACATCATGAAGAATAAAAATAGGCTACAGACGAAATAATGAGCCTTAAGTCACCAATGTCTAGTTTTCCTTCTTTGAAACCTCTTCAGGACAAAGACAATGTGTGTGTTAAGATAGAAAAACATTCTCCTTTAGGAAATCTAGTTGGAGATAGTTCTTGACTTATGACAATTGAGCCCAAAATTTCTGTTGCTAAGTGAAACCTTTGTTAAGATGAATTTTGTCCCGTTTAACAACTTCCTTGCCACAGTTGTTAAGTGAATCTCTGCAGTTAAATTAGTAACATGGTTGTTAAGTGAATCTGGCTTCCTCATTGATTTTGCTTGTGACGTCACAAAAGGTCACATGACTTGGGACACATGACTTGGGACACAGCAAGAGTTGTGTGAAAAAAAAGCCAACCATCCAAATTTTTATCACATGACAATGGGGATGCTGCAACAATTGTGTGAAAAACAGTCATAAATCACTTTTTTTAGAGCCGTTGTAACTCTGGTCACTAAACAAATGGTTGTAAGTCGAGGACCTGTATTCAGTCAGGCAAAAGGATGTCCTTGCTGAATTGCACATAGGCCCAGTGAAGCAGATTACTAGCTGATGGGGGGGAAAGCAAGGGTAAGCAAAACCCTAAGATTTGTCAGATCCAATACTCATCTAATCTGACCAGTAATTCAGTAGCATTGATGTTCCCAGCAAGAAAAGATGTATTCAGAAAACCCGAACGGCTACCATTTTATTAAATTTGCAGCACACATTTGGATCAGGAACTCAAAGTAGTGTACAAAATGCCCTGTCCTCTCATTTTTCCTCACAACTCTATAAGTTAAATAAAATGGAAATAACCAAGAATGAGCTCTCCACTCTTAGTTTTAAATTTATTGTCTACCCTAGGAAAAAAATTTGCAGTTGGTTTTCAACAATATGCTGAACAACATATTATCTCCAATGCTTCTGTGTATTAGGTGTTAAAAACAGGAACAGAATTGTTTTCTTCAGTTCCTGCTTTTGTTTAGACATTGCAAACTGTTGTGAACAAGATTTTTGGTTGATAATTTATATCTGTTCATCTACAGGTCTCATTGGATTCACATGTAGCATGTTTCTTCCAGGTAAACTGGCATTCAATTGCAGCCTAAAGTGACCTTTTATTTTATCAAGCAAAGCTACACATCCTCATCATGAAGCATGATTTGTATTGCAATAAATTGATCCTCAAAGGGGAGATGCCATTATTCATTGAAGGGAAAATTAATAACCATTTGCAAACATATATCGTTAAATATCCAGTCACTGGAGAAATGTAGAAAGGTGCTTCCAGTTCAATTGAAAAAATGTGCTTCAATTGTTCTTTAATTATGGAATTTCACAATGGATTCAGGAATCGTATTATTTTTTATTTGCAAACTTGCTTTCTTTGACATTCTTCCATTCTTTGCAGACAAAGGTTGTTAGAGAACAAGACAAACAAAAAAAAATTCACCACACCTTTTGGGGAGTGCTATCTAGAACTGCCATTCTGAGAACACAGCAGGCCAGGGGATTCTGGACAGCTCCTGGTACAATCTAAAAATACTGTAACCACAGTACTGCTCTGGAGTTACATCTATGTATCCTTTAAATAAATAAATAAAATGGATTAATATATTTTTCAGTATACATGCTTGCTAATAAAGCTCGTATGGGGGAATCAATCTGCCTCATTCTCAAACGAGACACTGCTGCTTTCCAGTCACCTCCCATTTCCTACCCAGTGCAATTTTCTTACCACAGATCATTGTTCGGGAAGGAAATCTAGGCAATACACACACACACCCCCCTTGGGAATGATAATTCGTAAGATCTGTCGGTGTAGAAACAAAAAAAAAGCGGGAAACCTCACCTAGGGAAAGATACGCTACTTTGGACTCCTTGTAACATTCTGGGAGTGTCAGGAGGTAAACGACCTTCGCTTTTCAACAGCGATAGAAGTAAAATTTGATCGGGTTTCCTCCAGGGCAGGGGAGGAGTTTCTGCCGGGGATGGTGGCGTACCCAGCCAGGCTGCGGGACCCGGAGCCGCCCGCGCTGACCGTCCCGATCCGTTTTCCCTTTGTTCCCGCTTTGTACCGGATTCAATCCCGCGCTGCCCGCTCTGTAGAGCTTGGCACACTTGTAGCCGCCGCCACGCCTCTTTCCGCAGGGAAGTCACACACCTAAACACTGTGTCCGTTCAAGGACCTCCGGAGCCGGCACGGCCCGCCCGCCTCCCCTCCCTTCCCCTCCCCTCGCGGGCTGCTCCTGAGGCTTGGTCCACCGGGAGGAGGAGGTTTCCACGGGAAAAGATCAGGCCCTTCGAGGCTGAGGAGGCTCGTGCTTCTGGGAGGAGAGGAGGAGGAGGAGGCGGGGGGGCGAAGCTCTGTGGCGGGGGCAGGACGCGCCCACGGACGCTGGAGGGGGCTCTACACCGCCGCGGTTCCCCTCCCCGCCTCCCCTTTAGGCGGGGGCCGTGGCGCTAGTGGGAGGAGAAGGAGCGGGAGGCGAAGGCAGCCACAGCAAACCCGGAGCTGCTGCGCCGCTTCCCCGCTCTTGCTTCGGCTGGACATCTCGAGCTCCCGCTCCCGCCCTTTTGGCCGGGGCGCCTTTTCGCTTTCCTCTAGCGCCTCAGCCATGGCGACCTCGGTCCCGTCGCTCCCTCGGCATTGCCCCCGTTCCCCTCCTGCTGCCGCCGTCGTCGCATCCGCCCCTTCCTCCCTCGTCTCCTCGAGGACCTTTTAATGGCTCGGACCCTCCAGAGACCGCCACCCCGACTTGTTTGCGCCGCCGGTGGCCGCCACAACGAGCAAAGGAGAGGGGGAAAAAAAGCCTGAGAGAAGTGCCGCGCACGGTAAGGGGGCGCAGGACTTGGAAACAATGGGAAGAAGCGGCTGGGGTGCGCGCGCGTCCTTCGGCTGGCTGGCTGGCTGGCTTGCGGGGAGAGGGTGGAGGGAGAAAGCTCCGGGGGCGCGCGGGGAGAGGGGTTGGTTGGCAGGGGTGGGCCTGGGGCGGTAAGAAACGGACGGCGACACTTCAGCGGCGTGTGTGTATGTGTGTATGCGTATGTGTATGTATGTGTGTAGTGGAGGGGGTTGAATCTCTTGCCCTGGAAATCCGCTTTAAGCAGGCTAAGGTACGCACGTTGGTCTCTTTTTCCAGCTCTCCAGAACATCCCCGCCCCGCCCCGGGCTTGGTAGGCAAAGACTACTTCGCGAAGTTGGTGCCTTTTGTTTCTTCGGGATTCGGAGCTTGTTCCCGCGAAGGGCCTTCGCTCCCTGCTCCGCTGACCTCGCTCTCCCCGCCCTTTTGCTCTTTGCGGGGTGAGGAGGAGGAGAGTGGTATTATCCGAGCCCTCTTCCACCCCCCGAAAGCCCTTTACACCTTATCACTCCCCAGACAGAGACACCCACCTTTAATCATCCCGACTATTCCCACCCACCCCCTCCTCAGTCAGGTGGGGCTGGGCACAAAGGAAGGTGAGGGAGAGTGTCTTGGTTGTGAGGAACCAGACCTGGGCCCGTCTGGTGTCATAGTGAAAGGTCCACTGTGGCCCCTGGGAAAGGGAGCTGATCAAGACTTTCTGGAAAATGTGTTGTGGGAAGGGCAGAAGCGGCCCAGATAGTGGGGCTGGGGAGAACTGGCTGTGTATAGAGTTAAGGTAAAGGGTGGATAATTTGGGACCAGATCCTGTGGGTGGGTGGAACTTGAGTGTTTCTGGGGGGCAGGAGAAGCCAAAGGGACATACTATTTGTGAGAAGTTTTATATCCATTCTATTCTTCATACTGTTCCCATCCTCCCTTAAAATAGTAACAGACTCCATAATGGTCTGAGAATCAGTGTCTTTACTGGATAATTGACAGTCAAGCTTGAAACTAAGTTAATCAACTAAAATTAGCAAACTTCCTCAAACCACAAACAAGTTACCTAGAGCTAAAGGTCTGCAAAAATGAGTTGCTTAGGTCTTCCACAGGAACTGCATGTTCACAAGAGTAAACATACCTACAAATTCATGCCTCTCAGGTCTCATGAAGACACTTCACCCTGGACAAGCTCCCCCTCTAAAAATCTGCTGTACCCCATTTCTCTGCAGCCTGCCCCTAAAGGCAAATTGTTTTGCTTTTAGGAATGAATATTTCTTCTTTCTCCACAGCTGTCTGGATCTCATTTTTATTTATTCTTGCGCAACCCCAGCTGGAGTTAGAACCCCAAATTATTCTTCTTAATGAAGCTTTTGATGTTTAGGGCCAGGACACCTTAAATGTAAATCAGATGTTCTGAGGAATTTTCTGGTGGATTGTGCTCAGCTTTGTTAATAATTAGGCAAGAGCTGCATTGGGTTATTCTGCTTCTGGTATTGAAACCTTTTAGCTTGACCTTGAAGGGGTTGACCAGAAGCCAAATCTTTCCTTTAAATGAAACCATTCTACCCTGGGAAAGCAATGGTGTAGTAGCCTATTAAAAATGCAACAGCTTTCAATTTAGTGAAAGAAATCATGTCTTGATATTTGCATCAGGCATTTATTAATACCAGTGATGTTTGTGAATTTGAAAACTGAGCAGAACAATGGTGGAAGTTACAAAATGGAAGAATTTATAATTGCATGCAGTGGACTAGAATACACACCTATATTTGTCTGCTGGAGATCTAAACCATGGGTATATTTCAGATGTCAGTAAAAATGAAATATATTTCATTGGGCAGCCCTTCTGAACTTGATGCCCTTCTGAAGTTTTGGATAACTCCCTGTTATTAGATTGCATGGGAATTAATAAGAATTGAAGTGTAAACATCTGGAGAACACCAAGTGGGACTGCAGGCATTATAAATTGTATTATGATACACAGCTCCTAAATTAGGTGATCTACTTTCAGATCCCTCACAAATAAGCTGTTTTCTTATCACTCAATTATTCTGTGCCTGATGAATTATAACTGATTAAGTGGATATTTTGTTTACCTAAGTGACTCTGGGAAGTTTACAGATAAATGAATAGAACGGAAAATGACTGTGACAAGAAATAACGTGATTTTTTAAAATTAGATTCTGATAATTTAGTATCATTTGCAAGTTATCAATGCGTTCTTATGTTTTGTGTGCTTGATATTTGTCATTTATTTTATTTTTTTATTGGGGCTTCTATGCCACTCTTTTCTAACAGGACTGTTGGAAAACTCTGCTGGCTCTTCTCCCACTGAAACCATATTATCTATTTTACTTTTTCTCAGCTGGATGCTCTTCATCTGACCTCAACCTCAACCCCAACAGTATGACCAGCAATATTTGGAGTATAGTAAATTTTGTTAACACTATTAGGCATCCAGTTAATTCAATACATTCACAAAGAAGTTCATGTTTCTCATCTATCAATGAACAGGTTTAGGATAGCTAGAATGTTTTGGATTAAGACATTTGCTGTGCTTCTATTTGTACTATCTTCTATATACCTATTCTGTGAATGCAAGTCATACATTTTGCCATTCTGTGCAGCCCTGCTCCTTAATAATAGATACATTATGATGCCCGCTGCATGTCAGAGATACATTCTATGAATTAATCCTTTCCCACATATATTTAGATAGTAAGACTGTGTAATTTCAGTTTGTCATTACTAGGATACTTCCCATATGGCAAACCATCTAGAAAGGCACAAATATTACAAACTGGATGCAAAGAAGGTTGAAAGCGAGACAAGACTAGAGTTTCTAGGATGATGCAGGCTAGTTTCTTCACAGCCAAAATGCACACTGGTTTTGAATCTCTTTGAAACAAATTCAGTTTTTTCTCTTGAAAAAAATAAGTGGCTCTGGACTTGAATTCCCTTGTACAATTTGCTGTGTGACTGGGTCAGTCTCTTATTTTGCAGCATTGTTGTTTCAAGAATAAAACTGGGGAAAGTTCCTTCACAAAAGGTAGGATATAAATGCAGCCAAGAAAGTACTAAGTCAGGACAACTACTGAATCTATTGAATTTGCTTTGGGAGAAAGAGTGTGATGAAGAGACAGAGGTCTTCTGTAGGACAAAATACAGAAACTCAATGAAGGGCCAGCAAAGTAATTGCTTTCATGCTCTATGCTGGCTCCTCTGGAAGATCAGAAGGGATTTCGCTTTACAGAGTCCGATCAAGGAATTGCTTTATGAAAAGTATGATTGAAGCAAAGCACCTCTTGGAAGCATTTATTACTTTTGACATTCTTTAACCAAAGCATGATACACTGAATGTAATGAGCTTTTTAGTCATGATCTCAAGGTTACTTTCAAATTAATAGGTCTCTGGGGAATGAGAAGATAACTACTTAGGCCCTAGGGTTATTTAGTTATTTGTATTGTAACTTTTTGGTATGCATTCTTGTTGTAAAGCATCCAACACAAATCTTGGGAGAAGCTGTTGATGTTGGCTATGACCCAGTTTAAATAATATAATGCTGTTTATAAACTCTCTCCAAACTCCTTTATTAGTAAAAGTATGGCGAACAGTAATGTACTCACATTAAAAATATTACTCTGCAGTTTGATGTTTAAATAATCAGATTACATATAATGTAGTATCATGGGTCTTAAGGAAGCTTAACTGAATTAATTAATTAGTGTAGCTGAATTCAATGTTTAATTGGACTGGAATCTGCATTGACTATACTATATAATCTTCCAGCAACCAGAATTGGAATCTTGCTTTAAAATGACTTAATAAACATGGACTTATGCTTACTGCTTTGATGACTAATACCTAAAACCATTACTCTTCCCAGCAAGAGTAGCAGAAGAAACAGCAAGACTAAGGAGATGAAAATCATGACTAGCTATAGATTGCTGAATTCCTTAGAAAATCCAAACATTGTTTGGGCTTTAGTCTGTCCCCGGAGCAAACCACAGCCTATTGTAATGTCTGAATTAAATAAACTGAATGGTTGAGGATAGATTGGTGTATGGTTGGCATCTTATGAGCATATGAAATGTTGCCCTGATAATATTAATTGTACGATATGTGTTTCTTGAGCTTTCTGTGTTTATTTTTAAATGTTATTTTATTATAAAAATTGTACAAAGTGGGGATCAAAAGCAGAGATAGATATTATACAATAAACTGTATTAAGAAAATTAAGTGAATTTTGCCCCATTTTACAACCTTTCTTGCCACAGTTGTTAAATGAATCACTGCAATTGTTAAAGTTAGTAACATGGTTGTTAAGAGAATCTGGCTTCGTCGTTGACTTTTCTTGTCAGAAGGTCACAAAAGTTGATCCCATGACCCCAGGATACTGCAACTGTCATAAATATGAGTCAGTTGTCAAATCTATGAGTCTGAATTTGGATCACATGTCCTTGGGGTTGCTGCAATGGTCATATGTGTGAAAACGGTCATAAATCACTTTTTTCAATGCTGTTGTCACTTTGAATGGCCACTAAAAGAACTGTTGTAAGTTGAAGATTATCTCTGATTGTATTTTCATAGCAGTCTCCACATAATTTCTCTAAGACAGTCCCTGTATCTCACCACATTGGGATAGAAGAACTGCTAATGGATCACAGTCTCTTCATGGCTCAGATTAACCAGGGTAGATGATGTGGAACAGTTTTTCTTTTCCTTCCTTTCCCTTCACCCAACTGCAGACTTTGCATCTCTCTTAACCAGGGTTTTCAAACTTGACAGTTTTAAGATTTGTGGGCTTCAACTCCCAGAATCCCTCCTCCAGTCATGTTAGCTCAGGAATTCTGGGAGTTGAAGTCCACAAGTCTTAAACTTGCCAAGTTTGAAGACCCTTGCTTTTAATCTTTTCTGGAAGTACAGTATATAGAAGGAAAGTGAAGATATTTTTTAAATTGCATTACTTTATTTACATCTATTTGGTATAACTTTGGAAGACCAGGACAGTCAATTTCCTATTGAATGCAGCATTGAACTTGGTATTATCTAATTCAGTACACCTACTAAGGCTGATGATTATGACAATTAAACTCACTGTTGAAAACCATTTCCAAGCTTATTGCTAATAATGGCAGCTAAGAAGAATCCATTGTTATCTAATGAGAATCAGTATTTTTTATTTAGATCTCCTCAGTAATAGAAGAATGATACAGATATCCCTCTAGCGTTACTTTCATTCTGCTGATGTTTAGTCTTGAAGGACTGTTCTAGGATTCTTAGAGGATTCAAAATGACAGCTGACACTCACCATGGGATTACATACTCCGTACAGAGTTAATGACCCATGCTTCAATATTGGTAATTTATGTAGAGGTGGCAATCCAAGTCTTTCCCTGCACTCTGTGTGTATAAGTTCAGCATTTCCCCATATTTCAAACAAGTGACATTACAAACAAGTGATACTGAGCTATTTTTTCAGGACTGTGTGCATGTTTTCTAAATAATGTATATGCATAATAGACAGAAGAGCAGTGCCAGGAGGCATATAATGGAATTCTTAGCCCAGCTCCTGATCCACAGAGAGAAGCATGGGAATGAACTTTCCAGTGATATGACTCTCACTGGACTTAAAATTGCTTAGCTGAAGCAACTGTATTACCTTTAATTATAGCATACAGAAGAATATGTTCCTAGCTAGTTCTTTAAATACATTTGTCCAGTAATTGTTGCATCCCAGCTACTTTATATTTCCTCTCTCTTGAAAAAAAAAGATCAACCAAACACATTTTCCTGCATGAAGCAGGAATGTTAGATTTAGTGGAAAATATTATGGGATAATAAGAAGACCTGATGCTGTGAACTGCTGTGAGACTTGGAAAATAGTTGAAAATATATAATCTTGATTTTTTTAATGGATTATTTTAACATCCTTTCATTGACCTGTATTTTGCATCATCCATATATGATTCACACTGACATTCATTATGGATTATTTACATTTCAGAAGTAAGTTTCTTCTGTTTTTAAAAATTGGTATATGTTAACTTGCTGTTCATGTGGATAAATACAGATGGTCAGATTCTTGAACATTGATGGCCACCTTAATGTATTTTTCAGTTTTTTACCATTCACTGCAGTTATTTCCTGTTGTCAACATTAAAATATAAATGGAAACATCATTTTTTCCCTTTCAGTAGGCTTTCATGTTTAATCTCTGTTCTCCTGTCCTCAGTTTGAGAAGCACCAAATAGTTGTGGTGCCTGTTAAAATAACTAACTTCCATTCCTTATAAGTTTTTTTTCTGGAAAACTTGTGCTCTTGCCTGGTGATGTCACTCTTTAAGTGCTCCATTAGCCAGTATGATACATGTGAAATGTTTACCTCCAAGTAATCCAGGTTTTTATACTCTTAAAATACAATTTATATGTTAGTCTATGATTTTTTATTTGAAAGTTCCATTGCTCCTTTCTCAGTGCTGCTTTTGATACATTACTCCCAAATTATTTGAGAACTGATTAGTAGCCCAGAACATCCTTTTAATTGTGGTATGCCAAGACAAAATATGTGCTGGTGCAGTTTTATTCAGCTGCCCACATAGTGTTAGCTTTGTGTTTTTGCACTGTCATTTTATACCCTGGTTATATTTGTTACTGATTTGTGATGTTTTGGAAATCTCTAACTATACGAAGGATAGCGGAAAATTTTATACCGGTATTCCTTACTTGGAAGCTAGAAGAAACCAAGCTGAACAGAGCGTAACCATATTTCCATGAAAAGCATACTTAATATTTATGGAATGATATTTTCCAACCTTCTCAATCCCTTTGATGTGTTTGGAAGTTATAGAAGGAGGAAGAATTGGCTGATTTCCCCATGCTATTGTGTAAATTGAGGTCCTGGAATCAAACATATCTTTTTTGAATCTTAATGAATGAACTGATTTATTGCTCTGGCTTGCTGTCATTTTCTGCAAATTCCAAACTTCTTTCAACAGAAACAGTTATAAACAACAGCCACTGAACCAAATATCATTTTGGCAAGCTATGTTACTACAAGACGTTATAGACAGCTTTGTATGCTACCATTAGTGGTGAAATGTTTTTCCCATGGCATACTGTGATACTGGTGAACTGAATAAAGACACTGTGTTCTGCTTGGATAGAGAGGAAAATTAGCATCTTAGTGCTATCAGAATGTGCACTTTGGATTTTCTTCCCATGTCAGGCTGACTTGCTGTTGCCTTTCTTTTGGGTGCTCCAGAATTCATATGACACAGCAACCCTGGCTATTTAATGGAAGAGGCTGGAGTTGGTACAAATGGAATTATGGCAAAGAGGCAGTAAGGCTGTGACTAGAAATGAGCCTCTCAACATACAAGTATCCTAATTTAGCAGAATATCAAATGTTGTAATCTTCACAATAGACAGGAAATTGATTTCAGGTTAAGTGTATTGGATTTCATTTTCCTTTGAAATCAATAAGTCAAGTTAGTGACTGGAACATTCTGCATCTGTGGACCATTAAATACAATTTTGGAAAAATTGCATTTATATATATTATTTCATCTCCTGCATTTTAACTCCCCTTTAAAATTTACTTTTATATCCCACAAACTAAAATTAAGAAGTTATTTTCCATTTGAAGATGGGGCTGAAGGGCTGAAGGGGCCAGTACAGGGGTGGGATTCAACCAGTGTAACAAACATTTGCAACTCACCTTTTGCTGCAATCCCTGTGTGTAAAACAGCTGATGCGCGCCAATCCGCTGTGCCACGCGAATCATCTGAGCTGGAAAACCCAAAAATAAAGCACAATTTAGAGCCTGGGTGGGTGGGCCCAACAGCTGATTGTCAGAGCAAACCAGTTCTCTCACAGCTGGTCTTTGGAGCTACGGTTCGCCCGAACCAGGCCGAACTGGTAGAATCCCAGTGGGTTGTAGCCAGCTGATAGTTGGAAGCCTGCGCAATGCATTGACACCTATCTAGCCATCTGATGGCTAGAGACCTCCCCACATACAATGAAATTCATCTTGCTACTTTAGCCCCATCTGAACCAACAGTCAGCTGATTGTTAGCAAATGCTGAAAGTTCCAACTGAGGTAGCAAGTGGTTGTGGCAAGTGAATTTGGGTAGACCTTCTGATTGACCTTGCTGGTAGACCACTCTTTGAGAATCTGACTTAGAGGGTCTGCTCTTCATCATACAATTTTAACTCTCCATCCAGTTTGAGCAAGGTTTGTTGATTCTGAATTCTTGCACAAGTGGCCTTTTCCACCTTTTTTTCCATTTTCTCACTAAAGCTTCAACCCTGCATTCACTAAAATGAATAAATAACATCTGGATTCAGAATTCTTTATATTATATTGAAGGATTTCAATTGAAGAGATGGTTTTAAAAAAGGAAAGTCTTGGTTGGCATTAATTGTGATTGGGTTTGAAAGATCTGGTCAAGAATTTAAAAAATTTCTAGATTTTCTTCATTGCTTCTTCCAACTTCTATTTAGCATTTTATTTATTGAAGATTCTGGAGCCTAGTGGTAGTTAATAGTCTGCTTTTGAATAGAAATGCTAGTAAAAATGTTCCTAAAGTAACAGTATGAATTTTCTCAGATTGAGCTATTTGTTTGGGCATATGTTAAAACTGTTCTTAGTTGATCATATAATTTTATGAAGTCTGTAATATGTTCATTCTTCTTGAAAGGACATAGCTTGGTTGGTTTTTAACTAGAATGACAAAGTTTTAGTTTTTTTTGCTTGCAACCTAGTTTAATTTGTTTGCTTGCAATCCAGTTCATTCAGTCACTTTAATCAGGCAGCCACTGTAAGAACGGAATGTAGAGACACAAAATAGTTCAGAATTGGAAAAGCCACTTGGCAAGGTTGCATCCTGTCACTTATACTATCCAACATGTCCATAGAAATAGTTATGAGAAATGCAGATTTGGCGGAATCTACCATTGGGGTTAAAATCTATGATAGAACTATCATAACTTCTAATATGCAGATGATACAACATTGCTCATGGAAAGCAAGGTGTGGAGTGATCAATCCTGAGGATCAAAGATGAAAGTGAAAAAATTTGACTGCACCTTAACATCAAGAGATGCATGGAGGTTGCTGATCCATAGAGTGGCCTAGGGTCACACACGACTGAATGACTGACAACTATTCTTGCAACCAAATGGAGTGACAGTAATACCATCCTCATATAGTGCCAGACACTTTTTTAAAATAAAATATATAATATAAATGAATTGGAATACCCCTTAGAAAGCATTGTAGCTTCCTAAGAGCTGAAAACACTTGAAAGAATTGATGTTTTGGATCATTTTCCACAAAGAAGTTTTCCAGGATATTATATTTCAGAAATTTGTTTTACAAAAGGATGGGACAAAAGGAAATATGTGCAGAAAGAATATTCTATATAATTGTGTGAAACAGCTGTGTTTAGTCAAAGGATACTGACATTTTTTGAGGTCACATTTTGAAAGGAACAATATTTTCCAGGAATTAAAAGGAAATACTTAATATGACTGCCAAATTGGACATTTGCAAACACACTCCCATACTTGTTGTATGGGATAGAAAATCAATCCAGATGGAATTTTTAAAGGAAGTGCTGAAGATGATCTTCATTTCTTACTAATTTTTAAAACATAGTGAGATGCTATTAAAGTTTTGGGCTTATTTTTTTTCTTTTGTGGAAAATGAATTCAAATTGATTTCTGAATTTTGCAGAACATGATACCCACTGGGGCCTTTTCAAGCAGTTCTGTTGCCACTAAACTATACTGAATGATGTGAAAAATCCATCTTTTGTGTGGAAAAAATGAAAAAATGCTGCTTAAAGAAGTTATCAAATATTAATTTATTATAGGACTTGGAACCAATATACATTTAGTTTGTAATAACTTAGTAATTAATCAGATTACAAATACATGAATCAAATTTCCTTGGCTTGGTTGTTGTGGAATACAAATAGGCTAACTTAAAGGAAAACATTTCAAGTTTTAAGGCTGGGGGAAAGTAGTACAGTAATACTGTAGCTTTTTTGTGGGCCAAACAGCACATGCCTTGCGTGCTAAAGGCTCAGATCAAGCATTAGGGTTTCCAAACAAGTTAAAGATAAAGATTTCCTTGGGTCAGTCCTAACCATAGTTTGTTTGCTCCTTTGGAAATGCATTGTCATTGCCTCCTTCCCAGATCCTACCCCTTCCCCCCCAGTTTAGCCAATAGCTTTAGGATTTCAAGGCAAGTGGTAACTACTTCTTGACTCTGCTTAGTTTTCAGGATATAAGTCAAAGTTTGTGCACTGGAGCCACCTATTCTGAAATCGTAGAGTTTTAGTTCTAGTTCAGATAAAATAACAAAAACTTTCCAAATGTGGACTTTGACATCTCTAGCTCACCATACTGGTATACAAAGAGTAGTTTGGCAATATATAAATAAATAGATTGACAATATAACTGAGTAGAAAGCAAATTGCTATATCACGGTTTGTTGAGTTACATATAGCACATATGCATCTGAACTATATACACTTCTTGTATACCCAAATATTCAAAGTAATCATTTATTATCATGATCAGAAAAGGAGTAGTATGTGAATGGGAAGTTGTTATCAGGGTTATCAGATCAGACTTCAATAGCCAATATATTGTACAACCTATACTCAGAATTTTACAAAAAAAATAATAGGGCACTTTTCTTAACATTTAGGATATAGATTTTACTTTAAAAGCATCTCAAGCAGAATGTATTGATTTTTTTTCTGGCAAAAATCTCTGATTGGGAAATACTTTTTACTAACTTTTTTGATAAATTTAAAATAACTATAGAATTATTTCTCTTATTTTTTAGCATTTAATCAATGTCTCTTAATATGCTGTTATAGATTTCTTTTTCAATCAGAAAGAATGAAATATTAATGAGTGATTAGATGTGTTCATTAGCCACCTAATATAATCTATTATAAAAAGAGTTTTAAGCAACTCATAAAATTAGCTGCAAATATGGCATCGTGTTCCAGCAAGAGTGATTTGTATAAGGTTACAATTCTGTTTGGAGTTTCCACTGAATTTCCAAGTTTGTCATGTTTCTCATTGACTTATAGCATACCCAGAATATTTGGAGAGCAACCTAGTCAGATGGCTGTGGATACTGGTCTTAAAGCCAAATTTGCATTTGTATACATGCTCATAACACTTGATTAATAATGTATCCCATCAAAGATAATATATGGGATATGGAACTTTTTATTAAAAAATGTATCAATAAGACATATAGTTTAAAAATATATGGGACTTAAAGGATTTTTAAATGGTTGCAAAGTTGGTAATATCTAGTATAGGGCTTGGTAGCTGACTTTTATACTTTCACAAGCTTTATTGATTGATTTGCACATTTTAAAATATGGATTCATTTTACATCTTAATTCTTTTAAGTATCATTTTAAAGTACACTATTAAAAAAATACATTGCAGTCTTTTTTTTCTTTGTGGGGGGAAACTCCAAATAAAATAAAACAAAACAAAAGGGAAAGGAGAGGAGAGATTTCCTCTTAATTTTTTCCCAATTTTTGCTCCCTGAATTTTTATAGTCAAGGGAAGGCCAAATTTTTGGACTAGCAACCATAATAGAAATCTTGAAACCACAGTGACTGTCCTCAGGAGGAGGAGAGCGTAGCAGTCTAGAAAATGTCTGTGAGGTGGCTGTAGAGAACAATAGATCACTAATTTATCATAAGACAAATAGCTGAGTTTGCATTTTATTATTTGCTCTGAACTACCTGGGACTTTGTACCACATTGGCTTATCTTATCTCATTTTTTAAAATTTTATTTTCTAAGAAAAGCCTAAGACAGTGTTTTTAAAACATGGCAAGTTTAAGGTGTGTAGACCTCAACTTCCAGAATTCTCTAATCAGCATGCTGGCTTGGGAATTCTGGGAATTGAAGTTCATCACTTCTTAAAGTTGCCAAGTTTGAAAAACATCAGTCTAAGGTACCTATGTTGGCTGAGTAGCATTCTTACAAATAACAATACGCGAGAGATTTATAGTCTTCCAGCTTCCAAAATATGGCTTGAGGAATTCCTAGGAAGAGACTTGTAGATAGATGCTGCAATGAAGGGATAAGCTATAGCTCATGCAACCTTCTGACATTATACCTTTTAGCCTTTAAGTTGCTTAATCCTTAAGGATTATTGTAGTGTTTTGCAACTGCAGACTAAAATAACCTCAACAGACTTGAGTGAATTAATAAAGGCAAACGTTTCAGATTGGAACAAATATTTCAAATAAATTTGTGTATTTGATAGGCAATATGTAGCCTTCCTGATGATATTGGATAGCTGTTCCCATCAGAAGCTGAAAGGACTGATGGTAGAAAGCAATGAAGCCAAATAAAAATTTAAACGGTGCCAACTTTCTTGTATTTCCAAAATTGAAAGTAGTCTTGAATTGCCTCCAAGAATAAGTTTTGACTCTTTTTGTATTTTCATCAAAATTAATAGGTTTCATTGGGGTTCTTTTTCAAATTGCTGTCCTTTAGCACACTTCTGGAAGACACCAGGTCTATATTCCAAACTTTAGTATGGTATCATGTAATATATGTATCTACAATTTGCAGCCTATGTTATTGTTGCAGAAAACTAAAATTAATTTATTTTTTCTTAATTTAAATATTCTTGCCTTAAAGAATTGTGTTCACATTATGCCTAGGGAATGAGCATACTTATTTAAATATGTCGTGAGTTCTTTTATTAAGAAATTTTGATTCCTTTATTTTCCATGACATTTACTTTAAAGGACTACAGGTAATCTTCAACTAAAAACCATCCATTTAGTGATCAGTCAAAGTTAGCACAGCAGTGAAAAAAGTAACTTATAATATCAGTCCTTATGCATACAACCATTGCAGCACCCCATAATCACATTGCAATTTGGTTGCTTGGCAACCAGCATGTATTTTCAATGGTTGTAGGGTCCCAGGGTCATGTGATCTCCATTTATGACTTTCCCAGCTGGCTTTCTACAAAGTCAATGGGAGAAGCTGTATGCTGTGAAGTCATGTGCTTCACTTAATAGCTGGAATGACTCACTTAACAAGTGTGGCAAAAAAATGTTGTAAAATAAGGCTCAACTCAATTGGCAGCTGGCTTGTTTAGTAGCTGGAATTCTGGTCTTAACTATGATCATAAGTCAAGAACTAGTATGTAGCTGAGTGAATGTGATAGCAATAGCACATAGACTTATATACTGCTTCACAGTGCTTTATAGCCCCCTCTGAGTGGTTTACAAATGTTAGCATATTGCCCCCAACAATCTGGGTTCACATTCTACCCACCTCGGAAGGACAGAAGGCTGAGTCAACCTTGAGCCTGGGGAGATTCGAACTGCCAAACTGCTGGCAGCCGGCAGTCAGCAGGAGTAGCCTGCACTACTGTATTCTAACCACTGCACTACCATGGCTTTTATATTTTCCAGCTGGTACAAGAATCTTATTTTTAATAGGGCCTGCTTCATCTTCTCATTCTGGAATAACTGCAAGGTGCTTATTGTAGCTCTTGGGTTGTGTTAACTACTCAGTTGTCTGAAAGTGGAAATGTGCGTTTAAGGGTATAACCTAAGAGCATTCAGCTAGGAGTTTATTTATTTTATGTGTTAAATTTATATGCTACCCAGCTCACTAACAAGTGACCCTGTGGAGCTGAGATCCACAGAACTCAATGACACTGGATTATAATTAAATATGAAAGGTTTTTATTAAACATTTTAAGCTCTGTAAATGGCTTACTTTGTAACAAAATATTAAACTTTGTAAAAAATATTAAAATATTAAATTAAATACTAAAGAAATTAAAATATTGATAATTTAGAATTAAAGTATTTTAAGGTATGTTTTTTTCAAAGAGAATTAAAATAATATAGTATGGTAGTTCTTTACATTTGAATCATTAGGACATGAAGCAGTATGTGAATACAGATTTGAAAATTATTTTTCTAGAAATATATAAATAAAATAAATTAGTTCTCTTTAAACCAAGAAAGGGCAATTTTAGCTATCACTACCTGCAGTAAGCTTGAAAATAGCTTAACTGTTGAGCAGATTGTTCTTCATGTAATCATTCTTCTATCAATGCTACATTATTTCAAATTAGATAATAATAAAGTCCAGTACCTACTGCGTTGATTAGGAAATTGGGGTAGGGTTCTTCAGTGGTTAAAAAAATAGACAAAAAATATGTTACCATTTAAAATGTCTTCTATTCTCAAACTGGGAAATATGATAAGACTTACATTTGGCTCCTACATGATGAGTGTAAACACAAGCTCAGTTAATAAATGTTAGGTTTTTATCTATCTTCTGTTGAATAGCCAGTTCTTCACATTGCTTGGATGTGTGCCATGGACACACTGATACTCTGATAGTTGATTTCCTCCATATGAATAAATTCTTAACAAAATTTGTACCTTCTTTGATTTCTCTTTTATTATTTATCTTTGATTTCTAACCATGTTTGTATTTCAGAAAAATATTCCATGTATCTGATCATTTTAGTATAAGAAAGATTACTCATAGATAAAACTACATTACCGTGAAGATAAAAATGTGTATTTTGACAGATAAATTTATTCCATTCATCTGAAGAAATAGCCTTGATCCATGTAATCTTTATGACAGAATAAAAATAAATTTGCTTTAAAAGACCCATCCGTGTCTTTATTATTCTTATAGAAACAAACTGCTGCATGAAATAACTTTTTAGCTTCCAGTTTTAAATAATTTACTCAAATAACTTGGTGACATTTAGATAATTTGCATCATATTTCCCTTAAGGTTGGCTATAGTTATTATGACATTTAGGTCTGGTGGGACTTGAAGGTCAAAGTTTATGCAAGATATCAGGTAGCGTATTGGTTATATAGTTGAAATGCTATAATTAAGAGAGAGAGCCTAATATTTTGCAATAGGCAATTACTCCCCCATATTGAATGTTCCAGTTGACAAGCTAAAGTCTATGGTTTTTGTTCTATGGAAAGTTGCAGGCCAGACTGAAGTCCAAGAATGTAGAATGGCTACTCCCACACCTCCAAACAATACATACATTGGTCTAAATTGTCAGCTTATAGGGGAGATGGGTGACATAAAAATTAATAAATAAAATAATAAATAAAATTTACAACATCATCACTTTACCCATTGTCTATCCACTCAATGAAGAAGGCCTCTTCCGCATGTTTCCAACCAATTTTCCAAACATGGAAAATTTATATACATTCCTGTTAATCAGTATTTCTCAATGCTGACAGCTTGAGATATATGGATTTCAACTCAACATGTGAGCTGGGGAAATCTGGCAATTGAAGTCCACACATCTTAAAACCACCAACATTGAGAAACCCTGCTTTCATTTAGCTTAAAATGTATTGGTGGTTTCTTCATCAGAATCCACTGGGCCAGCTCTGGTTAACACAGATGATCAACTCTGTAACTAACAAAAGAAACAGACTGATATACTGTATATGTTACCGAAAGAAGAGAATAGGTAGCTCACGGTTGAACTGTGAAGTCCTTGGTGCTCTCTGAACTTGGTTGTTTGTTTGCAGACATAACCGACCAGATAATATCAGTGCAAGTATGTGTGTGTTTACTCCTTGTTTATATGAAGTAGTTTGCGCTGTCAGTGTTGGTGGGGGTGTGGTTTTCTTCTTGGTAGTTCCTTGAATAAGGAACTACCTTGAAGAATATTTTCTGTTTGATATTTGTCTGTGTTAATCTCTGCTTAATTCAGTTGGTCACTGAAGAGGATGTGTTCTGGTTGTTTTATTTGCTGCGTATCTTTTTTATGGTCTCTTTCAAATGGTGTGTAAATGTGTCTGGTTTTTATCTCTATATGCCTGTTGGTGACTGATACGCCTGAGTGACAAGCTTCCAGGAATGTCTTAGCATTGTTGCATTTATCTTCGTCTAAGATACTGACAGTTTCCCAGTTGAAAATATGGTTGAGACTGTACATGTATTGTGAATAAAATGAGATTGGGGTAGTGACATTTGGTTAAGTTACTTTCTTAGGCCAGCAATAAACAGAACCTGAGGATACACGAGTTTTACGCGAGTCCCAAAACTACACCAGCATCTTGTTTTACGATGTTTCTGGAGAGTGAAGCTAACTAAATCAGTAGCTTTTTTAATCATAACAGGTATAGTTTCTTTCTTTTGCTATTATGTTCAATATTTGTTCCTCGTTTTTCTTTGTAACCTTGGAAATAAGTCAATTCATTTAGATACTTTTCTCACTTAATATTCTATTGTAATTTCATAGTCTGTATTTAGGACTTCATAAATATGACTATTGAAGCTAAAATTATAATTGGCAATTACATCTGTAATGGTTATAGGAAAACTGTGTCCTTTGGTATATAACAAGCAAGGCTGGTTTTAGTTGCTGTGCCTTTTAATATCATTTTTTGTAATCAGTTCATATTATCTTTTGGTGACCAGAAGATACTATACTGTATTCGTATTTTTCCACTTGTAGAAACTTAGTGTTTTGTACATGTCCTGCTTCTGTAAGAATTATTTTCCTAGATTCTGGAGACGATTATATAGGTGGACACTAGTGAAGTGACAAAACTGCCTGTTGACCTGAATGTATGAATGAATGAATATTCAATTTTTTCCACTGTAATTTCCATGAATCAGTTCTAAATGGGAAATAGTTTAATTGCTGAAATATTTGTAACACATCTCTTCTCAAATAAACCTTGTTAAAAAGACTTCTACCCATCCTCTCACTTGCATTTTCAGCTTATTACTGGAACTATCAACAAGGGACAAATTTGAGGAGTTTTCTAGCTGAGAAGAGAAAGCTTAAATCACTTTTCCCTGAATACCATTGGACTTATTCCAGAGTAAAATAGAGAAATACATTCTGAATGATTAATATAAGATGTAATTAGATACTTGTTTCAAGACCCTTTCAGACATATTTTATTTCTTATTCTCATATGGGAATGACCTTGGAATAAATTTAATCGTAACAACTCCTCTCTAAGTAGTCCATGTTGTTTTCTTGGCAATAACATGGAAATTGTTTGCCACTGTTTTCTGCTGGGATTTATTTTTAAGCTTCTCAATTCAGGCTACAGCCCTGGAATTTTGAATCAAATTCAACCCCAACCTTTTTTTTCAAACTCAGTTCTATAATACTACCTGTCCAGATCTTGCTATAAATAGATGAGAATAATCAACACTAGGTTTCCTACAGTAAATAAGATACAGTTATTGTCTACCCAAAGAGATTAAATAAACTTAATGGGGAGGTCAATAATTGTGAATCATCATGTTTCAATGCAGGAAGAAGTGCTTCATTTTGTAGCTATCAAATAATTAGCCTAGGACACCGGGTGTCAAACTGGCCACATCACATTACCATCACTGATGTTTTTCCAATTCCCAGAGCTGGGGTGGGAGTGGCTTGCCCATGATGCATCTGGCCTACGGGCCACCAGTTTGAAACCCCTGGCCTAGGATAATACATGGGGGGAAATAATATCCTATTAAATCTTATTGAAGATGCTGTTTTTTCAGATACCTATTTAATTCCAGTGAAGCAAACAAATATTTATTCCATAGCCTTGGGTAACTTTAACTTCATTAAACACAGAGACAGAAATCAATTAAAATTGTATGTCCTGTTGGCTAAGAACCTTTTCCTTTTTTTAAAACACCCAAATTTATACAGCTAATTATGCACAAAAAAGACCAAAAGAACTAATATCCAACCGGTAGTCAGCCTGCAGTGAAAGCATTCACAGTAATGAATATTTTGAAAAATGTTTTCAGAAGTTTTTTGTATATTAATAAACATTGTGATTTTCAAAAACAGTGCCTGTGATAAATTACACTTATAAATGTGTCAGTTAGGAAAACATTTTATTTCTCTCATATCTTTCATTTTGTTATGTCCTTGGAAATTATAATTCATGACTGCATAAAAGACATGAAAGGATGGCTTATGAGCGACAGCAGAAGTTTTGGACTAACATTCATTTTGGCTATCAGAAGAGCAAAAGAAAAGATGAAATAATGGTCTGGTATATCAGACAAATAACATTTACATCCATCAGTTACAATGCTAGCAGTGTTCTATAGTATCATCTTAACTGTTACCACAAAGAATAGAAAATATTTAACCCTGCTTAAAAAAAATAAAAAGTTCAAAAATCAAATAACTTACAGTAAAATCATTGGAACAGTTCCTTGAGTGGAATTTCTTTTTATTAATTGAATTTACATTAATTCAAAAAGAAAATCGCTATTTTAAGCAATATTAAAGCAGAAAAATCCTGATCACCCCTTCATTAATTTTCATGATTTCTCTAGGATTCCAAACACATTGCAGCCAATGACCTTTATCATCATCACTCTTACTTTACACATTTTTGAGTAATTTTTGTTCTGAAGACTGATTAGTGAAAACATGAATAATTCAGAATCCATTGTACTTCATATAAACAATTTTCTTTATTTTTATTGGGAAATATTTCTTTCATTTTGATTTAGAACTATTGTTTAACCTACAGTAATCTGTGACTTAGAACCATTCATTTAGTGACTGTTCAAAATCACAACGGCATTGAAAAATATGACTCATAACCAGTCCTCACACTTAAAACCAACCTAGCATCTCCACACAATATCTATTCAATTGCTTGGCATCCAGCACGTATTTAAAATGGCTGCAGTATCCTGGAATCACGTGATCACCATTTGCAACCCTTCCAGTTGGCTTGTCATAAGCAAAATCAATGGGAAAAGTCAGATTTTCTTAAAGACAGCATGACTCATTTATTGACTGAAATGATTCACTTAACAACCATTGCAAAAAGATCATAAAATTGGGCACGACTCATTTAACAACTGCATTGCTTAACAAATTCTAGTCTCAGTTGAGGCTGTAAGTTGCTTGAAGTCTCAGAGTAATTGAACTAACATGGTACCATATTTTCTTTCTCTTTGTCCCTCACTTAGAAATAGAAGCTTGTCTCTTCAGATATGGGCGAAGTGGAGCAAAGAGCAACAACAGGATCTCGGCTAGGAGTACAGGAGAATGCTGGAATCAGTACTCTGGAACATGGGCAGAAACTGCCTTCAACACCTACAGGAAAACTTATTTCTATCAAAGTCCAAATGCTGGATGATACACAGGAAACATTTGAAATTCCGGTAAGGTGATATTCTGAGTCTACGGTTCATTCTTGGCTGGGGGTGAGGGGGGCACAAAAGGTTCACCCATGCAGAATAGCCCACATACGAGAGCAATATTAAAAATCTTGATATTTAAAAAGTAGTTAAGATTACAATAAGGGTACAATATTTCATATGCACCTGGTATCATCACAAACTATTTAGAAAAAGAATACTTTTTAGGCTGCTATTAATATCTAAATCACAATCTTTTAACATTAACTGAAAGTGTCACTTGCAGTATACACTACCATAAACTAATTAAGAACTATGAAATAATTGAATAATTAGCCTCACAGAGAGAAAAAATTAATACTAACAAATTTATTTCACTTTAACTATACTGTAGATTCTCTAAAAGTAATTTTGACCTTACATTTAAATCTTAAGTATTATAACTAAATAAGGTGATTGCATTCTAATACTAGTACATAATTAATACATTTTGTTGATTTTCTTTTTATATTTTGAGAATTTCTTTGTAACAGAATGTGCCTATCTTTAATTGCCTGAAATCACTAGTTTTAAAGGTTATTTGTACCTTTAAATCCATCTTGTCTCTGGCAGCTCAAGGCTATTCTTGCAAAACATACAGTAGATTTGTGAGATAATATGGCCTTAAAAATAAATGTAAATCTTCCTGTTTGGGAAGTTAGAACTGACTTTGATTAAAATGCATATTATCTATATGAGAGGGATTTCTGAATTGCTAAGATATATTCTTCTACATTCTCAGTTAAAGAGAAAGCATCCCTATGATAATTGCTGAGCCATGCAGAATTAATCAAAGAACTAACAGATTTTATACCTGTTTTAAACAAGCTCAGCTTTGGTAATCATGTTGTCATATTACAAATTGTATTGTCATTTTAATATTTATTTATTCGACTATGTTAGTTATATGGTCCATTATGCCATTAGATTTTAGGTGTCATATTGGGGTTTTCTTTAATCTTAATCTCAATTAATTGTTATGCTCAAACGAGCATCTGTAAAAAAAAACAGTAGCTGATTTATTGATGAATTACTTGATCCATTGTCAGCACTCCTAAGGACATTCACATCATTATGCTCCTACTGTACATTAGTCAAGCAAAAGTCAACAATTGTCATTAGTAGAAAGGCTGTGTTGCTTGTACTTTGATCGGTTCTTCATAGATGCATTATCCTGATCTATAAGTGAAGAAGGTTTTTTTTCAATTCATAAAGAATCTTCTGCATTTTGTCATCCTGAGCAATAGTATATAATGGAAAGAGTCTTTAGCTTCCATCATGAACTGGTGGAGAACTAAATCTCAGAACTAGATCAGTATTCTTAATCAGACAAGAACTGTGATTTGGGAGGTGAAGTTTCTAGATGCTCTTCCATCACAATGTGTCTCTCCATAGTGCTGCATCCCTTCCTCTTGATAGTATCCTTGGGGACTAATTTTTGTGTTTTGTTTAAAACAAGACTAGGGAGATTGGTGGGAGAAGAAGCCAGAAATAGGATTGATTTAAGTCTGGCTACTGACATTCAGTGTCCGATGAGATGCCATTCTAGTATGTAGGAAAACCCTAGATGTCGTTTATGATGATAAATCTCTTAAAACTCCTATAGTAAGGGTGAAAGTATAATCAAGCTTTTGTAGCAGTGGACAACGATTTTGAGTTAATTTTAGAGAGAGAGAAACCTCTTCTCAATCCCCAATTCCTATATATAAGTGCTCCAGGGACAGATTGCCTTCTTTGGGTATGCATATCTGTAACAAATCTGTCCTTTTAGCATCACTTTAAGGTTCTCCACCACCAATTGTTCAAATATGCTTTTTGCTGGTTTTATTTTTAGTAACTCTCCATATGGATTTTTAAAAATCTTCTTTGCTTGTATCACTTCTGGTGTATCAACTCTTATATTGTATGGCAACCTGACAGAGCTGTTGAAAGGAGGACACTTTCTAAAATTTATTTATTTAATTTATTTATTTAATTGGATTTATATGCCGCCCCATCTCTGAGGGGACTCGGGGCGGCTTACACAGAAATGTATAAACAATAAATACACCTTTATCAAATTATCTAATCCAATTATAAAATCTGATTAAAATACCCTTAAATTAAAATTCCCAACCCTGCTCAGTCCAGGCCAGCCTGTACAAACAGCCAAGTCTTGAGATCATGGCGGAAGGAGCACAGGTCTGGGGCCGAGCACAGCTCTAGAGGTAGCTGATTCCAAAGGGTGGGCGCCACCACAGAGAAGGCCCTCCCCCGGGGGACCGCCAACCAACATTGTCTGGCCGATGGCACCCCCACGAGGGCCTGCCTGTGGGAGCGTACTGGGCGATCGGACCTCGATGCTGGTACAAGGCGCTCCTGCAAGTACCCCAGACCCGAGCCATGCAGGGTTTTATAGGTTAATACCATCACCTTGATGACTGAAATACACTTAGAAAGTTTAAGTACATGGTCGTCCATTTGGTGGGATCAGTTCAGCATGAGACATCAGGAGTGTCAAGCCATTTTGAAGTAATCTTTGTTTCTGTCAGATACTATGGTAGGTAGACTCAGGGGTTTTTGTTCATGCAGGTTTTCTCACTTCTTATCCTCTACCTGCCCTGTCAGGCTTGAAATTCTAATCTGGCAAAACTACCAAGCAAAATTTTGTGAAAAACCCATGAAGCAATCTTTTAAGCTTTCACTACTTGTTTCATTGTGGTGTAAATTGATTCTCACTCTAACTTTAGACGTAAACAGTAAGTCAGGTTCCATTTTGTTTATCTTGGGCTTTATTTCACCATGCCTGAAAGAATGCTATTCATACTCTCCCAACAGATCAAACATTAAAATAATTATGAAAGCAGACCTGAGAACAAGTTTGGCTATTCAATTAAGAATAAAATCAATGACAATTTTTCCTGTTTATAACAAGGACTATGTTAGTATTAGTTCTCCTTAGAACCACATAATAGATTTTCTTTAAAGATTGATTTTTCACTAAAAGTTAATAGTCTTACTTAAAATGCAGATAATTTGTGCCATATCTTTTAAAATGTCACTAAAAACATGTAGTATTGAGAGACTTGATTGTTTAGCTTCATTAGATATGGCAGCAGTGTTTTAAATAATTTTATGGTCAGGGATGCATTTCAGAATTGATGTGTAAAATGGCTTCAATAATTTTCTGTTGTTATCGCCTCTGATTTTCTTTATGATGGCTTTAGCTATACTATGGGCAAATTATTGTTCCCTTGCGCATGATAAGGAACCCTTGGTAAAGTCATAAAAGATGTAAATCATGCGATATATCTTGCACAAGAGATTGTAGATAATTTTGTATGTATGCTGCGGAGGAGAAAGATGGCAGCTAAGTAAACTGTAACAGACAAGTAGGTTTTTATTGTCAGCATTATTCACAAACAATATTAGTATTATAATACAAATAGCAAATGTTAGGTTGAAATTTGTGCCAGTTAGCTTCTTAATGCCAAATAGAATAACATGCATAAAATTATCTGACAAAATAACAGCTGCTTTTTAAAAATTTTCTAATCTGTCCCCTTCATCATAAGGGTTTGTATCTTACTTATTTACATGAACTTATTCGATTAATTCTGTTGCTCGGTTTTCTTTTTTCTTGATCCACATATTTTTCATGAAGTTTGTAAAATGGAATTGTTTTATGTGAATTATAGATACTATTCCTATTATTTGAATAACTATTATTAGAATTAGGTTTTCCTATTTGTTCAGTCTTTGGAAATGGCTGCAGTATTGATATAACACTTGAATAGATTCTTAAATGATCATATTTTTGGATACTAAACTTGCTCAGGGCTAAATAATAATATTGGGTTGCAAATCAGCAATAGCTTGACAGTCTAAACAAGGATTCTTGAAGAAGGCACTGGTCAATCATCTCTGTATCACCTTAAAACATTGTTTGGATTTCTCTATGTAAATCACAAGGAGTCATGCTAAACCAGAAGGTGATTTTATTTTATTCGAGGTCCAAGAAAATAAAGGTTTAGGTTTGGATTCTCACTTAGCTACTTCTCTGTGTAACTTCTACCACTCAGCATGCTCAAACGTTCTCTGGTGAAAATAATAGGGGAGGGGTAGTGTAGCACACATTGCCTTCAGCTCTTGGACAGAAAAATGAGATGTAATTGACATGAAATAAATCATACCTCTTTCCTGTTTCTTACTTCCTTTCTCACGCCACCTCATGAAAAAGAAGCAGTGATATTCCACAAACCAGTCATTTCTTCCCTCTAGTTTTACAAGATGTTTGACAATAAGAATTCCTTCTGGCCCATGGCCATGATAATAAAAAATTGGCAATAATTATTAAAATAATAATTAAACAAAAGTTACATGTCTGGAAGTGGTCCATTCTGATTATCTGTTGCTGATAGGAAACAGCTTCTGGCTACTGTTTAATGGAGCAAAATGTGAAACTAGCTTGGTCATCCAGATATATCCAGCAATGCAATTTATGAAGTTATGACAGTTTGTGTAATACATAATCACTGAGCTATCCAGCGTGGGAATTTTGGAATCCTGTCTTACCAAGGTTATGCGTATTCTGAATATTTTGGGGTTTTGTGCCTTTGAGTCAATGTCAATTCTTGGTGATTGCCTGGATGGGTTTTCTTGGCATAATTTTCAGAAATGGTTTCCTTCAGAAGTAACTGAATTAGGGTCACCCAGCTGGCTTTGTGCCTAAGGCAGGACTAGAACTCATGGTCTTCCATTTTCTGGTTCCCTGTCTTTGCCAACACTAAACTGTCTGACTATCTTGTAACAGAGAAAATACTGTATATAACACATCAGACTGTATTGTAGCTTAATGTATCCTGTTTATGGAGCTATTAAAATTCAGTACCAGTTTCAACAGAACTTTATGCCCATGGATTGTACCTCTCTGCTTCAAAGTGTGTCCTTTTTGTCCCTTCCCTCTGAAGAAACCTGAAATAATTTTTGATGTATACTTTGTGAGTTTTACAGCTGCATTAGAGATTTCCGTTTTTTCCTCTGACCTATAAATATGTGAATAAAATAACTTCTGTTCTGATGTTAGATATTTCTGTCTTTCTCAAGACTTCCTTTCTGAACTGCCGCTGAGTCCAGCTGGGAATTGGAGAAAGATTTTCTTTCAAAAATAAGATGGTGACATTTGAAAGATAGTTCAGGCTATTCAGTTGCAGTCCTTTTCTTCGTTGTTTACATTAAGCTTTAAGTCTATAGAGAATGTGATGTTTGGTTTCTCTATTGCTCATATAAATGCCTTGTTAAGATTTAGCTTTAATAGATCCCACCTGGTAGTGTTTTTTTAATTTATTTTTTACTCTATATATTAAAAAAAAGACACAGGTTGCTCTTCCAGTATTTACTTTTGGGATAAACTTCCCAATAAAACCATCCTGGTAGACTGGGCAGTTTTTCAGTTTTGGTTTAAGTGTTTCTTTTTGCTCAAACTAGAATCCATTGTAGACTGTTCCATTTTATAACGCCAATAAAAAAAAGCCTAGGAAAGCCATTAAAGTCAGCACTGTCTTCTTCCTCAGGGGCATTCAGTAATTGAGAAATGTAAAAAAAATTCCTCTCAGTACCGGTCATTTTTCCTCTAGAATATGAAGGATAGATTTAATAAATATAGGTGTTGTGTCAGATGCAAATAACTAGAGCTTTTATTGAGTACAAACCACAGAAGAGTTTATTATTGCTATCTCTAATGAAAGAATCTAGTAAACTAATGGTCAAAATTAAATTGGTGCTAGATAAGGGTCAACAGAATTCATGGGACATTGGACTTGGGTCTTTTGTGGCAACACAATGACTCCAAGCATATGACACATTTAACCCTACCTTCTCTTCTCCTACTTGTGCTTGAACCTCCTCCCCCCATGATGATTCATTCTGACATACGGTAATAAGGCTACCATCTTATTTAATCCTATCACTGAACCTCTAATAAAACTTCACAGTGCATATGGCAACATGTTGGTCTTCCCATATGGTAATTTTTTCATGGTATAAGCTGGGGGGAAAAACCCCTTCATTAATCTGAAATTGTATTCCTGCACTGTAGGCACATACATTGTCCACAAACAGTATTACAGGAAGGATATCCCATGAGATGATGATGCAGGAGGCTGTGCATATGTGAGCACCATCTGATATTTTTAAATTTTATACCATAAACATTGGGTAAGTTAAAAAAAATGAAGCATTCAATATCAGCTGTGGTTTGACTGTAAAAAGCTAAGCAATTGTAGAAGTGTGATGTTCTGATAACGAACAATGTAAACTAAAGATAGAACTCTAAGCCTCTTATCTCCCAAAACTTACTTAATTCCCCTAATGGCAGCCTGTTAGTAAAGCTGAGAGCACTTATTTGCAGGAGGTTAGAAGAATGATTGATAATAACAAGAAGAGCTGTTGTTGTTATTTAAATACTCAAAATGGTCCTCACAAGAAGTGGCTATCCTCAACTAGGATTAGGACATCACAGATTTTTTTCTTCTGTTAATCAAACTATCTCTTGTTTTAAGCAGTGGCTCAGTTGTCCCAGATGAGGCCCTACAGTGTGAAGTCATTCCGTGTCTGGTTATTAGGACACTGTTGTATGTTTACAACAGAGCTGGTTAAAACTGAAGGAAACCTAGCCAAGGAATTTGCCCTCATGGATCAACAATCTTACATATTGACAACAGACAACACTTTCATAGAGAGGAACTGGACTATGCTGTGAAATAAGGAGACTGAGAATAAAAATGACCCTCCAACTAGAAGATTAACCATTTGAAAATTCTAATGAATCGTTAAGATTATGTTTATTTATCTTATCAGACATACAGTATTTAGCAAACAACAATTGAAGCTAAATAGCCTAGCATCCATTTGGGCACAGGACATCTCCATGATGAAATCCTTTTTAGCAGAATGTAAACACTGACTGCAAACAGACGGAACTGACTCTTAAAACAATATATGGACAGAAATGTAAACCAAAAAAACCACAGAACCAGAACTGGAATATCCACAGTCAAAGGAGGCTGTGTTCCTAATGTTGAAGGTGAGGTTATTTAGAAATAATAACCAGGAAACAAAAAATAAAAACATCCAAAGGAGGTATTAGCCTAAGAAAGAAGGCTAATAAAAAAGGAAATCAACTCAACAAAAGTAAAAATATTAAAAATCTGGAATCTCATAGATCAACAAAGAAATTCAACATAAACAAGCTGCTGCATATCATGGAAACTGAATGCAAAAAGGGAAAATACAGAAGTCCTTGACTTACAACCACAATAACCCCAAAATTTCTGTTCTGAAGTGACACATTTGTTAAGTGAGTTTTTCCCCATTTACAACTTTTCTTGCCATAGTTAAGTGAATCACAAGTTAATAAGTTAGTAACCTAGTTGTTAAGTGAATCTGGCTTCCCCATTGACTTTGCTTGTCAGAAGGTTGCAAAAGGGGAAGCATCTGATCTGGGACACAGCAAAGGTCATAAATATGAATCAGTTGCCAACCATCTGAACTTTGATCACATGATCATTGGGATGCTGCAAAGGTTGTAACTATGAAAAACGGTCATAGGTCACATTTTTTAGGGCGTTGTAACTTTGAACGGTCACTAAATTAATTGTTGTAAGTCAAGGCCTACCAGTAACCAGAAAAGACTCTGATATTCAGGGACAAATATATATAGGTGTCCCTTGATTTACGACCACAAATGAGCCCTAAATTTCTATTGCTAAGTGAGAAGTTGTTACATGAATTTTGTCTCCTTTTACAAACTTGCTTGCCACTGTTGTTAAGTGAATCACTGCAGTTGTTAAGTTAGTAACGTAATTGTTAAGTGAAGATGGCTTCCCCATTGACTTTGCTTGTCAGAAAGTCACAAAAGGGGATCACATAACCCTAGGATACTGTAATCGTCATAAATATAAACCAGTGGCCAAGCATCTGAATTTTGATCACATGACAATGGGGATACTACAATGGTCATAAGTGTGAAAAACAGTCATAAGACACTTTTTACAATGCCTTGTAACTTTGAAAGTCACTAAATGAATTGTCAAAGAGTACCTATACTGGGGAATAAAGAGAAGCAGATATCACACAACAAATTCAAAACGAAGAGTAGTAAAGGCAAACAAGTAATCTCTATCCAATTATGAGACAATAAATGCATAGAATTTAATGTGCTTAATAACAATTCCACTGAAGCTTCCTCTTTAAGGAATAAATATTGTGCTTGAACAAAATACTTGACATTAACAATTGATCATTGTCAAACTGACCTGTCATAGTAACAGCTCCAGACATGTTTAATTCATTTTTATTGTAATTTTGTACAGTTTTTAAATGTTCGCCGTCCTGAGTCCTTAGGGAGAAGGGCGGCATACAAGTCTAAATAAGTCTAAATAAATAATAATAAAATAATATAACGTGGAATGAATCTAAATTAGGAAATGAAGGATCAGGTCTACTTGCATAAGATAGGAGACTACTTACATAATAGGATAAAACCAAACCTAACAGTGTATACACCTTTCTCAGGGTTAGAGTTCTACTCCAGATATGTGAAAGAATTGCACTATGATAGACAAAAGTTAAGTTTATTTCTACTCAGTTTTTTTCTTTTAAAAAAAACCACAACTTATAATTTATAATCCATCCAATTTATATGGCTACCCAACGCACTCTCTGTGATTCCTGGTGGTTTACAAGGATAAAACCCCAATAAGCAATACATCCACCCCTATAGCAATACACCCACCCCTATAGCAATAACAATCAGATGAGCCACTTGATGGGCTCCATATCACTCTGAGGTCCCCAGACCCATAGGCAGAATCGGGGCCTCGTGAAAGAGTGTCAAAGTGGGGGCCAATCTTAACTCTGCAGGAATGATGTTCAGCAGAGAGGGAGCTATCGTAGCCCGGTCCCGCTAGATGCACCTCCATATGAGAGGCAACCCATGACATTTCCTGCTTCCCTGCTCTGGTGGGTCTGGTACATATGACTGAGAAAAGGTGTTCCTTCAAATAATTTGCTCCCAAGAAGATTATAGGGTTTTGAAGGTAACAACCAACATGTTGAATTGGACCCGGAAGCAAATTGGCAGCAAAATTCAGCTCCCTCAGAGAGAGGGAACGTGCAAATCTAAGTTTGTACAAAACCATGTGAGCCACCGCATTTTGAATCAATTTCTGGATATTTTTCAAGGGCAGCCCGCTGTAGAGTGCATTGTAATAGTCAAGATGAGAGGTGACTAAGGTATGGATAATTGTGAGCATGAGTTCAGAAAAAGGCATAACTGATATACAGCCCACAATTGCACAAAGGTGCTCTGGCCATGGCTGCCATCTTCTCCTTGAGGAGAAGTCATGAGTCCAGGAGAACTTCTAGATTATACACCAGGTCTGTCTGGAACAGTGCCAACCCATCTAAGACCAGAGGTGGCAATATTGAAGGACCAAACATTCCCAAGCCCAGAGCCATTCCATCTTGCCAGGATTCATTCAACCCTTAACAGCCTAATAGCATCCATGCATTGAAAGAGGGAGGTCATGGCATTGCTTAAATCACCATGGGCTGAGACGTATACAGTACCTGTGTATCGTCAGAATGTTGACAATATCTCAGTTTGTGGTGGCAGATATAGTCCAGCTGTTCATGGATACAGATAACCAGTCTCTGTGGGTTCTTTGGTCATTAAATTGATTGAGACTGATTTAAGTAAAGAGCATTCTATTAGATTGATTGGGGCTGTTTTAAGTAAAGAGCATTTGGTATGCTGATGAAAGGAGGCCCAATCTTTATTGTTCATTCTTTTCAGAGGAATTTCCCCTCAAAACGTCTCTGACTGTTCACTTCCCTTTCTAGTTTTATGGCCACGCCATGTTTGGTGGCTTGAGAATTAAATTTGAAGAAGAAAATATTGTGTGCCAAAATTCCCTGTATTTCAGCTGCAGCTGTGGAAGCTTGTGAAGCCAAGTCTCTGAGGGCTGAAGGCAGCCAATTGGCGGCACAAGAGGAGATGCTTACTTTCCCCCTTGACCTGAAAGGAGGGAGGGTAATAAGCCAAGTGAGCTGTTCTTCTCCTGAGAAAAGGAGAAAAGGAACAGGCTCCTTCTGCATTCCAGAGAGCTTGAAATAATCCCTCAAGTCAAAGGAACAAAAACAGGGCTCCATAGAAATGCTGTCCGCATTCTCTTCACATTTTTGCAGTTCAATTGGCTGTTGTGTATGGCCTTCGTTTGTATAACTGATGTTAATACAAGGCTGAGATTTTATCCATCTTTGCAAACCTCTAGTTGTTATCTAGACAAGAGGAAATGATAAAGGGGATGATAAAAAGGATGGATGGATTTGCCATAGGAGTATAAACACATGGACAAAAGGCCTCACATTGAAAAGATGTGCATTTGAGTCTTGTATGAGTAGCTCAAACTATTACCTTGTTGTCTATGCAGGCCTGTGACATTCCTCATGCAATCTGTTTTCCCTTTTTGGTGTCATGTAAATATTATTGTACAGGTGTTCATTTACATCTTTTCTGTCCTAAACAAACAATTTTTTAAAAAACTATTAATATTGACTTGAATACTGATGACTAAGAACTGTCAACATTATTTTCCAAAGTTGAAAAAAAACTGTATTTTTTATTTCCATCATTATTTTATGAGTGTTCTAGTACAATTAAACAAGCAAATTGTGAATGTACCTTGTTAAGGATTGCTGGGCAAAGTTCAGTTAGAATTTATGGATCATGCTAACAAAAGAAAGAACATTTTTTAAAACATGAAAGAAGCCACTAGCAGTCTGTAATATTGTAAAAATACTGGATCTTTGGTGGACTTACAGATTTACCAAGCAGCATGTTAGACAATTTAAGACTCAGTCGGTTTAAGGAAGTAGATTCTTGCTATGCCAGTTCTGTTCAAACTGTCTAATGAACAAATTTTTCAGCTGCTTTGAAATTTGAACTGCCTGAGACTATTTGGATTGAAAGGACAATGAAAGGTGAAGCTTTCTTCCATGCTAGCTTAAATTCTATTGATTTCATTGATACATCTGTGGAGTCACATAAGGCACAGAATTTGCAGACTTATTATTAGTCTGAAAATAGATGGGGGAGAAAAAACATTTAAAATGCTCCCTGTTATGATTTTAATGCCAGTCATCAGTTTTGCTTGTTTTAAACGCCCCATTCTGCTATTTTATTTTATTTTTTTATTTTTTTTATTTTATTTATTTTTATTCATATTTATATCCCGGAGACTCAGGTGCTTACAGTTTTGGGATACAACCCAGTGTGCTCAGCAATAGCCTTCATTCCATTGTATATGCCTGCTTATTACTAAGCAGCATTTTTACAAAGTCAGCTTATTGCCCCAACAATCTTGGGTCCTCACTTTACCTACCCCAGAGGATGGAAGGCTGAGTCAACCTTGAGCCTGGTGGGATTCGAGCCTGCAATAATTACAGGCAGCTGGAGCTAAGTGCTAGGCTAAAAATATTAAGACCTAGCACTGCAATATAAGACCTACCAAAATAAGACCTAGCTCCAGTTCTTATGCACCTGGGCTATGGACCTAGAAAAAAATATAAGACAGTGTCTTAAATATTAACAGCCTGCATATGGAATATATTGATAAAACTTATTTTAAATCGGAAATTCATTCTAGATGAAAAGGAATGCAGTATTTTTGTCAGCTGAGATCTGTTTGTTTGATTGAATTAGAATGTACCCATCTTTCCATGCTGTGATGTATCAATATTTAACCAGAATGAGATTTGCAAGTTTTGTGGAAGAAATGGCATAAACAACCCAAATAATTTTACTGAAATTGAATGGCAAACTGCTTTATATTAATTGATGTGGGGGAAGAAGTGGCAGAACATAGGGGTGGAATTAAAAGTGGACTCAGCCTAGAATCCCTCACATAGGCAGAAGCAGACTGTCCAACCTCCGTTGAGTGCTGTTGACCCTTATTCTAAATCTAAGCAGGTACCATAAGAAGATTCTTGTGCATAGGCTGTAACAATAAATCATGTGTGGACCTGGTGTTTTGTGCCTGGCATTTGTGCAGTTTTCTGCCAAATACTGGCAGGGAAACAAGTGAGATATACTAAAAACAAGTCATTGTTTTTTTTAAAGTATCATGGAATCTTCTCAGTTAAAAGCTATCCTTGGACAAATGGCTGAACATTTCATGATTATCTTATTCCCAGCCTCCCTGATTCTATTAACATTTTAGTTTCTTCAACATTACTTACTTTCCGGATCCTTACCTAAGGGAAAGATTTATTATCTCATTTTTAAAAGGAAAGGCTTAAGGAATTCAAGCAATGGAAACACTTCCCTGAGCATTTTGCTCACCTTCTCCGTCCCAGCCCCCACTTTAAATGTCTTCATAATCTCAGTGAAAAAAGAAATTGGACTAGAATACCAGTTGCAGAATGTTTGATGAGAGAATTCAGCAAGAAATGACTGCACTGGATAAATTCCAAGGACCTCTATGATTTTTCAGGAAAAATAGACTTCTTCACTTCTTTTTACTTTGGCAGATTTTGAGCTTCAAGGAAGGAACTAAAACCAATAAAATTATAGAGTCCTCATTCTTGGCTTGCTTTTTAAGAATTAAGAACAGCACATTTAAATGTGAAAAATATTTAAATGTGAAAGTCGTATTAGATATGTCTGATGTTTAGTGAGAACCTAGAGTATGTTCACCAATGAAACCTATTAAAAACTGCCCAGTTTTATTTGATTCAAGCCCCCTCTTTCCTCAAATTGGGATTTTTGTAACTGTAACAACTTACTTTATTTAAGAAGAAAGATTAAAATATCGCTGCTGTTTTGGTTTGGGAAGATCCTTTCCTTTCCCACAGAGTAACAAAACATTTAGTGAGGAAACAAAACCAAAGATTTCACACAGGCTATTAAAAGAGATTAATGTATCCTGTTAGATTTCGCATGCGGAAGTTAGCATCTTTTGTGGCAAAAGAAGACCCAGAACAGCAGGGTTTTTTTTAGCTTCTGCAGGTGGTAAAAATAATCCTGTTTCATAGCTTGTTCCTTTAGTCAAGTAGGAGACAAACTAAGGCACAGGTTGGATCAGTTTATTTTAAATGCAAAGAACCAAAGAAGTAATCATTAACTTTTCACACCAGTCAACGAGGACATTGTCCGTAACATGTTTTGCTGGCATTTTGTGTTGTGAAAGAAGCTCATATTCGGTCTCTTCTTGAGGTGTGAAGGATCTAGTTCTGCAGCTGTCAACAGTGCTTCAGATCCTGTAAGAACAGAGCCCTGCATTTTTTTCAGGGTTCAAATTGCACTCTCACAGGCTCAGGAAAATGCATGTTTGAGTTGAGAAAGCAGCAGGAATCATAACATTTGGTTGTATCTTGTTGCCACCTCTACAATGGACCCTGAACTCAAATGTATACTGATAGCGGCATGCAGTTTGTCATGCACAAAATTGTTTATTCAGGTGCAAAACTTTGCATCCCCAGAGGAAATATAGAAGGACTGAAAGGCTCTTCTCTGTCACCCAATATGCTTGCAAGCAGAGTTTGTACTTACATAAATGAATCCTCTTGGATTCTCATTTGCCTGTTCATTGTAGCTCTTCAAACCTTCTCTGCATTTTCTCCTTAGGACTGATATAGCAGGTAATTTTAGCCAGAGAAATCCCATTTTGTTGAACAAATTCTTCATTTTGCTTTTAGATGTTTTCTCTTGTGGGGTCTCAAATTTCTTGGACCTCACCTCCTTGCCTTAAAATTCCTGGAAGTCTATCTGATAGCCTTATTTTACCCATCGCCTCCAGTTGTAAAAGTTTCTGTCAGACTGTAATGTTCAGTATGACAAATAGAGTATTTCTATTAGTAGTACCTAATTAATTATATTTTAACTTTAAATTCAAAATTAGTAGTAATTCACATAACAAGCATATGAGAGAAAGATAGGAGATATGTATCCACATTGCTGAGTCAGACCCACCTGATATAATTATTTTACTTATTTTAAATTTTTTGGAATCCTATTGACTGAAACACCAGTGATGTTAGATGTCTGTCTAATTTCAATAAAGTTTACATCATTGATTAACTTTGAGCTGCGATATTTATAATCTGATGCCCTCCAGTTGTTTTGTACAACAGTTCTTGCAATCAGTTGCTATTGGCTAAGACTAATGGAAATTTAACCAAAGCATCTGGAAGGCATCTGGTTATGTATCTTTCATCTAAAAGTACAGCCTACTGCCAATGGCTGCTTCTGTTTTTAATACCAATAACAGGACTACTGCAGTTAAGAAATCAGTTTTTGTTCCAAGACTCATCATCTTGCCTTAACTAAAATGTTGTATGTCATTTTCTTATAAAGATATTATTAACATGTAATTAAACTAGTAATGTTTTGAAAGAAATTAATTTTTGTGGGTTATATGTAAGAGCCACCATGTTAAGCATAATGTTAAAAGTACATTGGTGTTAAGCACCCTTCACATATGTGTTATGCTGGTATGTTAAGAGTATTTTGGTGCATTCATGACACAAAACCATTATATGAACTTTGTCTGTTTATGGACCCATCAATTAGGACTTGACTATATATGTGTTAGACATCTCTGGCTTATTCAACAAACAGTGGACTCTTGCCTCTTGAATTTAGCTCTGTTTTTACTTTAAAAGCTATAATGTGGTTTGTCTGGGTTTGGCTCTGTATCCTGTATAAATGCTGCTATTGTGTCCATGCCATGGTTTATGATTAAATATGTGTAAATCCAGCCAATTAGGGTATGGTTAAATGATTGTTTAACATGAAGTTTAAATCTTGCCATTATGTCATGAATCTGTGTGACAGGTTAATAAGACATTAATATCACTGTCATTTATTATTAGTTGTTT
The DNA here is from genome assembly GCA_009733165.1 of Naja naja. NCBI lineage: Eukaryota > Metazoa > Chordata > Lepidosauria > Squamata > Elapidae > Naja > Naja naja. The sequence goes on from CM019153.1 coordinate 26,991,607, forward strand.
TGTAATAGTAGAATTATTGCAGAAATTAAGATTTGCCACTTGTCTTTTAGTAACCACTACTTGAATTTGATTTGATGGCATATTGAACTTAATTATGTTGTGCTTATGGCCACATCATTATGAAGAAAGCAGATTATTATTGTCATATTTTATTTCTGAGACAACTGATAGAAGATGATGATTTGTTCCACTACTAGCCAAGCTGACAAAATTTGTTGGATGTCAAGGTGCAGAAACACAATGGAAGGGTTGGCATATTAATACCACTGCACACATTCATGTTGCTGAAGTCACCAATGAAGTTAATTAAGTTGTTATTATGGGTTTTATCTCAAGAGATGGCAACATTTGGTTGAGACCTGAGCTGCAATTCTAAGAAGGATCGAGTCTGGAGGACTGAAGGAAAATCCCAGAAGATGGGTGGTTATTGTTCTTATTATATTTATTATTCAGAATGTGAACACCCTACCCTGAAGGGAAGTGTGAATTAGAAAGTGCAAGTATGTGTGTGCATATGTATATATATGGATGTATGGATGTGTGTGTGAGTCTCCTTTTCTTGAAAATAAACAAGTTTGTTAATATTCCAAAATGACACTACGCAGCAGCTATAGCAAAGTTTTTAATGATGAAATGACAAAATACTGGAAAGGTGTTGTTGCACAATCATATTTGGTTTTCGTGCTGCCCAATCAATCAATTCCTCTATAAGTCTGTTCTTTGACTATCCATCCCTTAGAATTCATGTTGTCCTACTGATGGCTGAATTATTTCTTTTCTTGTTTAAAGAACCCTAGGAATCCTCCAGGCAGCCAATTAGCTGCAGAGAAATCACTCCTATCAGCAAAACAGAACTGTGAATTTTCAGCAGTTTTTGGAATTGGTGCTTTTGTATTGGTTCTATTTATATCAGAGTTCGATATGCAGCTGCTTATACAGGTGAAACTCGAAAAATTAGAATATCGTGCAAAAGTTCATTTATTTCAGTAATGTAACTTAAAAGGTGAAACTAATATATGAGATAGACTCATTACATGCAAAGCAAGATAGTCCAAGCCGTGATTTGTCATAATTGTGATGATTATGGCTTACAGCTCATGAAAACCCCAAATCCACAATCTCAGAAAATTAGAATATTACATGCAATCAATAAAACAAGGATTGTACATGGAACAATATCAGACCTCTGAAAAGTATAAGCATGCATATGTACTCAGTACTTGGTTTGGGCCCCTTTTGCAGCAATTACTGCCTCAATGTGACGTGGCATGGAAGCTATCAGCGTATGGCACTGCTGAGATGTTATGGAAGACCAGGATGCTTCAATAGCGGCCTTCAGCTCTTCTGCATTGTTCGGTCTCATGTCTCTCATCTTTCACTTGGCAATGCCCCATAGATTCTCTATGGGGTTCAGGTCAGGCAAGTTTGCTGGCCAATCAAGCACAGTAATCCCACAGTCATTGTGCTTTTGGCAGTGTGGGCAGGTGCCAAGTCCTGCTGGAAAATGAAGTCAGCATCCCCATAAAGCTCGTCTGCAGAAGAAAGCATGAAGTGCTCCAAAATCTCCTGGTAGACGGCTGCGTTGACCCTGGACTTAATGAAGCACAGTGGACCAACACCAGCAGATGACATGGCTCCCCAAATCAACACAGACTGTGGAAACTTCACACTGGACTTCAAGCATCTTGCAGTGTGTGCATCTCCATTCTTCCTCCATACTCTGGGACCTTGGTTTCCAAATGAGATGCAAAAGTTGCTCTCATCAGAAAAGAGGACTTTGGACCACTGAGCAACAGACCAGGTCTGTTTTTCTTTAGCCCAGGTAAGATGCTTCTGACGTTGTTTGTTGTTCAGGAGCGGCTTGACAAGAGGAATACGACATTTGAAGCCCATGTCCAAGATCCGTCTGTGTGTGGTGGCTCTTGATGCACTGACTCCAGCCTCAGTCCACTCCTTGTGAAAGTCCCCAACACTTTTGAATGGCCTTTTCCTGAAAATCCTCTCCAGGCTGAGGTCATCCCTGCTGCTTGTGCACCTTTTTCTTCCACACTTTTCCCTTCCTCATAACTTTCTATTAATGTGCTTTGATACAGCACTTTGGGAACATCCAGCTTCTTTTGCAATTACCTTTTGAGGCTTTCCCTCCTTATGGAGGGTGTCAATGATGGTTTTCTGCACAACTGTCAGGTCAGCAGTCTTTCCCATGATTGTGATTCCTACTGAACCAGACTGAGAGACCATTTAAAGGCTCAGGAACCCTTTGCAGGTGTTATTGCTTAATTAGCTGATTAGAGTGGACACTTTGAGCCTAGAATATTGCACCTTTTCACAATATTCTAATTTTCTGAGATTGTGGATTTGGGGTTTTCATGAGCTGTAAACCATAATCATCACAATTATGACAAATCATGGCTTGAACTATCTTGCTTTGCATGTAATGAGTCTTATCTCATATATTAGTTTCACCTTTTAAGTTGCATTACTGAAATAAATGAACTTTTGCATGATATTCTAATTTTTTGAGTTTCACCTGTATTTGACAAGTTTTTTAAAGGAAAAAAACTGACTGAAATATTCTGTTGGGTTGGCAAATAAAGATTGAAAATGTTAACACTCTATTTTGTAGGGGTAATTCACAGTATTTTTAAATAAATTGTACCTGGAAACACTTTTACATTTTCATGTGGATATGATCTCCAAAGATCTTTTTGCCTCTTGATGGGTAATTTTTTTTAAATAGAAATTTAAAGACCAAATCTAGAATTATCTTTATTTCTGATTTATAACAGTTGGCCGTATTGTTTCAAACATTAGACAGATGCATTTTGGCTAATTCCATTTTCAGTACTAAAACAGGCAGCTTTAAGATCTGTTTGATTACAGATACCAAAATTAAATAAAGTATTCAACCAGACTGTAATGGATATATGTAGGGGGATGGACAGACAAGAGAAAATTGCCTTATTGTATCACAAATCTCACTGTTTGCATACTTGCCTGTGATATTGCAGCACAAATTCAAAATGGTGGAGGTTGTATCATAACATCTTGATACACTTGAGGGGTCATCATAGTTTAGAAGGGCACCTTTGATTCAGTGATAAGAGAATTAATTGAAAGCTGATTTTTGTTTTTAAACGATACAATAGTTCAGGTTCAAAATGGAACGCAGGGTGAGTCTTTGACAATGAGCTGAAATGTCTAGGTAAAACTATAAGCGTCAAAAAGAATAGTTAAATTTATTATTTATTGTTTTAGGTAAGGAACTGTAAAAGCAGGTTAAAATACCTGGTATTGAATCGGAACCAGAAAACAGTTTTTCACTCCATTTTGCTCTCTGCAACGTTGTCTCCTAATAAAATCTGAGTCAGTTCTTTTAATTCACACTTGTGTGAACCATGATTAGCTGGTACTTTGTGCCTATATTTTTTTTGTTATTTAAATAGGGAACATCAAAGCTGCAGATAGGGGGAGTAAATAGTTGTAAACAGGCATTAGCCAGAAAACAGCAAAGGTAATTTCTTTCAATCATTTCAATTGACCCACTTACATTTTTGTGCATAATACCTCATGCACACATTTTAAATAGCATAGTCTGTGTTGAACATCTGGAAATGAATGCCACCTGTGTTTTCAAAGAGACTGCTTACAGAAAGAGCTAATACATATTAGAGAAATACATTTTAAAAGTACTGGGCCTGTACAGAAAGTTAAAAGGTATTTTTAAATGGCCTTATTGTCACATGACTCACATCCCATAATGACATTTGCTATCATCTAAAAAATGTCTGGATTAGTTCAACTGATTTTTTTTTCTAGACTAGTTGATTTTTTTGCACCTTCAATGTATTACATAGAGTTTCTGTACCACATCTTTGGGTGTTCTAATTCAGTGTTTCTCAACTTCAGCAAATAAAAAACATTTGAACCAATTCCCAGAATTGCCCAGCCAGGATCAACACATTTTAAAGTTGTTCAAGCCAAGGAACATTTTAAGGTTGAGGCCCCAACCCCTGGGCTGTGGCCCACTACCAGTCCCCCTATTTGAAATTGGGCAGCACATGTGCACACAGCTCAACTTGGGCATGACGGGCTGGTGAGCACTCACACACATGCCAGCCTGCCACTCATGCAAGAGCTGTGCACATGTGTCAGTCCACCATTTGCGTGGCCCAGTTTCCCTCTCCCCCCTGCCCCAAGCCTGGCTGCCAACCTGAAAAGATTGGGGACATGGAAGCACAAAACTTTTAGTGCACTGGGTCTTGGAGTAGCAATTTAAGTCAGAAAGTTGGTGTGTTAAATTCCACAATTAATCCATCCACAATACACTTATCTGTGCTGGAGTACCATAGTTCTTTTTAAACTCTTTTCTCCAAAATCTTTTTAACTGTATATGCTTCTGTATAAAAGCATTTTATTGCCAATTAATTTCTTTTCCTATACTAACCCAGATAAGCTCCTACTTTTTAAGCCTTATTAAATTATGCTAATAAACCCAAAGTCATTAAATTTACTTAATAATTCTTTATTTAAATAATGTAATGATTATTAAAATTAATAAGATAAAATAAATTTATTAAAACAATTTAATAAAACAATTCACCAATTTAAATTGTATAACAATTGAAGAATCTCTAAGTATCTAGACTTCAGAGAATCCAAACAAAATGTTTAATTTAATTAATATATTACAATAATTCCAGTTTTCAGGAGAGATTTGTATAAGTACTATACTCTAGATTCAGTGGAGTTGACTTGCTTCCTCCAGTATTGAGAACTCTGCTAAAGAAAGATCTTAATTCATAAAAATAATTAAATACCCTCCAGCAGTTCTGAGATAAAACATGCTAATTGCAAATCAGTAGTGAAATAGTAACTTCATTCATTAAGAATCTGCTAATTGGCAATTAAGTAACTGAACAAAGATTTTTAAATTAAAAGTTAAAGCTTTTAGTATGTCATTCCTTGAGGGAAATAATAAGTGGCATAAATAATGAATAAGCAAAGAGTTATATTTTGTTATTCAGCAAAGCTGGAACAGGCCTTCAAAGACAGGAACTTGGAGAGCAGTATACCATGAGTACATTATGTGCTCCTCCTCTCTTTCCATGGCTTTGTCTCATGACTCTTGATTTGAAGTAGGCCAGAATGCCCTTGATGAACTCTGAGTTAGTGTCTATTTTTCATTAACATTAACAATCTTAATAAGGTACAGAACAATTCAAGAAGGGCAAATAAGGAGCATGTGCTCACTGTAATAGCAGCTTCATATATTCTGAATATCTAGTGAACATGATAATTTTTATTCTTTTTATTAGCCCACTGTTACTATTTTATAAATAACTCCAACTGGTGAACATATCTGATACTTCTTCCTCTTCCTATTTTCTCCCAAAACAACCAGCTCTCTCAGCTGGGCGGAAAGATAGTAAGTCATCTAGCTGGCTTTCATTCTTAAGGTGTGAGTAGAACTCACAAACTCCTGGTTTCTATCCTGGTGCCTTAACCACTAGACCAAGCTACTTCTTTAAATATAGTATCTGCTTTAGATTATAATTGATTATATAACAATTTAGAATTGTTATATAGTACTAAACTTATTCTTAACTGCATTGGGATTAGATTCTTATTTTGCCTGATCAACATTTAACTGTTATTGTCCTTAAGAACTTATCAGTTGCTTTTTAGTAAAAGTTATCAGAAATGTTAAGGAGCCAGACCAATAAAATTAATTTAAACCTTGAAAAAACGTCTACATAAATCATGGCATAGCAAAAGCAAATTCAGTACTGGTATATTTTACTTGGCTTATTTATATTACTATTGTGTTGTTATTACATTTACATTATTATTATATTGTTATCCATCATAGCAATGGAATGCTAGCATTTGATCAAGGTTCAGCTCATATATATGCACTTTAACCAGCATTTCTTTGGTGGTGGTGTTGTCATTGAAAGAATAACTTGGCATTCAACAGATGTTTTCTACTTAGGTGCAGAGCACCTAATAGATGAAATGGGGGAAATAGGAGTGGGGAATCCTGGCATTGTTATATGTTAGCCAATATGTAAATAAGCTCATGATTGAGCTATTTACAATTACTGATTTATTTCAAAAAACTCATTTCTACTGGGTCACTACAAATCTCATATCTTCTATCTATGTACTGAAATCACAAGTCATTTGAATTTTTCCCACACCATTAAGACAAAGAGCTTATACCCATCCACTCATATGACTGTAATGCAAACGTGCATTTCCACAACATATACCATTACGGTTAACAGGAATATTGAAAGAATGTTAAATTGTGAGGTTTGGAATGGGTGTTGTTGGAAAGTGCAATGTTTGAATGTACTCTCCCACTAACATCTTTATTTCCTATTCTAATCGTCAAATTCTGGGCACTGCATTTTAGGAATAAATTAGAAAAGTTGGAGCAGGTATAAGAGAAGGCTATAAGGATACACAGGGGACTGCAAACAGTCTTATGAGAAGCAATTCAGTATCTTCTGTCCTTGAGAAAAGATTACTGAAAAGGTATATGACATGTTTTCCAAGCACCTGAAGAAGCATAACAAAAAAGAAGGCAATCTCTCTTGAAGCAAAGTGCAGGCGATGCAGTGATAACCTTGTGTTGAACAAATTGACAGTGGTACCAGTTATACAGGGAGATGAGCTCTCCTTCACTGTGCTGAAAAAAATTGGCTGCCAGTTACTAGCTGTGGATGCTTTAAATGGGATTCCTACCCTAAACAGAAAAGTGGTCAATAAATTCAGTGGTGGCTGCTAACTCTGATTGTAGGACTCAAATGTTAACATAATGTTGCCTGGAGGAATTCATTCACAATTTGATTGTGGGCCTCTCAAGAAAATATCAGTGGACATTCAATAACTTTCATTTATAGGCTAATAGCTTTCAACAGTCAATTGTTCATAGAATTAAAGAAGAAAAAAAAGAACATTTCCCAACAACTGCCTACAGTCTTGCTCAGCAGCTATTCTTTTTCACTCCTTTTTCTTTTTTGAATTAGCAAAGTTTTAACACTACCTATATGTTGATTCATTAAGTCTGGTGCACTAGACCATAGATAATGGTTTAGATTGCAGTGACTGGATTCACACAGTCTGCTAAACAAGAGCCAAACCACAGCATGATTTAATGTGAGCTTTGAACCAATGGTGATGCCTAATAAAATATTTTTTTCTTGGAGTGATTAATCACTGTTTCTCTAGTGCAGTTGTCTCCTTATATCCCATTCCTCATGTATTATTGATTATGTGCACAAGTAAACTATTGAAGTATACCTACTGGGGCTGGAAACTGTCAAACATTGTTATCAATTGCACAAAAACAGGACAAAAACAGCCATACCCCTTTCTAGAGTTTTAGCTCAGAAAGAAATTGGTAAGTGCATATTAGGAGAAAACTGTGTTGGGATAGATTATTGCGAGCAGGCCATCATATTTCAATTGCTTGTCTTTCTGATGACCATCCAGAGTGATTTTACTAGCTTTAATGTTAATGTCATGTACTGAATAACACATGGTATATACTTCTTGAACCTTGGACATTCTTGATTATAACCAGGAGTCTCCAAACTTGACAGCTTTAAGACTTGTGAACTTCAACTTGCAGAATTCCTCAGCCAGAATGACTATTATAGCCAGACCCTGATTATAACCAATATCTTGTATCAAAATAAATGGAGAATTATAAATGCAAATATATAAATTGAAAAATGCATACTTAAAAAAATGTTTCATCCCTCCCCTCAAAAATAAATCATTTTTTCCCAGATATACCCAGAGATTGCCTGAAGAAGGTGTTTACTTTTGCCAGCAGTAACTTCCCTGTTGGGTGACCTTAGTTGTTTGCAGGAGAACCATATATTTTCTTATTTCAATAAAGTACTTGTTTTGTTTTCTCAGTGAAAGATAGTTTGAAAAGAGAATGACTCTAAAATAATTTATTTACTTATAGCACATTAGATTGGGAAGAAAATGGCAATACTGAAAATTTTTGACACCAAAAGATCATACGAAATTATGATCAGAGCACCTTTATTATTTATTTAGATTTAGGGCTGGCTTGCTGTTCTAATCCATGGAGATTTATGGCAGATTACAAACCCTCTCCAGTAAGAGGATTAAAAACAATACATCAAAATAACAAAAATGAAGCAAGAGATTATAGTTACAGTAAACTTTATATCAAAGGAATTAACCAGTATCGACACATGCTGTAGCAGAGGATTTCCACCCCAAATCATCTGGAATAGCCAAATATTAATGGCTATTCTAGAATATGTACAAAGAAGAAACTAGTTTATTTAGTTGTTTGGGGAGTGGGAAAAAATGCTATTACAAAGAAAGAAAGAAGGACACAGCTGGTCTCCAATATCCCTCTGATGACATTATTTTCTTAAGGGACTCCAAGAGAGACCACTCTTCCAGTCTTATTGGGTGGGCAGAAATGACAAGATTAGGCCATCTCAAACACATCACATCCTATGTCATACATCATAAATGATAACCAGCACCTTGAATTTCACCTGCACAGTGTAGCTCCTGAAGCAGAGATATTACATGAAAGGCCTCCTGGTGCCCATCAGTAATTGGGTTGTGGCATACTATAGCAGTTAAAGTTTCTAAGTGATCTTCAGAGGCAGCCCAAGAGAATTGTTCAGTTGCAGTCTACCTGGCCCTAAATTGTAGCTGGCGACTTGGCAAAATTGCCCACCAAGGTTCCACAAAGCTCCTCAAGTATCTTCTGAAAGCCAATCAGATTCATTAGAGGGTGGACAATTTATTCCCCTTTGCAGATGATCAGATGTTGCTGATCTTCTCCATAGCATCAGGCATTGATCAGACCATGACAAAGGAGACATTACTGTCTCCCACACTCAATCATATCACATTTGTCTGAGACAAAAAACAGATCCAATGTGTAGCCTCCCGCTATTATGACTTGTGACATGCCTGTGATTATCATGATGGTCATGAACTCACATTGGCCTTCATTCCCTTCATGTATCTGGATAGTTCCATCAGTTTTCCAGAAGTGAGGTTGAACAGCCCACTGAGGAATGCCATTGTGCAGCAGGTGGGATGGTACAATGGCAGCACCAGTGCCCACTTTTCCCTGGGACTTAATTTTATAAGTAAGAGATTATGCCTGGATAGCCATGGAAGGGCACCTCTAGTCCCTAGTAGAGTCTTTTGTATGATAATAGACTTTCCATCTTCACCACTTTGAGCTCAGGGCTGATGACATATCCAAATCCTGGATAGGCATATTCCATATTTTCAATCAGCTAAATCTCAGGGATACAGATAGAGCAGGCTTACTTTCTCAGTCATTAATTACAATTAAATCATGAACATCAGAGAACTTGGCAGCCTGGCTCTTGAGGTGAGACTGGGATCAGGGAGCTAAAAGATGAAATTAGGCTCAGATACACAGCCCCCACTTCCTACTCTCTGCCTCCTACCTCATAGCTCCCCCTGGTCATCATGATCTTTACTTCAATGCCTTTCTGAGCTTCCCCTGCCTTGAGTTAGTCTCCACAATGCCAAAGTAAGTCTTCACCATTATGCCATTTTTAACTGGGAAATACAATATCAAAAGTATTTTTTAAATTTCAGCTTAGTTTTAAAAACAGAACTGAACCAGTACTTCCCACCAAAATCCCAGAGTAGGGAGACCACAAAAAGTCACATGCATGATACATGTCCACTTAATCTTACCATTCCTACAGCCCTCACTATCTCCTAAAACATTGCAGTTAAATTACTGTCCAATCCTGCCATAAATTCTGGTTTGCAAATCACAATGGTCAGCTTTATGTAATACAATAACACTAAACCAGAGAAACCATAATTATTGGTTGAAATCAGAGTTGGTATTCAGCAGGTTCTGACCAGTTCTGGAGAACTGGTAGTGGAAATTTTGAGTAATTCGGAGAACTGGCAAATACCACCTCTGACTGGCCCTTCCCCCATCTATTCTCTGCCTTCCGAACCCCAGCTGATCGGCTGGTTTTCTTTTGTTGCCCTGCAAGGAGAACAGAGCTGGAAAGCAGGTTAGTGGGGTGGGGAAGGAATGGGGATTTTGCAGTAACCTTCCCCCAGGAGTGGGGTGGGAATGGAGATTTTACAGTATCCTTCCCTGCCACGCCCACCATGCCATAGCATGCCCATCAAGCCACGCCCACAGAACTGGTAGTAAAAAAAATGGAATCCCACCACTGGTTGAAATGATACTATAAAATGTTCAGTTGTTTTACTTTTCCCCTTGTGTCTTCCTATGACTTTCAGTAGGTTGTTGCTAGCTGAATGAAGTGTTCAACTATAAACTCATGTTAGGATTAAGTTACTCACCTAAACAAATATGCATATGTAATAGACTTTTTAAATTGATAGCCCAACAGTTTTTATGATTGCTCTCTCTATCTGTTACTTCTTGCTGTTTTGCTTGTGGGTGCTGTTTTGTAAACAAGAAGAATTCCACTTTCCCAAAATAGGTTTAGAAGGGAGGGGGAAGAATATTGAGGGGGGGTGTAAATATATATTTATTTATTTTCAGGGATGAAAACTAATGTGTAACAGCAGGCACTGCTACACAAACTAGCTATTCTGCTAGTCCTTAAATACTCATTACATCCTATACTTAACCAAGAACTATCCATTCTATAATAATTTCAGAATGTTTTAAACTTAAATACATGTATAGCTAATAACTGTCAATAGTTCAAGAGAGTATTTTCTTAAAATTACTTAAGATGCTGATCAGGAGGAATGCAAATTCAAATTAGGTTTAGGTAAAATAAAACTCGAGGCAACGTCTTTATTGTACGCATAAATAAGCTGCCATTCGTAGACAAAATTGCTTAGCTGGCCTCATATTTCTGCAAAGTCTGACTATTGTGTTAATAGAGATGGTGTAAATATCTATGTTTAGCAGAACACTTGAGTAATGAAAATTAGAGGATTATAGGAGAGTGAGATTAACTGTCTAGACAACTCTCCCACTCTTTAATAATTTCATTCTGGGCATACCAAATTTGTATGGTTAATTAAAATTAAGCTTTATATTTGATTGCATAGTACATTGATTTTCTGCTTTTCCAAGACTTCCTTTCAGTGTCATGGTATTGTAAAAAAAAAAAGTAAAGAAAGAATGACCATGGAAGTTCTTCTCATTTATTTAAAATAAATGCTTGCTTGTCTACTTGTCTTTCCGTATTCTACTTTGCTTTTATGCTGTAGTGCATTTAAGATATCTTGTGGAAATTTGCAGTGGGTAACAAATGCCATTACTCAAATCTGTCTGTTCTTACAATACTAACAGAAATAACCAAGTTTAAAAAGACTTGTAAAAGTAGAGAATTCTATATTAGCTCAGAATTGCATTTTGCTAGCTGCTGCTATATAAAACCAATGAAATTAATGTTAAGACTGATTGTATAATGTATTTTAACACTGTCAGCTGTAGAGTTCCTTTAAAAGGAAATTAAATCCTATATGTCAGTTAGTTACAGAAATTGTGCTGGATGAGAGAAAAATATTGAATCAAATGTTTTCCTTTCCATATGAATGTCTGAAAGAGGTCCACAAACAGAACATGAGCACCAAAATGTTCTTGTTTCCAACTGTTGAAAGGCTTACTATCTGATATTAGAGGTACTATATGGCCATGCAATTAGTGGATATTGATAACCTTCATGAATTCATTTAATCATTGTTTAAAGCTATGCTAAGTTAATGGCTAATACTGACTCTTATGATGGTGAACTCCATAATTTAATAAAGTACTGTGTAGCAAACTCCCTTTTATCTTTCTTGTGCCTTTGACCATCCAGCTCATGGGATGACTTTGAATTTTCATAAGGATTCTGAATTGAGAATGAGTAAATAGTTTATTCCAGTTTTTGAAGGAGACGGGTTGTTTTAACCAGCTGATTTATGTCATGAAGCATAGATGAGTAAGTTCAGTATATCTGTGCCACATAATATTACCTGCTACTATTTAACCCTAAGGCCCAAAATAAATTAATATATGTAAACAAAATGTTTATACAGGAAATGTTATGATAACAGTTATAAATATAACATAGTAAGTACTGAGTTCACAGTGTAGCAATTGCTATAAACAAGCACATACTTTTTAATGGTCACATTAATATCTTTTTTACTAAAATGCCTAAATATCTGAACAGTTATCCACAGTTGCACATTTATGTGCATTGAAAATTATGTGTTACCACCCCCCCACAGTATATATTAACCAGCAATTTTTATTATCAGAAGAGAAAATGACCATAGATTTTTATTTCCAGATTCCTAGATCAGCAGTCCCCAATATTTCCATCTTGACAGCCCAGTGGGGGTGGGGAAAGGCAGGTACATGCACAGCTTCATTTGCAAGTGAAGCTGCACATGTGTGCACGCTCTCCAACCACTTGTTCCAAATGGACCATGGCCCCGTAATGGGCCACAACCCAAGGGTTGGGGACGTCTGTCCTAGATCATTAGTTTAAACTAGAGGAACTCATATTAAAATATTCATTCAGGTAAGCTCATAGGACGATCATATGTAGGCAATCTCAGTTAATTTGATGGGTTTTCTAATAAAATGTGGAAAATGAAGAATGAAATAATTATATATGTTATTCTTAGATTCTATGATGACCCGGAATGTAACACAAACATAACAAAATCCAAAACGTAACTAAATGTCCTTTAATGCCTTCCACTTGGCCCCACTGTTCAATAATTCTCAGTTGGAGATAAAACGTTCTCAAAAATAAAAAGAAAGCAATACAGTCTGAACTTAATGGACACATAGAGGTAAAATAAAAAACCAAACAAACTACAATGACGAAATTTCCACAACAGAACAGGATAAGTAATTACCAAATTCAAGGAGATAACAAGGCACAGTCTGTTGGAAGGACACCAACCAAGATAACTTCAGCCCAAAATAAAACACACTTTGCTTCTGGCAACGCTTATATACTAGTCTTCCCTGGCTGCAACCAATGAGGAGGATCATGGCCGCTTCCTCTCTCATAAGCCAAGTTGTTTCCTTCTTCGTTCCTCCCTGCATGTCCTAGGATGCAGAGGGGATGGGCCTGGTTCTTCCTCTGACTGCCCAGCCAGCTTCTGCCCTTCCCCAGCCTCCAGAGCCATGTTGGCTGTTCCTCCTCTCCCTCAGAGTCCAACTCTACCAAGGACATGACAGATTCTTGGAAGAAGGATGAAATGTAAATAAATGAATATATTGTTTAATGATGGCTGCATCAATATTATAAAGTGTATTCCAGGAATAAATGATACTACACGAAATATAAAAATGACTATGTATAAATAATTAGTAGTCATAAAATTCAACAGTGATAAGTATGTCTATATAACACCTTGAAATTACAGCATTATCCATTCTACTTACAAATAAATTCCAGTCAATTTGGTGGAATTGCACTCTAGCAAATGAACATAGATTATACCCATAGATATTTACAGACACCCCACACCACTTGATTTTAGTAAAATATTCAGACATCAATAGTAATATTAATAAACCTTGCTGATAATTTCTATTATTATCTTGTCATGAAATGTTCAAATTATTTCACATGGGTGTAGTTGTCATCTTTGTTACAGAAATCTTTCAAGGTATCTAACAGTATTATCACTCTGCTATAAATGGAGTGGGAATTTCAAAATCTGATGTGAGATTGAAGCTTAGTTTAGGCCATCTAAAAACATCATGGCTAAGATACAGATTGAACATTGCACTGGCCAATTTGATTTGGAAAAGTTAAGCAGAGTTGGACTTTGTTAAATTTTAAATGAAAGATCACTAGGAAATCCTCGGGCTTGAAAGAACATTGTGAAAGAAAATAGTGGCGATCTACTTTTTGGCAACCCACTTCTTAGCATGGATGTAAGCAGCAGGCGACCAACTATTTGTTGCTTTAGTTTCTACTGAACTTGGGACTTTTTGATCCACAGCCTATCACAGTGGCCTTTAAACTGAGGATAATTATCTCCTCCACCCCCCAAGAACTTGTGCAAAACAACAGAATATTTTTTGTGGGGAGAATCTCAAAAGGTGCTTTTCTAAAAGGCAACTGGACTGTTTTTTTATTGAGGAAGAAAAACAAAACATTTCGCTTCTCATCCAACAAGCTTCATCAGACTGGATGGTGGGAAGAATGGAAGGATAGGTTTTGACCAGAAGGGGAGGGATAGAAGGATTGTATTTTTTTTTTTGCAGTCATCTGGTCGTTAGCACCCCCCCTGAGAGCTCATGAGGTCAGTTGGAGGTTTATCTGTACGCTCAGGGTCACCTGAATCACACTGTAAGTGGTTGTGGAATCTTGGAATTGCTGAAAGGGCTGTGTTGTAGACTGAAGATAGGTCCTGTCTTATCTCTCCTCCTGATAATATTGATAGAAAGCTGCTCAATTTAAATGGCCTCTTTTACTCCTCTTTAAAATCCATCCCCCCACCATCCAGTCTCAATGGTCAGTTCCTTTCCTTCCATTCCTCCATTCCTGCCATCATAACTGGTGAAGCTTCTTGGATGAGAAGTGAAACATTTTGTTCTTCCTCCTCAAGGAAAAAACAGTCCAGTTGCCTTTTGAAAAAGCACCTTTGAGACAATTATGACCTGGATGACTGAGAATCTCCACAGGTTTGTGAGAAGAATGACCTTAATGGACACTGATAAAAAGAGTAATCAGGTCAAACAATTAAAGAACCATGGTCTATCACATGATGGCAAACTTTTTTTGGCACCGAGTGCCCAAAGCATGTGCGCGTCCACCCCAAAAATGCAATGCGTGCGTGTCCCCCATGCATGTGCTCCGGCCTCTGCATATGCGTGTCAGGTTTCCAAGTAATGAAATCCACGTTAAAAGAAAAATAACGAAGTCCATCTTCCCACATGCCCCCCTGCGCATGTGCAGCAAAGACCCAAAGACCAGCTGACTGGAGGGAGGCGCGCGTGCATGCTTGGTGGAGCTGAGCTGGCAGAGCTGAGCTGGGGCGTTGGCTTGCATGCCTGCAGAGAGGGCTCTGGGTGCCACCTAGGTTCTCCATCACGGGTCTATCGCTTACCAACTGTGTATTCTTATGGATATAGATGATGTTGTTTTCATGCTCACAATGCGTAGAGTTTGGCTTTGACCATCTCAGGTAGGATCTAGCATTATGACTGCACTTTGTCTTGTTATATTACTATAGAGGAAAGGCAGAATCTTGGAGCAGAGTGAAAAGGTGCATCACCCTAGATCCTTATGTAGCTATAAATGAACTAAGCCAGGTACTGATTGTTAGTTGAGAAGATTCCTATGCGTAGGCTTTTAGCAACAAATCAGCATAAAAAGTATGGACCTTATCTTTTGTGCCTGATAATTACCATGCCAATTTATATCCAGTTTCTTTTGTTTTCTGAACAGAGGCTAACCTCAACCACAGGAGGCACTCAGCATTTATCCCGTGATTTGAAATGCTGACACTATGGCACTCACTGAAAGCAGGGATTCCTTTATACAACAGATTGTGCATAGCTTCACAGCAACAGAGTAGACTGTCCATATTAGGTCATAATCAGGACAAATCAAAAATCCCAACTCCAGAGTCAGGAAGCAAGGAACCTACCAGCCGCTGATTTTTTACTTCCTCCTTGCAGTCTTGCTGTGAAATTGAAACCAAACTCACTCAATCAGTGCTGAATTTAGTTGCCATGACAGCCGATATGTCACAGAGGAGGCTTGTGTGATAATACTTCCTGCCTCATTATTAGATGCAGATAAAAGTCTGTTTCACACTAGATGCTAATACAAAGTACACAGTGCAATGTTGCATGTTGGACAATATAGATAAAAACATAATTTACTAAATAAATGGCAATATACAGACATAATCCTTTCAGTAGGTAATAAAACTTTGCAAGGAAAGCTTTTGTATTACACTTCCAATTCTCTCAAGATGTCATAGTTCTGTTTGCTGCAGATAACAGAAAGAAGTATTGTGTAGTGGTGATGTCCATTGATACTTGGTTCTGGATTGACAAAAAATAGTGAAGAGATTTCTTATTGTGAGGGGTTCTTGGTGCTCTTTGAGCTTGACTGTTTTCTGGCAGACATTTCATTATCTAAATTAGGTAACATCATTGGTACTGATGATGTTACCTAATTTGGGTAAAGAAATGTCTGGAAGAAAACAACCAAGATCAGAGGACCAAAGACCCTTCTTTTCAACCCTGAGCTACAAATATTCTCCTTTATTGGCACTTCTTGTTTTAAGAATTGGTCAGTTCTAGCTTTAACCCAGTGCTTCCCAAGCATGGGTAAATTGCCCCAAATTAAAAGTGTTTTTTTGTAGAAGTTTTTCCTTTGAGTAATGCCCATCACACCAGGGACATTTAAATTTAAAGTAGGAGACCATGAGTTCAGGTTCTGCCTTAGCCATGAAAGGCAATTGGGTGACTTTGAGTTAGTCACTCTCTCTCAATGTAATCCACTTCGCGGGGGGGGTGTAGTGGGGAAAACAGGTGAGGAAATCTGTATTGGAACATCACCTTGAGTTACTTGCAAAAATTATAAAGGCAGGATACAAATAAATAAATATAACTGGCTTAGGTTGCCATATGTATCAAAATATATTTGGAAATCTTAATTAGCATTCTTAATATCCATTTTAAGTTATCTTGGTTAAGTCAAAAATGATGAAATTACTAATGATACTATTGAAATGACATAAAGTTCATTCAGTGATGACATTTTTATAAAACAGGTCATCTTTAAGATGTGACTGGTCCTTGAAGTTTGATAAGACAATTTTTGGAGTTCCTTATCATTTATTGTGTCACTTCTGTGAGGGACTTGATTCTTCTGAGTGGCAGAGGTTATCAATTGCTCTGTAAGTCTCTGCCTTCATCATTTCGCTCTGTAGCTCCTATATAGAACAACAGTTGTTTTCTCCCCATCTTGGCCCACACAGTGCTTTAGTCATGCCTGAAGGCCTTGTCCTCTACCCTAGTGAACAAGGCCTCCTTTATTCAAGTGTATAACAAGTTTTTAGCTTTTTTCTTTAATGGCACCATGTAAAAACAACAACCCACAGTCTAGCCTAGCTGATTCCTTTTTTAAGTTTCAAACACTCTCCTTTCTAACATGGTATGTTAAAATTGTAAATGAAATGGCTGAGATAATTTTTTAGAGAAATAATCTAGTATAAGACGATTCAGTGTGGCAATGTACATAAAAAGGAACACATTTCTAGTTTTGAAGCTGGGGTAAGTCTGTCAAAGAGGACCTTGTTTTATTCCTACAGTGTAGCCAGAGAATTCGATGGTGGGATTTTGCTCCCTTATTAAGAGATTCCTTTGAGGGTGTGTCCTGCAGAAGAAGATGGCTCTATTCCCATTCCATCTTCACTCTGCTTTGGAGAATATATCAGCTAAACCAAGCTGTCCATTTGACCAGTCGAGCTTCCAAGCTCTAGATTTTTTTTTCTTATTTCATGCCTTAAAAAGTGTAGGCTTTTCTCCAGTGAGCTGCTCCGAGCATCCAGACAGTGGGATGTGCTTAGTCTCTCCGTTGTTGATAGGCTGGGCTTTACTGAAGGACGTTGTTACTCCACCTCCTCTCCTCCCGTACGTCCCCCGGTTTAGCTCAGCCTTCTGTTCGGATAGGCAGCTTTTCCTTTGGTCGGAGCAGGAATAATCTCACGGCATTTTCTCTTCTCAGTTGGATTCTTTCTCAAATTTCCTCACAGCTTCAATTTGGCTTCTAAATTGTTCCGCTGTTGTATCAGACCCGACTGCACTTTTTTCTGCAGTGGGAAGGCGCTGCTGGCTTTAGCCACTTTCGGCGGTTTTGGGGGGGAGGCTTCAGTTTCGATTCTCCCTTTCTCCCAGCCTTAGTTTCGTTTTCCCCTACTTGCCTTCTTCTTTACTGCCGCCAATATGCCCCTCTCTTATTGAGGGATACCTCAGATTCTGCGAATCCTCCCCACTGAACGCTGGGGATAGAGGCGCAGGAGTCCCGATTCCCCCATTTCTGCTGCTCTCACTTAAAATGCCCAGTGCGGGGGCGGCAGTGCTGTGCTGGCGCCAAGGAGCGTTTGCCGCCGTTTTTGCTCCTTGGGGGAAGTGGCGGCTTGCAAGTGCGCCCTTCCCATCGCTCAGGGCGTGCCCACGAGGCTTCATGAGGGCCCTGCCTGGATTTGTTCCAGTTCCCTGTGAGAGGATTAATTCCTTCTGTTCTTCTGCCCCCGCCAGACTCTCTTTTGTATAAGGGACCAAGGTTAGTCTTGCCCTCTCTGCAAAACATTGTTTTTGTCTTAGTGAGCTCTGCATTGTTGGCACTCTCACAGGTGTGTTTTTTTCTGCCAAAATATTGTGGTAATTATTACCTTGTTATATATTAGCACAGCAATATATTATCAACTAATCCCCAGGCCTGGGCCTGCGGGAGCTGTTGACAAGGGCCAAAATCTATTCTTCTGCCCTATAACTGAGTTCTCAATTTGGCTTGCATTGATTTCCTTTTTGAGGCTCTCTCTCTCTCTCACCCTGATCCACACTAATTATTTCTATCTGTAGTGTGGGTGTCTCACCATTCTGAATAATAGCAATAATTGTAATACATATTGCTTCATTCAGGAACCTCTATACAATTTCAAAAGGGAGTGTCCTTTTGGGGTGCCTGGCCCAGCTGCTGGAGCGGGACCCCGACGTGCCAACCGTCCAGGCGGCTGCCAATCTTATTCTATTATTATATCAATTTTTCTGAGACAGGAAATGGCAAGTAGGGGTGGCAACAAAACACGTGGCCCAGACAAATCTGATAGGCCTAAAGGCCTATGTAAGGCAGCTCAAAGGATGCATCCAGATGCCAGAAGGCTGGAAAACAGATCCAAAAGAATACCAAGGCTTCCAAGGAATCAGTTCACTTCCTGGACCCTACCCCGTCTCCCCTAGACCTTTACACCCCTCCACATCTCCCAGACCCAGCCCTTCGTCATATCAAGCACCGTCCCTCAAGGAGGGCACCGGAAGCAACCTTCACCCCTATGGCGGCTGGATTGCGCCAGGAAGAATTCTTCCCAGAGGAGGTTCCTGAAACCATGAAGACGTGGATGGAAATGGCGATTTCCAGGGAATGCGGCAGGGGTTCAGCAGTCTCTTGCAGCCAGACAAACACTCAGATCTGAAGGGGACTCACACTCAGTGAGGTCTTCAGTCAGAGCAGCCTCGGTCGTTTCCCAGGTATCTCAATTTAGAGGTTTTCATCCTCATTTCAATCAGGATCAGGAAGAGGGGAAGAAGTGGACCCCTCGCTCAGATTGACTTGGTCTCTGTTCAGCAGAGTGAGGACCCCTTGGGCTCCCAGCCACGGAAAGAGGATGTCTGATGACGAGGACGTAAACCGGACCAACCAACTTTCATGAGCCTCTTCCAACCACAGTTGTTCAAGTCCCTTCTTTCCAAGGCAAAACCACAGCCCGCATTCGAAGCCCCCTCAGTTCCACATCCTACAGATTCTGAGGATGAGGAGGATCTGGTCTTCTCTCAGCCAGTTAACGAGGAGGATGTTATTCCGGTCCCCAAAATGTTTTCGGACCTCCTCCACAAACACTGGTTGTCAGCAACATCTTTCCCGGCCCCTTCAAATTTTGATAAAAAAATTTTCAATCTGGATCCAGAATTTGCTAACAATTTGGGCACCCCCGAGGTCGATGATCCGGTGGTAGCCCTGGCCTCCTCTTCCACTGTTCCCACTGAGGCGGAGGATGCCCAAAGACAGCTGATAAGAAGGCCGAGATTGCCCTACGTAAAGCCCACCAAGCAGATGCCTGGGCCATCAAGGCAGCCATGGCAGTATCTTTTTTCACCAGGGCATCTCTCAGGTGGCTCTGCCACCTAAGGGATACCATTCCAAGTTCCAACATTAGGGCTCATCAGGACGTAGCAAAACTAATTGCAGCTACGGAATTCTCCGCCAATGCTACTTTTCACACCGTAAAGTTCTCAGCCAGGGCCATTGCCTCACAGGTTACTGCCCGTAGACTATTGTGGCTGAAGCATTGGCAGGCGGATTAAGTACAATGTTTTCCCAGGGGTGTCGGCTAATTGGAAATTATGCCCTAGATACCTCTATTGGTAGAGACTAGGAACAAACAAAAATCCTCCCTTCCCTTCTTCATCATTCTGACAACAGGTTCTCTCAGCCCTTTCACAGGGGCCCCTCCCGTCCCTACTTCCAGACCTCTTTCTCCTCCAGGAACCTCAGGGGATCGGGTTACAGGGGCAACCAACCGTCAGACAGGTTGGATTTTTCAGACAGGAGTTGAAGGGGGGGTCAGGGCAAGAGAGGGTTCAGGGGACCGCCGAGTCGAGGATCTCGTAGATCCCGCTGATCAAAGGGATCTGGCTCCCAGCTGACCGCTGGGAGTTGTCCACCTCTGATGCCTGGGTGCGCAACACCATTCATTTTGGACTAGCGTTAGAATTCCTTTCTGCCCCCCCAAGTTTCTTTATGCAATGCCCGATTTCTAGGGTCCCGCTAAGAGGGCCCTGATGGAGTCCCATTAACCACTTGCTACATATCAGGGCCATTCAACCGGTTCCCAAGGACCAACAGGGACATGGTTTCTATTCTTTACTCTTTATTGTGCCTAAAGCCTCGGGGGGCTGGAGAGCGATCTTGGACCTCAAACGGCTTAACCGCTCGTTGGTCTATCGTAAATTTAAGATGAGCACCCTCCAGTCTATCCTCCTTAGCGTCAGACGACGGGATTACTTCCATCAATTTGACAGAGGCGTATCTGCACATACCAATTCGGCCTGCCCACTCGAAATTTCTTAGATTTTGTTATAATAATGAGTATGTTGCCCTTCCCTTCGGTCTTTCCTCGGCCCGAGGGTTCACGAAGGTTCTGGCTGGCCCTGGCAGCTCACCTTAGGGGATTCGGTCAGACTCCAGTGCTATCTGGACGACATCCTAATTCTATCCCATTCAGCTAGACAGGCTCACATGGACACCAGAGTTACATTGCAGGTTTTACAGCAACACGGGTTTTCCATTAATTGGAAGAAGAGCCATCTCGCAGTCAACCCCCGGTGATCTATCTGGGGGCAATAATTGATACTCTTGAGGGAAAAGTCTTCCTCTCCCCAGATCGTTTAGAGAGCATAAGGAACTTGGCCCAGACGTATTAGATCCTGAGGCAGGCCCCTTGCTGACCTGTCAACATTGTTAGGTAAATTGATTTCTTCCATTTCCATTGTTCCGTGGGCTCGATTCCATGCTAGGACGCTCCAGTGGTTTCTCCTGCCGTATCAAAGGTCAGGTCGCAGCAACTCCGCAGCAAGGGTCTGGGTGCCTACAAAGGTGAGGCTCTCCCTACTTTGGTGGACAAATCCGCCCATCAACAAAGGATCTCCTCTACAGGAGCCAGAAAGGCTCATAATTACCACAGACACCAGTCTGTTTGGATGGGGCGCACATCTGCAGTCTCTGTCATGTCAAGGTCGCTGGTCAGTGGATGAACAGCGGAACAGTATAAACTGGCTAGAGCTCAGAGCGATCCATCTCGCCCTCCGCAATTTCCTTCCTCGCATCCATTGGAATCACGTTCTCATTCTCACAGACGATATTACGGCGAAAGCACACATGAACAGGCAAGGGGGTACCCACTCTGTCCTCCTGATGAAGGAGGCAGAGAGGCTGTGTCTTTGGGCAGAACGTCATCTAGGTTCCATAAAAGCGGAGCACATCTCGGGCATGGACAACATTCAAGCGGATTGGCTCAGTGGATCCTTCCGAGTGGCGCCTTCACCCCGACTTGTTTCACAAGCCGACGCTCAGATTCGGATGCCCAAGTGTGGACCTGTTTGCCTCTCCCCTGAATGCTCATCTTTGCAGGTTTGTGTCCAGATACCCGGCCCCAGGGAGAACGTCAATGCTCTCGCTGTCCTTGGCCTCCCGGTCTGCTATATGCATTCCCCCCCATTCCTCTGATACCCAGGGTAATTCAAAAGCTCTTGGCAGAGAGGGCCTCCCTGATCTTAGTCGCTCCTTTTTGGCCCAGAAGGCCGTGGTTTGCGGACCTTCGCAGCCTCTCCACGGAGGCACCTTGGAGGATCCCAGATCACAAGGTTTGTCTCACCCAAGGTCCGATCCTGCACCCGGACCCCCAGTGGCTTCAACTAGCCATTTGGAGGCTGAACGGCAACGTTTAAAGGCGGAGAATCTCTCCTCAAAGGTCATCACCACCATCCAGGCGGCTCGACGCCCATCCACTACCAGGATATACGAGGCCTCGTGGAAGTCCTTCTCTACTTGGTGCCTCTCTCACGAGGCGGACCCGTTTCTTCCATCGGTTGCTCAGGTGTTGGATTTTCTTCAAGCAGGCTTAGACAAGGGCCTCTCAAACACTCTGAAGCGACAGGTGGCGGCCATTGAATCTGTAGTGCATTGGCCCGGTCTTTCCTCCATCTCGCACCACCCTCGGATCAGGGCCTTTCTTCGGGCGCGACCAATTTGTGCCCGCCTGTCATTCATCGTTTTCCAACATGGGACCTTACCTTGGTTCTCACATCTCTCACAAAGGACCCCTTTGAGCCTCTGTCATCAATCAGTCTCCAATTCCTGACCTACAAGGTAGTTGTTCTGGTTGCGGTTACATCGGCAAGGCGCATCTCTGAGGTGGCCACCTTGTCATGTCGTAGTGATCTCTGCGTTTTCCACGCTGACAGGGTGGTGCTGCGATCCAACTTTCATGCCGAAGGTGAATTCGGCCTTTCACAGGGCGCAGGAGCTGATTCTCCTGGACTTCTGTCCGCGACCATCGCATGGCCTGGAACACCAGTGGCATTGGCTGGACGTCCGCAGAGCCTTGCACATCTATCTTAAGAGAACGGCTCCGTTTCGAAAGTCTGAGGCTCTATTTATTTCATTCAGTTCAACCTCCCAAGGGCGGAAAGTGTCTTCCTCTACCATTGGTCATTGGTACGCGCCACCATTGCAAAAGCCTACCTGTCACAGTCCCTGCCAGTTCCTTCCGGTATCACTGCTCACTCTACTCGGAGTGCGGCTACATCCGCTGCCTGGGCCATACAGGTTTCTATCTCCAAGATCTGCAAGGCTGCTACCTGGGCCTCGCCATCGCCCTTTCTCAGGCATTACAAGGTTGATGTCTTTGCTTCTGCTGACGCTTCCTTTGGCAGGTGAGTGTTGCAAAAGGTCCACTCGGCTCAGGGTGTGTCTTTGGCCCAGACGGAGTCCCTCCCGTAGGACAGGCCCAGCTTTGGTATGTCCCACTGTCTGGATGCTCGGAGCAGCTCGCTGGAGAATGGGCATTGGTACTTACCTGATACGCCCTTTCTCGGTGAGCTGCGAAGAGCATCCAGCCCCTCCCTTCTTTTCCATCTGGGGCAGGTTCTTCCTGTTCCGACCTCTTGTCCACCGGTTCCCCTTGAGCTAGGTTGGGGTCTCCCTGTCAGCATCATTGGCCGGCTCTTCGTCTTCGCTAAACTGGGGGACGTACGGGAGGAGAGGAGGTGGAGTAACAACGTCCTTCAGTAAAGCCCAGCCTATCAACAACGGAGAGACTAAGCACCTCCCACTGTCTGGATGCTCTTCGCAGCTCACCGAGAAAGGACGTATCAGGTAAGTACCAACACCCATTTTCCTTAGTTCATTTTTCTTTATATAAATATTTTAAGACCCTATTTCTTTACCATACTGTGTATATTGTCCCTGTATTTTTAATCAACAGTTTAACCACTGTGGATATCTAATTTATGCAAACTAGATACCTACAAAGTATTATGGTATTTTAATGTTAGTAAAATTATTACACAAATATTATATTGATAAATCGTGCTTCAGCTTGTTCTTATTATGTTGTTAGGTAGCTTGTAACAACTTAGCTTGTTCTTACTGCTATACAATATTTAAGGTAATCTTTTCATTGTCTCAAATGTGTGCACAGATATGAAGAGGTCATTTAGTAAAGAGATGCAGAGATATTAACCAGGTGTTCTTTTGTCAAGATTAAATTATCTATAATAAAATGATACACATGGATTTATACCATAGTCTTCAGGTGCAAGAGTTTTTTTCCTGAGTTGGGATATCTTCCTGCCACTTTTCTAAGAACTAAATTCAAAAATTCTTTGTGCTGCTTTAGCATTAAAGGTCTGTCAGGGACTTAGTCTGGTCTGTGTGAAGTAGCTTGTCTGCCAGCTTTCCATTTGTAATTTTGTAATCCTTCTTAATTGAGATTACATTGGTCCTTGGGTAGTCTGTCCCTAAAAAGCTTTAAAATATTCCAAAACATAGCATGCTGTATAGTTTTGTCCAAATCGAAGCCACAAGGAGACAGTTCTTTGTTAGGAACATATCAATCTATGATTCAAGTGTCATGTTTTCTATAAAAGGTCTGTTTGTGAAATGCACAGAGGAAATAGCTGACATTGTTTGCCTATCAAACATAAGAATAAATCCATTTTATGCATGTCAGAAAATAATTGGACAGGAAACTTGTCTGGCAGTAAATTCTATTTCAGCTCATTTGTTGTCATTTCATTACAAACACTTGCAAAGTATTTTTTCTTGAAAGTACATTTCTTTTTATGGCTTTAGTATACAGAAAAAACAACAAGAAAAATATGATTTATAATATATATAGAAAACATCTCATATTTTAAATATAGCATACAATCTTAACTATAAGACACCAAATGATATTGATCAGTATTTCAATTTTATTGATAAACAGCCAGTTCATAAACAAAGATATATAATAAGTCCAGGAGGGTAATCCTGGAATAACTCTGCTTGCCTGCCCACCCTATCTGTCTGTCTGTCTGTCCGTCCGTCCATCCATCCATCCATCCATCCATCCATCTATCTATCTATCTATCTATCTGGGGTTTTTGTACAATTTGAAATCACATTCATATCTTTAAACCATTTCATTTTTCGCAAAACTAATTTAGAACATGGACAATTAATGAGCTATATCTGTATCATTTGTGTATGTGTATGTGTGTTCCTGGATTCCTGAAATATATGAACCATCACTTATCTCCTGTTTCAATCTCATGTATGTATGTATGTATGTGTACTTTAATAATATGCTAAATATTTTTATATCTCGTTAGTTCATATTACGTTTTGTTGGGAATTGGAAAGTTTAAATACAGAAAAGTTGATGGCTATTATATAAGTATATTTAAAACATAATTACTCTCGCTTGTTATCTTTATCTCTTCATTCAACATGCTGGCCCCTACTTAAATAATGTAACCTTTTTTGTTTCATTACCATGTTTGAAAATTTGGGAGGTAGGCCCCAAATTCATTGGAGAATATGAATTACGATATACCCAGGGGGTGGGGGAAAACCAGGGTCAAGGGTGACAATGAATTATGTGGCTGAGAGTCGGCTACACCCAGGCAGTGACGGACATTTTAACTCCCAATAAATCCTTTTGAAGTTTTGGAAGTTTGGCTCGAGACTCATGATTTAAATGGGGGTAACTGCCGGAATCCTGACAATGTATCTTGGTTGTTGACATCTCTAATACACTCATGTCCTTTAACATAACAATTTAAAGCTGAAATCTCCTGAGCTGGAATATCTTTTGGGAGTCTTTCCTTATTTGTCTATGTCTGTCTCCATCTTTTTGCTCCACTGATGGTCTTAGGCAGTGTTGGCGAACCTTTTTGACACCGAATGTCGAAACAGGAGTGCTCATGCAGGGGAGCAGAGAAAACTGGAATAGCAACTCCCCAGCGCGCATGCGCGGGAACACCAGAAACCAGAAAAGCAGCTCCCCAGCGTGCATGCATGCACCAGGAAGCTGAGCCTCCAGTTTTTTGCACACATGTGCACACTGAAACCGGGAGCTTGGCTTCCCAGCATGCACATGTGCACCGGGGAGCTGCTCTTTCAGTTTTTGGTGCTTGCGTGCCGGAACCTGGAAGAGCAATGGGTGACAGCTGGCATGCCCAGAAGATGACTCTGCATGCCACTTCTGGCATGCGTGCCATAGGTTTGCCATTATGGATCTTAGGAATTCTTTGTTAAATGCCTTACTAAGATCTTCCTGTTTTGTTTTGGCTTCTTGACAATTTTCAAAATTTGCTTTGACATCACTTTCTTTTATTTCTTGCTCTTTAGCTGTCTATTTTCACATTTACCCTTGTCAAATTCATGCCTCGTTCCTCTGGCTGTCCAATGAATGAGGTTCAAAACTTTAAAGCAATTCCTGTTTTCCTTGAAAATGTTGTGTATATACTCAAAATCATATCGTGGAAACTGATTGGCTTTAGCTTAACTTGGAGTTTGTACATGAGCCATTTGTGATCTGTTCTATAAACTTTGTTGTTATAACTGAGTATGGAGGAGCATAGTTTTTAAACAAGTTTACAAATAAGATCTGTATTACCGCATTTTGATTAAAGATGATACTTAAATTGACATGTCTATTGCAGTGAATTCATCACAGATCTGCTGTTCAAATATCTTCTAATCCAGATATCATTGACACAGTGCTCCCCAGATATGTCTTTGTATTGCAGTTTCTAGAATTCTCAGACAATATGTCATTCTGACAGTGAATTTTTAGAGTGGCTGTAGCCACTAAAATATACTATTTATCACCGTGTGAATATGTATCATCCCTCTGAGGTAGACCAAGCAGAAGAAAACACTAAAGTACTTTATAATACAGACTAAAGTTAACAATAACTAGAAAGGCTGACAGTTGCATTCACCATGGGCCAGACATTTGGATAATTGTCTCTGAATGGCTTCATACATAGCACTAAGCTGTAATATGATTTGATGTTGGCCTAATATGTTTTTATTCAAGCAAGAAGATGGTCAGTGTGTTGCTTCAGAGAACTCTGGAGGAAGCAGACTATCTGGACCCATTCAGTTGGGTTTCAGGCCTGGGCACCATACTGAAATGACTATGCTTGTTGATGACATATGACAAGACTGGATGGGGTAGGGGCTCCTTCAATCCAGATCCTCACTGAACTCTTGGTGGCCATTCAGACCATCAAAATTGCTGCCTCAGCTGTTGGAAATGTGAACAAGAAGGGACATTCTTGTTTGGTGGTATAAAAAAGCTAGAAAATTCTGGATTTTGTTATCAAGTTATGACAGTCATAAGTTAAGGCATCCATATGACCAAACACAATTTCATGACCATTTTTACAGTGGTTATTAAGCAAATCACACAGTCATTGGTCCAAATCTCATGGTTTAAGTGCAAACCCATTCTCCTGAATGCGTCTTTTTTTGCTGGAAATTGGCAGAAAGTATCACAGATTGTAGTCATGTGACCACAAGCTGCAGCAACCAGGCATAAATGTAAGCCAGTTGCCATGTAACTCAAATGCAGTCATGTGACTGGGGGAGGGGAAATGGTGCGACATAGCTGTAAGTGCTTTACATGCTGTTGAAGGATTTACGATTGTGTGATTTGCTTAATGACCACTGTAAAAATGGTCATGAAATTGTGCTTGGTCACATGGGTGCCTTAACTTATGACTGTCATAACTTGATACCAGAATCCAGAGAGGACAAATAATTGTACTAACAGTTCTGAGGAACCTACCCACTTGCTCAGGGCCATAAATTCAAACTCTTCTAAGATACGTTTATACTCCTTTCGTCAGTCAAATAATCTGAGCTTGCAGATCTGACAATATTTTAAAAAAGCTAGTAACAGTAAAACTTTACATTTAGTGTTACAGTATTGAACTATTTTGCCCAGTTCATTACACTATTAAAGGGAAGCATGCCATTTCTGTGCTTGAGTCTGGAAAGGTGGAATTTGTGACTCATGCTCTTCTCCACTGTCACTTGTGCAGATATGGGCAGTTTTACCCATCTGCTACTATGCTTTTCTGGAAGCCATATTGACTTTGTTTGTCAAACTGAGCATTTCCAGCAGTGCTCAGTGGCTAGGTTCACATACCAGCTGTTGGTAAAGACAAATTAACATGCTCTACTTGAGGGTTACTTTATAAATACTGCTTATTGCATTTATGAAAAATCCTGTTGTTTTCTAAGCAATTGTATTCTGTTGGGGTGGTTTTTGTTTTTGTTTTGCCTTTTCCTAACCTCTTTGGTTGGCAAAGAGATCTCTTTGTAATGGCTGCTAATAAACGGTTAATGGTTGAACATACCCAATTGTCTGTATTACCATGATGAAACCACTTTATATTCCTGGTGGTTTCCTGTTTTTAAGGCACTTCACGAATGGGAAATTCAATATTTTAAAGAAGTTTGATACTGCCATTATTGTCTCTGACAGAGTGTACATACTTCCTTTGTTCTGGTTTTTCACCAAACAGACAAATATCAAGAGAATCTAAAGAGCTGTTAGCACAGAAAAGCAACTTGTTAATTTTGCACTGAAGCAGAAAGCAAAACTCAGCAGTGCAGACTAATGCCTCAACTGGTTCTGCAGAAAATCCTTCGGGGCTGAAACGTATCACATTTCAGTCTGTTCTAATATTGTTTCATTTCCATTGTCAAGAGAATAGCGGTTTTACTTTGTGAAATGCAAAATCTTGGTTCTTCTACAGCATGTCTCCTGATATATGTAACACACACAGCCTGCCATGTCTTTTAGTATATAGCATGTTTTTAAAAAAAGTTTCTCTTTTTTTGAAAAAACAAAACACTTGAAAGAGATAATTTCTATTATGGATATAAATTGTTAACTGAGAAAAGCAGCAAAAAATTGTTTTTTTAAAAAATGTTGCATCCTAATTCTTCCATTTCTCTCTGATTGTCAAATAAATTCATGCTCTGAGGGCAGTTTAATTGCCAAAAACCAGACTTCTGTGCATAATTCAGTCAGATGTTCTTCAATTATATTGGACTCTTTGGTTTGCATTTTTGTCAGTTAGGGAAATCTAATATTTATGGAGCCAGCACAAAAGTTTCAAGAGCTGATCAGAATTTTTCTTCTTTAAGATAAGAACTTACTCTTAGCCAGATGCAACATGTTTGCTAATTTGTGAATGTAACAAATGTGTTTCCTGAATTGAAATTTTAATTCAATAGAATTGGAACTGATAACTGTGGTAATGCTCTGATCCTTCCTGTGACTTGAATATATATTTCTGTTTTATAACTTTCCAAATTTAGTGCTGTTCTTCAGTTACTTCTGCTTAATGATTGTTAATCATTAAAATCTACCATCACTGAAAGAGTGTTAGGCTATAAATGATTAATCCAATTTTAGGTTTTCAACCACATGACTTATTATTTGACATTTACAGTAGTTTTTAACGATAGGCGTATAAAGGTATCCACATTGCTGACAACTGACTTTTACTTGATGTTTTAAAACAACAAAATCTTTTTTTGTCTTCCTGTGGTGGTCTAGGCTGGTACACATGTCTGTTACATTATTTTTAATGTAGACTGTAACCCTAGATGCTGTTGTGGTTAGTAGGTTGAAAATTGTACATTATGAAAAAAATGTAGAAATTTTTTTAAAAATCTAAAAAGGTCAGTACATTATTTATGAAATATCTATCCTGCTTTTTCATGATTAAAAACAATCCCTAAAGTGCAGTTCGTTAAAAGATCAGAAAAATCTCTAAAAACATGTCTTAAGGTCTTAAATTTGTATTTTAAAAAATTCTAACCATGGCACATGCTCAATGAAACACAGCTGCATCTGTTTAACCCAAAACATGAATAGTTTTATCTTAATCTGGCTCCAGAAGCCTAAATCATGTCACATAAAGCTGCAGATATGCGATTGTGTGTTCGCATGTCTGAATTTTTCCCTAGCTAAACCACATTTAAGTATAAAATTAGTACAGGAGAATGAGTTAAGATTAAATCAGGCATAGACTGCATTAGGTGCATATGTAGTCCCTCGTGACATTTATCAAGCTTACCTAGTTTCCTGCTCCCCATCTCTGCCGTTCCTTAATTCTGGAGAAAAGACCACACTGAATATCATCTTCCTGAACTAACTTTGGGACTGATTATTTGGTAACTGTTGGGGAAAAAATCACATTGCAGAAGAGAACCCAAAGGAGAGAGATTCTTGAATGTGGTCTTTTCCATAGTAGAATTTCTGCAACATGGAGAGGAATCTAGATACAATAAGCAGTTGTGTGTATACAGAGATATGTTTATTATGCAACTTGGCTTTCTTCATCTCATGTTAGACTAAGATTAAGATTTAAGAATAAGCAGGTTGCCCATCCCATTATATTTTTCTCCTTTATTTACTGTTTTCCATTGAGTTTTAAGAGGGGACCGGACAAAAAACATTTCTTTGTAGGGAAAGCATTAAAGCATATTTGCTGTTGGAAAAATTTACATTTGAAAAAGCCATTACAGTTTGCTGCTTTAAGAAATTAACTTTTACTTGCTTTGATTCTTGGAAGTAAAAGCTTTCCGACTAATAGCATCATGCAATATTAATTTGCCTATATAATTTATCTTTCCCAAATCTAAGTAATACCACATTCCTCAGAACTTTCCCCTAAGCCTCTTTTCAGTAAACTTGGATTTGTATGCTGATCCTGGTTTAGCTTTCATATTACAAGTAAACTGTAACTGTCAGCAGAATATTAGACAGATTATTGTATTTAGCTCACAAGATTTTCTCTATAATGTCAAATGCCTTTTCTGTAGCACACTGGAGACAGGGAAGGTTGCAGAGAAGAAATGAAGAATTAAAATAGTATCCTATACTATTTTGAAACCGGCCAAAGTTAAGTACATCTTGAAAGAGAATGCTGCTGTTTTATGATTAATATCTGATAAAGGAAAGAGATTATATATAAAGCATGTACACTGAGAATTGAGGCTGTAAAACATTATTGATTTTCCTGAAAATAACTTGAAATGTATTTATTTTAAATGTTGCCTCTGAAGAGTAGAAAAAAAATTAAAATTCTGCTTCTCAGCACCTTAGTAACCCAGTAGTGATTAGCAAGAGGATGCACCAATCTTAAATAAATAAATGCTAGTTAAATAAATGCTGATTGGGTTAAAATTATCAAGTTCTTCTTAATTCATTCTCACCAGGGCAGGAAGTTTTTGATGATGGTGGGAAAAAGTTTTCTTCTGGGTTCATTCTTCTATGTTATTGTCATTTATTTACACCAGCCTTTCCCCACTTACTGCCACCCATATATGTTAGCCTACAACTACTACATTCTTAGTTTGCATAAGTGATGGGACATTATATAAAGCCAATAAATAAATCTGTATCTCACCCCTTTTTCAGACATGTAGTCAGTGTTATGGAGGGTACCAGCTTGAAGGGAATTTTATTTCTAAAAAGAATAGAGGGGTCATCCTCATATATATATACCTGGTGAAGACCACAGAAAAGGGCCTTCTCAGTGGTGGCCTCTTCTCTATGGAACATCATCCCCCCCTCAAATAAAGTACAGTTCCCTCCCCCAGCTTTTCCAAGGGCCTTAGTGGATTTGTTGGTGCTGGTTTGTTCTCTGAGCTTGCTGTTTAGCTTTCAAACATTTTATCACCAGGCTATTAATATACTTAGTGGGACTTTGGTTGAAGCATCTTGTTTCAATTCTTCACTGCTTTTATTGTGTCATGTGGTTGGTGGGTCATATGACCAGCCAGTCATGCTGTGTGACTTTAATGGCTTTGTTAGACCTAGGACCATGAATGGAGAGGGGGCTGATTAAAGTGACTGATTTGATGGCATTGTTGCTGCCATTGGGATAGGTTTTTATGGATTTTTATTATGCAATGGAATGTTGTAAGCTGCCAGGAGTCACCTAATGTGTAAGTTGGAGGCTATAGAAATTTGTTAAATGAAATAAGTAAAAATGAAATAAAAAATGAAAACAATGTACAACTGCACAAGAAAATACAGAGGCAATTAAATGTTTTGTCTGTAGAAATCAATCAAATGTCATGAAACTACCATTAGTAAAAATATTTAATTATAATTTCTGTTCGTATTAGCAGAACTATATTTACCAAATGCTAGACACTACCGAAGTAGGACACTGCACCAAGTCAAAAAGACTGTGTGAAGACTTGATGTTGTCTTTCTTTCAGTTTATGGTACCTTCCCTTCAGAACAGAACAGTTCTGTTACTTTTCCTCTCAAAGTGTTTTCAAATATCACATATTTCTATGACTCACAGAAGAAAGTGGGAACTGAAGTGGAGGTTAGATGTATTTATGTGTAGACCGCATTTCAAAAAATAGATGAGGCTACATTAATCATGTGTAAAGCGCTCTCACCAGCTTGGAATCTACAAGGTCATCTTTTCAGACTATGGAAAATAATTATTTAAAGTATTTAAGGTTATTCAGTGCGTTGCTTGACTAAATTAAATTGGCAGAGCGCATCATTCCTTGGAGTCTGCATTTTAATTTCAGAAAAAAACTACAAAGCATGTTGAAAATAAATTCTTAAAAGCAATCACTAAGCACACTAAGGAATTGATTCCTTAAACAGCATCTTTCTTTTTTCTCAAGAGCTACAAAAGGCTGGGCTGCTTTAATGCATAGCAGAGCATTCACATGAAGCCAAAAGGGCTTTTTCCTAGTCATTTTCAAAGTGTACACAGTTGAAATATTTGATACGTTTTATAACTCTGGATTCTGACAGTCCTAACCAATTTTAACACAAGGCTTGGCAAAAAAGTTTTTCAGCCGTAAGGAACAACAGAGAGAGGGAGGGGAGAGAGAGAGAGAGAGACAGACTTGTGAGAGAAATTTCACACTAAATCAGGGGTGGCGAACAAGTTTGACACAAAGAGCCACAATTTTAAACTGTGAGAGTCAGAGAGCCACACCACGCGCTGGCCCGTGCAGTTGTTTCCGAGGATGGGAGACGGGATGGCAGCGGGACTACTCGGAAATCTCTCCTCAGAGATCCCTCCTCAGAAGCAGCATAACAAAATCCAAACTTGGCAAAGAGCCACAGTATACAAAATAATATAATATAATAATAATATAATAATAATATAAGAGGCAAAGAGCATTCATTTTGGCGGAAGCATGCTCGAGAGTGTTCGCCACCCCTGCACTAAATGTTACAGTAGTGATTTATTTATTTATTTTATTTATTTTATTGGACTTATATGCCGCCCCATCTCCGAAGACTCGGGGCGGCTCACAATTAAAACGAACAATACAATATTTTAAAAAGGATTAAACAATTATAAAGCCCAATAAAACCAAATTAAAATACTTAAAATTATCCCATACCCCTGGTGAGGTAGTCACAGCCCGATTTGGTCAAACAACCAGGTCTTTAAATTGCGGCGGAAGGTGCGGAGGTCAGGGGCCAGACGGAGGTCCAGAGGCAGTTCGTTCCATAAGTCGGGGACCGCTACAGAATAGGCTCGTCGCCGGGGGACTGCCAGCCATGGTAATTTAGCATTACCATGGCATATATGTTCTTACACATCTTAAGTTAACTAGCAGCAATTTATCCATGATGAATTAACCGTAATATAAATACTTAGCATTACATCAATTTGTGTCTTTTTGATAAGATAGAACTAATAACTACTGACCATCAGTTGTTACGGAAACATCGCTTGTATGTGTACAGTTTCTGTGCATTTCTGATACAGTTCCAAGTTTGCTCCTGGATAATGCCTATTTGATAGCACTATATTTACAGACCTGGCTTTTCCTAAATGTCTTTTAGCCTTGCTATACCTTTCATGTTATGAAAAAGAATGTCAGCGCAACTTTTGCAAATAAGAGAACTAAAAGTATTTTCAGATAAAGCTACCCACACAACATTTGCTACGGTGGCGCAGTGGTTAGAGTGCAGTACTGCAGGTTACTTCTGCTGATTACTGGTTGCCTGCAATTTGGCAGTTCAAATTCACCAGGTTTAAGGTTGACTCAGCCTTCCATCCTTCTGAGGTCGGTAAAATGAGGACCCAGATTGTTGGGGGCAATAGGCTGACTCTCTAAAACCACTTAGAGAGGGCTATAAGTGCTGTTGCTGTTGCTATTTATTTTTGCCACTGGATGCTCCAGATATTGTTACCTGTTATAATCCTGCATTTTGAATTTGACACTCTTAGATACCAGTGTTCCTGCCTGTAGCACTTGACTTTTTACATTTAAAAATAATGTTAGTATAAAAAATGAAGCTTAAACACTACAAAGTAAAACAAAAAAAACCATTTTTATGTCCAACAATATCTCTACCTCCCACAAATGAGTCCTATTAGCTTTGCTAGAACATAAAGTTGAGTAACTGCAGACTCTTTTCTATTTTGAAATACAGGTAGTCCTCAACCGATGACCACAATTGAGCCAAAAATTTTCTCTGGTTAAGCAAGTGAATTTTGCCCCAATTTACAACCTTTCCTGCCACAGTTATTAAGTGAATCACTGCTAGACAACTAGAATCAGTTGTTGTGAGTAACATGGTTGTTAAGTGAATATGGCATTCCCATTGATTTTGCTTCCCAGAAAGTCACAAAAGGTGATCTCATGATCCAGTACAAGGCAACCATCATAAATACTGGTCGATTGCCAAGCATCTGAATTTTGATCACGTGACCATGGGGATACTGCAATGGTTGTGAGTGTGAAAAATGGTCAGTTTGTCACTTTTTTCAGTATTGTTGCAACTTCAAACAGTCACTAAATGAAAGGTTGTAAGTTGAGGGTTACCTGTATGCTCATCTGTTCTTTTAAAAAAAGGCTAAAATGCACAAACCATTTGGGAAAGAAGCTAGGCAGGGTAAATGGAGCATATTTGTGTCTTGGAAGAAGACACAAAGAAGACACATATTTGGCTTGTAAGGTCCACCATCGCAATCACGTTGTCAGAGTGACTGGGAGATTATGTTACCTAATTTGGGCAATGAAATATCTGCAAGAGAGCATCCAAACACAGAGTGAACCAAGGACCCCTCGTTTCAATGTTGAGCTACAAATCTTCTCCTTTATAGATACTACTCTGCTAAAAGGCTGCTCTACTTAGGACCATTTATACTAAGAGCTCAATGGAAAGTAGATGCTGTGTTTCAAGAAATAAAAATGGATGGAGACATTTTAACATGTCAAGATACCAGTGAAAAGTGAATAATATTAGGGTGTCTGTTGCCAAGAAAGATTGTTTGTCAAAAGAAGCAAAAATGTATATACAAAAGCGTTTTGGTCCACTTTGATATATGATAGTATTTCAGGAAAAATTATGAATTGAGGGAGAATAGGTTGCTTCAGTGTCTGTGGTTAAAGGAATGGGTTTGACCTATAATGAATGGGGTCTAAATGACTATGGAATATGTGGAAAAGTGAGTGACCAGGATGAAAGAAATACACAGAAGGGATTTGGTCTTGTAGACTGAATGAAGATTGAACTGCAAAGTAAATAAACAAAGCGACAGAGAATGGAATGAGGCAATGGGGAAGACTAAAAGAATCACAATTATACAGAGTTAATGAGTTCTTCAGAACACAGAAGTGAGGAATTTAAAGAACAAAACAGTGTGTGACCATGATGGAGGAATGATTTTAAGGCATAGGAAGTATGAAGAGAAATAATGCACCTGGCCTGCTGCTCATGCAGCCTGGTTTTCCACCCCACCCCCGCCCTTGGGATCGCTGCTTTGGGCATAGGGAGGATAAAGTGAACAGGGGGAAAATAAATTTTAAGAACCTCCAAAGCAGTGTCCTCCAATGTTTTTGATGCAATAATATACGTAATAAAGTTATAATGCCAACTTTTAGTTATGTAAAATAATAACCTCTAGCTATTTCTGTAACAATAACCCAGTTAATTGTCAAAACCCATAGTCAAATTTTTATTTTCTCTTTCATGCAAAATTCAGAAGTTTTTTCAGTTTACAAATAACCACAAAACTATTTGCCATCACCACCTCTAAGCCCATACAGAAATTACCCAGCAGCCACTTATAGCTATCCAAGGAAGGTTGAGTTACTGCTCTATGGAATATTGGCCCCTCTGCTCTTCATTTTAGTCTCTTAAGTTCTGAACAGATGCTAAAGCTGGTTCTCTACCATTGATTTATTTTTAATTTGCAAAAGTAAAGTCATGCGGGATAAGAAGTTTCAAGGACCCAAGGGAGAGGACAGCACAATGCCTGTCTCTGGCACTTCCTTTCAAGAGGTAAAGTTAGTCAGGAACAAGAAAAATTAGGATGATCAGACGGGGAGGAGGGAGTCTCTGTGATGAGTCTTTGTATCAGAGACACACAACTTGAGGTCCAGAGTGTTTGAAAGCCTGAAAGCCATGGATGTTTCTAGATTTTATTAAAGTTGATACTACATTTTAATGTTTGATGTAAGAGGAGTGCCTACTCGGTTGTGAAATATCCAGTTGGATGGTGGTATAAGTATACATAATATTAGTTGTATTGAAAATTTCCAAAATTGGTCCTCCTGGATGTTTTCTAAAAACAAATCAAATATGGAGATTTGGAAGCTCTAATGATTATCTTCTTGCCCCCAGAGTTGAGTTTTTCCATTCAGAAAAGTCTCAAACGTCTTTTACAAGGCCTCTGAGTTGCTTCTTGTTGGGGAATAAGTTAGGAAATC
This sequence comes from Naja naja, assembly GCA_009733165.1. NCBI lineage: Eukaryota > Metazoa > Chordata > Lepidosauria > Squamata > Elapidae > Naja > Naja naja. The sequence goes on from CM019153.1 coordinate 27,028,218, forward strand.
TAGTTAATAAATTCTTTATTATAGTCATTGTCTGACCAGATTTTTTTCTTACAGTTGGATGGAATTACATCAGTCTTCTGCTATCTGTTCCTGGGCTAACTGCCAAAAGTAGCCAGCAATTTCCACAGGGAGATTTCTGGTTTATTGATGGCCTTTAATGCAGAGACACAGATGTTGGGTAATAGTCCCAGCTCAGAAGTCTTTGGATCAGGGGGACCTGTTGCTGGACTACTTAATGTCAGAGACAAACCTGGGTATTTTATGGAACATCATCTTTTTATTTTGTCTCTGATTTTCTCTCAAGCTGTCGCTGGTAATCAGGAACATTGTCATAATGTTCCTGATTACCAGCGACAGCGGCGAGCACACAGGCGGGGACTCCTCAGGGTGCCTTCTGCGACCCAGTGTCATTTGGCGGTATCCCGGGGGAGGGCCTACTCTGTGGCGGCTCCCACTCTGTGGAACCAACTACCTCTGGGGCTCCGCCTGGCCCCTGACCTCCGCACCTTCCGCCATGATTTAAAAACCTGGTTGTTTGAACAGGCTGGGCTGTGCTGACTCCTCGGGGGGATTGGTTTTATAACATAAATTATTAATGGGTTTTAGTTAATTTGGCTTGGTTAATTTAATTTAATTTTAGATAATTAATTTATTGTTCTGGTTTTAGTTGTGAGCCGCCCCGAGTCCTCTTTGGAGAGGGGGCAGCATACAAGTCAAATAAATAAATAAATAAATAAAATAACAGTTTAAAATAGCGTTGCTCAATCTTAGCAACTTTAAGGACTTTACAACTTCCAGAATTCCTCAACCAGCATGTAGTCAAAAGTCCATACATCTTTTTTATTATTATTATTCATATTTATATCCCGCCCTTCTCCGGAGACTCAGGGCGGCTTACAGTTTTTGGGATACAACCCAATGCGCTGAGCAATAGCCTTCATTCCATTGTATATGCCTGCTTATTACTAAGCGGCATTTTTACAAGGTCAGCTAATTGCCCCCAACAATCTTGGGTCCTCAGTTTACCTACCCCGAGAGGATGGAAGGCTGAGTCAACCTTGAGCCTGGTGGGATTTGAGCCTGCAATAATTACAGGCAGCTGGAGCTAAGTGCTAGGCTATTAACAGCCTGCACCACCAAGGCCCTTGGAAGTTGCCAAGGTTGAGAAAGACTGGTTTAAAGGAACACAGTAGAATTTTTTTTAAAAAATGTTATGTCTGCCTGCTTGTTTTTGTCTTTCACTATTATTAAAATTTTAAGTACAGATGGTCCTCGACTTACAACAGTTCATTTAGTGACCGTTCAAAGTTACAATGGCACTGAAAAAAGTGACTGATTGTTTTTCACAAGACTATTGCAGATCCCCATGGTCATGTGATCAAAATGCAGATGCTTGGCAACTGACTCGTATTTATGACAGTTGTAGTGTCTTGGGGTCACGTGATCACCTTTTGTGACCTTATAAGCAAAGTCAATGGGGAAACCAACTTCACTTAACAACTGTGTTATTAGCAACTGTAATGAGTCACTTAGCAACTGTAGCAGGAAATGTCGTAAAATGGGGCAAATTCACTTAACAACTGTTTTACTTAGCAACAGTAACGTTGGGCTCAATTATGGCCATAAGTCAAGTGCCAAATCTTGTTATACTTTAAATTGCAATTTTATATCTGTTTCCCAGACAGCAGATCTCCTTGGGTGAACTTGCTTTTGAGTGAACATATATTGGATTGGGCTAATTTATTTCTACAAATGGCAAATAATATCTCTATTTTTATGAGATCAGTTGCCTTTGAATAATATTACACTACCTCTTTGTCAGCTATTTGAGATAGTCCGGGTCAGAAAACAGACATTGCAAAGATTAAAGGAATGCTACTAAATAGTTGTAGGATATAATTACAGAATCTTGAAATTTTGCCAGAGTGTCAACCAGGGGTTATTTTCTTTCTCATGCCTCCTTTTCCAGGCATGAGGTTGGATTTTTTTCCCCTCTTTAACTGCTCCTACAGACCCATTATCAAGATTATCTTCACATTCCTCTATGTGAGTTGTTCTGAGTTGCTTAATTCTAGAAGAAAGGATGAAGCCTGGAGGATAACTTGTGTCCTTTCTGCATTTTCTCCCATTTCGTTCCTCTCAGCACACTTTCTTTGCTTGCTTAGCAAACACTTTGCAACTTTACCAGCGCATAGTAGCTAAACGTGAGAAATAAGTATATGGAAGTGATAAGTAAATACTTAAGAAGAACAAGTATTTGAAGTAGTGAAATACCGGTTTTTGGATGACAGTACTAATTTATTCTGTATGTACTGGGATTGTAAATGGATGTTGTTTCTGCTTTTTTAAAATTATTTTTATCTGTTATTTTTATGGTATTACAGGTACAAGACTGAAAAGATAAAATATTTTTTTAAAAGTATGAATGTAAGGTTTATTTAATAGAAAAGAAATATATAAATTAGAGCAAATTATATTGTTCTTCTCCTACTTGTATGTTTACAGGTGGTCCTCAATTTATAACCACAATTGAGCCCAAAATTTTTGTTGCTAAGTGAGACATGAGCCTTGGTGGCTCAGGCTGTAAATGCCTGCTCTTAAGATCCAGCTGTCTACAATTACTGTAGGCTCGAATCCCACCAGGCTCAAGGTTGACTCAGCCTTCCATCCTCTGGGTAAATTGAGGACCCAAGATTGTTGGGGGCAATTAGCTGACCTTGTAAAAATGCCGTGAATTTTGCCCAATTTTACAACCTTGCTTGCCACAGTTGTTAAGTGAATCACTGCGGTTGTTAAATTAGTAACATGGTTATTAAATATATTTGGCTTTTCCTTTGACTTTGCTTCTCAGAAGGTCGCAAAAGGGGATCACATGATCCCAGGACACTGCAACCATCATAAATGTGAGTCAGTTGCCAAGCATCTGAATTTTGGTCACATGATGATGGGGATGATGCAACAGTCGTAAGTGCGAAAAATGGTTATAAATCACTTTTCTTAGTTCCGTTGTAACTTTGAACAGTCACTAAATGAACTGTCATAAGTCGAGGACCACTTGTACTCAGTTTCAGACATTCAGCGATTTGGGGGAAAGCCCTTTTTTGCATGGACTTAGTATAAAATAAGACTGCTTGAAACAAAAGCGAAAGAAATATAAAATAAGTGCTATGAAATACCTAGTTAGGAGAAAGTTTGTGGGATTAGATATCTGGATTAGATATTTGTACATAAACCAGGTTTGTGTAGTTAATTAAATATGTATCAAGAAATTTTTGCAAATGGATCTAGTTTTCTGTCATGTTAGAAAATAATTTAGTAATCCAGAGAACTTGCAGTTCTTAATGAGCATTTTCTTGTCTTAAAGTATAGGTAGTTCTCAATTTACAACCAGTAACTTAGCCCTATAGTTTATGTACAAATATCTAACCCATTGCTTAACAACCATGGCATTTGCTTAATTACCGTGGATTCATTTAATGACCATGTTAATTTATTTAACAACTTCCACAAAAAATGTAAAATCAGATCAGATTATTACTATCATGACTTATATGATGTAGTGGGCAGGCTCCATTATGGTTGTACTTCCTACAGCTTCCCCGGTGGCAGGTGATCAAAATTCAGGCGCTTGGCAATTGGCATGTTATGATGGTTGTGAGGTTCCTGGGGTCATGTTATTCCCATTGGCGACATTCCCAACCCATCTTCCAACAAGAAAAGTCAATGGGGAAAGCCAGATTCACTTAACAACCATGTTATTAAGTTTTTAAGCCACTGTGGTGGCACAGTGGATGGAATGCAGTATTGCAGGCTAATTCAGCTCACTGCCAGTTGTTCGATCCTCACCGCCTCAAGGTTGACTCAGCTTTCCATCCTTCTGAGGTCAGTAAAATGAGGACCCAGATTATTAGGCACAATATGCTGACTCTGTAAACTACTTAGAGAGGGCTGTAAAATACTATGAAGTGGTATATCAGTCTAAATGTTATTTCTGTTAACAACTGCAAGTGATTTGCTTAACAAGCATGGCAAAAAAAATTGAGTGTGACACAAATTAACAGCTGCCTTACTTAACAGCAGAAATTCTGGTCTTAGTTATGGTGGTAGATTGAGGACTATCTACATTTTAACCAACTTGCAGGACAGGTATAAGAAGACCCTCTGCAGAACAGTTTGAGTCCTTGTAGAAGAGGGGTATCAAACTGGCAGCCCACGGACCGGATGCATGACAATCAGCCCATGTCCACCCCAGCTTTGCAAATGGGAAAAACATTGCAAAACATCACATGATGGCAATGTGATGGGGCGAGTTTGCCACCTGTGTTGTAGAACAGTGATCGCCAACCAGTGGGCTGGGGACCACTGGTGGTCCGTGAGAAAATTTTGGTGGTCTGCAGAGAAATAGCACCCCCCCAAAGCAATTAATCCAGGCTGCATGGGAACACAAGACTGCACCACCCACATGGCCCGCAGGAACACAAGGTGTGCATCATTTGCATTGCGAACAACACGAGGTAGTGAGGGGAGGGGGGGAAAGGGCGGAGGGGGGGAACTTGCCCCATGCGCCTTGACTGGCCACCGGGCTGCTTCTTTCTTCTTCTGCTTTTGGCTGCACGCAAGGAAAGCAGCAAAAGTCTTTCTTTCCCCCAAACTCCACCAGAAATGAGTCTTTGGGACCCTGGAAGGCATCCTACTCCAAGAGGCTATGCCAGCAAAGACTCATTTCTGGTGGAGTTTGGGAGAGAGAAAGAAAGACTTCTGCTACTTCTGCTGCTTTCCTTGCATGAAGCCAAAAGTCTCTCTCTCTCCCTCTTTCCCCCCTGAGAACGGAGCTGGAGACGGTATCCTGCAATCCCAAATAAAGAATGATTGCTTGGTAGGAATGCGGGGTGGGGAATTTTCCTGCAGACTTTTTTGGGATTTTCCCAGGAACTCTGGTCTGCAGGATTTAAAATTATGAGTTTGGTGGTCCCTGAGGTCCAAAAGGTTGGTGACCCCTATTGTAGAACATCTCAAATAGGAGTTATTTACTGTGTGGTGTATAGTCAATTAACTCTATCCTCTCTCTTTATGAGACCCAGCTACTCAACGTAATTGGGTCTCACATAATAACATTATTTGCTGCTACTTTTCAGATTTTGAAAATAGTTTAAAAATTTATATTGCCATTCATCTTACATATGAACTCTGGGCAGCTATTAACCAGAAAAACCCCACCCCAATATAACAAAACCTCTATAAATCCAGCAAAAGTTAAAATATTATTTATTTACATAGTTGTTAAATTTATATGCTCCCCATCTCACTATTGATCATAATAAAAGGTACATATAACAAACAGGCTCACCTCATAAAACAGGCCTATGCAGTATTAGGTTTATTTAATATCCTCAGTGCCTGGAGGAAAAACTAGGTCTTTATGATTTTCCAGAAGACCAAGATAGTTGGGACTTTTATGTAACATTGCAACTTTTATTGATTTTTTTTGAGTGACTAATCATTATAGCACAGTGTTCTAACTCTTTTTATAAAGATAAAGTATCAATGGTGCAACAAAACACTAAAATAAGACTGTAAAAGAACATCATCATTCATTTAAAATCAGAGTCCTTAAATGTAATAGCAGCAACAAGTGTAACAATCAAAGAATGGAGTAGCTACAGCAGTAGACTCTGCAGGAGATTAAAGATGTTTTTACTGTGCAAATTCTGTGTACAGGAATGTGTGAGGGCATCATAAAATGGATTTAACAGCTAACTCTTGAATATGATTGCTTTTATGATAGCTAAGATAGTTAAGAATTGATTAAACCATAAGGTTCAAGAAAGCATTATTAGTGTAATTTTTGCTATATCATAAGCAGTTAAAAAAATGAGACAGGGAATAGCTTTTGTAATATTTTGCTCCAAAATGGATGCCTTAAAAAGAATGTTTAAGAAAATGCTGCCTTTTTAAGATTTAAAATTTTATATGGCATTTGGTTCCTAAATGATGTCTCAGAAATACAATGAAGTCTGGATGCCAGAAACTATTTAAGACTGATATATCAAATTTGAATTGGATGTAAATTGAATCAAATTTATTTTTGAGCATAAATATATACATGTCCCTTGTAGCTGTGACCTATTAAGAAAGAGAGATTGCAGTTGTGGTGATATTACTTACTTACTTATTACTTACTTATTCTTATTTATTTATTTATTTATTTATTATTTATTTATTTATTTATTTATTGGACTTGTATGCCACCCCATCTCCAAGACTCGGGCTCACAACTAAAACAACAACAATAAATAATTTAAAAAGATTAAACCAATTTACAAGCCCAAAATAGAACAAAATTTACAATACTTAAAAATTTAAGAAATCCATCCCCCCAAGAAAGGGTCACAGCCGGATTGGTCAAATAACCAGGTCTTCAAATCATGGCGGAAGGTGCGGAGGTCAGGGGCCAGGCGGAGCCCCAGGGGGAGTTGGTTCCAGAGGTCAGGGGCCACGACAGAATAGGCTCATCGCCGGGGGACCGCCAGCCGGCATTGGCCTGATGGGACCCCAAGGAGTCCTTGCCTATGTGCTCGCACAGGGTGGTTGGCATTCGATATCGGCAGGAGTTGCTGCCTTAAATATTGAGGACCCATGTCGTGAAGGATTTTGTATGTTAAAACTAAAACCTTGAATCTCACCAGTGCAACCGGCAGCCAATGCAGGCAGCGCAGGAGGGGGGTAACATGGGAGAATCGGGAAACTCCCATCACCACCCGCGCCGCCGCATTTTGCACCAGCTGCAATCTCTGGATGGTATGCAAGGGCAGTCCTAAATAGAGAGCGTTGCAGTAGTCAAGTCTAGAGGTGACAAGGGCGTGAGTGACTGTGAGCAGGGCATCTCGGTCCAGAAATGGGCATAGCTGACGAACAAGGCGGAGCTGGGCAAAGGCCCCCCTGGCAACGGCCCCTACCTGCTCCTCCAACCGGAGCCGTACATCCAGGAGGACCCCCAGATTCCACGCCCTATCCACAGGGGCAACACCACTCCCCTATGGCCAGAGATGGATATTCCTGACTGGGCGAGATGCCGGTATGGACAGCCACTCAGTCTTGGCCGGGTTGAGTCGAAGCATGTTCCCGCTCATCCAAATCCGTACCGCATCCAAACACTGGGTCATCAGGGAGAGGGCATCACTGATCTGGTTCAGGGTGGAGATGTACAGCTGGGTGTCATCTGTGTACTGATGGAATCTCACCCCAAAACCATGGATGATCTCACCCAGCGGCTTCATATAGATGTTAAATAGAAGAGGGGAGAGAACCGACCCCTGAGGGACCCCACTAGAGAGCACCCTCGGGGTCGATCTCTGCCCCCTGCCAATACCGATTGCGACCGCCCGAGAGGTAGGAGGTGAACCACTGAAGCACAGTGCCTCCTACTCCCAAACCCTCGAGGCGTGCAAAAGGATACCATGGTCGATGGTATCAAAAGCCGCTGAGAGATCTAATAGGACCAGGACAGAGGAAAAACCCCTGTCCCGAGCCCTCCAGAGATCATCCATCAGCGCGACCAATGCCGTCTCCGTGCTGAAACCAGGTCGGAAGCCTGATTGATACGGATCCAGGTAGTCCACTTCATCCAGGAAGAGTGGAAACTGCCGAGCCACCACACTCTCAACAACCTTCGCCAAAAAGCAAAGGTTGGAGACTGGACGAAAGTTGTCTAACACGGTCGGATCCAGGGCAGGCTTCTTCAGGAGAGGTCTCACCACCGCCTCCTTCAAGGCAGAGGGAAAAACACCCTCTCTTAAAGAAGCATTGACAACTGCCCGGAGCCAACCGCAGGTGGCCTCCCTGGTGGCATAAGCCAACCAGGAAGGACAGGGGTCCAACAAACATGTGGTGGAACTCAGCCGCCACATAGTCCTGTCCACTTCATCCTCGGAAACAGGATCGAACTTTTTTTTTTTTTAATTACATTTATATGCCGCCCTTCTCCGAAGACTCAGGACACAATTGGAGCACAACCCAATGGCTCAGCAATAGCCTTCATTCCATTGTATATGCCTGCTTATTACTAAGCGGCATTTTACAAGGAAGCTAATTGCCCCAACAATCTTGGGTCCTCAATTTACCTACCCCGAGAGGATGGAAGGCTGAGTCAACCTTGAGCCTGGTGGGATTGAGCCTCTAATTGTAGACAGCTGGATCTTAAGAGCAGGCATTTAACAGCCTGAGCCACCAAAGCTCATCCCAGATCACACTGACCAGACTAATAACCACTGCAGTTTTCTTGGCAAATTTTTCAGAAGTGCTGTACCATTGCCTCCTTCCTAGGGCTAAAAGAGAGACTGGCTCAAATCATCCAGCTGGCTTTGTCCCTAAGGCAGGACTAGAACTCATGGTTTTCCAGTTTCTAGCCTGGTACCTTAAACCCCTGTGCCAAACTAACTCTTTGGATTAAGGATTATAAGAATTGAAATCCAATATACTGTAACTAGTGGCCATTAGATTAGATGGGGAAGGCTGATAGGTAGATAACTATAAATTAGAACTCTGTTCATGAAGTATTCCAACTTGTTTGTTATTATATTATACAATATTAATATGGAAGCAGAATGATAAAATGATTTAATGCTGCTTAATTATCAAATAGGATAAAATTTAACATAAGTACAGCATCTTTTGTTGCACTATAATGATGACATTAATGCTTCAAGTTCAATCTGTTTTACTGTACATATACTAATATTTGTATGTAAAATGGATGGTATTATTTGTCCAAAGAATTCATGAGCATTTATATATGAGCCAGGGGTATTTTTTTGCAAGTGCCAGTCCAGTCCAATTGGAACTGAATCAATTTAGAGTGCTTGATGAAGTGAATTATAGTAAAAACAATATAGTATTATCAACTGGACTTTTCCAATATTGCTTAGGATTTGGAAGCCTATTAGTATTAAGTCTAATTAATAATATGGTATAGGATTTCCTGCCTGAGTAGGGGGTTCCTCCAAGGATCCTTCCAACCAGTGGTGGGATTCAAAAAAATTTACTACTGGTTCTGTGGGCGTGGCTTGGTGGGCCTGACATTGTTGGTAGGCATGGCAGGGGAAGGTTACTGCAAAATCCCATTCCCTCCCCACCCCACTAACCTGCTTTTCAGCTCCATTCTCCTGTGCAGGGCAACAAAAGAAGACCCAGCCAATCAGTTGGGACTTGGGAGGCAGGGAATAGATGGGGGCGGGGCCAGTCAAAGGTAGTATTTGCCAGTTTTCCGAACTACTCAAAATTTCCGCTACCAGTTCTCCAGAACTACTCAAAATTTCCGCTACTGGTTCTCCAGAACTGGTCAGAATCTGCTGAATACCACTTCTGCTTCCAACCCTGTTATTTTGTTATTCAGTATTATCTCAAGGGTGCTTTTTTCCTCAAAAAGGCAACTGTTCTTTCCCTGAGGAAGAAACGTTTAACTTCTCCATCCATCCATTTTCTTCTTCCTCAAGGAAAAAACTATCCAGTTGCCTTTTGAAGAAAAAAGCACCCTTGAGACAACTGTGATCTGGATGACTGAGAATCTCCACAGACATTAATTCAGTATTAGCTTCTCACGAGCCACTTCGGCGCTACTATACAATAGCAATGCTCTAGGGGTAGCAGCTTGATTTTCTAGCAAGCTGATCTACTCTCAGCTGCTGAGTAAATACACTGTTCACAGGGTGACTCAAGGTTGAAAGAGGAGGAGGAGGAGAAGGAAGACGGTAAAAGAACTGCTTTGCAGCTGTTCCCACCGCTTTAAGAGGCATCAACAGCAATGGCACACTTTCTGCAGTTTATTTGAGTATAGCTCAGCTGAGGGGGGAAAACAGTGGGAGGGATCAAGAAGTAATTAGAGGATGTTTGCATAGTTGCCTGGTAACCACACAAGTAATTCGAGTTTATTTTCACCTGCCCAGCCTCTCCAGCATTAACTGTTTCTCAACACTTGAAAAGTGTTATTACACCATCATGTCAGGCATCCACCAATTTATGCAACCGTCGTAGGAGTACCATTAGAGTGTTCAGTCAAAAGTACAGGTAGTCCTCGACTTATGACCACAATTGAGCCCAAAACCTATGTTACTGAGAAATTTGTTAAGTGAGTTTTGCCCCATTTTATGATTTTTCTTGCCATACTTGTTTAGCGAATCACTGCAGTTTTGAAGTTAGCAACATGGTTGTCCTTAAGTAAATCGGGCTTCGCCATTTTTTTTTTTTAATTACATTTATATGCCGCCCTTCTCCGAAGACTCAGGGCTTACAATTCTGGGATACAACCCAGTGTGCTCAGCAATAGCCTTCATTCCATTGTATATGCCTGCTTATTACTAAGCGGCATTTTTACAAGGTCAGCTAATTGCCCCCAACAATCTTGGGTCCTCAATTTACCTACCCCGAGAGGATGGAAGGCTGAGTCAACCTTGAGCCTGGTGGGATTCGAGCCTACAATAATTGTAGGCAGCTGGATCTTAAAAGCAGGCATTTAACAGCCTGAGCTACCAAGGCTCAGAAGGTTTGCTTGTCAGAAGGTTTGAAAAGGGGATCAAATGTCCCCGGGACACGGCAACTGTCTTAAATATGAACCAGTTGTGAAACATCCAAATGTGAGTCTCATGACCATGGGGATGCTGCAAAGTCATCAATGTGAAAAATAGTCATAAGTCATTTTTTCAGTGCCATTGTAACTTCGAATGGTCACTAAGTGAACTGTTGTAAACCAAGGAGGACTACCTGTCAGCCCTGGAGGCCATCTTTTTCTTTGGATCTTCAGGGCTGCCACATTTAGTGCTGTTGGAAAACGGGAGGGGGGTTGCATGGAGTTGGTGGAGATATATAGCCACAATAACGGTCTTTTCTCTGGGAGTCAAGGACATTCAGCCTGCCCCTGGAGAGGCGTCACATCCAGCTGACCCAGTAGAGTGGGGAGCCAAGGAGTATTGTGAGTCCCATTCCCTAAGAAGGTACATCTGGTGGGACCCAGAAAAAGGGCCTTCTCCGTGGTAGCTCCCTCTCTCTGGAAATCATCCCTCCAGAAATTAGACTGGTCCTCACTCTGACCCTCTTTCAGAAGAAGGCCCTGAAGGCGTAGTTTTGCAAGCAGGCCTGGGGAACCCAGAGTGGTAGAGCCCATTAAATGGCTGATTTGAGTGTGTGTTATCGCCAAGGAGGTTGGGCGGGTTATTATTCTCATCTAGTTTCTTAGCTTTTAGATTATTGGTTGCTGTGAAGCTTTCAGTTTGAAACAGAGTTTAGAACAGGAATGTTTTAAAGTTTCTTTCTTACCCCATGCTTCTTTTGCTATGAAGTATACCTTTCAGTAGTATTTTGCAGCTACTCAAGAACAAACTGACAGTTTTGGCTCAAACTGCCAGTAAAATCCATAGTTCAATTTTCAAACAGAGTGGGAAGAAATTATAGTCTGTTTTTCCTTTAGGTCCTCACAATAACATGCATAGAACTTGCTTCTCCCGTTTTTCCACAACAATTCTGTGATTGTGTATGTTGTGACTTTGTGAGAAAAAAAACATTGTTAGGTTCTTTCATGTCCTCAGCAGGTTATTGGGGGGGGTGAAGGGTAGGGAGGTAATAAATGCTACTTCCTCTGACATTTAGGCTTCTGTACCAGCCTGATTAGTGAAAAATGGAATGATTGCATGCAGATGAATGGAATTTGTATCGGCACCTAAGGGAGAAGTCAAGAGGTTAGCTCTTATCTCTAACTTATTTTCATGTTTATTGTAGCCTCTGTCATGGTTCTATGACAAGCAGGCCTTCCTTTTCCTTTCCCCAGAAATCTGTTGTTAGTACAAAATGTGATATGGAGTCATTTCTTCCCTCTCATAGCTGCTATTTACAGGAAAAATATATTCATGATATTAAGCATTACATTCATTTACATTCTCACAGCAGATGAGAAGGGAACCAATAAATAAATAAACATATACCTAAATCTACAGTATATAGAAGACCCAATCTACATGTATATACATATACACAAATCTATAGTATATGAAGACCCCGACTGGTGGGGGCAATATGCTGACTCTGTAAAACTGCTTAGAGAGGGCTGTAAAAGCACTGTGAAGTGGTATATAAGTCTTAAGTGCTATTACTACAGAGAGAAACACAAACACAAGCATAGCAAAAGCAGCTGTGCCATCTCTACTATAATTTGTTTATTATTTATCCATAGTTCTGCATAGTCAGTGCTCTGTTACTTCCTCTAATAATTTAATTGCTGGGTTTAGATGACTGTAGTAATCATAGTGGAATCAATCAGAAGAGAAGTGAGACAAGAGAAAGATAGGCTAAGATCTAACCACACAGAAATCATTTATGACCATTTAGTCAGGCTATTGACACACTATAAAATAAACCCACAGCAAACAACACCCAAATTTTGTCCATCAGATGCATTTTGTGGGGCAGGAATGAATGGGAAATTCCTAATGCCTCTTTATACTATGTTTGCTGCATAGATAAACTGAACTGAATGGCACTATTATATTATTCCCCTGAAGTTACAGACTATGAAATTCAATCTCAGGTTTCCCTAATAAACACTCTGAAACTTATTTTAGGTTTAGTGAAGAAAGAAGGAACGTAGCGTACTTTTGGAGGCCAGGGGGATACATTTCTTTTCAGTGCTATCAGGAAATATTGAGGAAAGAAAATAAAAACATCTTGTTGTTTGTTGAAGCTGAATATGCTTGTTATGAAATCAGAACTTTTTGGGGGGAAGAAATAAAATGTTAAAAATAGATTACTTGAAATTGTCAGATTGCTTCTTGGAATTTAACACATTTCCTTCCAATTAAAATGCACAAATGTCATTTCATCTATTAGTGCAGAACATCATGAGAATTATTACTGATCTCTGTGTTAAGGGAATTGCTAACATTACATAGATAAGGTAGCCTGTCTTCAGATGCCAAGTTCTGGGATACCATTAAAGGGGGAAAACATATTATTTCCTGTGATGGACAACAGCAAAATGAACATTTCTCCACTCACTCCTTTTAATGTTAGTACCATTAGTGAGTGGCAAGCTTCATTTGATAATTTTTCAAGAAAGTATTCAGGAGATTCCTTTTCCATCTTTTCAATCAAGGGACTGAAAAGGGCTGCTGTTATTGACCTGAGGAAATTCCTTTGCCATTTCCAAATAAGAAAGGATACTTTTGAATATGCTCAGATGAACCTTAATGATGAGACTCATATTGTTACTCGTTCTCCTTATTGTTTAGCAACTGATGGATAGACAGAGAGATGTAAATTAGTTCCAGACTTTGAAGTAGATTTGGCCTTTGCATATCACAAGGCTAAGATTCCAAAAATATTTATTATCATTATTTAGGGGAAGGACTGGCAGAACCTGGGAGTGGAGTCAAAAGAGAGATCAGCATAGGATCTAACTCCTAGCAGGTGCTAAACTTTAGTTGAGAAATTTTCTGTGCCGTAGCAATAAATCAGTATAGTTAGACCTTCATGTGTGGACCTGATCTTTTGCGCATGACAAAGGATAGTATTACACATGTCTTCGTGAATCTGAAATTGTCTTTTACTTGAAACAGATGATTTTAAAAACTGGAGGTCATGTGTTATATCAACATTATAAGTTTTTTTCCCCTCTGTCTCAATCCTTTCTTTATTAAAAGTTCACATTGAAGAATGTAGCACATACAACGCTGTCTAGAGTAGTAGATCATTTGTTTATTGATCCGGAATTTCTTTAGGGTGAGTCAAACATTGAAAGTACTGTAATAGAGTCTAGAAATGTGATGTGCAATGAAAGAAGAATGAAAATCCTTATTCCAAGGGGGTGTTAAGAAGAAGGGAAGGAAGTCAGAACTGAATACTGGGAATTACATCTGAACAAATTTACATAGGCTTTTATGGAGAATCCTGAAAACCTCAACGTCAGCATTGATACATCAAAGTTTATATATTTATTTATTTTGTTTATTTATTAAATGTATATCCCCCCTCACTTCCCCCAATGGGGAACTGAGTATGCACAAAAGATAAAAACAATATCTATACAATTTAAAAACAAAAACTCATTCATATCAATCCAAAACATACACGGGGGAAGAGCAAGGTTCAATGCCATGCCCCCAACAAAGCCAGGTCTTAACGGCTTTGCTGAAGGCAAGTAGATTTGGGATGGTTCTAATCTCCAAGGGGAGCATATTCCAAAGGGACGGCGCCTCTACAGAGAAGGTCCTAGCCCGTAGGCCCGCCAGCCGACGGTATCCGGAGCAAGCCCTCCCTGTGAGATCTAACCGGGCGCTGGGAGGCATAAGGAGCAGTAGGCGGTCTCGTAGGTATCCTGCTCCTAAGCCATGAAGGGCTTTAAAAGTTGTCACTAGCACCTTGAATTGCACCCGGAAGACCACTGGTAACCAGTGCAGCTCAAGGAGGATAGATGTTATATGGGCACATCTAGGTGCACCCATGATCACTTCATGCCGCATTCTGCACCAGCTGAAGTCTCCGAGTGCTCTTCAAGGGCAGCCCCATGTAGAGCGCATTGCAGTAATCCAATCCAATATAGGCCAGTTTACAATTACATAGTGAACAGGCTTATCTGAAATGGAAATTTATGTTTTCCAAACAAAAAACAAAAAGAGTTGGGAGGAGAGTTGAAAATATGCTTAATTTTAAAAAGAGCTTTGGTGGCTCAGGCTGTAAATGCCTGCTCTTAAGATCCAGCTGTCACAACTACTGTAGGCTGACCACCAGGCTCAAGGTTGACTCAGCCTCCATCCTCTGGGTAGGTAAATTGAGGACCCAAGATTGTTGGGGCAATTAGCTTTTTAAAAATGCTTATAATAAGCAGGCATATACAATGGAATGAAGGCTATTGCTGAGCACATTGGATTGTGCTCCAAAAATTGTGAAACAGCCCTGAGTCTTCGGAGAAGAGGCGGCATATAAATGTAATTAAAAATTCAGATTATTATAGGGGGTGGAGGACTAGAATCTCTTTTATGGCTATTGTTGCAGTTGTTTCTTTTTTAAAGATGTGTGTATGTGTCCTAAAGGTGCTTTTTCAAGAAGCAACTGGACTATCTTGTTTTTCTTTGAAGATGTTTCACTTCTCATCCAAGAAGCTTCTTGAGCTCTGGAAGGTGGAAATGGAAAGATTTAAACTCCCTGCAGACAGCTGGCCAGTTGCATTCTTTTAGAGAGTCATTGAGGCTACTTGGAGGTTAATCTGTGTTGTCAGGGTCACCTGAGTAATGCAAGTGGGCTGGAGCCTTCTTGGAACAGTTGAAACAACTGTGTTGTAGACTGGAAATAGATGATGTTGTATCCCTCCCCTTCTGTTGAGAGAAGGCTGTTCAGTTTTGACATAGATGGCCTCTTTGACCCCTCTTTCAAACCAGCGGTCCTCTCTGTCCAGAATGTGGACTTTGCTGTCTTCAAAAGAGTGCCCTGTGTTTTTTAAATGCAGGTGGACTGCTGAATCTTGGCCTGATGAGTTTGTTCTCCGATGTTGTGTCATGCGCTTATGAAGTGGTTGTTTTGTTTCCCCAATATACAGAACTGCATTGTACTGCATATACCACATTGCTCAGTTTGTGTCTGAGTGTTTTATCCTTGGGATGGATACACTTCTGCCTTTAGTGTATTCTTTTGTTTGAAGTGTGCACACGTATGTTGTGTTGTCTGAAGATCCTCCCTGAGCTTTTCCAATATTCCTGCAACTTATGGAATGACAACATCGCTTTGTTTATTGTTCTTTGTCTGTTATGGAGGAGTCCCTGCTCTGGGTCTTTTGGGGAATTTGATGAAGACCTTCTTGGGATAACCACACATTCTGAGGGCCTCCTTGATGTGTTTTAATTCTCTTTCTCCAGCAAGCTGCTCCGAGCATCCAGGAAGTGGGAGGTGCTCAGTCTCTCCATTCCAATAGGCTGAGCTTTACTGAAGGACGTTCTGACTCCTCCTCCTCTCCTCCCGTACGTCCCCCAGTTTAGCTCAGCCTTCGGTGCGGATAGGCAGCTCTTTGTGTGGTCGGAGCAGGAATAATCAAAGGCAACCTATTCCTCAATTGGTTTCTCTTAAATTGCTTTCTTCAATTTGGCTTCTAAATTATCCCTTGTAGTTACAGCTGACTGCGATTCTTTGCAGCAGTCGGCAGGAAGCAGCTCTTGGTGCTAGCAGCTTCGGTGGTTTCAGAGGAGGCTTCACTTTCGATTTCCCCTCTCTCAGCCTTAATTCTCATTTCCCCTACTTGCCGTTTCTCTTGTTTCAAACAACTGGTGGTGCTGCTTATATGCCCCTTGCTTTGGGGTTTTATCTCAGATTCTGATCCTCCCACTGAGAGCTGGGGTAGGGGCACAGGAGTCCTGATTCCCCTTTCTGCCGCTCTCTTTATAACGAGCCATTGGGGCGGCAGAGCTGTGCTGGCGCAAAGAACAGTTGGTGCCATTTTTGTTCCTTTTCTCTGGGGTAGTTGCGGCTTGCACGTGCGCACTAACCTTCATTTCAGGGCTTTTTTCCCACGAGGCTTTGTGAGAGCCCTAACTGGCTGCTGCCAGCTCCCTGTGAGTGGATTCTTCTTGCCCTCTTCTGTGCCTTTCTCCTCAGGCTCCCTTTGTGAAGGGGCCTAGGATACAATACTGTTTTTCTCAGAGGAAGAATTGTTGTTGGTCTGAGAGACCTTTCTTAGTTGGCACGCTCACAGGTGCTTTTGAGCCCTTTTGTCTTGTACTGGGTAAATTCTACCCTTATTTTGTCTATTAGCACAGCAATCAATATTATCCAACTAATCCCCAGGCCTGGGCCTGTGGGTGCGGTTGATAAGGGCCCAATAAGTGTTTTTTCTGCCCTATGAACTAGTTCTCAATTTGGCATCCCCTTTTTTCTTGAGACTCTTTCTTTATCTCAGCTACCAACCTTTCTAAATATTACCAATAATTGTAATACATATTGCTTATACTCAAGAGTCTCTATACATCTTTCAAAAGAGAAGTGTGTTTTTCCTTTGGGGTGCCTTGCCCAGTTGCTGGAGCGGGACCCGGGACGTGCCAACCGTCCAGGCAGCCACCAATCTTATTACATATCTAATTATAATTCTCCCTGTCTGTGTTTTTTCTGAGATATCTCTTACCAACACAATGGCAAGTAGGGGTGGCGACAAGCCTCATGGCCTAGACAAATCTGGTATTCCTAAAGGTCCTTCTAAGGCCGCTCAAAGGGAGGCATCCCGGTGCCAGAAGGCACTGGAGAAACAAATTCAGAAGAATACCAAGGGCTCTCTGGGGTCACCTCAGATTCCAGACCCTACTGCGCCCCCCCCAACCCCTTCCATCCCCTAGGCCTTTAGATCCCCCCACATCTCCCAGACCTAGCCCCTCAGTTATATCAAGCACATGCCATTCAAGAAGGGCCCCGGAAGCAACCTTCACCCCTACGGCTGGATTAGCCAGGAAGAATTCCTCCCACAGGAGGTCCCGGAGACCATGAAGGCGTGGATGGAAATGGCGATTTCTAGGGGAATCGCAGCAGGGGTACAGCAGTCTCTAGCAGCCAGACAAGCCCTTAGATCAGAAGGTGACTCGCACTCCATGAGATCCTCGGTCAGAGCAGACTCGGTCGTTTCACAGGTATCTCAATTCAGGGATTTTCACCCTCATCTCAATCAGGATCGGGGGGGAGAAGAGGACCCCCTCGCTCAGATTGACTCAGTCTCTGTTCAGCAGAGTGAGGACCCCCTGGGGCTCCCGTCCACAGAAAGGGGTATGTCTGATGACGAGGACGTAAAACCAGACCACCCAACCTTCACGGGCCTCTTCCAACCACAGTTGTTCAAGTCCCTTCTTTCCAAAGCGAAAACCACAGCCCGCATTCCAACCCCCACTCACATCCTACAGATTCTGAGGCTGATGACGATCTGGTCTTCTCTCAGCCAGTTAACCAGGAGGAGGTTATTCCGGTTCCCAAAATGTTTTCGGACCTCCTCCATAAGCAGTGGACATCAGCAACATCTTTCCCGGCCCCTTCAAATTTTGATAAAAAGTTTTTCAATCTGGATCCAGAATTCGCTAATAATTTGGCCACCCCCGAGGTCGATGATCCAGTAGTAGCCCTGGCCTCCTCTTCCAATGTTCCCACTGAAGGGGAGGATGCCCTAAAGACTGACGATAAGAAGACCGAGATTGCCCTCTGTAAAGCCCACCAAGCAGATGCCTGGGCTATCAAGGCGGCCACGGCAGCATCATTCTTCACCAGGGCATCTCAGGTGGCTCCACCACCTGAGGGATACCATTCCAAGTTCCAACGTTAGGGCTCACCAGGACGTAGCAAAACTAATTGCAGCTACGGAATTCTCCGACTACCTTTCACACTGTAAAGTTCTCAGCCAGGGCCATTGCCTCACAGGTTACTGCCCATAGATTACTGTGGCTCAAGCATTGGCAGATAGTAAAAATAAATGGAAACTTCGTTTCCTCCCCAGTGTCGGCTAAAAAATTGTTTGGACCTGCCCTAGATCCTCTATTAATAGAGACTAGGAACAAACAGAAGATCCTCCCCTTCTTCATCGTTCTGACAACAGGTTCTCTCAGCCCTTTCGCAGGGGCCCCTTCCGTCCCTACTTCCAGAGTTCTTTCTCCTCCAGGACCCTCGGGGGATCGGGTTACAGGGGCAACCAACAGTCAGACAGGTCGGATTTTTCAGACGGGTCGACGGGGGGGTCAGGGCAAGAGAGGTTTCAGGGGTCCGCCGAGTCAAGGATCTCGTAGATCCCGTTAACCAAAGGGATCTACCTCCTATAGGTAGCCGCCTTCGCTTCTTTGCTGACCAATGGGAGTTGTCCACTTCTGATGCCTGGGTGCGTGACACCATTCGTTTTGGACTAGCGTTAGAATTCCTTTCTGCCCCCAAGTTTCTTTATGCAATGCCCGATTTCCAGGGTCCCAGAAAAAAGGGCCCTGATGGAGTCCGCAATTAACCACTTGCTACACATCAGGGCCATTCAATCGGTTCCCAAGGACCAGCAGGGACAGGGGTTCTATTCTTTGCTCTTTATTGTCCCTAAAGCCTCAGGGGGCTGGAGGGCGATCTTGGACCTCAAACAGCTTAACAGATCGCTGGTCTATCGTAAATTTAAGATGAGCACCCTCCAGTCTATCCTCCTTAGCGTCAGACGGGGTGATTTCTTATCTTCCATCGATCTGACAGAGGCATATCTGCACATACCAATTCGGCCTGCCCACTCGAAATTTCTTAGATTTTGTTACAATAATCACCTTTACGAGTATGTTGCCCTTTCCTTCGGCCTTTCCTCGGCCCCGAGGATGTTTACGAAGGTTCTGGCAGCCCTGGCGGCTCATCTTAGGGGAATTCCGGTTAGGCTCCAGTGTTACCTGGACGATATCCTAATTTTATCCCATTCAGCTAGACAAGCTCACATGGACACCAAGCTCATGTTGGAAGTGTTACAACAACACGGGTTTTCCATTAATTGGAAGAAGAGTCATCTCTCCCCGTCAACATGGTTGACTCATCTGGGGGCAATAATTGATACTATTGAGGAAAAAGTTTTCCTCCCCCCAGATCGCTTAGAAAGCATAAGGATCTTGGCCCAACATATTAGATCTTCGTGGCAGGTTCTACTAGCTGACTTGTCAACACTATTAGGTAAATTGATTTCTTCCATTTCCATTGTTCCCTGGGCTCGCTTCCCCGTTAGAGTGCTCCAGTGGTTTCTCCTGCCGTATCAAAGGTCAGGTCGCAGCACCTCTGCAGCAAGGGTCCGGGTGCCTACAAAAGTGAGACTCTCCCTACTTTGGTGGACAAATCCATCCATCAACAAAGGATCTCTTCTACGGGAGCCGGAAAGACTCATAATTACCACAGACGCCAGTTTGCTCGGATGGGGCGCACATCTTCAGTCTTGGTCATGCCAAGGTCGCTGGTCAAAGGACGAACAGCAGAACAGTATAAACTGGCTGGAGCTCAGAGCGATCCATCTCGCCTCCACAATTTCCTCCCTCGCATTCATCGGAAGCACATCCTCGTCCTCACAGACAATGTCACGACGAAAGCACATGTGAACAGGCAAGGGGGTACCCACTCTGTTCTCCTGATGAAGGAGGCAGAGTGGCTATGTCTTTGGGCAGAATGCCATCTAGGCTCCATAAAGGCGGAACATATCTCAGGCGTGGACAACACTCAGGCGGATTGGCTCAGCAGAGCAACAGTGGATCCTTCCAAGTGGCACCTTCACCCCGACTTGTTTCACGAACTGACGCTCAGATTCAGATGCCCATGCGTGGACCTGTTTGCCTCCCCCCTCAATGCTCATCTTCGCAGGTTTGTGTCCAGATACCCTGCCCCAGGCACGGAGAACGTCAATGCTCTTCGCTGCCCTTGGCCCCACGGTCTGCTGTATGCATTCCCTCCCATTCCACTGATCCCCAGGGTAATTCAAAAGCTCTTGGCGGAGAAGGCCTCCCTGATCCTAGTCACTCCCTTCTGGCCGAGGAGGCTGTGGTTTGCGGACCTCCACAACCTCTCCATGGAAGAACCCTGGAGGATCCCAGATCACAAAGTGCATCTCACCCAAGGTCCGCTCCAGCACCCGGACCCCCAGTGGCTTCAACTAGCCGTTTGGAGGCTGAACGGCAACATTTAAAGGCAGAGAACCTCTCGTCAAAGGTCATCACCACCATCCAGGCGGCTCGCCGCCCGTCTACTAACAGGATATACGAGGCCTCATGGAAGTCCTTCTCTACATGGTGTCTCTCCTGCAAGGCAGATCCGTTTCTTCCATCGCTGGCTCAGGTGCTGGATTTTCTTCAGGCAGGCTTAGACAAGGGTCTCTCGCCAAACACTCTAAAGCGTCAGGTTGCAGCCATTGCGTCTGTGCTGCATTGGCCTGGTCTTCCATTTCGCACCACCCTCGGATCAGGACTTTTCTTCGAGGCGCGACCAATTTATGCCCACCTGTGGTTCACCGTTTTCCAACATGGGACCTTACCTTGGTTCTCGCATCTCTCACAAAGGATCCTTTTGAGCATCTGAGGTCCATCAGCCTCCAATTCCTAACATACAAGGTTGTCTTCCTGGTTGCGATTACTTTGGCTCGGCGCATCTCTGAGATTGCCGCCTTGTCGTGTCGTGGCGATCTCTGCATTTTCCACGCTGACATGGTAGTGTTGTGTCCTGATCCATCCTTCATGCCGAAGGTAAATTCGGCCTTCCACAGAGCGCAGGAACTGGTTCTTCCGAACTTCTGTCCGCAGCCTTCTCACGACCTGGAACATCAGTGACATCAAATGGACGTCCACAGGGCTCTGCGAGTCTACCTCAAGAGAACAGCCCCGTTTTGGAAGTCTGAGGCTCTATTTGTTTCCTTTAGTTCCACCTCCCAAGGGCAAAAAGCGTCTTCTTCTACCATTGGCCGCTGGTTGCGGGCCACTATTGCGAAAGCATACCTTTCACAGTCCCAACCGGTGCCTTCCGGTATCACTGCCCACTCTACTCGGAGTGCAGCTACATCCGCTGCCTGGGCCACACAGGCTCATATCTCCGAGATCTGCAGAGCAGCCACATGGGCCTCGCCATCGCCATTTATCCGGCATTACAAGGTTGACGTCTTTGCTTCAGCGGACGCCTCCTTTGGCAGACGAGTGTTGCAACGGGTCCACTCGGCTCGGGGGGCATCTTCGGCCCAGACGGAGTCCCTCCCATAGGACAGGCCCAGCTTTGGTATGTCCCACTTCCTGGATGTTCGGAGCAGCTCGCTGGAGAATGGGCGTTGGTGCTTACCTGATACGCCCTTTCTCGGGGAGCTGCGACGAGCATCCAGCCCCTCCCTTCCTTTCCGTCTGGGGTGGGTTCTTCCTGTTCCGACCTCATGTCCTCGTTGACCTTGAGCTTGCTTGGGGTCTCCCAGTCAGCTCATTTGGGTCGGACCTTCGTCTTCGCTAAACTGGGGGACGTACGGGAGGAGAGGAGGAGGAGTCAGAACGTCCTTCAGTAAAGCCCAGCCTATCGGAACGGAGAGACTGAGCACCTCCCACTTCCTGGATGCTCGTCGCAGCTCCCCGAGAAAGGGCATATCAGGTAAGCACCAACGCCCATTCTGTCTCATCTTTGCTGGTAGGCAGGCCTTCAGCTCGGTGGTATAGGTATATTTTGATAACTCCCATTTTGTGCTCCAGTGGATGGTGAGAATCAAAATGTAAATATTGATCTATGTGTGTGAGTTTTCTGTAAACTTCAATATTTTCTGTCTTTCTTAATGTATACTGCACAGTCCAGGAAGTCTAGACTGTTTTGCTTAACATCTTCCCTTGTGAATTTGATGTATCTGTCCACAGAGTTGATATGTTTGGTGAATGCTTCCAATTCCTGTGTTTTGATCTTGACCCAATAATCGTGTGTGTGTGTGTGTGTGTATGTGTGTGTGTGTTTGTGTTGTATAAATTTCAAACCTAGAAATGAGTTTCCCCTTTCCCTCCCATTTCTTAAAGAGAAAATAGTTACCTGACAGCTAATGAATTAAATGGAAGAGCATACAGCTAGCTTATCTGGTGCCTTTTTGTCCACTTTTCAACAAACTTATTTCTATTATATAGTAAAGCAGAGACACCATAAAGCCTTCAGTACTTTGACATTCACCTAAAAATAGACTGTACACAGGAAAACATGATTTTGTTACGTACTTGCCTATATATGAGAAGACAAAATAACTTGAATTTGAAATGAATTTTTAATGTGGGTTTTTCATTTTCTCATATAATGTATAATCTTTGTTTTTCAATACAGCAAAGAGCTCCAGGAAAGATTTTATTGGATGCAGTCTGCAACCATCTGAATCTTGTTGAAGGTGATTATTTTGGCCTTGAGTTTCTGGATCATAAGAAGGTCATGGTATGTAAAGATATTTTGCCTAAATCATCCCTCCCATGATATCATTTTATAATATTTTCATGCTCTTAAAAGTTTGCCACTTCCTGCCTGCCTTAAAATATTTTCTAGTTTTCTCACTTGAAAGTAAAATAGATAAGCAAGAGCATATGAGTAAATATTCTTGTTTCCCAGCTCACAATCAATCAGTCACAAATGTGCAATATGCTATTTCATAAATAATATACACAGAAGTAGAGCAACTGTTTTAGATAGAATACAGAACTTACACTTGTTTTACTAAAATGTGTGCATATATCTATTGGATAGGTTTTTTATTATTTCAAGAACAAAACTCCAGTCTTCATGGAAAGATAATTAATCGTGGACTGAGTGATAGCTGTCCAGTTCATTATGTTTAACATTATGAAAATAACATCTGTTCATCCTTTTCTTCCTCTCTTCTGCTGGAAACAAATTTGTTGTACCTTGGCAACTGTTATGTATTTTAAGCTTTTCTAAGAGAGGTTCACTTGCTACCACAGAGGAGTATAGTATGTGCTGTTTTATTTCTGAGTTTATCATTTCTGCACCATTTCTTAACATTGTAAAGCCTTCTACTCCTGTGCTGGGTACCCATGTAATTGTAACTGGGTTGTATTTTAATTATTCTTTTCAGAAATTTGGCAGTGCACACATTTTTCAGGGTGCCAAGTGTGAAGTTCAAAAACACAACATTATTAGAATGCCAAGAAACACCAAGATCTGTTTTTTTAAAAAAATCTAAAAACTGGTTTTCCTCATATGAACATAAATGACTAAGGCATAGAAGTTTTTATTGGCTAACAAAAACAATTTTAAATTAATAGCCTTTTCCCTCACAATAATCAAAACGCATTAATGGGCCAGAACTTAGTTACATTTTTTGGGTGGGTCCAGAGCCTATTTTTCTGAAATGAGGGTTTGCTTTTAACTTGATATAACAAAGAGCTATTCAAGTTTAACCTGATTCTTTCAAGCCCTCTTGTTCAAGTCAAAAGTGAGTTTTCTTTTACTGAGAAAAAAGTTTGCCTTCTTACTATCTAGGGTGAAACATATTTAACTCCATGGGAATCTGTGTGTATGTTGCATGCACAAATACATTAATATGAGTGCAATATACAATGATGCTTATAAGTTCGTGAACTTTTTGAATTTTCAATATTTCTCTATAAATATCACGTAAAAGTGATCTTCTTCACACAACTATTAAAAATAAACAAAAGAGTCAAAAACATTATATTTGTTCACTTATTTATTTTTAAAAAAACAATCCATAGATATATATGTGTGTTGGTGTGTGGCAAAAATATGTCAATCTCTTGGAATATCAACTTATTTGAAGGAGAAATTAGTCAGTTATTTTTAATCAAAGTGATGATAATCAGGTGTGAGTATGTGAGGTCTTCAGGAGCCCAGGTAATGTCTAAAAAGTAATGGTGCACTTGCACTGGGAAATGTTGGTATTCATTTGACTGTCAGCAGGGCAACACTGAATAACAGTGGTGAGCATGGCAAGACTGCAAGGAGAAAGCTACAACTCTATAAAAAGAACATTGCTGCCTATCTACAGTTTATGAAAAAAAAACCCACATGGATTAACAAGAAGGCTATTAGAAGAATGTTCTCTGGATGGATGAGACAAAAATAGAAATGTTTGGCTTAAATAAAAAATGTTATGTTTGGTGAAAGGCAAATACTGCCTTCCAGCAGGAGAACTTTAGCCCATTTGTGAGACATGGTGGTGGCAGTATCATGGTTTCTTTGCGGCCTCTAAACCAAGATGGAACTTTGAATTCTGAATTGTTCCAATCAATTCTACAGGATGTTTGTAACTGGAGCTCACAAAAAAGTTGGTCATTCAGCAAGACAGTGACCCAAAAGACACAAGTTGTATAAAAGAATCAGAAGAAAGTTAATGTTTTAGAATGCCAAATCAAAATCCTGACCTTAATAATCCTAGAAAAATATTGTTGAAGGATCTGAGGCAGGTAATTCATGCAAGGAAACCCACCAATATTCCAGAGTTAAAGCTAGACTAAAATTCCTCCAAATCAATAAAGGACTGATCAAGTATTATCAGAAACTTTAGTTGGAGTTATTGCTGTCTGAGTGGGGCACAGTTACTAAAAGCAAAGGTTCACATTATTCTACCTCACACCAAGGCTTTGGATCATTTTCCTCAATAAATAAACAGGTATAATGGTTTTGACTCATTTGTTTAATCGGGTTCTCTTTATTTAATTTTAGTACTTGTGTGGAGAAAAGATGTGCTATAATTATTTTGGTGTGGGTTTTGGCAAGATATCACTATTGTTGACATGTTTTTTCATCTGAAAATTCAGTTTAATACAGTTTATATCCTACTATGTGTATGATTGCTCCTGGAGTTTGTAATCCAGATTTGTGTCTCCTGTCCTGGTTGCACTCTGTCCAATGAAATTAGCTGTCTTCACCTTCATCTTAAAATAAGGCTATGAAATCTAACCTGAAAAAATTAGGATGATTGCCAGATGCAGTATCGATTGATCATCCAAATTTATACAGTTCAGATCTGGTAAAATGATGCAATCTAGGAATGATTGGGTTAGAAATTAAACTGCGGAGCTCTTGTTTCTTGTTTTAGCTGCATCAGTGATTATATCTTTTCTTTTTCCCCAGATTTGGCTGGATCTTTTGAAACCTATCATAAAACAAATCAAAAGTATGTGTTGACAGTTTTCTTTTGGTACAAATATAGACCCAGTTTCAGATGATACTTAGCCTTCCCTGATTTTACTTCAACTAAATGTATAGACAAAATAATGTGTATAATTGAATTTTATATGCAGAGGCCTTATTTGAACATTGCCCTGATTATAAATGTTGGAGAATGTTGGAGCTATAATAAATCTGCCAAATAAAGAAGAGTAGATGCAACTATCCTCTTAGCAGATGGTTAGGACAGAGAGTGTCAGAATTTATTTGTTTTAGGACAGAAAAAAATGTTATTTTTGAATACTATGTATTTATTGCACTTCGCCTTCTGCCTTTCTGCCTGCATACAAACTTAGGTGTGAGGTTTACCCCGAGTAATATCTTCACTAAAGCAATCCTGACTAACACAGTATATAAACAAGTTTGTTAATTGTTACATTTTCCTTTTAATCGCTTAAATATTTAGTTCAGGAACTAAGTAAGAAACTTCATTTTTTGAGCAGATCATTTTTTTTCTCTGTGTAGATTATAGGAGAAGAAAAAGTCTCAAAAATCAGAGATTAGTATTTGCAAGATTATTTCATATAAATTGGTTTGTTCTTCAAAAAATTTATTTGTTTTCAAGAAAGACTCTATTAAGAGTGACTACATTTCTTTTGCTCTGATACATAGTTTGACTTAGTCAATATTATATTTGATTTTGTATTCCTTAACTTTTTATTAATAGTACATAGTTTACATTGTTCAGTCACTTCTTAAGCCATACTATGAATGAAATATTTGCATGCAATATAAATAAACAATAAATTGATGACTTTTGTCATTGTTGTCCCGTATTTTGTCTCTTAGGACCTAAGCATGTCATTCTAAAATTTGTGGTAAAATTCTTCCCACCTGATCATGCTCAGCTGCAAGAAGAATTAACAAGGTTGGTGTAAGCATCCATTTTAAATTCCTCTTCATCAAGACAACAAGAATTGGAAATATTCATACCAAATTTTAAAATAAACCATATTAAGGTGAGGTCAGGAGTTTATTTGAAAGGATTCCAGGCTTTCGAATGTCTGATCTAAAATTTGGTTTAACTTGTTCTATTGTTATATTCAGATTTATTTTTTAAGTGAGAATGGAGCTGATTTATATTTCCATATCCCAATATCTTCATACTTTAAAATGAATTGTCAGCACTTGCTAATATTATAATTCCATCTCTTAATCCATAATTATTTATTTTATTTTGCTGTTACCCAGCATGTTAGATTTGTCACTGGCATCTGAGACTGCTCTTACATATATACATTTATTGAGTTTTATCCCCACTGATTTTTCCCTTCTCTTGCCCTACACCTAATTTCCCACATTTTAAGTAAACTTCTACTGAGTAATGTCTGTCCCTTCTCTCACTCACTGGATAGAGAAACCAGCAGAGCTTGAGAAATGGCAGGCAGATTTCCTATTCCTCTCAAAACAACTGAGTGGTTGTATTGAGATATTTATTTTATTTGTTTGTCAAACATGTACAAGATAACAAGTGTAGGTATGAACATAAACATGAACAAAGGAAGTAAATACAGGTAAATGAGGACAGTAAGACAGGGACGGTAGGCACGCTGGTGCACTTATGCACGTCCCCTTTAAGGACCTCTTAAGAATGGGGTGAAGTCCACGGTAGACAGTTTGAGGTTGAAGCTGTGAGGGGTTGAGGCTGTAACAACAAGGTTGGGTAGAGCATTCCAGGCATTGACCACTCTGTTGCTGAAGTAATATTTTCTGCAATCAAGTTTGAAGCGGTTTACTTTGAGTTTATATCGATTGTTTGCCCATGTATTATTGTGGTTGAAGCTGAAGAAGTTGTTGACAGGCAAGATGTTGTAGCAGCAAGTTTTGTGTACTATGCTTAGTTTGGACTGCAGGCAGTGCAGTTCCAGATTCTCCAGGCCCAAATTTTGAGCCTGCGGGCATAGGGAATTCTTTTGTGAGTAGAGGATTTGAGTACTCTTCTCGAGAAATACCTCTGAACCCGCTCAATCTTGTTAATGTCCGATATACAGTATGGGTTCCAGGCAGACGAGCTGTATTCAAGAATTGGTCTCGCAAAGGTTTTGTATGCCCTAGTTAGCAATTCAATGTTACCGGAGAAGAAGCTTCACAAAACTCTTAATGGCTTTTTGGCAATGCTGTTACAGTGAGCTATGGGGCTTAGAACATTTGAGATCAGTATTCCTAGGTCCTTGACAGAGTGAGGGTCATCTACGAGATGGTTTCTGCCCAAAATTGTATTTAGTGTTCTGATTTTTATTGCGAATGTATAGGACAGAGCATTTATTAGTTGAAATTTGAGGTTGCCAATACTCCTTGCCGAATCTTTGGATCTTGTGACATCTTTTAAAGAAATTACTAAGTCAAATGGTGTTCTCTAATAATAATGAAAAGGCAGGTTTTTTCATGATAAAGAAGGACAACTTGTACCTCATCATTGACTGAAGTATTTGGTGGTATTTTCCCTCTTCTAATAGGGCTGAATTGATGGTCACAATAGTGAAAATAATAATCTATGGTGCTTACAATTTGTAAAAACATTTTGTGATGTTTGTTGTGCAAAAATGTTTTGATTACAGTTGCAGTTCTTGTAAGGATAAATTAATGACATTTGAACAATATACACATTTGGAAATACAAATAACATAAAAATAACTATTTAGAAATGGAAACATTGAAAAAGTTTACACAAAAAAATAGGGAGAGGTTTGGCTGGGCACCACAATTATTCTAATAGTGTTAGCGGTGAGACTTCCATAAAGAAGGTATTCCAAGGTGCTAGAACCGAAAATGTATAGGCACACCTTATATGTAAATAATGTATCAGGTTCTCAGAGAAAGACCCCACCTGATAACCTTAATGTATGGGCAGGTTGTTCATCCCAAGTAAACTTGCTAGTAAGGGATATGTAAACATTTTGACTTTACGAACACTCCATAAAAGTGTCAGTAATATTTTCTTTTTTATGTGCCCTTTCAGGTACTTATTTGCATTGCAAGTTAAACAGGATTTAGCACAAGGAAGGCTAACCTGTAATGACACTAGTGCTGCTCTTTTAATATCACACATTGTACAGTGTAAGTAAAGCTCTTTCATTTTTTAACTTCTGCATTTTGAACAGTATAATGTTAGGTAATATTTTTTTATAGATTAGAGAGCTGAAAATAAAGCTGTTCCCAGAAGTTTATTTTCTTTCTTGTATTCTTGTATCTCAAATATTATGCAATATTTACCTAAAATATTTGTTCAGTGGTAGATCCACAATGTCTATGTTTGGGGTGGAAAGACTAGCAATTTCTAATGAACTGTTTCCTTGTCTACAATCAGGGTTACATTTGTTGACATTCTAAAGTCACCAACTTTATCCCCATAACACTAAGGGCTGAAGCTGTAAAAGTGGGAATGCTTTAAAAAATAGAACGTGAAATAGCCAAATCCCAGTTTTTTCTTATGGGAGCTCACTTATATTTTGGGGAAAAATGTTTTTCATTCCTCTCTCTGGCCAGAAAGATTAGCTGCTTTGCATTTAGATGTGCAAGTGTAAGCGCAAACAAGAGCTATTGGAAATAATCAAATAAAAAACATTTCTGTGTTCTGGCCAAAAATCTCAGTTGTACTAGAAAATAGAATTTTAGATTAATTTCAGTGTCTGAATGTAAATCAGATGGCTGATATAAATAGAGTCAGCACAGCTGTTGTATATATATGTAATTTTATTGAAGCCCATGTCAATAGATGTCATCAAAGTTTGGAGATCAATTATATTAGGATTAATGAAAAAAAAGTGAAAAATAAGCTACATGAGGTGCTGGGAATCAAAGTGCCCCTACAAAAGAACCAGTGATTCTTCAGTTTCACTTTTTTCAGTGAAAATATGAAAGACAAAGAACAATGTTGGTCTAGTCATCTAAGAGACCTGAAATTTCAAGACATTATAGAAAGTAATCATGCTTTTTAGAATGACATTAGCAACTGAATTGGCTTTCAAAAATGGTTCTTGTTGGCAAGAAGATTTTATCTATTATACCTATCTGGTATCACATTTAGTTAAGTATGCAAATTAAAATGATATTTCTCAAGTACATAACATGGTACTATTCTTTAAAAATTCTATATACTTTTGATAATTTTGTCAATGAATGAAAATGATTTAAATATCTGACAGCACATGATTTCCTGATCTAATGATCTAATCCTGATCTAATGATATTCTTTTTTTATGTAGAAAACGTTGTCTGTTTAAATTTCTCTATTGTGTGTAAGCATACCAATCCATAATGATGTGAGTTTCCCAAAAGATTTCTCTTTATAGTACTTGTTAGCCTACATTGGATCAAGCCAATTGTCTTAAGATATAGCAGGTTAACCACAGATAGCTAGTATTTGTATTAAGAGTTTCAAATGAAAGTCTTAAGATGTGCCTTAATGATATCTGATGATATCTACTGAAACTCTAAATATTGTAAAGAATTAGAAGGACTTGGGGCATTATAGTGGTTATGGTGTATGTGTGTGTCAGCGTCCATTTGAAACAAGTACTAATAGGTGTAGATTTTTTTTTATTCCCTAAGTTCGTGATAGCTGCAATTGCCCAGTATTTTAGCTTTGTGTTTTCACACCTTCACATGAAAAATACATTGTGCTATCTTGAGAATGAAAATTGAAAACTCTGGAGGGACTTCCTATTGAACGAACTACAATATAGTGCTAATGTTTATAGAATCGGATGATTTATACTTTCCAGTTGAAGTCTCCTCTCCAAATCTAGATTCTTATCCATTGAGTATTTTTTCCCTTTAGCTGAAATTGGGGATTTTGATGACACCATTGATCATGAACATTTAGCAAAAAACAAATATATACCTCAACAAGAAGCTTTAGAAGACAAAATAATGGAATTTCATCATAATCATATGTAAGTACTTAAATTTACTATTAAATAATGTTGGAATGCCAATAACAGGCTTGAGACAGTAGGAAATATATCAAGTATAATTTTATTTTAATTAAAATGTATCTCTGAGAAAGATGAACGGGTGATGGAGAGAACTGAATATGGTAATAGATTGAATAAGGAGATTAATACAAAATATTTGCATTATCGATGAAGAACCTTTTTTTTAAGTAAGCGATTAGTATCTTCCAAATTTGGAAGAAGCATTAGATTACTTTGCAGAGGAGTGGGAAGACAAGGTGATTATACTTCTGATTTATTACTCTTGTATATGAAACTCTCAGCTCTGTTAAATGCTTTATTCTAGTGGATATTGTGCTAGGCAATATGACTTATAAAGTCAAGACTTATAAAGTCCCTCCAGAGTTTTCAATTCTATCTTACAATGAATAACAGAGCATGTTGAGGAGGAAACAGTATTTTTGGAAAGGCAGGTTCTTCAAAACTACTTTCTACCTTGTGAAATGCATTATAACTCCTTCAGTGGTCAGACACCAGCAGAATCTGATTTCCAGTTGCTTGAAATTGCCCGTCGTTTGGAAATGTATGGAATCCGGTTGCATCCAGCTAAGGATAGAGAAGGAACCAAGATCAACCTAGGAGTGGCTCATACAGGCATTCTGGTGTTTCAGGTATGTAAGTGGTTCAAATAATAGTTAATCCAAATTGCAAACAGCAAAGCTTGGGATTGTTGTGACTATTCCTCCAGATCATAAATCACTGATAAAATTTATGGTAGAAGGAATATTAGTCTTTGTTAATTGGGTATGATTGTCTTTGTTAATTGGGTATGGTTAAACAAAATCCATCTACAGTACAAGGGGATTTTTGTTTGTTTTTTGTTTGATGTGCAGCAGTAATGCAAACTGACTAGCAAATACCTTATTTTCCTTCATTATGTATCACAATTAGGGTTACACGAAGATAAATGCATTCAACTGGTCTAAAGTTCGGAAACTCAGTTTTAAGAGGAAGCGTTTTCTTATTAAACTACGCCCAGATGTAAATGTAAGTTTCTGGAAGGGCAGACCCGCTTGGGATTTTAGTATTTTAAGATACTTTTCATTACTTCCTTAAATCAAGTCCACATTTATTCCTGGCTCCACGTTTCTCTCCAGACCACAAAAGTACCACACAAGAATAACTTTAAAAGGCACTGTTTTCCATATCAACATTCTGCCTTCCAACTCCTACTTCACCCTGGCAACACTTATTATGCCCATGTCCAGTTCATTCTCAAGCACAAGGTAGAAATAACAATCTGACTCCCAATTGCAAAGCATACTGTATATTTTTTTTCTCATAAAGTATAATAGAATACCCATTTCACAGGTGGAAGAAACCTAGGACATGCAAACTCACAACAAAGCAAACTGGAGAAATACATTAGCTACATGATAACACAAAAATAATTCAGGCACCCAACAGGAATATTCCTTGTCTTTCTCCCAAGAAGCATGCATGGCTTTAAAATGAAAGAAAAGAACATGAACAAAATAAAGCCAGGCACCAGTCTTTAAAAAGACTGCCATAAATGAAATACACAACACACTTACATAAACACAAGGCCAAATATATAGATCCAAAATAACCCTTGATTGCTGCTGGGATTTTGGGAGAACCTAACAAAAGAGGTTGAGGTAGAACAAATTTAGAATTGACAAAAAATGTAGTAGTAATGTTTACACACCCCTGCAAAACTGCATCAGGGGAAGATGACTTTAGCCAATAATTAAACTTATGAGGCATTGCTTTAAAGAAATGGAAATGGACACATTAATATTGTTGGGCTTTGCACAAACTTCACAGGTCCATTCAAACTTTGCACAAACTTCACAGGTCCTTTCAAACTTCACAGATCCATTCTGCTTTTCACCCAAAAGAATAACAGGAATAATATATTATTTCACCTGGATTTGTCTGGATGCTATCTACACTTAGGAAGAAAACAAGCATAGATTCAAAGAATAAGTCTCGTAATATATAATTATAAAAGTTTTCATCTTCATTGCAGACAAAATATGTTTTATCTTTAAGTAAACCAGATAGCCAAAGTGAAAATGCTTACTTCAAAACAAACACACAAAAATTATCTCTCTTTTTGCTGTGTACAGTCTCTTTTTATTCCTTTTCTTTTTCCAATACTAAACCTAGTTTTATTATTTTTTAGAGTAACTTCCAAGACACACTGGAATTTCTAATGGCTAATCGGGATTTGTGCAAGGCTTTTTGGAAAATTTGTGTAGAACACCACGCTTTCTTCAGGCTGTTTGAGGAACCCAAACCCAAACCTAAACCTGTTCTTTTTACCAGAGGTTCATCTTTTAGGTTCAGGTAAGATTTTGTTTTTCATTATCATAATCATGAAAAAGTGTGTTCTTTCCTTTTGAGAGGGAATGGATTGGTTCAAATATAATGCTCTTTCCCAACAACCTACTATGTTACATTTTAAGGTCCAAACTAACTTTTCCCCAATTTGACTTAAATTTACTAGGAGAGCTACATGTTACCAGATTCACAAAGTATTTCAGGGTTTTTTGTTTTTTTTAAATTACATTTATATGCCGCCCTTCTCCGGAGACTCAGGGTGGCTTACAATTTTTGGGATACAACCCAGTGTGCTCAGCAATAGCCTTCATTCCATTGTATATGCCTGCTTATTGCTAAGCGGCATTTTTACAAAGTCAGCTAATTGCCCCCAACAATCTTGGGTCCTCAATTTACCTACCCCGAGAGGATGGAAGGCTGAGTCAACCTTGAGCCTGGTGGGATTCGAGCCTATAGCATTTGCAGGCAGCTGGAACTTAAGTGCAGGCAATTAACAGCCTGAGCCAAAATAAAAACACATCCAGATAATGGCAGCTGGGACTGGAATTTCCATCACTAAGTGACACACTTATAAAACACAAAGTCACATGATTGCCCCACTTAGCAATGACAATTCCAGAGCTTCCACTTGCCATCATTAAGGAAATCTCACACTGTAATTAAATGAGGATGTCATGTGGTCACCATTTGCTTCCTCGTGGACTTTGCTTGTAGAGAGTCAGCAAAGAACACCACAACTGGCAGCCATGTGACCCCAGGAAGTTCTGATGGCCAGAACTTGAAGGACCATTGTAAGCATCACTTGTTTAGTGCCATTGAATGGTTGCTGAACAAGTGCTTGTTAAATAGGTATATAAAACAGAATTTTAGGTGCCAAAATGGACCCCCAAATTGGATTCAGTTTATCCATGACTATATATCATAATTCCTTTCATAATTGGCTGTATATTCCACATATGTACATGTGCATGTAAGCCTATCCATGACTAAGCAGACCCTCAAATTACCATGGAAAAATGTGGTCAGCTTATCCATGGGTGATTTCATTTTTCACGGTATTTTGGTAAAAACAAAAATTGAGGGTTAGTTTGTCCACAAATGGATTTATACATTAGAATATGTGATACATCATGATGTTATCCCAGAAATATTGCAATTATGTGCCTACATAATGAAGTTTGATAGAAGAATGCAAGTTGTAATGTTTGTACTAATGTCATGATTCACATTCCATCTTTGTCCCACCTTGCCACCACCTGGATAGAAGTAGATGTGCAGGGGTTCACGTCTGCCTCATTAAATCTATGGTGATAACAGATTTTTCCTGGGGTAATTTGCAGAATCATAAACGTTAAAAAACAAAATCACTGTATAACTATTGGAATTTATAACATATAGTGCTGTTGCCAATCTCAATTTTTTTTTGCAATATTTGGTTTTTGTTTTCTCTGTCTCCTTAGAAAGTTTATGAGCTCCCTGAGGATGTACCCAAAGGATTGCATTTAACATTAAGGCAGTCAGTTGTTGCCAGTGCGTACATATAGTGTAATTAATATTTGAGCCTCTTAAAGATTGTAAAACCAGTAGACTTTCTAACATTATTTTTAGAGTAGTTGATTCAACAGCACAGAGGCTCTTTTCAGAGCCATAATTGGGATGACCGCAATGAATACTGCTCTTTTTCTGACATCAACTGCTGCCCATAGGAAGACAAAATGCAATAGGAACATACAGAAATGAAAAACACAAAAATAATGTATTTGTTATTAATTTTCTAGTTTTTTTATCATTGTTTCTTCCTTTCTCTCCCTCCTTCTCTTCTCTTTCCCTCCTTCCTTCCCTTTAGTGGCCGTACTCAGAAGCAAGTCCTTGACTATGTTAAAGAAGGAGGACATAAAAAAGTGCAATTTGAGAGGTTTGAGATACTTTTGATGATGATGATGATGATGATGATGATGATGATGATGATGATATATCTTTTGCTTTTAAGATCTTTCTCTTGTGTCAGGAATTCTGATTTTCTTAGATAGCCATATGATAGTTACAGGCAGTTGGGATTGAAGTTGGTTGCATATTTGCTGAAAGAAAAGCAACCAGGAATGCAGGAAAACAGCATTGTGTATTTTTCCCATCCAGAAGCCCTTAGATACTTGCTCTTCTAGCAGAAATAGTGGTATTTTGACTCTGAGAACATTTGTTCAGTAACTAATTGTATTGCTCTTTGTCCCCTTTCTTTGAGTAAATAGTTCCAACTTGCCAGCTCCTGCATGTTATCTTTCTATTAGAAACACCCTTCTAAAACTTTTAGCCAGCATAGTGCTTCTGCCGGGAGACCTCTGACTTGGCTGGCAGAGAATTACACTAAGAGCAGAAAAGGTTTTCTGTCCAAAGAAGGTAGCTATGATGACAGATGTGGTTGTTCCAAAACAACTGTTTGGATTATAGTGTTAATAATGTTTAATGGTTTTTCTGCTTTAAAAAAAATGTTAGTTTGATTAGTGGTGGTGAAATTTTAGACAGTAGTAGAGTGGTTTTTGGCATGTCATTGCCAAATCTATTTCCAAAGCCCTCTAACATGTTGAGTTAAATCTTGATTTTAGCAACTGGTTTACATTCTGAATCAGCTTTTGGACTAAGAAGTTCTCCTTTTCTTAAGTTTTTGTAATACGTATGGTGAAGTATGTATCTGATACATACTTCACCGTACGTATTACAAAACCCACCCCACATAGACACCCCAAAATAATATGTTTATTTGGGGCTTTTGTTTTCCATAATTACTATAAGAGTTAAAGAAATTGAGGAATTGAGTGCAAATGTGTTTAATTTTTAATTAATTTTGTTGGTTAATTTTATAGTGCACCTTTCTTCCAAAAGCTCAAGGCAACACCCATGTCTGTCCCTGCTTCAGTGGTTCTTTTTCTCTCCACAGAAAACACAGCAAGATCCATTCTGTTAGGAGTCTGACTCCAAAATCTACAGAGCAACTTTCTGTGGTGCCAAAACAAGTCAGTTATCTTTTATGCTTTTGCTAATTAAAAATCCAAAAGCGGTTTTGTTCTTTGTTGTGTACTGTTGTTTAAGGAGGGTAAACAAATTGTTTGAAGGAACAGTATACTTCCCTCTGGTTTGCAATGCTGCTGAATAAATGGAAAATGCAAATAGACAGAAAGGATTTAATTTCAACAAGCTTTATCAATAAAAATACTGAAACTGTGTAATTCACACAAAACTTTTGGGAGGTCTAACGGGTGTGAGGCATTGTTTGTAAGTACAAAGAACAAGAGGAGATGTAGACACATTCCCAAGGGAAGTTGACCAAAATCAATCTTGGAGAAATGTTTAAACAAGGGAGGTCTAAATAAATACAGTTGAAACATTGTATACAAAAATAATGTAAATGATTGGAAATGGATGTTGGGGAAAGAATAGTTCAAAGAGATAATAAAAGCTTCAAGAATAAGCAATGATGACAAGTTAAACGAAGGAGACAGTATTCAATCTGTTCACTTACAAGAGGATGTGTCATTGCTCAGAGGCTAAGCAACAATGATGAGATACTGTAAGTGAAACACACATTTATTTTTTACTCTTCTGTCTTCAGCTCTTCTTAAGTCACTCGACCAAGGCAAAAAATAGGCGTGTGAGCTCAAGAGTCACTCACATT
The DNA here is from genome assembly GCA_009733165.1 of Naja naja. Classification (NCBI taxonomy): domain Eukaryota; kingdom Metazoa; phylum Chordata; class Lepidosauria; order Squamata; family Elapidae; genus Naja; species Naja naja. Next base: position 27,064,836 of record CM019153.1, read on the forward strand.
TTAAAACAGAACAAATGATCCCTAAATCTTGTCCTTTTTATGTCCTTCCTTTCCCTTCTCCTACTCCCTTTTCATTCCTTTCTATGCCATGCAATGTTATGGAAGCAGGTTTTTTTTGTTACACTATTATTATTTTTTTGTTATGGTATTACCTTTAGTAGCGTCATGGAAGGGTTTAATTTGAATTAGGATTGATTGAGTCATTTGCTGCACTTGAATTTTCTGTCAATGTTCAATCTTCCCGTCAGTTTTTTGGTTTGGTCCTTGCTTGATCTAAAGCTTACTCCTAAAGCCCACAAACCGGACATGTGTGAGATTGCATTCACCCATTCATGCTGCAGTGAGACCTGTTGCTTCTGCTCTGGATTAATATAAAACCATCATTGCTAATTGCTTTTTATATTCTTATCTGCTATAATTTCTTGCGTGTTTTTTTAAGAGCAAATTTTGCTATAGCTTCATATTGCAGTAGTAAATTACATGATTGAGGTGCATTTAATCTACATATTCTGATATAATTTCATGAGAGTTAAAACTGTTTTGTTTTAGGGAAGGGACTAAGCTATTGTAATATTAAAGGTGGTTTTAATGGAGGGCAGCTGAAAATAAAGAGTTTCTTATACTGAATAGAGTCTAGAGTCCTATTTATGTTGAATTCGTAAAACAATTGCTATAAAGATTGATGATAATTTATTGACTTCTGTATCACATTTCTTCCTTTCTCTTTCCAGAGTTGTAGTTTTACATATGGAGATGCTGCTGATTCCCTGGTTGTGCAAAGCTACCAACAGGGAAAGGAATTAAATATTTCAGTAGAAGATGGTGGACCACATGCAACTCCTTCCCTGAAAAAAAGCCCTAAGGAAGGCCAGGGGATAGATGGTACTACAATGGCAACAATGGAGGAGGAAGAGGAGGTCGTAAAGGACAGGTCACAACTCAGCAGATCTCAGAGGCAGCAGCCAAGCACAGGTCCTGCATCTCGAGCTACTCATGGCAGTAGCACATCAATACCTTTTATTGACTGCGGTGATGTAGATAGCGAGTATGATCTCCTCAGAGGGCAAATGAGTCAGTCACATTCCCAAACAAATGACAATTATGAGGGTGATTTGACCAGTGGAGTCCATGTTGATTGTAGAGGTGACAATCATAATAAAAATAGGTACAAGGAATCTTCTACTTCCCCTGTAAAGGCATTCTACAAGGTCGTGGAAGACTGCATTGATAACAGCTTTGGTAATACGTCCTTCTCACATGGTGAGAATCTCAGATTCCCACAGCATAGTACACTGATTGAAGAAATGTTTAATGGCCCAGATATCCGTAGTCCACTGGCTACTCCCTTGCATTCGAGCAGCAAAAGATCGAGTCCCCTCAAGAGTATTGGTAGTCCAGGTACTCAAATCTCTGAAGAATGTAGGGCAAAGAGGAAAAATAATGATGAACATACTTTTAGCTACCATAATCATACCAGATTTTCCCCAGTTTTGCAAAGACCACAGTTGCAAAGGTTTCAGAATGCTTGTAACAAATCTGAAACAGATCCATTTATTTTGAGCCAAGGATCTTCAACTCCAGGTCAAGAATATACAGCAGAGAGGTTTTGTAAAAGGCAAGTGGTTAAAAGGTTAGAAGGGAAAAGTATGGCAAATGGTATGCCAGCAAATGCGCCATCAAAACGAAGTCCCATCATGCAATCCTTGTATACTAGGGGCATGATGGACCGTATGCCTAGTGTGCAAATGATGGAAGGATCTACAAGCAGTGGAACAGAGTCTAGTGACTCTGATTCAGAAATGGTTAATTCTTTCACACATCCTCTTGTGTTTAGCAATCCCATAGTGCTAAATTCATCTCCAGGGTCCAGGAATAAGTATCCCTCTAGCAGCCTTCGGTTAAGTGGAGAATCTGAAGATGTTGAAGAGGGTGCTCATGTCTTCAGTTGTTGAGATTCTTGGACAGTCTTTGTCCAAGAAGAAGCTAAAGCATATCCAGTCAAGTCACTATTGGAGTAGCTCTCCACAGCTTGGCAGTTACAAATATATTCTGTCTCAATAAGAGACTAACTATGAATATGAACTTTGACTGGGAATTGTCCAAGTTATATAGAGGATATGATGTTGTTATTTGATTATCAAAGAAAAAAACATATTGGCGTTTAAAATATAGAATGATCTTAATGAGATGATAGATGCAGAATTTGATATGGTAGTTTAAAGTGGTTTACAATAAAATATAATGGTGGCATATTCTTTATTTGTTTTTGAAAGATAAGATAATCTCGGTAGTAGATTTTTTCATTAAGGAAAAGAACTCTATTGCTATAAATGGTGCACTTAATGAAATCTAAGCAGAAAGAGATGATTTGCAGATCAGTAATGTTGGTTCTTATTTAGAAATAACTTACTACTTTTTTCATTAGGATTTATCCCTGAGTAGATGTGTTTAGGGCTGCAGCCATTGCTGTTTTTGAAACAGCATAATATTATATAAATATATATTTCTCTCGTACTGAGGGGAACTTACTATTCAGTGCCTCTATTTCAAGTTTTAAACTGCAGTCAGAATGAAAGAAATTTGATATTTGAACAAATACTTTTTACAAGGTTTGATTATGCCTCTTTACAAGAACTAATGCAATGTTTCTACCCATCAACATTATATATCAGACATGCTTCAAGTATTACAAATGTCAGGTTTTTATTCTAAACATTTCTAAACAACAGAAAAGAGAAAAAACTGGGATTTTACAAATGGAACTCTGGAGCAATTATTTGAAAAGCCTCATTATGATTTCTAGAAGTTTGTTACAACATTAATCTCGACAGAAATAGTTCTGCAAGTTCTCAGCAATAATTAAGCCAGGATTCAGATGGGAGTTAAAAACATGACAATAATTTTCACACATATATTCTCAGTTGAGTGAAGAACCATATGAACCATGTGTGTACAGCTTCTGTATATTATACACACACACACACGTAATTCAACTTTTTCAGGAGAAAAGAAATAGAATCACCATCCTATGTCTAGTCAGCATAATGGTTTGCATATTTACATATTTGGCAAGGCATAGCCTATTATTATCCCAAATAACATTTAATGATTTAACAAATTCAGGAAGAGAGAGCATAAACATTTGGGAGTTCATTACATGAACAGCATTTTAAATGAATCCTTGCATTTAGAGAAGCTTCCTTGATGTAAAGAATTATGCCCAGGCAGAATGAAATGTTTATTACCTGCTCTTAGCATTGTTATGAACTGTGTTATTGTGGATAATACTGAGGGAAAAGCATCGGAAATAAGAAATGGAATTGGCAGATTTTTGCTGCATGTAGTAGATTCTACACGGTTTTCAGAATTGATTTTAAAGCAGGGGTTTAATGGCTTCCTGGGTTTATAGAACACCAACAGGAAATGTTGATAACTATTTCTGATGCCTTCAAAAAAGAAATAGTGAGAGTAAATCTGTATAAATATTTGGACTGAACTCAGTATGTAGATGCCAAATGTGGTAATGATTTAACTCTTCTTAGGAGAGGCAGCCCTTTTGCACTATCCCGTGATCTCCTGTTGGACTTCAATTTATATCTGTTTCAGCCAACCTAAGAAATGCTGACATCTTTTAAGCAAAATTATCTCTGTAGTTAATGCAGACTGGCTGGAAACTGAAATTTTCAGATTTCTGTAAAAATCTCAAATTCTTTTAAAAAGAATTTTACCACATGCTGTCCAGCTTTGGGAAAGTAGGTATATATATAGGAACATTTATTTGTGCTTATAATTAATATGTTCTCTTTTTCTACCCTAGTAACTGCTTAATATAGGTACTGACCTTATAGGCATACAGTTCAGATACTTGTTTAGGCGGTAGACAACCACAAAATAGACAGGCAAATCTACACCTCTGTGGTTAGAAAAAAGGAGGTGAAGATTTTATTTCATGTCAGGAGAATCAAATTGGAGAATAATTTGTCAAATACTTGCCTTTAACTTTCTAAATTTTTGCTTTAAAATAAATCTAAATAAAAATCAGAAGTATAAATCTAGTATCTTGTATGACAAACATTGGTGGATTAGGGATTCTCATTACAATTAGTTACTTCAATTATTTCTTCAAGCATTTTCATGTGTATATTTTCTTTTTTGGAAAAAAACAATTCTACAGTTTCTGATTACTTTAATCAGAACTGGCAAATCAGATCCATGAAAAACACATATCTAATATTAATTTTATGTGACTAAGAATGTTGATAAGCAGCTGCAATTACATTTACCAAATATTGTAAGAACAATTAAGAAATATATGGGATTTTACATATAATTCAGCATTCAGGCCAATTGAGTCATATAAATGCCAGCCATGCATATTTTTATGTGGTCAACATTTCATATTCAGTATGCAAAACAAAATCTTGTGATATAACTTAAACAGCTCAATTTCTGTGATTGAAAGAAATCGCTTCATTATTTAGATGAATGTGCAAGATAATAATAATGATAAGGACATCCTTGGGAAGAACTTGTAAGGTGGATAAAAATGCCAAAACCAGACTGAAAATCTGGCTAACTGTGCAACGAACCATAATAATAATTCATCTATATTCTTTACTCAGATGTTCTTAATTCCAGGAAATGCTGGTTTGAGGTTGGATGAGTGTATATTAATATCAATTTATTATTTTTAATCCTTTTTTAAACTTGGTTCTTTTACATACCAGCTAGTGGTAAGCAAGTTAGAAATGAAAAAATATATAAAAAGCCTGGTATTTTGTAATGATGCCATAAATATTCAGGACATCTTTGGCATAATACTTGTGGAACTGATGCATGCAGCAGACATGAGTACTTGACTGTAGCAAACAAACAGTCGTCTTCTCATATTTAAGTTTCTTTAAAATCACATTAAACGTTATTGCTAGCATAAAATTATGAACCATAACAAGAGACACTTGTTAGATTATAACCAGCTCAAAAATATAAAAATTAGAGTCTCATGGCCATTTCCTTGTCTATACTTGTTGTGTCTCTTTGATGGATTAAATATTGAAATTCTGTAATAAAGTAATAAACATACCTTTTAACAGTAGGGAAAAGATTAAACAAAATGAACACTTTGATCATTCAGGGAAACAGCAGTCCTATTCTAACATTTTCCCTGGGGGTTTTTTGGGCAGGGAGGTGAAAAATGATTGATATGTCTGTGTGTGTGTGTGCGCACGCACATGCACACACGCATACATTTCCCTCCTTCTGAAAATATATATATATATATATATATATATATGTAGGTCTTGGTGTATTGGTCTTGTCTGTTGAGATACCTTGTTTGACGAAATCTCATCCGTCATCTTCAGGCTGGTGTCTTCAGCTTCGTTCTCCTGGGAGAACGAAGCTGAAGACACCAGCCTGAAGATGACGGATGAGATTTCAAACGTTGCCAAGGTATTCTCAACCTTACACGGACAAGACCAATACACCAAGACCTACATACCTTTACCCGTGAAAATCTACGAAAACAAATATATATATATATATATATATATATATATATATATATATGCCAGAGGAAAGGACATACGTAATGATTTTCTTGAAAAATCATATTCCAGAAAGTGGGAAATCATTTCTCTATTCTTCCAAAATACATCATTTTCTTTTGTCATTTTTATGGAATATATCAAATAATTCTCAATTAAAAATGATTTTTCAATGTCATTATTTCCTGACTCTTGACACAGTTGGTGGTCCATGAATGAACTATTGCCTGCATGTTTATTTTATTTTATTTATTTTTTATTCATATTTATATGCCGCCCTTCTCCAGAGACTCTGGGTGGCTTACAATCTTTGGAGTACAACCCAATGTGCTCAGCAATAGCCTTCATTCCATTGTATATGCCTGCTTATTACTAGAGCTTTTTGGCCCCCCCCCCAAGCGGCATTTTTACAAAGTCAGCTTATTGCCCCAACAATCTTGGGTCCTCAATTTACCTACCCCGAGAGGATGGAAGGCTGAGTCAACCTTGAGCCTGGTGGGATTCGAGCCTGCAATAATTACAGGCAGCTGGCACTAAGTGCTAGGCGTTTAACAGCCTCCACCACCAAGGCTCTTTTTATTTCCTAATGAGAGATAATCTTTCCATGGCTATTGTTCCTTTCCCCCCACTTAATAGCAATAGCACTTGGACTTATATACCGCTTTTTTTTAAATTCATATTTATATCCAGACTCAGGTGGATACTCAGCAATAGCCTTCCTTCCATTGTATATGCCTGCTTATTACTAAGTGGCATTTTTACAAAGTCAGCTTATTGCCCCAACAATCTTGGATCCTCACTTTACCTACCCCAAGAGGATGGAAGGCTGAGTCAACCTTGAAGTGCTAGGCAGCTATTAACAGCCTGCACCACCAAGGCTTCATAGTGCTTTACAGCCCTCTCTAAGCAGTTTACAGGGTCAGCATATTGCCCCCAACAATCTGGGTCCTCATTTTACCAACCTCGGAAGGATGGAAGGCTGAGTCCACCTTGACTCTGGTGAGGTTCGATCTGCCAAACCGCTGGCAGCTGGTGATCAGCAGAAGTAGCCTGCAGAATTGCATTCTAACCACTGCATGACTGCGGCTCTTAAAATAGTATACATGTTTAATCCATCTGGTAATAAGGTACTATATTATTCATTATTTGGAGGGTCTATCCTCCCCATATACCACAGATTTTAATTTACTCAGACATCAATCATTATTAGAGGGATGTGCGAATATAGTAGTTTTTATAAAGGATAAAATGAAAACATTTTTTAAATTGAAAAAAGCCAGTTTGGTTCTAGTAGTTCAGGCACCAGTCTAGAAACCAGGAAACTGAGTTATAGTTTCAGTTAAGGCATGAAAGTCAGTTGGGTGACCTTGAGCAAATCATTTTCAACCCAACTCACTCCACAGGGTTGTTGTTATGGGGAAAATAGGAAAAGGAAGGAGTATTAGTTATGTTCGCAACCTTGAGTTACTTATAGAGAGGACTTAAGAAAAATCTGAAAAAAATAGGGCTATTGCCAATAAAATCTATACGATCATTCTTTTGAGTTTGGCCAAAAAAAAATTACATATCTACTGCAGTGAGATAATTTACTATTTATTTGCCAATGTTCTTTCCAAAGGAGCTCTCTGGCACTGCTTTTCCTCAATTCTGCTTCCCTTCCCCTCCCATCCATAGAACATTAGCAACTAAAGCAAGTTTATCGTGTCTCTTTTCAAAACAGGGAAAACTTAGAGATTTTGCTCATTAGAATTTCTTAGGCTGCCCATTTTTTTGATAAACGTTGAGCAACTAACAAAATCTGAGATACAAATTACTGCCTTATTTCTATCATCCATTTCTTTTCTGGTCATATTACAAATTCTAAATCAAAATCTAACATTAAGATCAGTTTAAAAATTGCTGGGACTTTCATGCTCATTCTTGTCATTTGTTTAATAAGGTTATTATTTCACTGTTTGCATTGTTTTATCAGCATGTGCCTCTATGTAAGGAATAAGCTTTTTTGCACTATTCTATCTTTATACTAAAAGCATGTTATATCTTATGTTCTTTGCATTGTTTATCACTCACCCCAATATCCCTTACCTAGAGGGAGAAATAATGCAGAATGAAAAGACTTCTTTTTACTGTAATTCATCTATAAAATTTTGCAGTTTTGTGAAAGGACCCAGTTTTGAAAACTCAAAAATGAAAATAAATATGATAGGCAATAGTGCATATATTGGAACCATGTATTAATTCTATGGAACACTTGGTCCTTCATTTCTTAGTAAAAGAAACATTAAGAATAATTTAAAAATTTCTTTTAAGCAGAGTTACGGATATATTGAGAGAGTTTAAGCCAAAATACAGTAAATATAGCCTGAGCTATAGTTTGGGTCCATAGCCCATTGTGCATAGTTACATTAAACCCTGTTTAATGTGTATTTATTTTGTTTGTTTTTGTGTTTATACTTAAAGAAAGGGTCATCTTTTTTTTCAGTTTTTCTCAGTGGTAGAAAAAATAAAGATAGAAAAGAGCAATACCTTATTATTTTAAATTCACGCATCCTATTCTGCTATTAGAAAATTTGCAATGCCCTGTCATTTTTTTTTCTGTCAAAAGTGTTCAACTACTATACTCTAAACTGCTGTGGTTACTGTTCAGTTTTGTACTTGCCACTGTTTAATTCTATTTTATATCACTTTATCCTGAAATTTGTATTCAAGAGGTGGTGTTACTGGCTGTGAAACCTAGTTATGAATTTGGTGATTGTTTGTAAGCATGTCAAGCCAAAGCTATTTATTCACCTATATATGCATGGTCTTAAATTTGTTTTGCTTTCTGTTACTTGTACTGAAGGTTTTCCTCTCTTTCTGGCTGGTATCTTGCTTTAAAACACTCCTTTGCTTATTGTGCTCTCAAATTATTGGCTGAATTGCTTGCCCAAGTAAGGGGTCTGTGTTCTTAGTATGATTTTCCAAATTCACACATAGTATCATTCACCATCACCATTATCATGGTTATCCTTTTTAAGCTTAGGAATCCAGCTTTTTCTTCCTTCCCTTTTTCCCCTGTGGCTAATAACTACATCATTTCCAGAACAGCAATTGTTATTAATAATAATAAAGTCAGAAAAATGTATTCTATTCCTTTATCAGTATAATAATTTTTTCCCAAACTGAATTTCTTTTTGAGATGGTAAAAAGAAAACATGAGCACTGTTCCCTACATCCTCTAACATGATACTTTTTCTTCATGGGAAGATATATTATGACATTCTGATTCAGGGGCATAATACAAATATTGATTTCTTAAACTCTAAGGCCCTTTTTATCCATCCATGCAACTTCCTTGTATGGTTGAATTAGGAAGAGATTCAATAATAATAACAATACTGCACTCAGAATTTACCACAGGCTTATAATCAGAACCATCAAGGATGCCAGCCTTTGAGCTCTGATTTTGCATCTGCATTTTTAAATAGATACTTTGTTGAATGTGTCTGCTTTCCATTCATCTTTGAAGAGGTCTGTTTGGAACAGTTAACAAAAGTTTTAGTTCTGATTGTTTGTCAACTGAAAATAGCTCAACTTAATAGACCTGTGCAAAGTCTGTTAAAAGATTTTTTTAGTAGAATTAAAGCATCTTTGTTCCAATTGTTAAAACACCACACTTTGTGTACATGCAGTTTATGAAATTTAGGCATGCACAATTGTGTGGCTATTTTAACCTCTTTCTAATGCTTTCCAAAGCCATAATGGTTAAATCAGTATAACCATAATTTTACCTTCCCAAACAGAAGTTTCAATTATTGATTGGAGAAAAGAAAATACTGATGGTGATATGCGGCATCGTAAAAACACAGCTTATTTTCAGATCACAGCACCAATAAGCTTTTGATTGGCAACAAATTACTTCATTGGCTATTTATAAACATGAATGTGAAATGCATTTCCATTTCTCTCTTGAATTCATATCAAGCAAAATTTGATATAATAAATATTTATGAGCTGTAGTAACATAGTCTAGGAATGCTCAGAAATATTATGATTTAATTATGTATAGAAGTCTAAAGGAAAGCTTAACCTTTCATACACTTGCTAAGAATTCTTTTAGGGAATGTGTTACCCATTATCTGCTATATTTTTCTGGACACCTGATTTTGGGAAAAGCCTTATATAGGCATCAAGCAATGAAACAGCTTCAGTCCTGTGAGTAAAGTAAAAGGTTAAATGTTAATTTATTTAAAGATGCAGCCCCTCAAAGGAATTAGTGCCATTTTTACTACAGTGGCGAAGTTTTACAGCAGAAATATGAATGTAATAATGTATTAATAATAAGTTCTCTACATTGCTCACAGGGAAAATAATGCACATGATATCAATTTAAACTTGAGGTGTGATTCTTGGGGGCACTAAAATGTCATTTGTTTTTTAATAGAAATTTTATATTTGTGCATAAAAATATGCAGAGCATAGCAAGCTTTTCACACTTTCAGTTTATAATAGTATAATAATGTTTTGCATTATCAGTTTTTTTACAGTGCTTGTAAGAGCTATTCAAAACAAAAAGAATCCCAAATGTTGTTAACCATAGGAACTTTCTCCCTTTGAAATATTTTTCTTAGAAACAAAGTGGAAAACATACTGATATGAATGATCATTTTGATAAATACAAAGTAATCCATTTATTTGGCATACAAGGTACAAAATATTTAATTTTGTTAGAAATGCATATTTAGAAAAGAAAACATTTAGACATAAAAATGTTGTTACAGTTGTTCTCTTTTGGACTAGAATATATTTTACTCACCATTTCTTGATTCCCAGATTATTTTGATAAATGATCAATATTGAGTAAAACCTCTAGGAATGGAATCCAGATACATTTGGATTCATCCATTAAGTTGAGCCTTCACTGCTCAATTACTACACAGTCTCCATCCTATCAGCTTAATCAGTTAAGTGCTTAATGCCAATTCTTACTACACTTAGTCTAGGTTGATGAGTTCCTTAACTCTCTAGGGCAATTTGGATTCCTGTAAGTGGGGCTTCTGTGCAGCCCCAGCAGGATGGTGAATTGAAAGTTCCACAAAACCCTATATAGCAATTCCCCCCACAACCTTTTGGGCACCAGGGGTTGGGTCTGTGGAGAGAGGATTTTCTGTGAACCGGAAGGGGTGTGGTTTCATGTGCTGCCTGCATCCCGCGAATAGGACTTTGCTTGTTTGCATAGTCTAGTTGCTGGCATGCAGCAGCCTGGTGCCAGCCCATGGACCAGAGGTTGGAACCCCTGCTATACTGGATACCATGTGGTACGAGAACAACTTTGGGGTACAGCTTTTTCTTTTTTAAGCACTTCCCAGATAAATAGAAAATGATGTGTATTTGCCATTGTTTAAATTTTTCTCTGGCAAGTCTATAAACTTTGAGATTTGGACTATGTTTAATTTGAGTAGTTTAGATATTTTCCAATGAAATGTATGTTTTCATCCTATAATGAGACCAGTATAGCACCAGAATTCCTGTCTTTTTACTTTCATATTTAAAATGACACCTTCGTTTCCATAGTAAATGTAGTTTGAATATGTACCAGTTGTAAACTTAGAAGGTATCTTTTCATGGATATAAATCCTTTCCTCTCCTTTTTCTTATATGTGAACACTTTATTATGAAAATATTGTATAAGGTTGTGTACTAGTGTCAATAAAATTGACATTGTGTTAACAAGCTGTGACTTTTCTGTCAGATTTTTAGCATATTAAGAACAAAAATCTTTAATGCAGGCAAATCTCTCATTGTAATTTGGGGTTTGATTTGGTGCTGGAAAAGATAATGGGATGAATATGAATCTTGGGGATTTATTTAAAACCGTATTAATTACACATATTACTGAAAAATAAATTACTCCCTGATCCTGCTCTTATCTTATGCCACATTTCCCTAGTATTTCCTTCTGAGGTGCAAATTAAAATTCTAACTTTATTTTCAACAAAGAAAAAAATATTTATGAGTGAAACATTGCAGAATTTCACTTGCATTTTAGCGTTGGGTCTTAATAACCTAGCTGACTGCATATCCACTTTTCTAAATTAAAATCCTGTGGAAAGTTTGGGACCATAAAGAAATTGCTGGAATCATTATAAAAGCCTCCATAGATTTTCATGCTATGTCTTTCCAAAATCTGTAACCCACTTGCCTTCTAAGAAAAGGGAATTGAAGCTTTTTTCACTGTTGTATTTCACATAGCAATAAATGTGTACTGTCAGGCACTTAACATAACTCAGTATATTTGAAACTGTCCTATTACAAGCTTTGAAATAATCCCTCTTCTATTATTGCAATGTAGCATTTCTATCCCAAACAATCAAAGGAGCAACTCATCAAGGTATACTGTACTAATTTTCTTGGATGTAGCCAGAGGGCCTGAAATAGTTTACTTCATCTATTCTAGATGTGACTTTCTCCTATCATTTCTTTAGCACTTTATGCAGTAAAATTGATAAGCTGGGGAGGGAGGGTTTAAAATCGCAGTAATGTGATCGTTGTTTGAGATATTACAAAATTCTGAAAAAAGTCTGAAAAAATAATAGCAAGATCTTCTTTGGATGTGATTCTGTCCCCTCACAAACTGTACACGCATAGGGAGCCTAGGTTGCCTCTAGGAATTATGAGAAGTAGGGGTTGAAATTAAATACCCCATTTAATCTAAATATGGACTTCTCTAATCATATGACTTCACCCACTCACCCACTTTTCAAGGAATGGGTCAAGTGATAAGGGAAATGTGCTGAGAAGATGGAGGGTTAGAGTGGTGGGATTAAAAAAATTACTTCTGGTTCTGTGGGCATAGCTTGGTGGGGATGGCAGTGGAAGGATACTGTAAAATCTCCAGTCAGAGGTGGTATTTGTCAGTTCTCCGAACAACTCAAAATTTCCACTACAGGTTCTCCAGAACTGGTCAGAACCTGCTGAATACCACCTCTGGAGGGTTACCTGCTCCTATGGTAATGCATGTAATGACTGGGATGGGGTGGGATGAATAAATCACAGTAGTTGTTTCTCTCAGTGATATAAATTAGATAGTAATTATTAACTGATGGAATAGTAATCATATTTGTAGAGAAATTTGACTTTTGTTACTTACAAATGATTTTTTCTGAACTTTAGTTGAAGGTAAGTAAGCATAAACAGTGCAAAAGTTCATCTTCCTCCTTTTTAAAAAAATAAATAAAAGGAGGTGTAGTGTAAATTGCCTAGCTGTGGTTTTGAGTTTCCATGGTATTTGGTTATAAAAGTGAAGTCATATGATTAGGGAAGTCCATAGTTAAATGGGATATTTCAGCCCCTTCATCTCATTTTAATTAGTTGACAAACCATGATAGGAAAATTTGGATTAATCTTGGATTAGACATTGAACATATCAATTGTTTTATTTAGGCATAACTAAAACTAGTTTGTTCAAAACCATAATTAGAAGCCTTAATTTTTCCTGTTATGCATGAAGAAGGAACAAATAGGATAAGTGTTTAAGGTCAAGTTCACTGTTTACAACAACGTGTTTGTTGTGTGAGATCTAAGAAAGGGTTATACATCTTCCATAACTATTCATGATGCCTAGAACTGGTTACATTCAATTCAATAGAGGCTAAGAAAGATTTTTTCCCCACTGCTACAAGCAATGTGAAACTTATTCCAACCAGTTGTCAGTATTCAGAACAGATTATGTTACTACTTAGAGAACCCTGCCAAAAGGATTGTAGTCAATTAAATACCAATAGCTCCTCTAAATCTTATGATACCCTACTACTTAAATGGGTTGAGGGGATTTAATCTTCATATCTACTAAATTAAAGTTTTCTGAATTTATTGTATTGTTCCTTCAGCAGGCTCTCTTGCTGGCAGCCCTCACCTTTCAGAACTGTCAATCAATTCTCAAGGTGGACCAGCCATAGCAAATGCAACTTTGTCTCCTAATTTGAGTCCTGATAATAGGCAAGCTTCTCCATTGATCAGTCCCTTGCTGAATGATCAAACTGGAGTCCGCGCTGATGATGAAGAGGAGGTCAGGAGAAAGGTACTGATGTTGGCTCTACCTATTAGGTATGCAATGGACATTTAGCAATTTTTCTTTGTTTTCAATGGATGGCTGTTTTAAAAACTTCGATGCTGAAAACAATGGCCGTATGTCTCACCATCTTACTAAGCAGCAGGGCTTAGAAGTGGTGACAGAGTTGCCTCTATTCATATGTATACATATCACTACTGAATATAGAACTGTTTCGTAAATTTTATATTTTTGGAATAAAACTATTCCTGTTTGCTGATCTTGGGCATTTTTCCTTAATTCTCTGCAATTTTGCAGCATCCAACTCTTTTAATACCCAAAGCTAACTGTAAGAGTCCTATCATTGTCATTTGAGTGCAGATTAAAGTCATTTTGTCTTCTGACTAATTTCAGAAGTTTCCAACTGACAAGGCATACTTCATTGCGAAAGAAGTTGCCACTACAGAACGGACTTACCTGAAAGATCTTGAAGTCATCACATCGGTATGTTTCTTTTTTTTCCCCCTTAAATTAAAAATTAGGGAGCCCATCTTCCCCTAAATATCCTTCTTCCTGTCTTTTACTACATCTCCCACTATCTCCATCAACATAATATTTTATCACAGACATATTTAATCACAAAATGTATCTGATGAGATTGGAATTTCATCTAAATACCGTAGCAGAAGATAAAAAATTATTTGTGTGGGGGGATTGTTTTTTTGCACAGATGGATCATTTAATTTCTGATAGTTTTGTTCTCTTTACTTTGTTGTAATTTTAGTGCTTTGAATTTTGGATCCCTATTGTCATTTGTCATTACTGTTCCATCCCTTTCAGCAATACTTTAAAATGGGAGAAAATCAAAGGATGCCCGCTTAATAAGCAGAAAAATTGATTAAGCAAACAGTATCCCAATCTGTCTGAGTTCCTGGAGTGGATATGTTTAGCTTTCCACAATTGAATTCAACAGAGGCTGTACAGATAATATTTAATTTGGGATTCTATAGCCTTGTCAGTTCTGTCTACAACTTCTTGCTAAATGGAGTAAAAACACCAAATTAACTGAAATAATGCTCAGCTGCTCCTTTCCAGTAGAATCCTAAAGTGAATTATTTTTTCTCAAGTACTTTCCTATAGATTGTGAACTTTATAGCTTTCCTGGATATTTAAACTCAAGGCTGTGCCTTAGGATATGCTTAGATATACCATGAAGAGCACCAAATGGGGGATATTCTAAACAACATCTTTAGAAATCTTTCCTTTTCCAAATACAACATGGAACTATCCCACTGAATAGTTTTAATACCTAAACAGAAGACTACAGATGGTCTTGGTGATTCTTCTGTTGGTTCTGGATAACTTTGGTATTTTAAAATGATTGCACAACTCGAGAAATTTAATGTTTGTTGCATTAACTTACACAAACCTATCAAAGATAGAACAATTGCTCATGGTTAAAAAAAATAATGAGGTTAAATATTTTCCACTTATTTTTGGTCAGGAGAATTTTAGCTTAGGGTATATTAAATGTAGAAGCATGCTTCTTAAATAAAAGAAGCTGTCCCATTGGCAATAAGCTCAAAAAACCTAGCTTCAATGTTATAATACTAATTTATTGGTAAGGCTATTACCACTAAACAAGAACTGTCTGGTTCCCCTATATACATACACTAACCAGGAAATGTCTGTGCCAAGAACTCCTCTGATTACCATGCTTGGTTTTTCTAGTGGCTCCAGAGCACATTAAGTAAAGATGACTGCATGCCAGAAGCACTGAAAAGCCTCATCTTTTCGAACTTTCAACCTTTGCACAAATTTCACACCAACTTTCTAAAGGAGGTAGAACAGCGAATTGCTCTGTGGTAAGAATTCCAGCAGTTATTTTAATAAAATGACATTTTGATGTTAAATATTTTACATTATATTCTACCATGTTCAACCCAGAATGGATACACTGTCCGTTCCATCTTGATGAAAAGACAGAATAGAGCACAACAGAATAGAATAGAAGTGTGATTGGACACACGAGGAATTTGTCTCCGGTGCATAAGCTCTCAGTGTATATACAAGCAACAAGTGATAAATCATTATCATAATCATAAAATACAATAATCATAAATCATCATCTTAAGGCTATAAATTCTTTAAAACTGCAGCAGATTCCTGTATGACTGACAATTGTTCCTAGACATTTATTTACTTTTAATCAGTTAAATTAGAAGAATTTCAATCTCAGTAGACACTTATGTCAAGATATTGCTGTTTGGACTATTAAGAAGCTTTTGCTTGTCTTTTGCAATACAGAATTATACATTTTTGAAGTATCTTAGTAAATTAGTTTCCTTCTCTTTAGCACACACCACAGACTTAATTTCAAGTTCTGGAACAATAGTCCAAGTTAGAATCTACTTTGATTTCATCCCATCAGATGTTAACATTTAATTAGGTTTTATCCAACTCCTTCTTTCTTTCTTTTTTAATTTAATTTGTATTCCTCCCCATCTTGCTACCAAGAGTGACTCTGGGAGCCTTTCTTTCCCACTAGAGCTAAATAAATATACAAGGGAGTATGCGTAACCTAAAATGAGAGAGGGGGGAGGGGGAGAGAGAGAGATGGGTGTGTATTCGCTGCAATGTGAAGCAGTCAGTGCACCACTAAGTATCAGTATTTGTTTAGCAAATCACATATTATGACTTCAAAATGATACCAGATAATGAGGTCTAGTCTGAATAATACAGGTAGTCCTCAGTGGTGGTATTCAACTGGTTCGGCCCTGTTCTGGTGAGCTGGTAGGAGCGATGAGCAGCGGAAACCAAACTAGTTCACTCTACTGCTCTGCTGTTGGGCCCACCTGCCTGCCCAGGCTCCCAGGCTCACTTTTATCTGCTGAATTTGAAGCGCAGCTGCTTTGCGCAGCACAGAATAGTGTTGTGCGGCAGCTGCTGAAGCGACCGGGATCATGCAGGCTTGCAGGAGCCGAGTTAGAACGCCTCTGCGCTTTCGCAAACACCTCTGCGCCTGCACAAAGTGCGCATTTGGCGCGCGTGTGTATGCAAGGTGTGTACATGCGCGCAAAGTGTGCCCACCAAGCCACGCCCACCGAACCAGTGGCAACAATATTTGAATCCCACCACTGGTAGTCCTCAAGGTATACCCATTGGTTTAGTGATCATATGAACTTCTAATGGCACTAAAAAAAAGTGACCTAAGACTGTTTTTCACACTTATGACCGTTGCAGCATCCCCACGATCAGACACTTGGCCACTGGCATGTATTTATTACCGTTGCAGTGTTCTAGGGTCACCTTTTGCGACCTTGTGACAAGCAAAGTCAATGAGGAAGCCAGATTCACTTAACAAGCATGTTACTAATTTAACTGCAGTGATTCACTTAACAACTATGGCAAGAAAGGTCATAAAATGGGGCCAAACTCATTTCATAACTGCCTTACTTTGCAAAAGGTATTTTCGGCTCTGTTATGGTCATAAGTTGAGGACTACCTATAGAAGCATTTTTTTAAAAAAAAATTATTCCACTGAAGTTAGTGGAATATGAGTGGAATATTAGATTTTAATAAATAATACAATGGCATTGCAGATAGCTTTAATTAAAATTATTAAAAAGAACAGATTGCACAGTGTGGGTACCGGAACCTTTCTAAATTATTTTTATTTTTGTTTTCTGTATTTGATTTGATTGCATTGCTAATAAACAAAAGAGTTCTTACAGGTTTTCAAATTAGCGTCTAAAACGTATTTTGATTGCTTTGTTGTATTGATTAAAAGAAAGATAGCAGTAATAAAATCTTACTAGTCTAGTGAGACATTTTATTTGTAATAAATATTTATCAAAAGAGACCTTCTTTAATCAATTAGCTAAGCACATTTAGAATTCCATTTCTTTAAATAAGAATCTCTTTATTCTTTCATCTCCATGGATTAGGAGAGGCTGTTTATTTTCATTCCTGAAGCCAATAGTTATATAAAAGAACAATAATCTTGCAATCTCAGTGACTGTAGATTGCAGAGGAAAAGAGACTGGTCTAATTCACTGGGCTTTAATCATCTCTTCCAAATAAATCTAAACAAGGAAATAAAACAGTAGGATGCTGTTATTTATTATATGATACATTTTAAGCCTATGAGCTCACCAATAGTGTGTGCATCTATTATCACTCCTTCAGTTACTTATTACTCATAGACATATGTTTGACTAGAAATTTTTCTTCAGACTGTTTTGGTCAAAGGAAAATAATGATCTTTAGGTGTAGTTTTTCATCCTGTTACCCCAGGTTTCCCATACTTTCTTTAGCAATGAGGAAACTCTGATTCCCTGCTTGTTGGCTATAGATCATGGTCTGTTCATGGTGAGTAAAGCTGATGGATTTTGTTCATGACAAAGTGTCTGAAAGCAACACTTGCACCATTTCTGAGCTTTTTGTTTGTAAGGCAGCAATGATATCAACTGAGGAAACAGGATTCTAATTGAGCCAATATTACCTGAGTGACACAAGTGACACATTCTAGTTTTTAAACATGTGGGCTACTTTTATCATTTTTTTACCATAGAATAGCTGTAGTTGTGGATCCCCATTTTCCTTTATTCACTGTTATTTTGGATTTGTAGAGTGATCCGATTTTGGCTGTAAGTGACAGTTATGATTTATTTGCCTTTCATGCAATACTTCCTGGGAAATTGAGGCTTCCCTCCCACAGTCTTCTGAATGTCACTTTAGAGCTCTTAAATTATTCCTTACTGTCTTTTTACATTCCACCTTTCCACCATGATTCCTGCTTTTGAGACATGGCTGTCACTGGATGTGCTAGTTTTGACGGTCTCAGCACTTGAATTGACTGGCTGTAAGCTTAATAAAGGTTTCTTTTAGAGTTTTCACTTTGCTGTTAACTGCAGTTAGAACCTCAAAATTTGAGAGTACAGTTTGTGCTGCCAATAGGCATTGTCTGGCTATAAAATCAGTAACATTTTCCTTTTTTAAGTCCTTATCCCCCTGGTGTATCAGCCTTGCAGCAGCTGGACAAATGGCTATGATTCTCAGGCAGGGAGTTTCATCAGACATGGAAATGGAAGGATCTAAAACTTGGGAGCAACTCCATTTGTAGATCCCACATAATAGGATGATGTCTTTTAGAGAGGCTATCGGGAAGAGTAAAGAGGGGAGACGCCAGTAGTGGGATTCAAATTTTTTTTACTACCGGTTCTGTGGGGGTGGCTTGGTGGGCGTGGTGTGGCTTGGTGGGGGTGGCAGGGGGAGGATACTGTAAAATCTCCATTCCCTCCCCACTCCTGGGGGAAGGTTACCGCAAAATCCCATTCCCTCCCCACCCCACTAACTTGCTTTCCAGCTCGGTTCTCCTGTGCAGGGCAACAAAAGAAGACCTGGCCAATCAGCTGGGACTCAGGAGGCAGAGAATAGATGGGGGCGGGGCCAGTCAGAGGTGGCATTTGCTGGTTCTCCGAACTACTCAAAATTTCCACTACCAGTTCTCCAGAACTGGTCAGAACCTGCTGAATACCACCTCTGGGAGGCACTGGTTACTTACAACAAGTAGCTATTTGCTTTTTAGGTGCTTTTTTGAGCTGTCTGGTAGACTTAAGTGAAGTTTGGGAAGCAGAATATGACCATTGCTCTTTTTTATTTTCCTCATAGTACAAATACAGATCTTTGCTTTGATCTTAGAGTATGTCCAAAACTCCAGTAGAACAAGAATGAAAATAAAATACAGGTAGTCCCCAACCTACGATTACTGTTAGGTGAGACATTGAGGGAGTTTTGCCCCATTTTACAACCTTTCTTGCCACAGTTGCTAATTGAATCACTGCAGTTGATAAGTTAGTAACCTCGTTGTTAAGTGAATCTAGTTTCCCCATTGAGTTTGCTTGTCAGAAGGTCACAAAAAGGGGAACACACAGCAAAGGTCATAAAAATGAACCAGTTGCCAAGCATCTGAATTTTGATCACATGATCACAGAGATGCTACAAAGATCGTAACACTGAAAAAACAGTCATAAGTCACATTTTTCAGTGCCATTTTAACTTCAAACAGTCACTAAATGAACTGTTGTAAGTTGAGGATTACCTGTAAAAGCAAAAGAGCAAATTAAAATTTAATTTTAGAGGAAGTTCTTAATAATAAATACTACCTGGGACACCATCTTTCTGGCTACTTAAAGATTAGAATTAGTCCGGACTTATTGTTTCTTATTTCAATATTAAATATTTTCATGAAGGAACCAGCAACTTGGGACTGGCAATTTGGTCATTAAGTGAAACAGTAGTTAAGTGAAACCACCATTGGGCATATAATTCCCTTCGTCTTTGCTTTGCTTTACAGACCCACAAAGGTTGTAAGTACAAATACGTTGTAAAGTTATTTTTTTATCACTGGTGTGACTTAAGAATGGTTGCTAATTGAGGCAACCGCTAAATGAGGATTCTACTGTACCACCTGTACATCACATTGACTTTCTATAATCTCATATTTTAAAACATTTGAGACATTTTATATTTCTCTGAGGGTATGTTTAAATCTCCTATTTTTCTTGTTTCTTGCAATCTCGAAAGTATGCAGATCAGGCGTCAATGCCATGCCAGCAGTCCACTTACACTAGAGTCAAGCATTATTATCTTTCAGCATGCAGTTGAGTAAATATTACCACATGTTTCTCTGACTGTTCAATTTTATTTATCCAAAGATTGACTACTCTCATGGTTGATACCAAGTTGGCTGGCTTCCTGATTTCAGTGAAGCGATAGTTCCTGTTTGCAACAACAATAACAAACAATAGCAAAGTATTTGTGTTTTGCTATTCTTCCAGTATAATCCCATTGGCCTTAAAGATCTAGAACAGGGTTGGGCAAACTTTTTGACTCGAGGGCCGCAATGGGTTCTTAAACTGGACCGGAGGGCCGGAACAAAAGCATGGATGGAGTGTTTGTGTGAACTAATATAAATTCAAAGTTAGATTACTTCACGTAGCCTTCTGGGAGAGCAAGAGAACCCTCTGCTCTTTCGGCTCCACGGGCCGGATAGAACAGCCGAACGGGCTGGATCCAGCCCCCGGGCCGTAGTTTGCCCACGGCTGATCTAGAATGATGACCGTATTTGGGAAATAGAGTGGAGTTTTGGAGTAGTTTTTCATAGTTTCAAAAGAATCCACCTGCCATGTGCAATAAACCACCCCTGGTTTCAAAAGATGCAGACCTTATATGTGAATATATATAGCAATATGCTCACAGAAAAAAATAGGGTTATTTCACAAGGTTATTTTTCTGTGGTTGGTAGCGTTTTGGCCAAGAATATATTAAAAATCAGTTCTAACCAAGTTTACGGTTGCTGTGTAGAGCTATTTCTTGTTACTTTCTAAGTAGGATTTTTCTTTCTTTTGGCAGAAGTTAACAAAAAGCCTTGGCAACAGGAAGGAAATCCAAGTTTTTTTTTCTCAATTATGGAGTCATAAAGATTGGATTTAAATGTGGTCTTTGACATACAAAAATGCTTTACCTTTAGAGAGTCATAGTAAATTATTATTTTAGAGTATGTATGTTAGTTTGAAAACCTATCTCTTCTTACATTGTACAACGTATCCCTGGGAGAAAGAACGATAGAGCCAAAAGAGAAAATATACCGGTAAGTGAGGGCAATTAATTTTCAGGCAATCGTTGCTTTCCTTTGCAAAAGAAATCTTCGTTAAATCTCTGTCCAAAGCAAGATATTCCCCAAGTGGTTCAGATGTTGCTCCCTCAGATGTTTACAAGTGGAAATGAGTCCAATCCCAGGTTTCATTAAATCAGTGAAAGTTTCCTGTGCTCTGTTCATCTAGGTTTGCAAATATTCATTACCAGTATATTTTGGAATAGATTTATAAACTTGAGATGTTTGACTGCTTTGATTACTCTGCTGAACACCTAACTCCCACAGCCTAAAGATATTTACCCATGTAGTAGGCTATATTGCTATTATTCTTCTCATCTTCTCATATTTTTCATTTCATCTTTCCTACTATCTTTTCCTATTGGTTTCTTATGATTAATGATTGTAACTATGTTTATGACCTATTTTGTATGTACATTGAGGGCTTATGCATCGGAGACAAATTCCTGCTGTGTCCAATCACACTTGGCCAATAAAGAATTCTATTCTACTCTACTGTACTCTACCCTACCCTACCCTACTGTACTCTATTCTATTTTTCAAGAATTTTAGATGTTTGGAGACCTTAATGCACTTGGTGGGAAAAGTGCTTTTAAAAAGGCTCTAACAAAATGATCTGATCCATGCTCTGAGTCCATGGAGCTGTTTTTGGAAACATTCCCCACACTATATTTAGAGATATTTTGGATCCACAGGATTCAAATTCATTCTTGGGATTCTTAAAGAAAATATCCCTCAAGTCAAGTTCAGTTCTTGATGACCCCATTAACATGTTTATCTAATATTCTGGGCAATGATATATAAATTACTTATTACTGTCTGCCTTTGGGATTTTTTTAAAAAGTTCCCAGTCTAACTTGTGTCCCTAAGATTTCCTAAGGTTGCCCATTCCAGCATTTTCTAGGTCCCACCCTATTTAGTTTTTTCAAGATCAGCCAGTTTCATGCTGCCACCTGCTGTTAACAAAATTTGGGTCTGGCCTTGGGGCTAGAACATTTACCTGAGTCAGTAATTATAACATAGTACAAATATTGTCCAGGATGTCTCAAAAAAGTGCTAGCTTTCAAAGAATCCTCTAAAGGAAGAAGAAATATCTATTTTCTTCTTTATTTGGATCCATGTGCAGAAAAAATGGGGAAAGGGAAGGATAACTTCCCCTTTTCTTTTTCCCTTTGCTTCCATTGTTTTGATATGTTTAAACTAAAGCAGAATTTGATGTGCTCCTTAGGAATAGCACATGTTCCACTGCCACACTCTTTGCATGTAGAAGTTGCATGTGGACAGACTGCAGGGTAGAAGGAACAAGAAAAGGAGCTTCTCTCTTCTTCTTCAGACATTGGTCCTCTCCCAAGATTGCTTGGCAAAAGGAAGGGATCTTTTATTTCCTGAACAACTCTAACTGACTTGGGAAACAAACTGATACGTTTAACTTTATATGCATGAGTTGAGGGAAAGAGGAGAAATCAGTCATGGTTCTTTACTACTTCAAGATTATTATGGTGCAGATGTTAAAATCAGTTATTAAACATGATATACACACACACACATACACACACACTCCTGCTATGAGAATCTTTACTTTCTGGGCTTTTTTTTCAAACTCTCTTTTTTCCTTCATTGTATCACAAATGACGGCCCATTTTGGTGGCATCTGCTACTTGCAGTCAGTTGTCAAAGAGGGCTCAGGTCTCACACATTCCGTTGCAATTGCCATCTTGCCTTTTTTTGTTCCCATTTCCCATGAATTCCCTGCTTCTAGCATTGGCTTATTATTTACTATCTCTGTTCTGTTTGTTACATAGATGATTTTCTAAGGCTTAACTGACATGGATAATTCTATTTCTGGCAGGGAAGGCCGATCTAATGCTCACTTGAAAGGAGATTTCCAAAAAATTGGAGATGTTATGCTAAAGAATATTCAGAGTATGAAGGTATGAACTAGATGTGATTTATGTGCTAGCTGTTTCTTGGAATGATAATCATGCATGAGCTTCTGCTCTATTTGCTCACTGAAATTAAAACAACTCAATGAATTTCTGAACATTTGGTCTGAAGAGATAACAAATCTGTCTGTATGAAAGCAGTTCTTCAATTTGCTCCATTCCAGACTGATTTATGATCCAACACAAGCGCTGAGTGTCTTTTTCCTACACACTATCTCCCCAAGGCCTTCTTACTCTTAACTGTGCTCGGTCATCCTATGATAGCTGGACCCACATATTTATTCATGATTTGTTTGAATCATGATCAAATGAATAAAAACATAGTGGTTGAGTTCCCACAGAAAATTAAGCCAAACAGTCAAATTGTATTAAGCTTGTTGGGAATGGAGCATTGCATTGGGAAGAAGATGCCTTTAGGCTGATTCTGCTCTTTGTGGTGGCCATCACATTTTTAAAGCAATCAGACTTTTTTTTTAATTACATTTATATGCCGCCCTTCTCCGAAGACTCAGGACGGCTTACAATTTTTTGGGATACAACCCAATGTGCTCAGCAATAGCCTTCATTCCATTGTATATCCCTGCTTATTACTAAGCGGCATTTTTACAAAGTCAGCTTATTGCCCCCAACAATCTTGGGTCCTCAATTTACCTACCCCAAGAGGATGGAAGGCTGAGTCAACCTTGAGCCTGGTGGGATTCGAGCCTGCACTAATTGCAGGCAGCTAGAACTAAGTGCTAGGCATTTAACAGCCTGCACCACCAAGGCTCCTTAAGACTTCAAGAGTGTGTGAAAAAGAAGATTCATAGAGCAAGAGTAGAAAATTTGTGGCTCTCTTAATATGGTTGAATTATTATAATCATGGTTCCTGGCCACCGATTATCTGGGGCTGATGGGACTTTGATTCCAATAATATGTGTAGAACATACTGTGAGGGAGAAGTTCTGTAAAAGATTCTAGGTCTAGATCATTTCTGTGAGTTGGTTGCCCTTCTATCTATCCTGGGAACTCTTTGTTAGAAAAGCAACAGGGTGAGGTTCCCACACTTTTTGCGTCTTAAAACTGAACTTTGCCCATCATCCCAACCATAATTGAAAGTATAGCTACAGGGGCTTCACTTTGGAATTACTATGAAGGGGCAACCAAAGATAGATCCTTCTCAGTCGTTCTCCCATACACACACTTCTGGAATCCCCCTGTGAAGGCTTGCCTAGGCTTTTATCTCATCTTGTTTCAACAGTGGACAAAACCCTTCTTGGACTTCTAATACTTGCTGAGCCCCCTTGGAAATTACTCTGATATCTTCTGTTTCATTCATTGTCACGTTGTATTACAGTGTGGCTTTTATTGTGTTATTTTTTAAATCAAAAATTGCACTAGAGCAGGTATAATGTGAAAATAAACCTAAATAAATAAATTTTTCCTACATGGACTTACCCTCTTCTCTCTCTCTTTCTCCCACTCTCCTCTAGCAACTAACTGTTCATTTGCGAAAGCATAGTGAAATTCTCCTAGAACTGGAAAATGGAATCAAGAACTCTCGCAGGCTAGAAGCCTTTTGCAGAGATTTTGAGATGCAGAAAGTCTGCTACCTTCCCCTCAATATCTTCCTTCTCAGGCCACTATCTTCCTTCTCAGGCCACTGCATAGGCTGATGCACTACAAGCAGATAATGGAAAGGCTCTGCAAACATTATCCACCCAATCATGGGGACTTCAGGGACTCCAGAGGTAAATGAACTCTTCCTTTAGTAATTCTCTTAATTTTTTTTTTAATTACATTTATATGCCGCCCTTCTCCGGAGACTCAGGGCGGCTTACAATTTTTGGGATACAACCCAATGTGCTCAGCAATAGCCTTCATTCCATTGTATATGCCTGCTTATTACTAAGCGGCAATTTTAAATTTTGGAGAAAGTGACTTGACTGTTTTCTTGGAGAGCAGGAATCTAACCCAGGTAACAATGAGTACTTTGCATCTTTAACAGAAAAAAGATTTGTTACAGGGAATTAAAACATGCTTCCTGTATTATTGTTTGTTTTTTGTATTTGCTTTATTGTTTCTGTTGCATTTTAGTTGTAAGTCCTGAGTGTTTTCATTTTAGCAGCGTTATACATTTAATAAAATGATAATAACAATCACACATGAGGTGGGAGGGCAGGCAAGGCCTAGCTCTAGCTAGCAACATTAGGCAGAGAGTCAGACAGTAAATGAGCCTGGAAAAAAAATCCTTGAGATTAGCAATCTCACAGAAAAGAGCAGGCAGAGTGAGGAAATAATCAAGGACTATAGAAGAAAAATCTAGATATCTACAACCGGAGTAGATTTGCTTTCAGGTGTATGTGCATGATTGATAGAACCTTGATAAATGCATAAAGGTGGTAAATATGTCTAGTAATTTGTTCTAGAATACAAATACATTATGCCTTGGCTTCAAAGGCCAATGATTCCCTGATCAAACAAAAATTTTAAGTGCAGCTATAAAAGTGAGATTTTTTTTAAAAATCACATTGTTTCAGAGACCAAATCAAATAATTTATATTAGTTCACTAGCAAACGTCCATGGAAACTCATCATCTCCAAGTGAAATTCAGGAATATTTTGAGGGGGCAGATTCAGTTTGAAACTGGAAGTCTTGTGGCTATAGATTCTATTTCATTGTTCACAAAATGTTAAATATTGCATGCTCGTTCTTCAAACTTCTAATAGAGTAGCTCTACTTGATGGCACAATTTCTCTGTTTGTTATTTTTTCTTCCTTTCACAGCTGCTCTGGCAGAAATTTCAGAGATGGCGGCCCAGCTCCATAGCAGTATGCTAAAAATGGAAAACTTCCAAAAACTGCATGAACTGAAAAAGGACTTGATAGCTATGGACAATCTGGTGACTCCAGGAAGGGTATTTATCCCCATGGTATTTGAAATAAAATATTGGGCTGAAGCAAAGAGCAGTTGTAGGATTCTAGTCAGAATGAAATTGCATCTTGTGTTACTGTGGGCTGTGGGTATCTTTTCTCTAGAACCTACCGAATTAAATTTTTAACCATGTTAGATTTGAGAAAATCCATCGATTGAACCTGTGCTTAAGGTCAGCATGTCCAGAACAGATGACATATCATTTTCTCATTAATATTTCTGTTGGTTAATAGTAACTCTCTTCTCCAGATTAACTTCACATTATCTGCCTACTTTCCATTCACTTTTCTATCCAAACTGATACAGGATATTTTTTCAGTTTCCTTGATACCTGACAAAAAGAAATAGCTTTTTCTTTTCATCTGTTCTTTGGTGGTCCACACCCCAGGTGACCGCCCCTACCAAAAGACTAGAATCCTGAGAGACACCCCACCCCAGCCAGTGGACAAGGGAAATCAAATCATACAAGTACAATTACAGCAGATAGGAAGAATAATGCCGAAAGATATTCTCCACCAACAGTATCAAAAGTCACTGAGATCTCCATTAACATTAACCTGGATGGATTTTTTTTTTCTGATTAGCTCCTGGAAACAATCCAGGCCACTTAAATCTCTATAGCTAAATCCAAAAGAAGATCTATTTATATAGCCTCATAAAAATGCTCTCAATTGCATTTTATACTCTTTACCACTAAAAAAGGACTAAAATAAGTGGTCTTTTCCAACTCTTTCCCTTTGGTTGTATTGCCTACAACTCTTATTTATTCTTTGCCAGCATTGATGGCAAAATTAGCTACAGTTGTTGTCATAGCAGTAGTAGTACTGTAGTGTACTAATAGTAATAGTTAAACTGTTATATTTGAATATATCCTGCTCTACTGGCATAGAAGTGGTAGAGTGGTAGTAACTCAGTCTTATTTCTGTTTATTGCTTTCTACTGTATCGTTTTAACTGCATACTGTACTTTCTTCTACTGTAGAGTTTCCTTTCATCCCCAATGCCTGAGTGAAGTGTTGGCAATTCCATTTATTGCTTTCATTCCCTGATATTTTTCATTACTCTTCCTTTAATGTCCTATTATGGCTGTGTGGAGTCAATTAAATCAAATCTAATATTCTTGTCTACTGCATGCCAGAGACTGTGATTTATTTATTCATTACACTTAAAGCCCACTCTCAGAGCAGCTTTCAAATGGCTATCTGGTAGGACAGCCCTTCTGTACCTTCATAGGTTTTCAGTCTGTGATAGTTTTGAAATGTCCTGTCTAGAGAGGAAAAAGTAGACAGGCAGAAGGAACTCAATTAATCTCTCTCTCTCTCTCTCTCTCTTTTGAATATGCAAATTATATATACATTGGATACTTTTCACTTACGTATCTCTCCCACATGTCATCATATTATTAAGTCAATGATACAGCATTAGTGAATGGATCTTGGAAAGATTTATATTTATATTCATTTCCCTACCCATTAGATCAGGGAGGCAAGGAATGATGTGGGTCCCATTCCCTAAGGAGGTACATATAGTGGAACCCAGAAAAAGGGCCTTCTCTGTGGTGGCTCCCTCCCTCTGGAATATCATCCCTCCAGAAACTAGACTGTCTCGCTGACCCTCTCTTGGAAGACCCTGAACACGTGGTTTTCTCAGCGGGCCTGGGGAGCCCAAAGCGGAATGGAGCCCATTAAATAGCTGATATGAGCATGTGTTGTCACTGAGGGGCGGGTGGAGGGTTATTCTTTAATTGTTTTTTATTATTTTTATTCCCTGTATATTGTGTTTTTATTTTCTGTAAGCCACCTAGAGTCTCTGTAAGTGACTAGGCAGCTATATAAATTTTCCAAAATCAATCCATCAATCTATTTCCAAAAATATGCTTTGGAACGCAGGGGGGAGGAGGCACAAGCAAACAGGGAAAAAACTCTCTCTAAAATGCTTTAAAGCATGGATCATGGGACAGCTGAAGGGTTTTGGGGAAAGGCATAGGTGCTGTACTCTGTGTCTTCCACAGCACTTTTTGGAGAACTGAATTACAAATGCTGCCGCCCTTAATTATTACCGCCCATGCCAACATTCAGCCTGAGGTTTGATGTTTTCTATTTGTGTCTGTTCCTCCGCAGGAATTTATTAGGTTGGGTAGTCTCAGCAAACTGTCTGGAAAAGGCTTACAGCAGCGGATGTTCTTCTTGGTAAGTGACAGGAACTGCTTAGAATGTGTGCAATTAAATACAATTGTGCGACAAATGCCAAGGGAAAAGGAAGGGGGAGGAAATTCACAGAAGCAGTAAGATGCAAACTGTGGAATAATCTAAGATGAGACCTGCAGATTTCTGTTCTCCAGGGTGAAAGGAAGCTCAGCCAAATGTTAAATAAACAAACAATAGATGGCATAAATACAGAGTGATTCTTCAGAAATCAAAATCTACATTCACACATTGTGCATTTTTTCTGATCTTCCTGTGAATTATGAAATATATGCAGGCCAATACATAGATTTCAGAAAATGGTGCCTCTAGGATTATTCGAATACAGAAACTGTCAGCCGTCCCAACTTGATCCATCAGAAAGAAATACTCTCACAGCCACAGCAGTAAAAATACCCTTTACTGATGCCCAATGGTTAGAGAGTAGCAATGCCAAATGTAGCTTTTCCAGCCCAAACCAAGCAGTTAACTTTTCCCCTGGGATTCTTCCCCCTCCCCACTTATCATTGAGTGACCAATCACTTTCAGATAGTAAATGGATTTGGCATCAGTTCCCAGCTCCCTGGGCTTGAAAGTGTTGCATTCCATTGGGTGACCTTGGAACAGGCCTCAGCTTCCATGGGAAAGGTGCCCAGGCTTTCACTTTCTTTTCCTCATTTATTCCTCCCCTCCCTCTTTCTCCCACCCCACTGCTCTCCCTCCCTCCCCCACCCCTTACTTAGGACAGCCTGGCACCTAGCTAAGCAAGCTCTTTGTTGTGAAATGGCAGGCCTGATAGAAATTTTGTCTTGGACTACTATCTTGAAAGTGTAGGATATGTGGGTCTGCATTTACATTATACACAGTCCTGTGATAAAGTTTGTTTTGGCAATTTAGGCTGGACCAGTTTTCCATGACTTCTGATCAGAGGTCAGTACTTGAAAGTATTCGTTCTACATAGATAAGAAATCTAAGCACAGTGTAGAAAATAGGAGAATGAGTTGACTCTTCCCAAGAGTCAAACCAGGCTCTGTCTGAATTTGGCTACTAAATCCTGACTTTATTAAAAGCTTACAGTATGAGATAGTCCTTTGTCATTCAACTTAAATCTCCCATACAAAAGAAGGATCTGCATGTTTTATCTCAAGGAAACATAGCTAGCTTCTAAAATACCAGCATATATTATACTTTTTTGAGGAAAAGCTCCTACATCTCTAGTGAACAGGGGTGAAGTATTTGTATGGGCTTTAAATAGTTTTGAAGAAAATGGGAAACTATTGTATTATTGTAGGTACTGGATGAAAAAATTCTCAAAATAGTGATTGGATGGTTTTCTCCCATGTTCTTAAGGGCTAGTTTATTTGATTGATCCTCTGGGTTAAAGTAGACATACTGGGATAGCAGTCTCAAATTCATGCATGTTATCCTGCAAAAAACATAACTTGTTTATTAGATGTAAATGACCAGAGCTGTAAATGCCAATAATGCCATGTTCATGAAATCATATATAAATTATTAGATATATTTAGAGTTCTCTGTTTCCTCTGTTCTGACTAAATTCATGCCTGGTATGTTTCAGTTCAATGATGTCTTGCTGTACACAAGTCGGGGCCTAACAGCATCAAATCAGTTCAAAGTTCACGGGCGGCTTCCACTATATGGCATGATGGTAAGTAAATGCTGAGTTGAGACTGGTTTGGTTACTACTGAATCTCCTAAAATGTAAAAGGCTGTGGAACATTTCCACTGTTTAGAAACGTAAGCCTTCTCAATTACTGTACTCTGAATAGAATAGTTAGAAATTTGAAGAAATAAATGCAGCTGGGAGGAAACCAAAAATTTGGGGAAAAAATTTAATGGATTTAACTTCAACCATAGCCATCTTTTCAGATTGCGTGAATTGATGGAGGGGGGCATCTTGCTCCATAGCACAGCTTTTGTTAATCTTTTCAGATCTGAAGATCCATGAGGTTCTAGATCAGTCCTTTGGAGGCTTGCATAGAAGGGTTTATGTGAATATTTGCTTTTGAATATTTACACCCGAACATCACCTCCTACCAATATAAATTTATTCAGAAGATAACACACAAGCGATGCACAGGATTTGTGCACAGATGGAGATGTGGAGGGAAATGAAATTCCAGTTTGTCACAGTGATTTGCAATCCCTTTGCTGGCAGAAAACAAGCCAGAAGATTCATGTCTCCCTTCCAAGAGAGTGGGAGGAAACTCACTGTAACCTCACTGCAAGTCCCCAGCGATTTTTGAGCTCTCTTGTTGAAGGGGATAATCAGCAAGGCTGGTCGCTTCCACACACTAGAGAAGAGCAGTAAAATGATAGAGATCATCGCCCTGTTGCTTCTACTCGCAACAACAATGTGAAGCCACATTTTCTTGGCTAGAAAGAATGAACTTGATAGGATGCTGCACACATAAGAATGGCAGCAGGCATAGATGACCCACAGTTTCTACTATGCCACCTGCCAAGCTCCAGCATTTTTGACCAATGCACCCTTTGAAAATATCCAGAACATTTGCCCTTAATTTGACATCTACCATAGAAAATAAAACAGCTGCCTGTATTTCAACCCTGAGGTTGGCCTGTCCTATGCTAAGGAGGTGGTGTATATGTTTCTGATGCCCATATTCTCTCTTTGATTTGATTTATTTTTCGTTGTGGCTTTTAATGCATGTGGACATGCTTCAGATCTAACTAGAGTATTGTCTGCAGCTATGAGTTTTCCCACCCCTAAATAGTTTTGCATTTTATCTCACTAACTCTGCATATTACCAGGAATGGCTAGTAACCTTGGGGCAGCAGACTTTAAATAGCTATGATTGCGGAATCCTTTGTGCTCTGTGAACTTAGTTATTTACTTCCCCAACTAGGTAACCTCATCAGTGCTAGTGATTGTAGGGTAGGCTCCCTGTTTCTCTACAATAGCTTGCCCTGCCCAGTGTTGGGAATGTTGTTTTCTCCTTGGTAGTTCCATGATGAGGGTATTGTTTTCCACTTGATTGTTTGTCTGGGCCCTACATATCTGGATTTTGGCTGCTTAAAAGGATGTGTTCTGCATTTTTTGCTTCCTTCTTAACTTTTTTATTGTCTCTTTTAAATGGTGTATAAACGTGGTATATCTCTATGAGTCTATTGATGGCTGATTTGTCTGAAAGTCAAGCTTCCGGTCTAGGATGCTCACAGTTTCCCAGTTGAAACTATGGTTGGGTCTCTTCATGAGTTATGAAAGTAAGGCATTTTCGTTCACTCTTCTGATTGCTAGTTAGTGTTCATAGATGTGCTCTGCTAGCTTTTTGTTTGTCAGTACTAAATAGTAGCTGTTACATAGTAACAGCTATAATTATTTCTTTTCAGAATTTCCATATTGGTAAAAAGAAAACCATTGTTGCATTCTTAGTGAAAAATAATCAGACTGTGGTAGCTTGATTTTTGTAAATTACAGTCTACATGTGTTTGAAAATTTCTTTTCCACTTGTATAATGATGCCTATATTTTTATTTTCTCAGATAGAAGAGAGTGAAGAAGAATGGGGGGTTCCTCACTGCTTTACACTTAGAAGTCAACACCAATCCATTGTTGTTGCTGCGAGGTAATTACCTTGAACCATATGCTTCTATAATGTCTATGTAGAGATTTGAGACAGTGATGCCTGTTCTATAGAATAAACGCTTTGGATTGTTGTGGGTAGCTAGTCATGATGGTCATACTGAATTCATTTGTGATCACCCTTTTGCAGTAAACAAGCAGTAGTTAATATAAAGTAAAGTAAGCTTGCAGAGCAGGAGACGATAGTATGCTTTCTATAACTTTATCTGGCCTTTTTACAAAGATGTTTATCTCTTTGCCCCCTGCCCTGCCCACCCAAAAATAGTATGAAAGCAGGATTTGGCTTAATTTTGCCCAACTTCTGAAGCTCTTTGCTATTTGCAATGAAAAAAAAAGCAAGAACTACCCTTTTACAATTCACAGGAAGCTGTGAAGCAGTGGTGGGATTCAAATAATTTAACAACCGGTTCTCTGCCCTAATGATTTCTTTCAACAACCAGTTCACAAAACTGCTCAGAAACCTAACAACCGGTTCTCCTGAAGTGGTGCAAACTGGCTGAATCCCATCACTGCTGTGAAGACCTCTTCCCAAAAGTATTGGGTTAGTATGGGGATAGAGCAGGGAGGCTGTGTGGCCCGGCATCCTGAAGAAAGGGTACTTCTGTTTTTATCTTTGCTTTTATGTATTGTGTGAGCTGCCTAGAATCGTTATATGTAAATAAACTATAAATAATCCTCTATTGTTTTTCTAGTAATCGCACTGAAATGGACAAGTGGACTGAGGACATACAGATGGCCATTGACTTGGCAGAGAACTGTAGTGATCCTGCTTCTGAATTCCATGGAAATAGTCCACCTGACACAAGTAAGTCCAGAACCAGGAAAGGTGGGGTCAATTCTAGAGTTCCAAAGTATCATTATACATACAGTACATTTTGCAGGTGCCCTGCCTTTAAAACAAGGAATATCAGTATGGTCTTTTCTTATCTAATTTCAGCTCAGATAGATCACAAGTGTCAAACTCAATCAATGACGATTTTTGCCTTTGCGTAGTTGGGGTGGGCGTGGCCTGTGTGTGATGCATGCAGCCCACAGACCACCAGTTTGACAGGCCTGAGATAGATTATATGGCAATTGGTTTGTGGGTATCAAATCCTATATTTTATTCCCTTTTAAGAATTTGCGAAATGTGTTTAATAGCAGTAAATGGAACAGTATGCAAAGTGGTAAATGAAATAATACTGAAATTAAAGAATGCCTTCTGTGTCACAAAACAATAATTCATGTTTCACTGAAGTGTATACGAAATCATTCTATTTACAGCAGAGGAATTATTAAGGGCCCAAATTATAAATCAGTGTTCCTCAAAAAATTTAAGACTTCAGCTCCCAAAATTCCCCAGCCAACATGGTCCATGCTGACTGGGGAATTCTGGGAGTTGAAGTCCACACATCTTAAACTTGCTACAATTGAGAAATGCTGTTATAAATAATAATAATGTTCCTGTGCACAATTCTGTATTGGATTATTAATTATTCAGTTGGCAAGTAATTTCTTGTTGGGATGCTTTCCTGAGGGAAAAATACATTTCTCTTTCCATGTTCATGTTTTCTCTATACAACCAACTCAAAACAGACAAGCCATTAATATGACTTCTTTACTATTTTGGAGATTTCCCTGTATCAGAGACAGTCTTTTGCTTATGATTTCATGCTCCATATACAAGGGGGGAAAAAAGAGGCTTTTTCCCTGCATTTCATAGAGTCCCCTGAGGAGCCCACTGTAGACCAGGAATCGGAAGACGATCTCAATGCATCCCGCACCTCGCTTGAACGTCAAGCTCCTCACCGTGGCAACACTACGGTGCACGTCTGCTGGCATAGAAATACCAGTGTCTCCATGGTCGACTTTAGTATTGCGGTGGAGGTATCTGGCTCAAAATGGCTTGGACTGTAGCTCAGGCGCCATTTCCTTTCCAGTCATTGCCCTCTTGGTTAATTGGAAACTATTAAGTCCATTCAAAAGACATGATTTTACAGGCGATTTATGAATAATTTGAATTTTCGTATGACTCCTTTCATACTTCTAAATTAATTTCCATAGATTGATATCAAGAGGGGTGCTTCTGAGTATTTTTTTTAAAAAATCCTCAGGGTATTTGGAAAGGGCAATAAGTCTGTCTATCCGTTGCAGTCTGAAGTGTGCATTTCTATGCAACTTGTTTTATTTTCTGCTGTCTTATTATTCTCTGGAGCCTTACAATATTCTCCTCTCAGCCTCATCTGCCTCTCTCATGTTTTCTTTATCAGAGGAAATCTCTCTGTGTATTTTTAAAGATGTATTCTGACTATAGCTAAACCAATTTGACACAGATTAACGAAATATGGAATCCAAAACATTCTCATCTCAGATCAGTGAAATTTGCATGGAAAGTATTGCATTTTCATATCAACTCATGTGACCTCTTATGTGGAACTTCAGTGTTTGATTTTATCAAAGGTAAAGGGGATATTTGTAGAGATCATAATTATTGTTCTACTTTCAGTTCTTCTTCAGAAACTAAGTCCAACTCTGTTGCAAAGTAGAAGGAAACAGTTCTTCTGAAGCACATACATTTTCTATAAAATGAGTTCAAGTGGGGGAAAAAACATAGAATTTCATTTAAATTAGAAATTGGTTTAGCTTCTTTAAGGTACCTGCAGACACCCATTTCTGAAGGAATGCCTCTAGGTTGTTTTGGCTACATCGGGGAACACATGGAATATACATGCCTTAGTTTTATAGAATAAAAGTATCTATAGCTTTAAAAATAAAAATTTTAAAGAACTAAGTGTTTCCCTTGGATTCAGACAGACCTAGTTGTAAATCCCTCCAAATACATTTGATTCTTACTTCTGAGAGTGTGTGTTGCATGTTCTATCAGAATCATCCTAATACTTCACCTCTGGAGATCAAATGTCACAGCCAGATCATCCTCCCATACTTGGAGTTTATCACATCAAACAACCTAGAAGCAGATCCATGTACACTCACACATCTGTCTTTAGTTCCACAGCTTTTCCCATCACCAGCAAGGTACAGTCATACTTTCCTAATTCTGTGTTTAATGTCACATCAGCATTATAGTTTATGCTTTCTCTCTGTGTCTTTCCTTCTTTCCCTCCTTCTTTCTCTTTTTCTTGTGGTAGAAGACCCTCTCACTGTCAGTGACTGTCCTTCCCCACCTGTTGGACTGATCAGTGATCAGCGGCCTGTTTCCATTTCATATGTCTGCTGGTACCGAATGCAAAGCCTGTCCTTTTATGATACCCTTCAGAAAATGAGGTAACCAAAATCAAAAAGTATAGAATTAGGACTACTTGTGTGTTATTGTATCCCAGTACACACACATCCTGTCTGGTTTTTTTTTTGAAACTGGAATGGGTCAAAATGAAAACTTTCAAAATACAGTAAAATGCTTGTGAGCCCTGTTGACAATTTGGAAAGCAACAGTGTTTCCTTTTAACTGTTTTGATAAGAGCGTAGTTCATTATGCTGCTGAACCTCAAGCAGAACAAAAAATGATCATAAAACTTCCACTAAGAGAGCAAAAATTCAGCAAGACTGATTATTTTTAAGCTAAAGTGTGGGTTTATCTCCCCTTCATCATAATCATTGGATGTGTTTGATATTTGGCATCTAGCTTCTTTCAAATATATGATAGGCAAACATTTAATCCAAAGCACCTTAATTTAACTATTTCACACACAAAAAAAAGTTTTCAAAAATTTAATTCCAAGCAAAGCCTCTCATTTATGCAAGTTTACAATTTACCTACGTTTTATTTATTAAAATCAGTGGGGCTTAAGTTATTGTGATTAAGCTACCTTTCTAAATATGATTTAAGAGAAACACATTCATTCTTCTGGATCCTTTTAAATAGTGGTGTTGGGCGAAATATTCTTTATAAATTTCCCCACCAGCACAACAAATTGTAATTTAGAATCAAAGTAAAATTGTCTTCTAGCCACACACCCTTAAAATAAATACATCAAATCTGCTTCAGCAAGTGGCTGGATTTAGCTGGTCTTGACTGATCTCAGGAGCAAAGCAGCCCTGGTAACTAGTTGGAGGCAGGTTTGCCAGGAATTTCAGGGCTAGAACATAAGCCGGGAAGTCAAGAGAAAAAAGACAAGAGCAAAACACTTATGTAACTTTGTCAAGAAAATTGCATGTCTGCCAATACCACCTCAGTTTGAGTGGGGCTTCTAATAAGGTAACAGCAGATAATTTATTTCTTGCTAGAATCAACTTACAAGCCGACCTCACTGACTGAAACAGTTCAGAAACTTGAAGTACAATCTATTACCATTTTCAACAGACAAAAATAGACTGTTCCAATTTAAGCTGGGGGGAAAATGCCATTCTACATGAGCCTTGCCTGCTTTCCATCATCTCGTTTTACCATCTCCGTGAATTTTATTTCGTTTGTTGTACTATTTCCCTCCTTCTTTCAGAACCAACTTTCTGGAAACCTCTTGCGGAAATTCAAAAACAGCAATGGGTGGCAGAAGCTTTGGGTAGTGTTCACCAACTTCTGCATGTTTTTCTACAAATCTCACCAGGTAATTTAACCCTTCTGAAAGCAGAAAATAATCTTTATGTTAAGTTGTTCGCATTAGAGGATTGAAATGCAGCTTGATTAGCCTCAGGAGAGCTAGTATAAATAGTCCTTGACTTACGACAGCAATTGGGATAAGAATTTCCATTGCTAAGTAATGCAGTTGTAAAGCACGACTGAATCACTGAACAATGGCAATCCGTGTAGTCCTGGTTATTACACTCATTAGATGAGTTAAACTCTTGCCAGCTTCCCACATCCAACAGTCTTGGGAAAGGGGGCAGGTGAGTGGCTGTTGCCAGGTGAGGGATGGAACAAGGGTGTATGGGGAAGGGTCAGAGAGAGAGTGTGTGTGACAGTGAAAGGGATTGTGCAAGAGGTGGCACATGGGTTGTGGAGAGTGAGAAGGGCTGTGTGGATCGAAAAAGATGATAGGGGATGTGAGAAGATGAGTGAGAAGTATGGTGTGGGTCTACTTGGGTCAGACAGAGTGTTGTATGGATTGGGGAGGATATGAGAGGGTCCATGAGAGCTGTTGTGTAGGTCAGGAAGGATAAGGAACTATGTAAGAGGCTGCACAAGAAGTGTAATGAGAATCAGAAGGAGTGCAAGGGGTGTGCAAGAGGTGCCACACAAATCAGACACTGTGTGTGGGGGCAGTGTGGGTTGGGGACGATATGCCAGATACATGAGTGGCTGATGCAGTGCAGTTGCAGAGGATCTGGGACAGGATGTACCAGTGGGAAGACTTACCTCAAGTGACTGGCGACCTTCCTGCTGGCTTCCCCATAGACGTTTTTAGGAAGCCAGCAGGGAAGGTTGCAAAATGGCAAGTGCATAATTGTGCTGCGTTTGGCAACCGGTCATAAATGCAAGTGGGGTTTACAAGCACTCAGATTGTGACCACATGACCATGGGGTTGTTGGGACTGCTGGAACTCCAAAGGACTGGCTGTAACCACCATTTGTTCAGCGCCATTGTAACTTTGTTGCTGATTTATTTACTACATTTTAATCCTGCTTTCATTATTGTTTATAAGTAACTCAAGGTGGCAAAC
Source organism: Naja naja (assembly GCA_009733165.1). Taxonomy (NCBI): domain Eukaryota; kingdom Metazoa; phylum Chordata; class Lepidosauria; order Squamata; family Elapidae; genus Naja; species Naja naja. The sequence goes on from CM019153.1 coordinate 27,102,349, forward strand.
ATACCTAACAGTCCTTCTTTCCCAATACTGTTAGGTGAGGTGGGAGAGAGTGACTCCCCAAAGTCACTCATCCAACTTCCATGACTAAGGCCAGACTAGAACTCATAGCCTCCTGGTTTCTCGCCTAGTGCCTTACCTGCTAGACCAAACTGGCTCGTAGCTGAATGAATTGTTGGACGGTTTGGTCAGGTGGTTTGAATAGTCATAAGTCAAGGACAGCCTGTATTAAAAATTTCTGCAATGAAGTTGTGCACTTTCACGAGTGCTGTTTGAAAGCTGCTATTCCATTAATGATGGCTTTGGTTCATACATTTCATTTCTCTGGGGAAGGGTACACCCAAGGATATTTGAGATTAATTAATATGAAGCACTTTAAAGAAAATGGATTAGCTGCAGGGACAATTAATTATGGATAAACAACGGAGGGAAAAATCAGCACTGAATTCTACAGTTTATTCCAAAGGCACTTGATGGATTTCTGAGAATTCTAAATGCTTTAGGATTTCAGAGGCGTGTTTAAGTGGAAGTGCATGATTAATAACTCTGCGGATAAAACTAATCTAATTTCTATCTGCAGAAGTCTGCACCACTACAGAAATCTGCTGTCCAAACTTCTACGTAACTTGCAGACTTGTTAATCTTTTTTTTAAGGTACATTCCTGCCTGCCCCCAAAAGAGAAGGTTATTCTTGGTGGGGTATTTTGCTACTGGAAAAGGTTAAGTTTATAGTAAGAAAGTAGCAGTTGAAATGTGATGTCCAGATTTACATTGGCACAAATATGGCTGTGTGTAGAAAACAGAGGAACCAAACAGATTGGAAGCAGATGGAGCACAGAAAATCACTGAGGGAACGAAAAAAGCAATGCAGCCTCGTTCCTTCCATCCAGTGGTTTCTTTATGGACTCTGTGCATCACACATAAGAGTGTAAGCTACAAAAACCCCTCATGTTAGACTTTTTAGTCCTCTTTCATCTATTGCGCTGTCCAATGGCAATGTAAGTCTTTGCTAGCGTCGTTATCTTGAAGATCAGAGCAATCGCCTGAACTGTGGGCTTTTTCTTGAGAAAATCCTTATTCAGCTACCTTCAAATATACTTTTGATGTCAGCTAAGGAGGTTCAAGAAGATGGCACTCTCCCTATTTCTCCTTGCCATGGTTCTGGTGCGCTTCCTGTCTTATGGTCTTTAAGATACTGTGCCGCAAGGGTTTAAAATAATGTAGTTGGTTACTTCCCTTGGACAGGGATTTCTTGTGGAAACTATATGTGTGGTGGGCTTTTCTTAATAGTCCAAATTTCATGAAGCAAGCCCACCAAAGCTAGTACAACTAGTCCGGAATCCCCATCATTAAGCAACATGGTCATAAAGTTCAACATTGCATAGCTGTGCCATTTAGCAATGGCAGTTCCTGCAGTCCCATTTGTCATTAAGGGAGGACACCGTGTGACTGAGACTTCCAACTTCCTTGCAGCTTCCTCACTGACTTTTGGGAAGCCAGTAGGGAACATCAGAAATTGCAGTTACATGACTATTTTCCTGTTAACTTGTACATCACATTATTTTTCATGTATAGAAGAGCTAACAGTTTTCTCTCAGTCTCTTCCTCTTTGATCTCTCTGCTCTGCCATCCTTTGCAGAGCAAAGAGATTGGATAGAAATTTATTTCATGAAAATATTGCAAGCTGTTTGCAATAGTGCATTTGTGGGTCCTAGCTCCAGGCTACCAGTGCAGTTGCATTGTTTTTGGTGTGTAGAACAGCAAACAGCTTACTCTCTTGCTCTCCGGTATCTCTGCTCTGCAAGTAGATGAGAGGGGGAAAAACACAGGTCAGACTCAGAATACTACATATGACTAATGGTGTTCATGAACTAATACTGCAAGGGTAACAAATAGTCATCAATTGGTCATATAATTGTTTTTTCAGAACTTTGTAATTTTGAATGGTTGCTGAGTGAGTACTGATAAGCAAGGACCACCCATATGTACTGTGGAAATTTTGCTTGCATCAGCTCAAGAAACTGAAATAAGGAACAGAGTTGCCCGTGATCATGCACTATGGATGAAGGTCCAAGTCTACCATGAACCATAGAATATTCTGAACATCCTTTCCATGTCAGAGTCCATATAACTCACAAATAACCACTTAAAGGCCACAGAATGATGAGCAACCACTCCTTTCCCCTTGCACATCTGGTCAAAAATACAGTAGACAACAGGAACACGAAAACCTAGGTTTCCAGCCACATTATAGGGAGTGTAGCAATTGTCTCAGTAGTGATTCACATTTAGGTGCAATTTGTGTGGGGTCCCTTTCACAGAAACTCTTCTCAGTTCCAATGAGATACAGAATATGGAGAAGAGACTGCCTTCTGCACATGAGAATCCCCTTTTTGTAAAGCATTAAAGGCTGTTGTTTCCCTAGGCATTTGATCTAGGTGGTTAGGTAAACTCTGCTGTTGTTGCTTTTTATGAGCAGAGTCTTTGTTTTATCCTTGGGTGCTGCTCAGAGTCATAGATGAGCAGGAATCATGTAAATTCCTTCATTCACTCACTGGGCTCTGAGTGTAGTGGTGACGGTGCTGGCCAAGAAACCAGGAGACAGTGAGTTCTAGTCCCGCCTTGTGCATGAAAAAACAGCTGGGTAACTTTGGTCCAGCCACTCATTCTTAATTCACCAAACAGAGTTGTTTTTCTGGGGAAAATAGGAAGGGGAATTGGCATGTTTGCTGCCTTGAGTTGTACATGAAAGAAAAGATGTGATAAAAAAAAATATAAGGAAAGAGAATCTTGAGCAAATTCCAGCCCATAAGCATGTGTACAATGGCAAGATAAGAAGCCAATGTCTCTTGGGGAGGACCTTCCTGGGTTTTGTCTTTTGCCTTTGAAACATATTGGGATTTGATGGTAGGAAGATAGTTTTGAAGCTCTTTGCATGCAGTTTTGTCAATTTGTGAAGCGAGGCCTTTGCTTTTGCCACAACCTCTATTGCCTTTTGTTTTTAGGACAATCATCCCTTAGCTAGCCTTCCTCTGCTGGGCTATTCTCTTACCATTCCTTCTGAATCTGAGAACATTAATAAAGACTATGTCTTCAAGCTACACTTCAAATCCCATGTGTACTATTTTAGGGCGGAGAATGAATATACATTTGAAAGGTATGTTTGTTTAACTATGATTTTACTAGATGTGATGCTGTTATGTATCATTAAAAATGGATGGGTAATAAGTATTGTTATAATCCAGCCAATTTAAGTAAAGCAACATGAGTTCTACCAAGCAGCTAAAATGTCAAATTGTTTGTTTCCTACAAAATGTGTTGAGTGCAGACTTTTCCAGTCCAGACCAGTGGTGGGATTCAAAAATTTTTACTACCAGTTCTGTGGGCGCGGCTTGGTGGGCATGGCAGGGGAAGGATACTGTAAAATCTCCATTCCTACCCCACTCCAGGGGAAGGTTACTGCAAAATCTCCATTCCCTCCCCACCCCACTAACCTGCTTTCCAGCTCCGTTCTCCTGTGCAGAGCAACAAAAGAAGGCCCAGCCGATCAGCTGGGACTCGGGAGACAGAGAATAGATGGGGGCGGGGCCAGAGGTGGTATTTCCCGGTTCTCTGAACTACTCAAAATTTCCGCTACAGGTTCTCCAGGTCAGAACCTGCTGAATACCACCTCTGGTCCAGACCCAAGAATCTCTCAAAACCACTAAATCACATTATATTTTGCTTATCTCCTGCATCATTTCCAAAATCCTGTATCAGTCTTAAGACAAGATATCACAAGCGTTTTAAAAAGCACTAACATCTGGCAATATTTTGTGAAAGAATATCAAAATGTTGTGAAACTGAAATTTGAGGTATCTAAATTTTTGAAATGGAGAGTAGGAATTATAATTTAAAAAATTCCCCAAATATTTTGTTAGTTCTTTATGAGAATACTAAATCATTATATAAAGAATTTATCATGTTTGCAATGTGTGCAGAATTATTCACCCAGGAGAGAAGATTGTATAAAGCCTCTCACATCTCACAAGGTGTTCACTTTTGTTGAGAAATAAAAGTTATAGGTATAGTTCATACTAGAGGTGAACAAAACGTTCTGTGCATGACTTAGATCTAATCGAGTCTGGCTTTGAACCCAGACATGTAGAATATAATGGCCCTAGATTGTTCACTTACATGTACAGACTGAAAGGTAATTGTGCAGGACAGAAATTATTTGGGATGGGATTGGTAGATAAGAGTAAGAAACAGCCAAGTACATTAGCAATCCGAATAATCATTTCCATCTAACAAGAAAGTGAAAAATGTGGTACTGGTCTTGTAAATTTTCAAACTTTCTGTTGTGAAACCTAAATACACTGTAGCAAAATGCATTTAAATAAATGTGTCTTCCTCCATAGTATAGGTAAAGTTTAATTTACAAATGGTGGTTGAGTGCAGGATTTCTCAAATTCCAACAACTTTAGAATGTGTGGACTTAATGATGGCTGGGGAATTCTGGGAGTTGAAGCACATCTTAAGCCTGCTGAGGTTGAAAAATCTCTTGCACGGAACCACTACTACACTGTTTTTCCCTCTGCCATCACACTGTTCACAGTGGAGGTTTTAAGCTCTTTCCATACAAGGTCCCATCAGAATTCCCATGCCTAGTTGATTGTCCCAGAGAATTCAACTTGAAATGGATGGAACAAAGATTGGCATTCCAGTTCACTTTTTTTGACTGTATCCCACTGTGGTCCTCTTAATGTTTAGCAGAACTATTAGGATGGAAAAGGCAACCTATGTCTTTAGGACAACCTATGGGAAGAGTTATCTCCATTGTTCTTCCCCAACTCCATCCCATTCTGGCTAACCAGATCAGCTCTTGGAAAAACTGGGTGGAATAGAATTGGGAAAGAACATGTCCTGCAGACAGGAGGAGAGCTGTCTACTCCTTCCCTTTTGCCATCCTACTGAGCTCTCCCAAACTCATCTAATAGGTAAATGTCTTCTGTGAAGCCACATCCACAACAGAAAAGCTTCCCACCTGTGCAGTGTAGTAAGTCCTGATGTTTGTCTTTCTTCTTGATTAGGTGGATGGAGGTAATGCGAAGTGCCACAGGCCCAGCCTCACGTGTCCGTGTATTAAGTCATGAAGAATCCCATGTTTATTGATGGCTGAACTCCAAATGGTTCATTCCAGCAATTGCTGCTTTTTAGAGGATATTTGAATTTATTTTCCCCCTTTTAAGATTTAGTAAAACACAAATCTATTAAAATGTTTTGGATCAGCTTTTGAAATAATGCCTCAGCAGGTTTGTTTACTATTATCAGCCACATGAGGGTTTCATGTCTTGTATTTGTTCTTTGGTGTGGTTTTTTAGCTTGTGCCAGTATTAAAATATTGTCCCTTGGAGTGCCAAATGCCAAAAGATATTTCTTTGCCTGAAAAAATTTGCACCAGAAATATATAGACCAATTTTGTAGCAACTTCATTGTTTTGTATTTCCTTGAAAACAAGATGCCTCTTCTTTAATATACAGACCCTCAAAATGAGTTTTGGACTGATTTTTATTTTGGTTATTCTTATCTTCTATTCACTTCACCACCTCAACATAAATCTTCAAGGTAAAGTTTTTATTTTTGATGTTTCTACACAGTTTGCTTGTAAGAATTAAAACTGGCAGCCAAATATGTAGTTTTGTTCAATTCATCTCACTTCTGGAAGTTGGAAATATTTCCTTCTTATACTGTCAGATGGGTTTGCCTGCTTTGTTTCTAATGAAAATTCATATTGAGATAGAAAATCATGCCTGAGAAACAGTTTACATATTTTACCCCATGAAATACTCGTAACGATGTGTTAGGAAGTTTAAGATGGTATAATATTTTGTGTAACAAAATATCTGTGTTCTACAAGGATTGTGGCATTAATTTTTTGTCAGAAAATTGGTGTTTCAATAAGAACAGGTGCAGGTGCATCTTTTCAAAGGAAACATTTGTTTCTGTAATGTTTTGTCCCAATATATCCTGTGCTTCTGCACCTTTATAAGTGGTACTATAAATCAATTCATATTTTGTCTGTACAAATTTGGAAGCAATTAGAAATTAAATATGTTCATTTAATCAATGTCCAGCCCACTCAAGAGTCCAAAACAGCCTTTCTCAACCATTTTTTCCCCTGGAGGAAGCCTTGAAATAATTTTCAGGGCTCAGAAAACCGTTGCATAAAAATTGTTCTATCAAAAGCTCACGGTACATTACTATGATTAGCAAGCTGGGTTGCAGCATGTAAAAATTCCCACCTTTGGGAGTGTTGGCACTGCATGGCACACGAAGTTTTAAAAAAATAGTATTTTTTAAAACATAATAATGACCTCTTATGGAACGCAAGTTGAGAAAGGCTGTTCTAAAGATTTGACTGAGAATATACACTCTCCAGCAGTTGAAATAGATTTATTGTGTATTATTAGATGTAATATGAATTCCACCACATTTGTCACACATTCTAAGAGAAATGGTTACCACCGTATCAATCAATCTCTTGCTTTAAGAGCAGGTTTGCCAAATATAGAGGCTCTGTTGTATAAACATGTTTTAAGATTTGCTTACTGAAAAGGGAATAAAATACCTCAACAGCTTTAAACACTGTATAGCTTTGAGGGTTTCTTTTGAGGATGTTTGTTTCTTGCCATTTACAAAACAAATGTTATTTTGAACGTGCATAATTGATATCACATAATTTATGTGTGTGCAACTGATTTAGGCAACGAAGTTCATCAAAATGAGTGCATGAAAAGTCCAGTCACACTTTCTTTGGTCTACATATCCCAACATGCATTTTGCAATCCAGGGTTGGCTCAAAAGTTTTTCTCTCCCATACCCCTCCCCACCCCACCCCCCCAGGTTGTGGCTTGATTTTTCCAGCTAAACCATGAGATTGAAGCTGAATCCTGGAAGGTTGTTAGACTCTTGTTGCTGTAAAAAAGAGCCACTCCTTTTTAATTGTTGTTTTGGCTTTTAAGTGGTGGAAAGAAGATGAACTATGTCAACTGGGCTGCTGTTGACCTCATTATGTCTCTTTGAAACCTCCCCAGCTTCTTTTGTTTGAGAAGTAAACAGCTACAAATAGATTGGGAGAAGAAAGTAAAAACAAAACAGCTGGAAGTATATTTAGAGACCGTTTTGCATATAATTTTGAGGGTCATATAAAATCATCATGCAAACTTATGCCCATGTTCCTTATTTACTAGCTGCAGCTTTTAGCTTATGCCTTTTCTGTTCAGCAAGGTTTGCAATGGTTTGGTCTTAGCAGCTGGATTTGCTTCCCAGTAATGCTAAATATGGCACAAGTTTTCAGCTTTTGCCACTGTCTGTTCCTCAGGGTATAAATATCATGAGCTCAAATCACTTATTCACTGTTTTCTATTACCTTTCAGAGACCTCTTGCAGGAACATTGCTTTATAACAGTTTATTTTTGCTTTCAGCTCTTGCTATTTAGATTTACATACAAAATATAATAATCATGCTGCCTTTTTTTGAACAATGTTCCTAAATAAAGCAGGAATGGCAATCAAAGTGGATATAAAGGTTTTCCCCATTTTATTCCAAAGCTATACCTTTCAGATTACGATATGGTTTATGCACTTCTGTGTTTGGTTTCAAATAATTAAAACTAATTAATTAACTGACACAAGCAGTTTATGCTAATTTCATTGACATTTCCATGATTAGAGGTAGGTAGGTAGGTAGGTAGGTAGGTAGGTAGATAGATAGATAGATAGATAGATAGATAGATAGATAGATAGATAGATATAGATAGGAATAACTAAAGGAACTAAACAACCCTTTAGTGACACCAGCCATCTTCATCAGTTTGGCAAGATACTGTGTGACAATTTTACTGACTGCAAAACTGATAAGCACATATGTGGTGCGAGTTTAATCATATATGCATGACACTTCTTACATCGAAACTAATTTCAAAAAGTATACAACTCTCTTGTAATTCTGTTTAGTCTAACCATGACTAAGGGGGAAAAACACTCAAAATTCTTAGGCAATATTTCCACCTGTACACAACCTAACAGTTTGATAAGAATATTTACATCCCTTTTTTTCAGAACATTGCAGCCATAATAGTATTTGGATTTGCAATAACACAATAGTTTATAATTCTGTTTTTCCCTTTGAGTGTCACTAAATTCTGAAGTGTACTTCCTTGTAAAGTATGTGATATAAATACGCTGCTCAATGACATATCAAAATGGTTGTATTTCTTTATTTCTGTGTCATGAAACATACAAGGTTTTGAGAATAGGTTGATATCTGACATAAGCAAATATACTGTATACAGGTTATAAACAGCAGAATTACAGAAGTAATCAGAGCCTGATCAAAGAATAGGTCATCATTGCATATGTCACATGATGGCTAAAAATGGGACTTCCATGGATAGAAATAAAAAAGGCATTCCCAGATGCTTATGAAAAAAAAATAAGCCAGATATTAGCCCACTATGTTGTGCATTTCCAAAAAGCAACTGTTGGCCAGAGTTAGACCTTTGCCATAATTCAGCAAGGAAAGCATAATTTTATGCTTCTCTTAAAAAAAAGCATCCAGTTCATACTTAGAATATTTTATCCAGCTACTGTGAATTCCTCAAGTATGTAGATGTTTTGAATATTCAGACTCTACTAAAAGTTGTTAGATAACAGAAATATACAATTACTGCTCTCTTTCTGGTATCAATAATTTTAAATCTGAAGACCTTTAGATTTATGGCTCTTAACAATTAAACATCTCTAATTAAGAACATTTCTAGTTCACCATAATGTACAACAATAACTATGCTAACCTAAAAAAACAAAAATAAAGTCTTGTGATATCTTAACCAATTTATTATGCCATAAATTGCATTAGAGATCAGTGAGATTGATTTACTACAGTGTTTAAATTGAAAAATTTCCAGGAAATATTCTGGGATACTTAGTGTAAATTTTCTGAAATATTACAAGTATTCTAGTGTACAGTGTTATATACTCTTTATGTTGTGTATATAATGGAAAGGAGGATTTTATATGCTAATTTAAGCACTTTTAATGTTCTATGCATCATATATGCACATATCTTTGCTAGAATAGCTTCTACCTCCCACCCCTGTGTGAAATTACTTGTTTGGACATAATGAAAGAGCCATAAGCTACATTGCTAATTCATTTTATAAATTTTGGAAATGAAAACTAAAGAAACATATCCTTTCCACATTGCTGGACTAACCTTCTACTTTGTCAGGTGCACAAGTGTTACTAAGATTTTGTATATGTCCATATACATTATGGGTGCCAAAGGGGGAAAAAATCAATAGATGGAAAAACCGCAAAATTCTACATGTAACTGCAAATTTCAGTTGTTTGCATTCTACAGGTATTTCACAGCATTCCAAACCCACAATAAATAATTGCTGACTAGTAAAATCTTATTCGTGTGATAAAATGGACTCCTGCCCATGAACATTTATATAATAGTATTTCAGTAAGCCTTTAAAATGCCAAAATAACTGCTTTGCCATTTTATGTATTTACGATTTCAATTCAGTAGAAGATTGACAAGGATACAATGAAGTCTAGTTTTATGTTTGTGCTTTGGCTCACTGCCTATATATGAGGGTGGAAGCTGATTTCAGTACTGTGTATCCCAATATACCTGTTACCTTTCAACTTCAAAATTAAATTCTTCCATCCATTGATACATATATAAGCCAATATACAATACACCCCCATTTGCATGAATGGCTGCAAAATTTCACTATTCAAAAGCAACTTCAATAGGTTTCTAAACTATTACAAAAAATATCAATACTGAAAATTATGTAACATACAAAATGCTTCATATAAGGGTGAAGAACCAATCAAAATATAGTGCAATGAACTCGCGGGGGAGAGCAGGTGAAGGGTGGCACCTTAATGATTGTGAGTGAACAGGAACAATTTCTCACAATTTCACAAGAAAAAACCAGTGGTCTCAAAAGTTCATTTACAAGTGTGTGGCTATAATGGAAATATATATTCTAATTAATAGTTAAAAAGTGGCCCAACAGACCCAGATAGAAAACCTTTGCAGTTTGAAAGATTTGGCTTACTGTTAGATTGCTTAGCAATTTCATTATGAAAAATGGGAAATTTCTCCACTCTACACCAGCAAATTTTGGTGCCCTTTAGTAAAACGACAGAAATATTACCTTATTTAATACGCAGGAAACTGCTATCAACCTCCAAAGAATAATCCTGAATACATACAACACTGCAATGCTGGGTTTGTTTAGGGCAGTTCTAAAACAATATTTAAAGGATCAATAAACAATACTGCAAAGTTGAACAGTCAGAGTAAAAATGGACTTGAAACAGCAAAGGGTGTTTTAGAGTTTAAATTTGATTACAAGATAATGCAAAGACAATTTGCTTTCATCAAGTTGTTTCATTTATATCAAACAAGATGTCATTTTGAAATTCTGTGCATATTTACAATTTATATGGGATTAAGTCAATTAAACTGATATTTAAATAAACTGCACTGGCTCAAACAGCAAACTGCAAAATAGTAATCTTTTAACTGGTTTAAAATAAACAATGTTGGAAAAACCGTATCTGTAAAAGATCTTAGCTCTGATAAAATATTAATTTACTAATTTTAAAGAGCAAATCACTGAGGTTTTTTTGGTTTCCATTTAACAAAATCTTTCAGTCAACATTCTTGCAATCAAAAGTCTTAAAAAGTTACCAGATTTGGGACTGCATATAAGCTTAGCTGAAAACTCAAGAGAGATCTCTCACCTACCTTATCTAATTCAATGTGTAGCTTACATCATGCTACATTTCACAGACTGTAAACACTGGGGTAGAGACTAATACAAAATCCATCCAGTTAACATCACACCCACTCTAATGGGATGACGGCATGGCTGACTCAAACACAAGGTAGTAAAATATTATTTCCACTCAATTTAGTAAAGTCTTCAATCTTTACACTGATAAGAGGAATATTACAAGTTCTAAACATGCAGTGAGTTTACTTCCATTGACACAATGTGCCCATCCTTTATTCCATTATTTTGCTTTTCTCAAAACAAATTAGAAAGGAGATTTTCACCAAAGGCTTGGTCATAGGGTTAAATCTTCTACAGCAAGTTGTCTTTTAGAGTTACTGTGTTTTTTTTAAGATTACAATACAGATTTCATGTTGAAACCAAAACGGTGTAATAATATTGAAAGCATTAATTTATTGTAAATCAACAAAGAGCAAGCCCCTTCTAAAATTATTGACTAACCACACCTTTTTAACTACATTTTTATTCCACTTTTCTCCAAATACCTCAAAATAAAAATTCAGATGGGATTTCAATCATGTATTTATTTTAACAATAGACAAGAGTTATTCTGTACTAGTTGTTATCTATTAAAGTGAACTGCAGTTTTCTATTTTAGATCTTAATGAAATTTCATATATTGTCCTCTACCACACAATGAATTTCAGATACTAAACTAAGACCCAATTTTGATTTCAATGATTGTAACTAAAGTTGCTAACATTTTTTAAATTCTGTTTATAACCAGCATTCTGCAAAATTGCCATTATTTATCCAGGATTTCTAGGAAGCATATAAAAAATGCCTTTTTCAGTTATATGTTAAGATTAATTCCAAAAGAAAATTATTAAAAACAAATTTAAACTTTGGATTGGCACAATTTTAAACAAAATATAAAAACCATGAAGATAAGCAAAACTAGAAAACTCCAAAGAATATGATACCCTAAATTAAAACAATCAATTTCGTACCATGATTAGAAACCAAAAAAAAATTGCTACTGTGTAACAAAAAAAATCTGCATCTGAGGTATAAACCGGATTTTTATAGCACGGCTTTATTTCTGACCTATAAACAAAGGTCAAGCAAAACCTGCTACAATACAATTTAAAATTTTCATAGAAACGAAGACAACAAGCCTATAATAAGTTGATCTATCTGTCAAAATATTTACCTCACTAGTATCATCTACAGAAGCACTTGGCAATTTGTACAGAGGAATCCGTATGCATGTCAAGCAGATTTCAGTAAAAAAGTGACTATATACAAATTTGTACACAGAGCCAATAATACATCCAATTCACAGATTTTTTTTACTTAAAGCGGTTGCCTTCAACTCTTTCAAATCCCAAATCCATGTTAAATGTGAACATGGAACATGGGATTGAACTCCAGACTTCCATTTCTTTCTTAAAACAAAACCTTAAAACAAAGAAAATGGTGGCAGTGCCTCTAGTGCACACATTTCAGATTGAAATGCCACCCACCTATGGATCCTTGAGCTGAAGGCCAATGACTTAACACAAGATACCTGAGATTTCACAATAGCTTTAGTTCCTAACTGAAATCCTAAATTTACATCTCAGAAATGTATAAAGATACCTCCTTTGAGTATGTGCATTATTTAAAAAAAAAACCTATACAGAGTTGAAAAACAGTGCTCTTGCTAAAACACCTTCTTCTGTTGATGCACTTTCAAAATGTCCATGTGATTGCCTGCCAATTGTGGAAGACCAACCTGAGAACAGGTGCCTGCAGGAGCCCCAGTGAAGTAGCAAAGGTGGTCATGGGGTCAGACTTCAGTGGGATGAGCTGCTCCCTCCAGCTACTGAGTACCTGGGAAGGGAAAAGGCATGTTGTTAAAAGTAGTAAACAAAATGTTTTACACAGCAAATAAAAATAAATGTATCTCAGTTGCAATCTTTTAGAAAAATATACTCCTGCACTTAAAAGCAGAGTCTTGAGTAAGAATTAAAGTTGAGAACCAGCTTTCCAAAGTTACCTTTCTTATAGTTTTTTTTAGAAAACTACTGATATTCTAAATATTCAGTACAAATGACCAAGACATGAATACACAGAATATAAAACAATTTCACTATCAAAGAACATTATGAGCTTAGCACATTTTTTTCTGATTTTATATTATCTGAAATAGAGATGGCCAAAACATATTTGCTATTCTGGAAGGATCTATGACTTTCAGCAGAGATGCTTGCTTAACTTCACCAATGTCAAAACAAAAAGGCAAACATTTCCATCAGGAAAATACATGTGGGCCCTATTCTGATAGAAGCTAATATTTGCTATAGGAACAGTCCAATAAAAAATAGAAACAGTCCAATAAAAAATTAAAACTGCTTTTAAGTTGATGTTGCTGTTTTTGATACACTAATAAGAGTTCTAAACTTCCTAAGAATTTCATTATCATCCTTTTTATAAAGACCAAAAAAAAGCTCCAATGATTTTAATATGAATAACAAAAACAGGAAATGTGTGTAGTAACTTTGTCCAAATGGAATAGCAACAGCAATAGCACTTAGACTTATATACCACTTTATAGTGCTTTACAGCCCTTTTAAGCGGTTTACAGAGTCAGCCTCTTGCCCCAACAATCTGGGTCCTCATTTTACCGACCTTGGAAGGATGGAAGGCTGAGTCAACCATGAGCCTTGGTGGGATTTGAACTGTCAAATTGCAGGCAGCTGGCTGCAGCTTGCAATACTGCACTTTAACCACTGCGCCACAGAGGCTCCTGTAATGTTATTGTTATCTTTATTGTAATTAATTATTACCTCTGAAGCCGCTGTACTAGTTCAGACACCATGGTGTCTGAAATACCCGGGCAAGCTTCTTCAGCTAAATAAATAGCCTCTCTCAGTTCTTCTATGGAGCCCATGTTTCCTCCACAAGCTTGGCTTCTCTCTTTCAACTACAAATCAGAAAAGGATTAGTTATAAGCACCTGAAATGTTTGCAAAATAAATGTGTATGGATAAAAAAATAACAACAGAGCTCGGTGCTTTGCTAGAGATTGTGTGGAATCATACAGGGTGCATATAAATCATTTTATAGAGTCTGAATAAGCCTTAAATCAATGCAAATTAGAAAATACACATTTTCTATGAAACTAGGAAGGAAACAAGGTTTAAATTAGCAACTGTTTGTCAATTTACATAAGAGCCGTAATCCAAATGGTTCACCACAAATACAAAAATAGGACCATTTCTGGTATTTTGACCACAACTACTACTCTTGCTCTTTACCACTCCTCTTTCCCTACATTAGAAATCCTTTTTATAAGTAGAAGAGAAAGTAACACAAATGACGCTGAGGTACTTAAAAAAATAATGATTTATTACACCTCATCATTTACACATCATTTCAAATCCTACTATCATTTGAAATTGTCTTTATTCTAGGGAAGTGAATTTCCTCTGGTATAAGATGAAAAAAATAAAATGTTATTGCCTTTTTTAAAAAGATCTTACTGACGTGCAAGTCTCGGCATGAATAACAGTTTAAGAAACAGCAAATTAGGAACTGCATCATTAAATGCCTAGTGGAACAACTTCACATAGGACAACCCACATCCTTCTTCGCTGGGAGTTATTCTCCCCCTTGTGGCATCACAAAGGTGCCAGCTTCTCCCACTGCTGTTGCTCCCAAACTAAAGTTGGTGGTTTCTCCACCCACCCTGCTCTCGGTTGACTTTAAAGCCATGGAAAAGAAGGTGGTTCTTCTTTCTTAAGAACCAATTCCAGTTAGAAGTAAGAAATCCTGCCCCCTGCATGTCGGATGTCTCAGAGTTTGACAACCTCCTCTCTGCTACTTAACATTCACATCAAGCAGATGAGGGAGGTTATCTGGTGACACAGATTACTTGGCTCCTGTTTCACCCAAGTATTGTCTTCAAGGCTCCATCTCCATTTTGAATGCTGTGAGAGGTATGGATGGAGAAGTGGCTCAGGCTCACCCCTAGCAACATCAAGTGCTGTGTAATTTAGGACAAGAAGATCGTGGAGATCTTCTATCTTTTTCTGTGGAGGGGACTGGGCTGCCCCAGACACAAATGCTTTGCAATCTGGAGATAGTCCTGCTCTTGCAACTTATGCTTCCAGGGCAAATGGAAGTCTTGGCTAGAAGGGCTTTTGCCTAAATCCATCTTGCATGTCTATGATTACCATGCCTAGATTGGGAGGCCTGGCTATTGGACAGTCATGCCTTAGTGACTTCTTTACTGGAGTACTATAAGGCATTCTAGATGGGACTCCCTTTGAAGAGTCCACAGTTCAGCAATGCAGGTAATTATGGGCATGCATGTAACATTTTTTACCAGAAGGCTTTTGGCTATAAAACAAGGTACTGGTTATCTATCATGCATAAACTCCTCCGGGGTACAACCAGAGGATATTTAAGGGACTGTCTATCTCCAAGTGTTGCTGCCCACCCAACAAGTTTGGATCCCATTTATTAAACAGTGCAGCAGGTTGGGTTTTGGAAAGTCCATCATTGCCCCAAGATCTGGAGGAGACTTCCAACCATGCTGGTTTTTAGAATGCCATGGCTTTTCCTTTGGATTCAGGGCCAGGAGCCTGCATGAACCATTAAAGTGTTGATATTAATGCAAAATTAACTTTGACCTCAGCACTATAAGTTTATGTGTATGTCTATATGCTCTTTAATATTATATATTTTCCTGGATTCTTACTTATTTGTATTTCTTTACTGTTTTAATGTTGTAGACTGCCCAGAATTGCTTTGAGTGGGCAGCTATATACATTGAAATAAATATAATTAAACTGAAACAAATACATGATGTCACTCCAACACGTGGCACTTGCCATGATTTTGCTGTGACAACCATTACATCAAAATCGGTGCACACTCCCCCCTCGCCTTACCTTGAAGCAATCATGGAGTCAATAACGTGGATGGCCCTGTAAAACAATCCCTATCCAGGATTCCGCTGCTCTAAAAAAAGGTAAGTTATGTCCTTTCCGAAGACATCAAAATCCTTTTTATTTATATGTCTATTTAAAACTTTTATATAGTTGCCCATCTGATATCAACATCTGGATGGCTTCTAATCAAAAATTAAAATAATGGGGGGAAAAAACAACATAAAAACTATACCAAAATCTTTTGAAATCATAAGCATTAAAAACTTGGCACCAAGTTAAGCTTCCAACATGCAATCATTTGTTAAATGCTCTCCCTATGCATCACAAGAGTTGAGCAGCTTCTCTTTCAACATTATACGCTTATAAGAACAATTCTGGCTGCATTAATTTTCCCTTATTTTCTCTAACTTTTTCATACCATCTAAATGGGAGAAGAAATGATTAATCCAATGATATTACCTCTGTGAATAATGGCGATATAATTGTAGATAAGCTTCGAGATGCAGGGCGCCTTTGAATGGTATTTTCCTTTCAGAAAAAAAAATACATTGCAAATTAGTTAAAGTAGAATATAAAGACTTGTAAGAAGCCAGATTTCCTACATAATTGCTTATTAAGTTCTTACGCTACAAAAAAGATAATAGATACACATCAAATTATGTGCATGGCAAAGAGCCTGCTGGAATTGAACAATGCATTCAAACCCTAAATGAAAAACTAAATGTAGCAAAATGCATATATCTGATGGAACTTTGGAATGAGCTGATTCCTTGTCAGAAAGAGAAACAAAATAAGAGAAGGGAATATACAAGAACATGGGTTCACACCCTGATTGTACAATTGGTTTTTTCCCCCTCTCCAACAATAGCTCTTCAAATGCTTAATCAAGGATTCTTTTGAACTGCATCTCAAGCTTTTCATGGGAATGGGTGGTCAACTGTTCTCCAATCAGGTCTGAGAGTTTCAGAAGAGTAAGCAGGGCCAGCATTTCCATTTCTTGGGAGTAGGGGACGTTGGGTGGAATTTGAGGATGATAAATGTGCAACCTTTATTTTGGCCCTCAAACAGAGAAAAACACTGCTGCTGAAAACTACTGCTAACTTTTCAACATCCTCTTGGGGAGGGAAAGACTTGGCTGCTAAATTGCAGTGGCCGTAATCTAAGGATGCTTTGTTGCAGTGTTTGTCAAATTTGGCAAGTTTAAGATGTGCGATTCAACTTCAAGGCAAACTACAAGTTTAAGATGTGTAGACAGCAACTCCCAGAATCGAAGTCCACACACCTTAAACTTGCCAAATTTGAAAACCACTGCTGTAGGGACTGCAAAAACAGAGATATGGAGACAATTGGGCTCATGGTGTTTTGGAGAACAAAAGCAGACTCCCAGTTCTTTGGATTTCAGCCACTGCTGCCCTTTCAACTGACTCTAGATAAAAGGATAACTGTCCAACTTGCAGGATAGAGAACACATAAGAGCTTACAGATACTCAAACAGTAATTCATACTGTATTTCATGCTGCTTTGCAGCCGCCACAGTGGTGGTATGCTACTGGTTCAGCCCGGTTCGGCGGAACCAGTAGCAAAAATTCCTACCAGTTCTGCCGAACGGGTAGTTAAAAAAAGCCTCCCATGATTAGCTGAGAGGAGGGAAAAAAGCCTCCAATCAGCTGAGAGGAGAAAGAAGAGAAAAACGCAGGATCCGCCCTCCCAGCCGCCCCTGCGCTTTTCTCTTATCCTCTCAGCTGATTGGCGCTGCAAGCCTCAGCTGGTATGTGGAAAGCTGCGCACGCACATTAGGTCCGTGCACATTAGGTGCGCACGCACATGCACTATCACCGAACCGGTAGTGGATCAGGTAGGATCCCACTGCTGAGCCACCAACTGCTGTTGAGAAACAATTTGTCTCAAACAACAGCGTTGGTAAACAGCACAAGGGTTTTACAATTGAGTTTTCAATCTGCATAGATCCTCACAATTGAGAAGAGACCTCAAGATAAGGCAGCCATCAAAACAGGCATTACTGTTTAAAATGCTACATTAATGTCCCACAATATTAATAATAGCAAAATACCTTGTTTCTTTCCCACTCATGGAGTTGGGTCGCTCCGTTCTCCAGATTCTTGGGATCTTTTTCTCGGATGGTGAATATCCAGTCACCCGAGTCACTGCCACCTGATGCCTGCTCATCTGTTTCACTTTAACACAAATACATTTCTGACATTTACAAGATGGTCTTGTTATTTATGATGAACTGGTGACAGTACAAAACTGGCAGATTCAATCACATTTCAAGGCAACAACAAAAATATCTAAATTATATTAGAAGTAAAAATGATGTGAGATGCTTTTGCTAATTAGGAATTAAGGCTCCTTAATTTAACTCAGATCACAACTTTTGTATCTCTTGGAAACTTGTAGGAAGTATATTAAAGCCAGTAAGCAAGCAATGCATTCGTTCATCCCACCATCATTTGTCTTGATTAAAATGTTAATGTTTGTTCGTATTAAAATAAGTCATTTGTGGAAGTCTGAGAGCAGAAGGAAAAATATTTTAATGGCAAGTCAAAATCCTACAAAATGGATTTGTATTTACTTTGTCAAATTTTGTATTTGACAAAATTTGACAAAGCACAACACAACCTACTTCTTGGTAAGCTAGAAAAATGTGGGATAGACAGCATCACCACCCAGTGGATTTATAAACCATATTCAACATGTAGATCCACATGGAGGGAAGCAAGTAGTGGGGTACCCCGAGGTTCAGTTCATGCCCAGTACTCTTCAGTATCTTTATGAACTATTTAGATGAGGGAATAGAAGGGGCACTCATCAGATTTGCAGAGGAGACTAAGCTGGCAGGAATAGTCAACACCCTAAAAGATAGAATTGAGATCCAGATGAATCTTGACAGACTAGAATACTGGGCCCTGTGCAACAAAATGAAGTTCAATGTAGATAAAAGCAAAGTTTTACACTTAGACAAGAAAAACCAACTGTACAGGTCAAACTTGGCTCAATGCCAGCAGCTATGAGAGAGAACTTGGAGTCCAAGTGGACAATCACTTCAATATGACACAGCAGTGTGCGGCGGCAGCCAAAAACGTCAATGCAATCCTAGGTAGCATTAATAGAGGGGTAGAATCAAGATCACAAGAAGTATTAGTACCACTTTATGAAGCCTTAGTATGGTCACATTTGGAATACTGCATCCAATTTTGGTAACCATAATAGATAATTAAAATGTTGAGACTCTGGAAAGAGTGGAGACTAGAGCAACCAAGATAAGTAGGGGACTGGAGACTAAGAAATATGAAGAACGGTTGCAGAAATTGGGTATGTCTAGTTTAGTAAAAGAAAAAAAAGAACTAAGGGAAATATGATAGTAGCATTCCAGTATTTGAGGGGCTTTCACAAAAATGAGGGGTCAAACTATATTCCAAAGCACCAGAAGGCAAGACAAGAACCAATGGATGGAAACAAATCAAGGACAGAAGCAATGTAGAACTAAGGAGAAATTTCCTTATGGTAAGAACAATCAATCAGTGGAATGTATTGCCTTCAGAAGTTGTGGGTGCCCCATCACTGGAGGCTTTCAACAAGAGACTGGACAGCCACTTGTCTGAAATGGTATAAACACACCTGCTTGTGCAGGGAGTTGGACTAGATGACCTCCAAGGTCCTTTCCAACTCTGTTATTCTATGTTATATATATCATATTTGTGAATACACGTTTGGTACCCAAACATATAACAATCAATATGTTCATTTAAATAGATTCAATATACAATACAGAATAACCTAACATTTATCCTGTTTTTTTCCTTCCCACTATGGAAGATTTATTTATTCCCTATATTTAATTCTCAAATGATAAGACCCATTTGCATGATTCATAGTAAGAATCAGTAAGAAAGGGAATTGGATACAGCCAGTAGAAAGATTTAAGGTTATAGAGAAAGCCTCTAAGATAGTGGTCGGCAATCGATGGGCCGCGGCCTACTGGTGGGCCGTGAGAAAATTTTGGTGGGCCGCAAAGAAATCTCACCCCCAGAGCACCCCCCCAAAGCAATTAATCCAGGCTGCGCAGAAACACAAGGCTGCACCGCCCACATGGCGCGCGGGAACCCTCCCCGCCCACTCACTCCTTACCTGGCAAACTTACCTGCTAAATTGCTATTTTTCCTTTTTCCGACCATCAGCTGTTCTGCTGTGCTGGGAGATTTAGATTAGCTAGGAAGCAGGAAATGGTTGGATTTCTTGCTTTCTAGCTAGTCTTTAGATCTTCGGCTCTGTTTTTAAGCACGGCCGAACCACCCTTAGGACTGAAGGTTCTATTATTCAGTGCAGACTCAAGGCAAGCAAATTTGAGAGACTGAGCTAGCCGATGGCAGATAGATAGATAACTGGATGATTCTGTGAACAATTCAATCTGCCTGCCTGCTTTGCCTGATTTTGGGTAAAAGTTGCTCTTTTTTAAAAAAAAATTCAATATTTATATAAATATTTATAATATTTACTTACAAGCCATGCCCAGCCAATCACATGACCACCAAGCAACACCCACAAATTAGACCATGCCCACAGAACCGGTTAGTGGTTCCTGGGATTTAAAATTATGAATTTGGTTGTCCCTGAGGTCCAAAAGGTTGGCGACCCCTGCTCTAAGATGAATTCAGGCAAACTTTCAAGATATTGAAGACACTCTTCAAAATCAAGGATGATGGGTAATAATTCAGTTTTTAATTTCTGTACATAAGGTGGTAATAGAATTGAGTTTTACATGAATGCCACTAAATGTTTCAGAGGATTAATTTCCCCCAAAAGCATCAAATAACCCTTAATTAGTATGTTCAGATAAAGCAGTATTTCTCAACCTTCACAACTCTTAAGATGTATGGATGTCAACTCCCAGATTCCCCAGGCAGTCATAAGGCATGAGATGTTCTAGATTTCTCCAAAACTCCATTCTTAGAATGGTAGAGTCTGCATATATTTACTTGACCATAATTTTCAAGAACACACAAATCTTTTGCTACTTTTTAAGAGACTGATTCAGAACACATCTAAAGAATACACTTCTGAACCTCACTGTGAATCTCATCCATCATATCTGAAGTATTCCTTCATCCTCAAACACCAAATTGATAAATTTTGGGATCACACTCACCCATCTGAATCTTCAGAGCTGGAATTATCATGATTCTGCTCCGCCTTCCATCTTTTATGTCTGTCAATGAGATCTGTCAAGTAGGAAGTTTTCTTTGCATTTCGTATTATAAATTTGTGCTTCAGGAGTTCTTTGGCCGTTGGTCTCTTAAAAATAGAAGGTAAGTTTCTTTACTAAACTGAGGTCAGTTACAATATGGCTAAATTTATTTATCTGTTTGTTTATAAAATTTATTGGTCGCCTATCCTTGGTAAGTGCAGTAAGAGTTTCCACAAATTTTGAAGCAATTGGGGGTAAAAATCAATGAAAATAAAAGAGATATTATTTGTATAGCTGTTCTTACCAATCCTATTGATCTCACCTCCATCCATTTATCCATGCTTCAAAACCTCATCTATTTGTAAAATAAAAACTGTTCTGCAGTTGCTCTTTATAGAATAACTTATGTATATATTACTAAAAGTACATTTTTCATGTAATGGAAAAGTACCATTTATTCAAACAGTAATTATGTTTATTTTGGAATTACATTATAATGTTTTCATTCTTGTGACAAATTAAGCCGATAAACCCAGGAGCTTCTCTTTTTGTTTAATATGTGGAATAAAGAGCTATCAATGCTGTAAATTAAGACAGGGTATTTCTGGATTTTTTTTCTTTACAATTGATCAGACATAGAGAAACCTCTGTAGAAAATGTAGAAAAGAATACATATTTTCCAAGTGAAACAATCCAATTTGTCTCATGAATCTGAAATGTTATCATTACCAGCACTTACTACTTTTCATTCTTTATTATTATTTAATTTTCATGAATTTCTATAAATGTCAGTTTTGCATAAACTGTATCTATGCAAACATATTTGAACAGATTTCTCCATCTTTCCCCAATCAGTTTATTTCTTGAGTTGGTATACTTCTTTCACATCTTAATTGTCTTATGTGTCATTAAAAATAAAATACTAATATTTCATAATCCTTTTTTTTAACTTCCAGGTTTTGGGGAAGGAGGATATCTGAAACTAGAAAAAATAAAAATGTTTTATTTCAGACTTTCACTGTTTCAAACTTTCCACAAGTTTTCAATTATGGAACAATTCCAAATATCCTCATTATTTTATACAGAACCTGACAGGTAGGACAGAAGTAAAACTTACAGCAAGCTGCAAATGCCATTGACAGAATGGGTCTGCCAAGCTCAGAAACACTGGACTGAAGTATGAAATGTATACTTCTTCAAATGAAAAGAAGATAGTACTCCATTCTTGGTTTTGAGTAAGGAACATAAAACATGTTTAGAGTTAACTCTTAGATAGTATACTTTTTATTTTTTAAAATAAATGTTGAATAGAATGAACATTCATGTAGGTTTATTCCTAGCGCTCTGAAAAACAAACATGGAATTGGCTCTTCTGCTGCTACAACATGCAGAGACAGTTAACAAAATCTAGTAACTTACAAAACTGGGATCTTTGTTCAAGCAGGCCTCAATGAACTCCTTTAGAGGTTTACTGTAGTTTCCTTCTAAAGTTGGTGGATTGTTCTTTGGGATCAGAAATAAAACTTTCATTGGATGTAGTTCGGAATGTGGTGGTTCTCCTTTTGCAAGCTCTATGGCCGTTATGCCCAGGGACCATATGTCTGCCTATTAAAAGAGGGATGAGTTTATAATTTGACGGAAATGAAAAAGTGAAATCATTTACGTGTTTCCTATCTTTTTACCAACTATTCGTTTCCAAATGTACCTATTTTCCTCTCTGCTTCTTAACTTTAGCTACAAAAGCAGAAAGAAATGACCAGGGTTGCAGGCTTGGGTAAAGTGAGCTTGCCTTTTACATTAGACTCAGTCAAGGAACATCGTATTAGTGAAAAAGACGAAAAAGAGTTTTAAGACAAGGTAGAGATGGATTCATATATACATTTCACTGAGGCCAAATCTACTTCTCTTAATGACTTGGCCTCACATCTTGTAGTACCTTCTAGAAATGGATCAATTGTTCTCTGATGGTCTCCAGAATTTTTTTTTTATAATGAGCAACCTACATAAATGGCAGCCACAAAAGAATTTTTGTCATCAGTCGCCTATCAGGTGATGTAAAAGCTGCATTATTTTAGCTGGTGCAAAAAGCAGCAGTTAACAGTAAAGGAGAGTATTTGTAACTCAAAGGTTGAAATGAAGGGCCCTTAGTGCTCCCAAGCTTGTTTTCTTGCAGACGTTGGTGCTCTGATGATGTTACCTAGTTAGGATAATGAAATGTCTGCAAGAAAACAAGCAAGCTCCGAGAACACTAAGGAGCCCTCAGTAGCAGTTAACAATAACCAAAGAAATCTGTTTATTTTCATTTCAAATGTTAAACCATCATCAAGCCTTTATTCATGTCATCCATCCTTCTGAAGAGTCTGCCTACAGCTTCCACTGTTATTATTCACAAGAGCACCTAGCAACCTATTCAAAATGAAGGAAGTAATTTTAAGGTATTAGGGACGGTTCTCATGAGACACCAAGTAAAATCAATGGAGATGCTAGGAAAGAAGGGAGCCCTGCAACAATGTTTTACATTCTCCATTTTTAATCATGGTCTTTATTCCAAATAGAAATGTATTGGAATCTACAGGCCTCTTCTGTAAAGACCATCTACTGTTCTCTTACGTGGACCACCTCTCAAACTCCTACAATTTTCTGCCGCTCGGGTTAAGTTTCTAAAGTATTCTGGAATGTGACTGTAATCAGAATGCAAACACGTGGAAAATGCGCATCTTTTCCAGCATTCCCATATCATTCCACATGTGGAAATTACAATTAGAAACCAGAGAATGGTGGTGCTCTCTTTTATAAAAATTCCCACAGATGAGTTACCAAATGCACACTTGCACATCACACAGTGCAAAATATGTTTCTCTCTCAGTGATGCCTGAAAATATTAAGTAGCACATTAATCTTACCTTTGAATCATAAGCAGATTGCTTTATTACTTCTGGTGCCATCCAAAATGGTGTGCCCACAAATGTATTTCTCTTTATTTGTGTATCAGTTAATTGTCCAGCTACACCAAAGTCTGCTAGCTTGACTTCCCCTTGTTCTGAGAGGAGCACATTAGCAGCTAGAAAATAGTTTAGAAGAAATTTGTAATTGGAAAAATTAAGTTTAAATTGTTAAAATGCTAGCAGAGCCCCAATAGGTTTTTTTACCTTTAATATCTCTATGAATTTTCTTTTCTGAATGCAAATAATCCAGTCCTTTCAAAATCTCTCTTAATATTGTAGCAATCTGGATTTCATCAAGTGAACCTGGTTCTAACTAGAAAAAATACATTATTTTCAGGACAAAAGGCCAAATAATTAATGATCAATAATCAATAATAATAACACTGAAGTCCAATAAAGTACATTTTTATTTACTCTAATTTTATTCATACTTGTTATAATGCTCAACAATTCTGTCAGGTCCAGGGATATCAACTGGCACAAAGTCACCCAGAAGCATTCTTGGCTGAGAATGTACTTGAATTTAGGTCCTCCAGATTTAACATGTTAATCCCTCAAATATTTATTTTGGGGATAGCAAACACACAAGTTTCTATGAGGCCCATCCATGAATAGTTGCAAGGTATGGTTTGGAGATGAAAGACCCTTCCATCTGCACTTTGGATTAGAAATATAAAAGCTGTAATTGGACACCCATAAGCTTTAAATGCACTTTCAAATACATTTCCAATATTATTCAACCAAGATTTTTTTCAGCAATGCATATATAATTCTTCCTTGCTAACATGAATAATTAAAAATTGTGAAGTTTACAGTTCAGTGGCCATAGATCTATTTTTATGATGTATGTAAGACATAAAAGCTGAAAGACAATATTTAAAAATTCAGATGAATTACAGAAATCGTAATAAAAACTGGTTACTTACAAGGTCAAGGGCAGATCCACCACCAAGGTATTCCATTATTATCCATAATTTTGTGTCCTGTTAATATATACAAAATGAAATTCAAATAATGAAAAAACTAATGTCATCATAATTTTAAGTATTTACTACATTATGCCTGCTTCTTATTGTGTCTGTACTTAACAAGTTAAAGAAAGCACATAGCGAATGACAAAATAAGTATGATTTGCCACCATAAATAATGGCTTATTTGTCATTGTAAAATAAATAAACAGATATACGAGTTACAGATGACCAGAGCTGCAATTGGAGCTTTCATTGTTAACCAAAATGGATGTTAATTGAGTTGTGCCTGATTTCACAATCATTTTTGTCATGGTTCAGCACAGTGGTGTCAAAAACAAGGCCCGTGATGTGGTCGGATCTGGCCCGCGGGGCCGTCCTGAAAAATATAAGGGGCCAGCCCGCATCACTTCAGCCCTTTCTACCCAATGAGAAGAGGAAATATCAGACCAGTGTGGCTTCAGTCCAGTCTACCCAGTGCAAAGAGGAAACATGCCAGTAGTTTGGAGAGTGGCATCAAGCTGGCCATGCCTACCCAGTCAGCTACACCCACCCAGTCAGCCACACCCACCCAATCCCGATGCAGTCCTCAATGAAATTGAGTTTGACACCCCTGGTCCAGCATGATTGTTCAGTGAAGCACATGGTTAATCATATTCAGCTTCTCCAATTGATTTTGCTTTTTTGGAAGCAAACTGAGAAGATTGCAAGTGACAATCAATGACCTTGGGATACTGCAACCATCATAAAATCCATGCCACATAACGAAGGCCTGAATTTTGATCATGAGGCTGTGAAGGTCAGTCAGTAAGTACAAGGACCAGTCAAAAGTAACAATTTTCAGTGCCGCATAATTTTGTATAAGCCTAGCAGGTCTTATAGAATTAAAGGACAAATTTGGAACTTGCAATAAGCACTTAAAAATAATTTTGAGTTATTAAAAGGAGTTTTACTATATAACAGAAGCAACTAAAAACCTGGATTTCAAAAGCACAGAAATGTTTACCTTCTGCCAAATAGTTTTAGTTGCAAGTCCTAATTTAAGAGATAATCAGATGCAACCATGCTTCGGACTGAAAATGCCCTTGAAACTGCTTTTTTAAAGAACATGCATTTTAAGCAACAAAGAAGCCTTGGTGTGAAAAAACAAGCTGCCCTGTCATCTCATTCTCTGGCCTTGGCCCTTCACTTGCCAGAATGCCTTTGGTCTCAGATCAGAAGGACAGACCAGCAGGAGGCCAGGCAGATAAAGAAGGAAAGGAACCAGGCAGGGTGGAGAAAGGGCAAGACAGTTCAGGGAAGGGATAAGCTGACTGAGTCACCTTAAGGCAGAGGAACCTATGGATGGGTGTGAACATGGTTCATTTCTGCAAATCTGTATTTTTGATAAGATGAGAGTTTAGGCTGAGCCATATGCTACCAGTAAGCATTCACTAGGGCAGTGGTGGCTAACCTTTTTGGGCTCCTGTGCCAAAAATTGTGCGCACACTAGTGCACACACACTCACATGCCAGCACCCAGAATGCAATGTGCTCCCCCCCACGCCCCCTGTGCATGCGCGCGCAATCCCCCCACCCCCTTACCTGCACTGCGCCTCACAGCTGATTTTTTGGCTGGTTTGAGGCCTTTTTCGGCCTCCCAGAGGCTTGGAAAAAGCCTCTGCAAGGCTTTTTAGGCCAAATTATAGGCCCGTTTCGTCACTTCCGGTATTACAGGGTCTATAATTTGGCCTGAAAAGCCTTGCCAAAAAAGGCCTCAAACCAACTGAAAAAAATCAGCTGTGAGGTGCACGCATGTGCAGTGAGGTAAGTTTGCCTGTGGCTCGCGTGCCAGCACAAATGGCTCTGCGTGTCACTTGTGGCATGTGTGCCATAGGTTTGCCATCATGGCACTAGGGCAAGGGTGTCAAACTCAATTTCATTGAGGGCCGCATCAGGTTTGTGTTTGACCTCCAGGGGGGTTTCGTGGTCAGGGTGGGTGTGGCTAGCTTGATGACACTCGTGTCGGGGTGCCTGTGGCAGCCCGAGCACTCTGCCAGTGAAAACTGGCTCCTGAGCTCCGTTTTTGGCTGCGATGGCCTCCTGCAATCCTCTGCCAGCCAAAAAGGAGCTTGGGAGGGCCGCACGAAACCCTCACAAGCTCCGGTTTTGGCTGCAACAACCTCCTGCAACCCTGTGCCAGAGAAAACGGAGCTCGGGAGGGCTGCATGTGACCCTCCCGAGCTCCATTTTTCGCTGGCAGAAGCCCCGCAGGCCGGTCCTTCGCTGTTTCTAGGGCAGCCCCGTGGGCCAAATCTAAGTATCACACAGGCTGCATCCAGCCTGCGGCCTTGAGTTGACATCCCTGCACTAGGGGAACACAAACTGTGTGGAGTCTCTCACATTATTTGAGGAAAATCATTTATCGTTTAGCAGCAGTATAGAAAAAGGATGCAACTTACTCAGCAACTGCCCTACAAAACAGCCATTCCTTGGACTACTTGTTACAATAAAAAAATGGTATTCCTTAGAAATGGCTCTATGGTTGTGTTTCAAAGTTGAAAAATTCAATGAAATGCTACTTATTCTGCAAATGGTAAAGTGGAATTATGCCATTAAAATATGTGCAGGCTAATATAAAGCAAATAAGAAACTGGAAGGGATCCAAATCAATACAAAGCTGTAATAAACTATCATTCCAATGGCAAGAGATCAAGTAATTCTTGCTTACTTTCTTACAGAGCCTAATATGAGTGGAGACTGTTCAGAGTTCTTGCATTCCTAGAGGTTTAGTATAATTTAAAGAAAAAAAGCAAATTATCTTTAGAGCCTATTGACTATGGCTTCAGAAAAACAGGAGGGAAGACCTAGAAGATGGACTTATTCTGACTATTCCTTCCCCTTCATCTATATGTACTATAACACCTCTCACAGGACTTTACTCTATCCATCTAATGAAGAGGACATGAACCACAAAATAAGATGCCCCAAGACTCATTTTGCTTTTATTGAAAGGACCTAAACCCAGACAAGAAATGAGTCCAGTTTTTCAGAGAGAAAATTATTAGACAAAAACTATTGAACCTAAGAACTGAGACCATGGCAATACATTGCCTAAACCCACTTGAATTTTTAAGATCAGGTGTTTTGTTTTGTTTGCTATTGTATTGTTTTACAAAAATCTCTAGATCTTTAGTAACTTGACAATACAAAACTCAATGGTGAAGCAATCAGCTTCTAAGGTCATGGTTAATTCTGGGATTTTTTTTTACATTACAACTGAAAGCCTTGCATAGATTTAGTTGTCCCTCTACTCTCACTTCAGCTTTCTTGATTTTTACAATCTGAATCAGGAAGGTAATGTTTTTTCTCTATTCTTCTGCACAGATAAATCACTGATCTGGAAATCCTCACCAATCTACAGCAATT
Source organism: Naja naja (assembly GCA_009733165.1). NCBI lineage: Eukaryota > Metazoa > Chordata > Lepidosauria > Squamata > Elapidae > Naja > Naja naja. The sequence goes on from CM019153.1 coordinate 27,130,616, forward strand.
GGCCAAAAATATACCAGTACATTCCAATTTATTTTAGCCTGTTCTGCACTAAAGAACATGTCCAACAAACTTTAATTGAACTCTTTCAAATTGACTTAGTCCATTAAGCTACAGCTAAAAGCAGCCTAAGGACACTTACACAGTTCAAGGGCATTCAGTACCAAACTTAAAAGTAGCCACAGTGCTAGACAGAATTCTTTTTCTTCAAGGTGACATTTGTAATGACTTAAAATGTCTGCATACTCAATTCACTAAATAAGGATTCTGAAAACTAAGATTAATAAAACAGGGGCTGGCAACTTTTGGAACAGCATTCCCCTAGAGCAGGGGTGTCAAACTCACGGCCCGCGGGCCAGATGCATCATGTGCTGGCCACGCCCACCCCCAGTTTAGCAAATGGGGAAAGTCGTGATATGTCATGTGATGATGTGCTGCCATAAGTTTGACATCCCTGCCCTAGAGATTCATACTCATGATCCTATTAGCCTTTCACAAGGCATGAAAGACCTGGAAGTTTTCCTTAATTTTTGGATCAGGAGGTTAGTTGAATTCTGTTGTTACTGGTGTAGTTTTTTTATGAACAGGGACACTGTTCATCCGTGGGTACTGGGCTTATGATTTTCCAGTTTTTAAATCTTGTATGTGAGGCATCTATGTGAGATGGGCAGTCATATAAATAAATAATAACCTGCACGCAATCCTAAAATCTTTCGGTCTCCAAAACATAGCTTCCTAGAGCATACTCCACATTTTAAAGTCAGGAGGGGGTTCACCAATTTTTTTAAAAAAAGAGGACCTGCACTGCAGTTCTTAGAAACAGTGCAATAAACACATTTGGCTGTATGGTTGTGTGCTTCCACAATAAAGGATATGTGGCAAAACTTTTTTGAGTAACACAGCTACCAAAGTAAAGATTTCATAGGAATTTAATATTTGGCTTCCCTTAGAACAACTTTAGTATTAGTATTAGATATATGCATATATGTGTGTGTGTGAGTATCACAAATATACACTTTTACCTTAATCTCTATTCTCAATTTATGAATTTTTTGACTCAGGGCAATACTGGAACCTTTCATGTAACATTTTTACAAAAAACAAAATGCAGATTTCTTTAATAAATACTTTGGATTACAAAAAGTGGATTTGTGTTTCGAAAACAGGAACTGTTTCTTGTAATCATAAACTCAAAATAGAATCTTTAAAATCCACAGAAATATAAGCATCTGCAGAGAAGAGCCTGTTTTGCCAGAAGAGCAAGTAAAACATGTGTTCAGTTGCAGTTGAAGCTGCAATGAGGTCAAACAGGGCAGGAAAAAAGGGAACAGCAAGCATTTATGAGAACTTCTCCGTTCTGATAAGGTGATTCAGCAGGACATCAAGAATTAATGCCAAATGCAAAAGCTGTTTTACTTCAAATCCAAGTGCCAGTATTGTCTTTTAATAACTTGATATGAAAAACCTTTTTTTCTCTATAACTGAATTAACTTTGCTAATAATTGTGCAGTAACTTTAAACATTAAAAAGGTTTGGAAACTGACAAAACTTATATATGTTGGATTATTTCACCTAACAACAAATACCCTTGAGAAAGCTTTAATCTTTATTCTTATTTAAACCCCAGGTAACATGATGATCAGCTGCCCTCAGATTATTGGTATCTCTTTGACGGGAAATATAGATCAACTTCCAATTTATCTTCTGAATGCTAATCCTTAGTGCTAGCTATATAAAACATCCTTGCAAGAAAAGTCTGTCATGTTTAGTTTTCCACTCAGCCACAAGGTCAACCACAAGGGAAAATGCACATCTTAACAAACAATGAAGAATATATTTGGCAGAACAAATTCTAACATAACTTACAGTAGGGAGACTAAAAAGGAAGCTGTAACACAAACAGCTTCAATGTGATAGGAAAGTAATATCCATATGAATGTTTATTAGTAAAACCAGTCAATTTGTTAAACTGGATTCTTAGTCAAACTTTGAATTTTATCTACATTATTACTGCATACAAACCACTACAAAAGACCTGATCTGTCTAAACAACATATTTTTACTTTTCTGTATTTTTCTACATTACAGTAAAATCTAATATACAGATAGGGAGCTGTAGACTTAAAAATTATAGTCTTTATGCATGAATTATTCCATACAATTGTTGCTTCTTTTTTTTAAGGATTTCATGTCTTGTGATTTTACTGCCGGCTTCTCCATTGACTTGTTAGAAGCTGGTTGTGAAGTGCACAAATAGCAAACAAACTACCCCAGGACCCTGAAGCAGTCATAAAGGTGAGACAGGGTGGGATTCAAACTGTTTTGCCACCAGTTCAGTGAGGGTGGCTTGGTGGGCACGCTTTGCACACGTGCACATACTTTGCACAGGTGCAGAGGACTTTGTGCCGGCGCAGAGGCGTTCCACCTCAACATCTGCAAGCCTGCACTCTCCCGGTCGCTTCAGCAGCTGCCGCGCAACATTCTACTGTGCCACACAAAGCAGCTGCATTTCAAAAACAGAGGATAAAGGTGAGTATGGGAGCCCGGGTGTGCAGGCGGGTGGGTCAAACAGCAGACCAGAACCTTGTTGCAGTGAACCGGTTCGGTGGCAGCTGCTCTTCGGAGCTACCGGTTCTATAGAACCGGGCCAAACCAGTAGCATCCCACCCCTGATATGAGGACTGATTGCAAAAGGTACTTTTTCAGTACTATCATAACTTCCAACCATCACTGAACAGAGTAGTCATTAAACGAGGTATACCTATAATACAATCCCACAATCAATCCTACATGACCAATCTAATAAATTTGGAAAGTATCTAATGTACTTCCAACTGGAATATAATCAGCCATATATCCACAGAAGAGCAAAAAATAAAAAAGGAAAATAAGCAGGAACAAACTATGTCATAATCAAGAAATTTGTCACAGTTCAACTATTTCAGGCGTGTCAAACTCAAGGTCCACTGGTCAAATCCGGCCTGCAGGATGCTTAAGTCTGGCCCACAGGGCCGTCCTGGAAAGAGCGAAGGATTGGTGCGCGGTGCCTCTGCCAGCAAAAACAGCCACACCTACCTGGCCATGTCCCCCCAACTCCCCCAAGGTCAAACAACCCTGATGCAGCCCACAATGAAATCGAGTTTGACACCCCTGAATTATTGTATACATACATACATACATACATACATACATACATACATACATACATACTCCCTTTAAGAAATTACCTTTATGGAAGACTTATAATAAAGGATATAAGGAGAGGTTATCGCCACAGTCCCTAGATTCTACATCTGTAGTGACAGCATAAGCCATTCACTTCACTCTGAACATCTATCATTATGCATCACCCGCACAATTGTCCTTCCAAAGCAACCAAGAGTTTCAAACACTTTTATTCTGCAAGCTATCTTACATTTCCAACATAGTTCTCTCTATAAGCTTTCAGATATATGATCCATTTGACTTTGGTAAGCCACGGTTTTGTGCCAACCGGATTCTGAGAATATTTTATTTAGCATATTATCTTCTGTAAATTATATTTCTAAAAGGTTTGTGGATATTTTGAAGATTGCTTATTCTGCTTATTTTTTCCCAAGTCTCTCAGTGCGCATTTAAGAGCACAAGGCAGTTTGACATTTTAGCGCCACCTTCTGGGGAAATAGAAGAATGAAACAGAAATAATGATCTGTTTCTAAAGTCTCATTTGAAGGACAACTATACTGCTGACATGTTTGATACTGTTTGAAGAAAGCCATGAAATCCCATTGTACCTTGCTGGGTTAGTGCAAAAGAAAAAATATCCGAAACCAGGAGTTCCTAGTCACTATGGTGATAGGGAAAGCAACAATGATTCAGCACCTAGCCCATCCATGCTATTATCATGCTGATCCACTTCCTAGACTTAGTTTAAATACAGATTCTTAGACTATACAGTGTTAGTGTACTACAGGTGCAAAACAAAAATCAAATAGTAACTGAAATACCCTTGTGCACTGACATGATTCTCCAAAACAGACCTAGTGACCTTCAAGAACTTTTATCTAATTCTACAAGCTGAGAACATTTTGTTCTCCAAACTACAAAACTCACTCATGCACTGTTTCTTTTAATATCAAACCTTGGCATCTCTGCAGAATTTCTACAGGAAAATGCAGCGGCTTTTCCAATTTATACCAAGTTCTATTTCTACTCTCACAGGCCCCCAAATGTTCATGGCAAGATCTTAAAGATTGAAGGACAAAACCTGGATACGCACAGTATGCACACTTTTAGCAACAGAGAATTACCTATGGTAACTCTGCCTCAGCTACTATCTCTCTAGACCAGAGGTGGGCAATTACGGCCCCTTTACAGCTTGTGGACTTCAACTCCCAGAATTCCTGAGATGTCACAATCATGGCAATTCCTGGGCATGGCTGGGACAGGAATTCTGGGAGTTGAAGTCCACAAGTTGTAAAGGGGCCATAATTGCCCACCTCTGCTCTAGACATACACAAAAAGAATCAAAGATCATGGACACTGGTACCTGATGTCACATGAGCCCTACAGGAATTTCCAGGATCTAGAAACCAACTCTTCTGACTACATATCTGAAAAGCCCACCATGGTCCATTCCTATTCATTCCTAAGTGTTAGACCAGGTATCAACTAAAATTTATTGGAACAAGAATTATGAGGAGCTTCTGCTTTACTCCTTCAGTAACCACATCAAACTTATTATTTATTTAATTTATATCCACCTTAACTATCTTAGTCAGGACAATTTAAAAATATTGACCTAAGTAAAATCTAATAAAAGTAGTTACAATCAACTATTCCCTTATTTCGATGAACAAGAGCTAAGCTGGCTAGGAAGACTTTTATTAAACACAGTGATATTTGGTACTGAGAACATCTCCCAAGAGAAATACATTCCATAGTAAGAAGCAAGATAAGGGAAAAACCTCTTGGGTACCCATGAAACAAGTTAGCAAAACTTTTAAGAGAGCCTTTTTGGCTGATCTTAATGTCAAGAAAACTTCAGCAGTGAGGGAGATAGCTTCTGAAATTGTCAGATCATAAGCTATTTATGCCTTTAAAACACAAAACCAAATCTTCTGAGGCTTCCCAAGCTAAGGAAACCTTCCGTGTTGGTGAAGGGTATTGCAAATGAAAAGAGACAAGAAATGAGAGTTGTGCAAAAGGACTTCCCCAGCTGCGGATAAGATGAAGGAACAACCTGCAAAATGAGTCAGGATTATCTTGCATTCTGGATGCTTTCCAAATGACAACTCCCAAGATTCTTCATAAGAAAACTAGTAATTAAAAGGTTAAATTAGCACTGACATTGTATTTATTCATGAAAAAGTTATGTGTGGGGATATATTACTCCCCATAATATACATATATGTATGCAAGTATATAAACGTATATACACCTTCTCTAAATATTCTGACTTTATAAGAACACATGTATTTCAATATTATGTTAATCAGTTTTCAGCATGTATTGGTATCTCTACATAAACAAACAGAAAGGTCTTACAGAATGAATGAACATTTCATTTTGTCTAGGCTTCAAAATGTCAGGTGGCTTCATTTCATTATAGATGTTTTACAAATACTCCAATTCATAAAAATAGGCACATTGCAAAGAAAAGACTCACCTTTAAATAAGACCCATAATATTTGGTGACATATGGACTGTCACACTGACTGAGAACTGTTATTTCTTGCTGTATATCTTCTATTTCATCTTCAGCTTCTTCAAGATCAATAATTTTTATAGCCACAACTTTTTGTGTTCGATTGTCAATGCCTTTAAAAACTTCACCAAATGAACCTTTGCCAATCTTCTCCAGTTTTGTAAAGAGTTCTTCTGGATCTGCCTTCAAATTCTGGAAGAAATATTTCAATGAACATAATAAATAAAGCTGAGATTACTGAATTCTTGATTCTTCCACTTAATATGGAAGAAATTCCAGAAACAAGAAATAGAAAGGATTCAAAACAATAGATGAAAAATAAAGCAGAAATTTAAAAAATTAGATTTGCTTTTTAAAAATTATAGGATCATTATATTTGGGGGTTTGCAAAACTGAAGGACTTGAGCAAACAACCAGGATGTTGGTTCAAAACAAGACAAAACTGGAAAGGGAAGTGAGGGCAAAGATAAAGAAAAGGCAAGAATATATGATCTTCTCTTTTGGCCATTGTCTCTGCAACTACTTTGAAGATTAAACTTTATACACTATTTATTAAACATTTGCCATCTACCTCATCGACCTACAAACATGGTAGTATAATTTAAATTCCTTTTTCAATAAGCACCTAAAATTACAACAAAAATGCAGTTTTTATACTAGTGCTGTAATCAGTCTTTTTATTATAAACAAAAGGGAGCAGATTGATCACAGCCAAGTATAACTTAAACATTACACAAAGTTAACACCATTACTGAAGTTCCATTATTACTTAAGATTAAAACACCACCCATATTTGGATGGGTTACAAATCTTCATAGGCAACAGCCATAAATTGAAATAGTGGGAAAGGATGAGGAAGGCAGCTCAAGGAAAAATAACAAGCAATCATGACACTGGAATAGTCTGCCACTGTGACTTCCACAAGAACTGATCCACATCATCAACTACTAGAAGATGTATTTTAATTAGTCTGATTTTATTTTCAATATTTTTGCATAGGCACAGAATGAATATATTTGATTTTTTATAATAATAAAAAGTACCTAAGCAGTTCAACTCTAGCTTAGTTTGGCTGATGTCAAGAAAATTTAAGCAGGATTGAGACACCATGAAGTCCCTACGGTTTCGATGGTGAAGCTAAAATGGTAAACCATTATTGTCAAAATAACAACTTGATCATACTCATGAAATCAGCAACAGTCAGTTTACACACCAGAAAGTCTCTTCCTTCTGTGCCATGAACCTTTTGGGAAAAAAGTCTAGAGAAACCTACCAATTTCTTCTCAGGAAAATGTATTTAAATGCATAGATCTAGGCAGCATTACAAAGGAAATTTATTATGACACTCATGGCAAATACGTTATATAGTAATATATGTATTTCATTACGGTAATAAAGCAACACCATAATGATTCTAGACAGTTTTTAGTTAGATGTATTGATGTTAGTGAACATTTTTGGAGGTTAGTCATAAATTCCTTTTTCCTGCATACACTATTGAAGGGAAAGTTATTTCAGTTAGTTTAGTCAAAATGGTTTAATCCATCTTTTTTCTACTCATATACAGAGAAACCACTGAAACTTAAGAAATTCATGTTTGCATCACACTCTCTGTGCAATTACAGGTAGTCCCTGACTTACAACAGTTCATTTAATGAGCATTCTTATACCTATTATCTTGTAAGTGATTGACAAATCAAAAAAATAAAATAAAATAAATAAAAGTTACAACGGCACAGAAAAAAGTGACTTACAATTAATTATGCACAGCGCAAACCATAGTTGGCCAATTATTTATTTATTTATTTGACTTGTATGCCGCCCCCTCTCCCGAAAAGGACTCGGGGTGGTTCACAATTAAAACCAGTACAATAAATTAGTTATCTAAAATAGAATTAAACTAACCAAGCCAAATTAAACTAAAACCCATTATAATTAAATATAAAAATATATTAGCACCTGCTTAGGGAGGTGGGCAATTTTATTTTCTGCATATAGATAGTCCCCCACTTACAACCACAAATGGGACTGGAATTTGCATCCCTAAGCGATGTGGTCATAACGCAAGATGTCATGTGACTTAGAAACCGCAATCCCAGAACTCCCTATTAACCAAGAATTGTAGATCATTAGGCAAATACCCATCTTTATCCAAGATACTTTGGACATGATTTCTCCCAGTCCCAAATCTCAGTCATGTGTTGCTTCTAATTTCCTCCACCTGCCTACCTCCCCGCTTCCTACATGTGCCCCCCCCCACAACCCTGGTCCAGCAACCTGACAAAAATAAGAATGCCAGCCAATGGGGAAAGCTGGAAGTAGTTTCACCCAGTGGAAAAGAACAGAAGGTTGGCTCCACGTAGGACGTGTGAGCCAATCCTATGCCAACCCCCAGCATTTTCCCATTGAGTGAAACTACTTCGGGCCTTACCCCATAGGCTGGCATTCTTATTTGCACCATGCTGCTGGGCCAGGCTGGGGGGACACATGTAGCAGAGATGCTGGAGCACCAGAGTTAGCACGGTGGCCCCAGGTCCAAAAAAGAGATAGCGAGGCAAGGTCAAAAGTAGGTGTGGGGAACTGGGGAAGGAGGCACCTGGGTGAATGAATGCTTGCTGGTGCTTCCTGGGTACCAAAGTTTGGTGCTAATTGGGGCAGGCTGGGTTGGCCATGACTTGCAGGGGCTGCTGTGGCTTTGCACTGTGCTGTGACTCAAGATCTTCTTGCAGCCCTAAAGCTACAGGGTTCTGTGACTGCTTGCAAGGCAGGGTGTAGGGTGTAGGGTAGCCCAAAGAGCAAAAATGGGGAGGGGATGAGGGGAGCTGAAGTGCCCCTACAGATATAAGTGCAAGTGGGCTGCCAAGCACCCAAGTTTTGATCACATGACTGAAGACACTGCAACGGCCGTAACTTCAGAAACTGATCACAAGTCTATTTTTTTTCCAGCACCATAGTAACTTTGAACAGTCACTGAACAAACAGTTGTAAGTCAAGGATCACCAGCATTGCTAAAGGTCTACAACCCAGGCTGGAGGCATCATGCATAGGATGAAGAAAGAGTAAGTCATCTCTCAGCCCCTAAACCCTCTTAAACACCATGAAGAGGGAGCAACTCAGTACAGGTAGTCCTTGAGTTACAACAGTTCATTTAGTGACCATTCAAAGTTACAACAGCATTTAAAAAGTGACTTATTATTTTTCACACTTAAGACTGTTGCAGCATCCCCATGGTCACATGATCAAAATTCGGATGCCTGGCAACTGGTTCATATTTATGATGGTTGCAGCATCCTGGGATCATGTGATCAGCTTTTGCAACCTTCTGACAAGCAAAGTGATGGGGAATCCAGATACACTTAACAACCACTAACTTAAATTCAATGGTTCACTTAACAATGACGGCAAGAAAAGTCATAAAATGGGGCAAAACTCACTTAACAAATGTTTTTGCTTAGCAACATAAATTTTGGGCCCAATTATGGTCGTAACCCGAGGTCTACCTGTACAGTCAGACGCACGGCTCCACTTTGTGGTTATTTCTAACCTCATTTCTTTGGAGAATAAATGTCTACTTAAGCATAAGCATCAATTCAGGTTTAGACAACAATCTGTCTCACAGAATGTGGAGAAGAATGCTGGGAATTCATCCTGAGAGCCAAAGATTTTTCCAATTTGTCTTAATCTGTGTTAGATTAAACACTGAAGCAGGCAGTAAGGAAGCAAAGTGCAACTGGGAACGGAAAACTGATAAAGCATGAAGATGATATTGAAATTGTGACTTTGGACAGTAATTTATAACCATACTGCATAAAAGACTATTAACAGGATATAAAATTCCATGTTCAACAGGTTTTTGGTGCTAATCCTAATACTATAGATATACAGAAAAATCCAACATGCCAAATATAAATATAATGCTTTGATTGAGTTGACCATCTATACGTGTGCGTGTGTGTGTGTAGGTAGGTAGAACATGGTGATGATGGTGGTAATGATGTTGGATATTTCTAAAACCCAACTTTCCTCTGTCATAGATTTCAAGGTTAATATGTAGGCAGAACCAGGCCCACATAGTTTCAGCAAAGTTCCTGTATTTTTAACTTGCTCTTTCATTAATCCTATTTAAAAGTAAATCCTATTTAAAAATATTAAGAGCTCAAATTAATTAAGCAGCAACCATGCACTGGAAAGTCCTGAGCAAGTGAATAGTTTGTTTCCTTTCCTCAAGACAACTGGAACACAAAATGATTCACCTCAATCGGACAAAATGATGTTGAAAGTAACGCACAGAAAATCAGTTAGGTATACCCTATATTCCTTTTCATTTTGAAAAGGAATATAGGGTATACCTAACTCTTGTGCCTAGAATCATCATGACATGATGATTCTAGGCACAAGAGCTACACAGAGCATTCCCAGAATACTTTAAAATAAAGCAAGGATCCCTCTCTTTGGAGCATTAAACTAGCTACATCTTTTGCAAAGTTCACCTATCCTTAACCTTTTCAATATCTGTGTGCACAAGCAACACTTCTTGGTAGCTCTCAGTAAAACTGTTGCCTGCAAATGCCCACAGAGGCAACTGGGGACAAATAACAATACATTTAATGATTAGTGCTGTAATAAAATAATCAGATGCATTTTCTTTGCTCAGGCAAGTCTTTTTACAAGTAATAGTAACTTTTTGCATTTCAGCTTTACCTAGAAGTGCACAGAATCCTAGGGATATGTGGCTGAAATAGCAATAAAAATGTGTGTGTGTGTATACACACACAGATACATGATCGTCCTAAAGAGGAGGTAAATGAGTAAAAAAGATGCAGATTCACCTATCACACTGATTTTGCCCCTTCTGTGCTTCCCAAACTGTAAGAAATTATGCTGTGAAGTCTCTTATGGGCCACTAAAATGAAGCTGGAGAGTTAATCACAGTCTATCTCCATTGTGTGCTTTATTGTACTGACTGTTGACTTGTTTAACTATATGGATTGGCTTCAGTGCAAGCCTCTGAAATATGTAATTTTGATAAATAAGCAAACAGTGCTGCCTTAACCAGTTTGATGTCCCTTCCAGGTATGCTCAGCTAAAGTTTCTATCATCCCCAGGCAGCATGGTTAATACTGGTAATTAGGACAGGAACTGCATTACAACACACCTGGAAAACATTTGGGAATGACTACATAGCAAACTATTTCAGTTGAACAATAGGGAATCTTTTCCAAAGGTTTAAAATGTAAGGATTTTCCCCCTTTAATTTAACTAACATAAAAAGACATGTAGGCTAGGAAGTTTTGGAGAACTGATAGCTTCAATTTAAGATATCCAAAAAGCCTTGTTAAAAATAAAATGCAGGTAGTCCTCAACTTATAATCATTTGTTTAGTGACTGTCTGAAGTTGCAACGGCACCAAAACAAGTGACTTACGACCATTTTTTAAAATTATGGCCACTGCAGCATCCTACATATGGTCATGTGATCAAAATTCAGACACCTGGCAACTAAATCATGTTTTTTAATGGTTGCAGTAGCCGGGGGTAATGTGATCTTTTGCAACCTTCTGACAAGTAAAGTTAATGGGGAAGCCAGATTCACTTAACAACTATGTTACTAAGTTATAACTGCAGTGATTCATTTCACAACTGCGGCAAGAAATATCATAAAACAGGGCAAAACACACTGTACAACTCTCTTGCTTAGCAACCAAAATTTTGGGCTCAATTGTGGTCATAAGTCGAGAATTACCTGCATATAATTTATTTGCAAAAAACTAGGACAGTAAATTAAAAATGTAAAATAAAAAGACTAGCATAGGAAGATATTATGGAATAATATCAAAAACTCTTTTTGAGGAATGATCCAGAAGATATAAAGTGCTATTTACACAATTAGGCTGTGGAGGGTAGAAGACTAACAAGTAACCTATATGTAATTTTCTGATATAACTTGATTGATCAATTGGATACTTGATTGATCCAATGGGAACAAGGTGACTTTAAGTAGTCTTCTCCCCATTAAAAAAAACATATTTAAATATAGCTGTACTTGGATAATATCATACTGTATTTGTCAATGTTTTAAATCCCTTTTGATGGTTTGCTGGGATAATCTACGAATTACATTTTTATAAAGTGAAAATGTCCTATTTTTACCATTTATAATTGAACACCCGGAAGTCCGACCAGGATAAATCTCACTTTCACCTACCATTATATTTCAAATCATGTAAACTACAGTGAATTCACACACAAATCCAACACTGCCCAAAAAGCTCCTGGAGACTTTTGTACTATGATCCTGGACCCATCACCATAGTGGACTTTTACCTGCCAAAAGACAGCTTACCTGCCAGGTAAGAGCAAAGTAAGTAGGCATATTGGACTAATTTAATTAATACTTCTCAGATTCCTTCTCCACTTTAAAACAAAATTCCTTTGTTTTTGCTCCCACTTTTGCTTAGCTTGACTTGCATTGTTCACAATGCTGTAAGAGGTGTAAGATATATCTGATATGTGTATATCAGATATACACAACCCTTGTTTATCAGAGCCCTCCTGTACAGGAGGCAGCACAGAATGAGAAATAACCAGAAGATGGGAGAAAACAGAAAACATGGAATCTTTATAACTTCTACTTCTTAGTCAAACACTGATAGGATGTAACTTCAGCGTCCAATTAATGTCTTTTAAAAAGATGAAGGTGACTTTTGAAAGGAACTATGAAAAAAAATCAATGATCTGAGCAGAAGATCTGGACATACAGCAATCTTGACGCCAGAGAAATTGGGTAATATTCTGGGTGCTATACAGAGTCTGTTAATTGAGGAAAAACTCAGTATCTTTGGTTCAAAACTCTCCTCCCACTTCCATTTTTTGATCTATGGGGTACAAGGTGAGGATTGTCCTCCTATACAACCACATTTCAGAGCTCTGGAATTCACAGGACCTCCTAAAGTGCACAAGCCATTGAGGATCTGAGTTATCAGGCCCAGCAAGTCCTAGAATTCAAAATAAAAAGATACAGTACCCTGGAAGTCCACTACATAGTTTTTTTTCCCTAGCTGCAGCTTATTGCCATTCGACCTCTCAAATATATATGCACAGTCCAAATACCACTTGTAAAACATAGCCATCGAAGTAGAAGAGCCTGAAAGGATCCTTTTCATCAGTGATTTTCCTTAACATGTAAATTTTAAACTCTCTACCCACCCCCAAGGATTACCTCAGGAATGCCATCCCAATGCTGCCTCCCTACATCTTGATTTTGTTGACCAACATTAATCAAAAGAGCAAGTGAAGATATAAAGCATTTAAAAGAGGGAGGGAGAGAGAGTGTATGTGGGGGAGAGAGGAATAGCAGGAGAGAAAGAGTGAGTGGGGAGGAGGAGAGAGAGAAAAAGGGAGAGAGGATAGAAGGAGAGGTGGAAGGACAGGGAGGAAGGAGAGAATAGGGGAGAGAAGGAGAGGTTGGAAAGAAAGAGGGAGAGGAGAAAAGGAGAGGAGGAAGAGGGAGAATAGGAGGAGAGAGAAAGAGTGCGTGGGGGAGGGAGAGAAAGGAGAGAGGGAGAGAAGGAAGGGGGGAGGGAGAGATGGATCCCCAAATAACATCTGCGGTGTCCTCTACAAGTCAGCTCCAAATGAGAAGCTGGGCACGTACACAAGGGAGCAGTGCAGGACGCCCTGAAGGTCAACACCCTCCTTCTTCCAGCAGATCAAGAGGGGTCCGCAAGGGTGGTCTGGGTTGGTTGGTTGGTTTTTGCCGACCCCACTTACCCCAGGCAACTTAGTGGGCAAGAGAGGCGGCGAGCGGGGCGCTCTCCTCGCCTTCCCTCGTTGTCAGGGGCGCAGATGGAAGAGTGGCTGCACCAGCAGCCCCCGCCTACCCCCCGTCGCCCCCTCCCCGCACGTGCCTCCCCGCCCGCCTCTTTCCCCGCCTGATGCCGGCGCCCCTGCCGGGGCTGACACCCGCCGAGCGAGGAACCTCGTGCCAGCCCCCCACCAGATAGCCGCAGCGGACCCCCCCTACAACCCCTCCCTCCCATCAGGACCCCAGAGCAGCTTCAAGCCCAAGCAGGGAAAGCGAGGGAGGAGGGAAGAAAAGGCCGGTGGGGTGGAGGGGGAAGCGGGCTGCTTGCTCACCTGCATCCCCGGCAGGCCAGGCTGCTGGACAGGGGAGTGAGCCATGATGACGGAAGCGGCAGAAGCAGCGCTGCTCTTCCTCCTCCTCCTCCTCCTCCCCTCGAGCCCCCCTCCCCCTTCCACCAGCTCCGGGCAGGACCCGAAGAATTCACATCAGCCTCCGCTCCGTACAGCGATCCTCCGCTCCCCTCTGGCCCCCAACCCCCCCCCTCGCCCCACACACACACACACCAGAAAGAACCAGGGACCGAGTACGGAAGGAACGTGCGAGAGGAGGCTGGCTGGTTGGTTGGCTGCCTGGCTGCGTGCGCGCGCGCGCACAACAGCCGGGTTGGGGAAGGAGGCGGGGCCAGCGAGGCTTCGCCTCCTGGGGGACGGGGGTTGGTGGCACGCCGCGCGTGGGGGAAAACGCAAGAGGGAGGAGGAGGGCAGCGTGAGGGGTTTTCCGGGTCCTTCTCCCCCCCCCACGCCCTCAGCTGCGGCCTGGGAGGACCTTTTTTGTATTATTACTATTTCTCGAACAAGGTGGAAGCGTCGGAGGGAGAGGCTCGCTCCTCTTCTGGTCTGCGGGAGGCCCTAATCCAGTCGTGTCAAAGGAGGCAGCAGTGCGGGGGCATCATTAACGCTCTTGATTCCCAGTCACGTGTGGAAAAAAGCCAAGGTCCAAGCCAAGGACCCTTTGCGAAAGGAGCCGCTTTGCCCTGCCTCGTCCCGGGGAGCTTCCTTGTACGCTCGCTAGTCCTTTCCCGGGAGGGTCTCCCGAGTCCCTAACGGGCATCCTTGGCCAAGGTCAGCTCCGGGGCTTTCGCTCCCGCCGCGGGGGAGATTGCAAGGCAAGCCCCCCCCCCGCGACTTCTGCGATAGCCGCCCGGACAGGCTTTGCCCTCTTAATGCGGGCAATGGCTCCGTCCTCCTCCCGATTCCTGCCTGCCCCCTTGCTGCTGACCCCCGGTCGGAGGAAGGCGGAGCGAGAGCGCTTGAACGGCCGCGAGCTGGAAGGGAGGAGGAAGAGGGCTGGGCCGCTTCCTGCTCTCCTCCTGCCGCCTTTGCCGCAGAGGGCGACCTTGGCCGACTCCCACCTCAGCTGCAGATCCAGCCCGAACGGGCACTTGCGCCTGGCCCGGGGCGCCCAACTCGGGGCAGGTGCAGGCGAGGTGGAAAAAATAAAAAACCAGATTATTTCATTTGCCTAAAATCCCTGAAGTGATGTATTAGGCAGCTTTTTCTCCCCAAGGGCTGCGGCCTTTCCGGTTCGACCCGATGACAAAATAAGCCGCCTTAGTGCCGAATGTATTCTTTTTTTTTCCTTTTTAATTGACCAAATTCAGAATAAGATCCGTTCACCCATTAATTGGGATGCAAGGGCCTGATTAATTTGGCTTTCTAAAGTGTGAAGTACAGGAAGTAGTCACAGTTGTTAAGTGAATCTGGCTTCCCTGTTGGTTTTGCTTGTCATAAGGTCACAAAAAGGACCCCTGGACGCTGCAACCATCATAAATATGAGTCAGTTTGCATTTGATCACATGACCTCGGACGTTGCAATGGTCATGAAAAGTCATAAGTCACTTTTTTCAATGCCATTGTAACTTTGGTCATTAAATGAACTGTTGTAAGTTGAGGTCTACCTGTATGTTACTGCAGTCCCTTTTTCAAATAACCTGTGATAGTTAACTTCTGACGTTTTGTATTTGCTCTTTAAAATACAAACAAAAAATTTAGCAGTTTTCTCTCTTTTTTACTTCTTAGCAGAATAGATGGATAGAGAAGTCCCAATTTCCAGGTCGCTTTGGGATAAAGGGAAGATCCTGAAATAAATTTAATTCACTGTTAGGCACCTCTTCTTTGTTTGGATCTGTTTTCATTATTAAATATGTGATTTTATCCTGTTTGAGAAAGTTGTTATTGTAACAAATGAAAGAAATCTAGGATGCTGGAAAATCAAGGGTGAAGCCTACTTGTTTATTGAGATCGTTTTTGTTAATACAAAAAAAGAAACTTCATTACTGATGGGAGGATTTTCTGAGGCAAAACTGGGCACAGCCTGCTAGAATTAGACCACTGCAAGTACTACCATTTCTTTAACCTGTTTCCCTGCAGAATAGTAAGCATGTGCATCATAGTAGATATATTTCCACACATACAAAATGCAGCAGGGTAACAAAAGGCATGCTTTGATTTTCTCAAATTCATGTGAACTAGCATAAAAGTATATTTGTACCTTTTCCATCTCTAGGTTTTGCCATCCAATTTCTTCAGTATATTTTCAATGATCTGGAGAGTGCAAAAATAATAGATGTCAAGTGGTAGTGTTGTGGGGTCTCTGATTAAAAGCAGTGTTGGATTCTATGAGTCATGACATGTTTCTCACACACACACACATACACACACACAAAAACCAACCAAAGAGGAGGACCTTGTATCACAAGACCATAGTCCCCGATTTTGTCATTCTGACAAAGCAGCATGGTCTGAGAGATTCCATGGTTGACCCCATTCCTAGCTATGGTTTGATTTGGTTCACCCATCACACAGTAGTGCTTAAAGGTTTTAATTTTCAATATTTTTTGCATAAATCTGACCTTCAGAGTGATTAATTCCCTACACAAATCCTAAAAATAGACAAAGAGAACACAAGTCAAAAATAATAGACTTCATTTCTTGTGGAAAATTGTTCAAAGCTACATACACATTTGCATATAAGGATTAACAGTAATTAATAAATACTACAAGTAATCAACATGGTGTAATTTCCATGGACCTGCTTGTATTTGCATACAGTTTTCCTGAAGATATAATTACAGGTAATCCTTGACTTACAACAGTTCATTTAATGACCAAAGTTACAACGTCACTGAAAATGTGACTTATGACCGTTTTCACAGTTGTGACCTTTGCACCATTCCTTATGATCATGTGATCAAAATTCAGGTGCTTGGCAATGTTCATATTATCTTTGCTGTGTCCCAGGGTCATGTGATCCCCTTTTCAACCTGACAAGCGAAGTCAGTGGGGAAGCCAGATTCACTTAACAACTGGGTTACCAACTTATCAACTGCAATGATTCACTTAACAGCTGTGGCAAGAACAGTCATAAAATGGGCCAAAACTCAACATATGTTTCACTTAGCAACATAAATTTTGGGCTCAATTAGGGATGTAACTTGAGGACACTTTGTGTGATCTATTGCAGTGGTTGCCAACTGGTGGGCCACGAGAAAATTTTGGTGATCCACAGAGAAATGTGACCCCCAGAGCACCCCCCAAAGCAATTAATCCAGGCTGTGCGGGAACACAAGGCTGCGCCGCCCACATGGCCCGCAGAAACCCTCCCCGCCCACTTACTCCTTACCTGGCAAACTTGCCTGCTAAGTTGCTATTTTTCCTTTTTTTTCCGACCATCAGCTGTTCTGCTGTGCCCGGAGATTTAGATTAGCTAGAAAGCAGGAAGTTTCTTGCTTTCTAGCTAATCTTTATATCTTTGGCTCTGCTTTTAAGCTCCCTTAGGACTGAAGGTTCTATTATTCAGTGCAGACTCAGGTAGCTGATGGCAGAAAGATCTCTGAATCTGTGATTCTATGAGCAACTCAATCTGCCTGCCTGCTTTGCCTGATTTTGGGTAAAAAAATTATAAAAAATTCAACATTTACATAAATATTTATAATATTTACATACAAGCCATGCCCAGCCAGTCACATGACCACCAAGCCACACCCACAAATTAGGCCACACCCAAGAACCAGCTGTTAAAAAATTTGAATCCCACCCCTGACTCTGTGTTTGTGTGTGTGTGTGTGCGTATGAGAGTGGGAGAGAAAGGTTAGATCAGATTCTCTTTCTCTCTGTCCCTCCACCAACGTCAACAAGCCACCGTCAGTCAAAATTCATATTAGTGGTGCTTGGGATTTAAAATTATGAGTTTGGTGGTCCCTGAGGTCCAAAGGTTAGCGACCTCTGATCTATTGGGTTGTTATTTTGGGATATTCCTTTACCAAAGTTCCCCAACTTTGTAGCCCAGGGAGGTAGAAGGGATGGTTCCACATGAATGGTGAACAAGCACATTGTGCAGCTCTATTTGCATGAGCAGCGGACACATGCGCCCACCCTTCACGCAAATAGAGCATGGGCACACACACACTCTGCTCATGCTGGTGTGGACTCACCCACCAATTCCATGGCCCAGTTCCAAACAGCTCAAGGCCTGGTAGTGGACTGTGGCCCAGGGGTTGGAGACCCCTGCCCTACCAGATTCCTCAATTCCTTCAACAATGACAAAGCTAATGTACTGGAGAACACTCAAATCTCAAAAATTCAAGGGCATACTCAGAGATGAATCTGCTTTGAAAATAGCCCACAGCGAACAGTATTGCATAGTCAAACCAGGAGTTGGCCACAGAAAATGTTTTATAAAATTTACCAAATTTCAATTCCAGGGAGAGTCATGGGTTTTGGATTTTGGATCCTTTCTATAAGTTTAGCCCATTTGAGACCTTGGTTGAAAAGGTTTCACCCTGTGATGCACCAGTTTGCCCAGTTAAAGATTACAGAGTTTTAGCAGCAAATACCGTGTTTCCCCAAAAATAAGACCCTGTTTTATTTTTTTTATTTATAAAAAGGCACCAGGTCTTATTTTGGGAGGGATGTCATCTCCCGACTAACCTCACTTCTCTGCGTCGCCCTGGCCTCCTTTTTGCTGTCAGAGGCCTTCAGGAATTACTACTGCGGCCAGCAAGACTTACCTGAAGGCCTCTGCACCCGATAACAGAGCTCCAGATCGATCTGGAGCTTTGTTATCAGCTACAGAGGCCTTCAGAAAATCCTTGCCAGCCTTGCTGGCTGCAGAAGAAATGAGCCAGCAAGGCAGGTATCAGGGTATGCGAGGCCTGGCTACAACTGTCCAAAGGTAAGTAGTAGGGCAACTCCACACCCCCCCATCCCCACCCTAGCTCAATTTTTATCCGTGCACTCTGGAGTGGCGAAGATCTTAATTAGGGCTTATTTTGGGAGGTAGGGCTTATATTGGGTGCACATGTAAAAATCAAGCTAGGACTTACTTTCAGGGTAGGTTGTATTTTGGGGAAAACAAGGTAGATGATGTGCCATCAAGTCATTGTAACTTCTTAGCAACCACATATATAGACTTCCTCCATGGCAATCTGTCCCTAACATGGTCTTTCAGGTTTTTTAATGGTGCATCCATCACTCTTGTAAACTGAGTCCATCTACCCTATTGCTCATTGTCCTCTTCTACTTTTTCCAGCTTTCCCAGCATTACAGCCTTTTCAAGAGATCTAGATCTTCTCCTAAATTGTCCAAGTGCAATCATTTGAGCTTGAATATAGAATAGACTTGGAGAAATATCTTATAAGACCAGAGTATGAGATTTAAAACAAACAGAAAAAGACACCTGAGGTTCCAAGGATTAGAAACTACATAATCCAACAATTCTAGTCATTAACTGCCTGTTGAGGACTATATAGAAACTTTTTGGACATATCTCCAGCCATTTGAAAATATTACTACAGTGCTGGGCACTAGCCACAATACATACCTACTGCAAAATCTCTAACCCTCTGCTCCTCTGGCAGAAGAAAATATTTTTTCGTCCACCCTATTCCATAAATGGATTACACAAGGTCATCCTAGGTTGTGTAGATGCCCTAGATTCCTGTCCTACAGTCCAGCTTGAGAAAAGACTGTTTTGTATGTTAAATTAAAAGACAAAAACGAACATTGACAGTGTATCAGCTGACTGATCCACTCACCAAGAATGAAGCAGAGCCTTTCTTCCATCTGCAGCATTGTATAATGGTGCTCCCTGATTGCTCGGGATAATTCTAAACATGTTTGAGGTCCCTGAGTGGTGAGGACAAAGTGGAGAAAGGGATGCATTGAGTTTAAAGGGCCTTTGAGATACTTTGCAAATGAGCAGATAATGATGTGGTGGAGCTCGGTATGTATATTTAATTAGACAAAAGGGTGAAGGAGGGATGAGTAGACCAATTTCTCCTCCTTGTGTAGTGAATTTAGAGTCTGAGGAGTTGGAAAAGAGAATATCCACTAGCAGGAACATACCTTTATAAAGCTATCCCCAAGTTGTTTAGAACAGTGGGAGTACTTGAAATTTTAAGAGGTGTCATGCATGCATTTGCCAAATGGTTGCCACTGGAGAAGATTGCTTGTCGATCCACACAAACAGTTGTCATAGTGAAAATCATGTCATGAGACACTTAACTTACTGCAAAGCAAGAATGTAAGTTGTTGATAGCAAGGAACGTCCTTTTTATGGGCAGCCATTATTTTGATGGGCTACAAACATGCACTAGCTGATCTCAAACAGCGGACTTTCCAATTCTACCATTCTGCATATTTTCTCCAACCAGCTAGACATCTTAGCCATATAACAAGCCATATAAAAATTCAGGAGAGTTTATCTTTGGCCAGATTCAGTGCCCTCTGAACAACTGTTAGTGAAGGAAAATATGAGAAGATCCCCTTTGAACAGAGACTGTGTCCACATGGTAGAGGAATAATTGAAATGCGCAGAGAAGGCAATACATATTCTGTATTGCCTCCTCTGCGCAGATACAGTATTCACCAGGAACTGTTATCTCCATTCTTTACTAAATAACCTGGTCATTCTGATGTGTTCTATCTGGTTATTATTGGATCAGTCCAATTTCATTTCTTTGGCCACAGTGAAGTATTGTTGTATAGTAGCAGTATTTATTTTAATCAATATATATTCATGTGGTTATATAATTATATTTTTATCCTAATTAATTGCAATGGATTATCTGCTGATCGATGACTGAATAAAGATTGATTGATGGAACATTCTTTTCTACATTTCTACCTTTTCGACTTTGGAGGAAAATGCAGAGGTGTTCAGAGAGATGCTTCTGAGCACCATTTTGGAAATTCCAGTATTAGAAACATTTACATGAATCGATTTACGGGATGTGATAGAATTGCAAAAGAGTAAGATAAAAGTAATTTAAAAGATAAAAAAATGAGCAGGCGGGATAATGATGTGAGAATGCCCACATTTAAGCTGCAAAGGTCTGGATGACCTCTAGAAGATGATAGCAAGAGATAAGAAAAGTTAACTCTACTTCCATCTAGTAGTCATCTGAATTTTTGCAGTCCAGATTTGGTAGCTAATGAAAAAAAATATTAATATCTTGGACTTAACACCATGCCATTACTAATGTATAAAATATATAAAGCTTACAATTGCATCTCCATCAAGATCTTGGAAGATGAGAGATGTGTAGCATCCACTTTTTGTGATGGCCAGAATCTGAAAATTCTACTTGAATTTTGGCATGGGCCTTTTTCAGCCAGTCCCCAGAGACGAGAGGAAGTCCTCTTTGCAGATGGCAGTAGCTTTTGACCTTCCATGCCAACTTCCCCCATTCACTTTCTGGGGAAGATTGTAAATGGCATTTACATGATGGTTAGGCACCGGCAACCTATTGTAAGAATGGGTTGCCAAATGCCCAGATCGTAATATATGTGACCACGGGGGAGCTGCAATTTATGTAATTTTGGTTATAAGGACTACCTGTACAGATATATACTTATTAAACAAACTTTTATGGTGGTCCAACTCACATCTGATAACTTCAGGAAGCTTATGTATTTGTCACAAGTTCTTGCTAAGGCAGCCACACTCAACATCCACATCTGAACTGTGCAAAGGAAAAAGTTCTGGAGATTCCCTTTTCAGAGTTATAAAACTAAAGCCTGGAAAAATGGCAGTATTTCTATGATCACACACCCCCTTCCTGTTTGGTTGTTCCATTTTAATAACCTTAAGCCATTCTAAATTACTGTGCGGTATGTGTGATCTGGTGTGATAAATCTTTCTGACTTCAAGGATGGAGCAAGATTGGTTTAAACAAAAATGAGGACTGGTTTGAGTGTAATATTAAGCTAATGTATTTTATATTTAAAAAGAAGCCATTACAGCTTCTTCACTACAACTTCCAACCAATTCAGATGAAGTGGAGCAGGGTAGAACTTCAATTATGTTTCTGGGTGTTACCCTAAAAGAGGACCTGACCTGGGATGCCCACTTTGCAGCCCTGGTCAAAAGGGCCCAGCAGAGATTATATTACCTGAGACTTCTCAGAAAACAACAACTGAATGAAAAACTGCTGGTGACCTTCTACCGCTGCACCATAGAGAGTATTTTAACATACTGCACCTCTATATGGTTTGCCAATTGCACAGTGGCAGATAGGACAGCACTCCAGAGGGTTAACATCATTGCCCAGAAGATCATTGGTTGCCCTCTCCCCTCTTTGGAAGAGCTTTATAGCTCCTGCTGCCTTAAGAAAGTTCAAAACATTCTCAAAGATCCATTTCATCCTGGGCCCTTTTTGAACTATTACCATCTGGCAGATGGTACAGGATAATAAAAACAAGGACAAATAGGCTGAAAAACAGCTTCTATCCCAGGCAGTAGCTCTTTGAATTCTGCTGTATAGTGCAGTGTTGGTGTGGTGTAGGGGTTTCGGTTCAATGTGTGAAGGGTGAAGGATGTGTGTTTGTGTTTATTTTCATGGTCATGATGTGCACTGAAGATGGTGTTTGATTTCATTGTACATGCAATGTACTAAATCATGTTATTCAAAAGTAGACTGCCTGCCAATGGATGATAACAAAAGATAAAGCCCGATTATCTTCTTCTTCTGAAAAAGAAAGCTTGGACTGTAATGGTAAGAACTAAGTTTTATTTCACTTGCCTTGATTGTCTCACAATGCAATTTCTCCCCACACACTCCCCATCGCAACCACAGCAGCTGAATTAAGTTAGGTTTGGCAGAATCCTTTGGCAGAAAATTAAGGTGTCTAGTGCAGTACCTGACTGTAAACATTTAGCTGGCTCAGATCAGTCTCCAGGAAAAAGTGTATATATAACATAAACATAATAGGTACGGCAGCATAAAAACCCTTGCAAATCATTGGGCCTATGTATATAGCACGAGACATAAATGTCTATTTGCTATGAATATTTTACCTTCTTCCATATAAAATTAAAGTAGTTCTATATAAAAATAATACTCTGAATGTCTTTTCACAATGGCCAAGTGCAACTAGATTCAGATTTTATCTAAGTGCAGCCTTCTGCTGACTAAGAAAACGAAAATCTCTGTTCTTCACAGGGGAACTGATTTCTTAATCTTAGCCACAGGCATGGGTGTTCATTTTCTGATACTCTTTACTCTCTCCTGTTCAATAAGAAAGCTTATCCAGCTTGTCCCTTATGAATCTGAAGCTTCAGGTGCAATGTTCTGCGTGTTAATTTACATTCTTATTCTGATTTCAAACATATTTTCACATCTTAGTTTGTAGCTCAGATCCAGCTTCTTTTTCATATATGTGTTTTTCCTTTTCCAGTTCATCTTTTTCTTTCTTCTTCTCATCTTTTTCTTTCTTCTTCTCGTCTTCTTCTGCAAACTGCGCTTCAACCTCAGCTGGATCCACGTAGGTGTAAAAATAGGCCATAACAGCAAAAACTATAGTAACTGCAAACAACAATGCTGCAAAGAGAACATATTCTGCCCACTGTGAAAAAGAGAAAACAAAAAGGGATGTAAACAGGATTTTTGCACCTTGCAGTCTTGCTAATGAATAAGCATGTCCAAATTGGCTTAGAGAACAGAACAGTCTTATCTTCTCTCTGAGGTGAAAATTACTATTTTTTAGGCTTCGGAATATAACCTAAATTGAATATAAGGTACTTGCAAGAACTAGTACTAATATGGAAAATTAAAGTCATACTTGGATCACCTCGGAAATCCTTTCCATTTTCTACACTTCAGTAGAAACTTTCCATACTTTTCTTTCGTTGTTATATCTAAAGCACTACAAGTTGTATGCCTGTACAATGTCCTTCAGTATCTTACAATCACATATCTGGGGGATGATATCACATTGCACGACTCATTTTACACCATTCTCATGTCACTAGACTTGCGAAGTTCACCTACAACATGTTAATCTTTTCTAGATAGTAAGAGGTCTTCAATTTCTCAGTCCTCAGAAGCAACAGCACTGATCTTCAGTCCATGATATTTACATTACAACCTCCAGGCTACCTGGTATGAATCAGATTTGGGGAAATTCTGACGAAGTGACAATTCTTAGCTTCTCACCATTCAATGATATCTCTCAACACTGTCCATTCTGCCTTTGGCTTCAGGTAATGCTAGAGGTGGCCTAAAGGTGGAGCTCTTGCCTCACAATCAGGAGGCTGTGAGTTTGATCCTAGGTAGAGGCTAATATTTGGAGTAGACTCTCCTGCCCAAGCAGGGGGTTGGACTAGATGACCTCCAAGGTCCCTTCCAATTCTGTTATTCTATGAGCATCATTATTATTATTATTATTATTATTATTATTATTATTATTATTATTATTATTTTATTAGACTTGTATGCCGCCCTTCTCCCTAAGGACTCAGGGCGGCGAACATATAAAAAGAGGAATAATTACAATAAAACAATATTAAACAGAACAAGTCTAAAATTGCTAAAAACATTAAAAAACAATTAAAATTACAATAAAAACAATACAATTAAAACAACCCACCCCGGTCAATCCAGGCCGCCTGCTGAAACAACCAAGTCTTCAGGTCTCATGAAAGGAGCGGAGATCAGGGGCCAAACGAAGATCCACAGGGAGCTGATTCCATAGGGCGCCCCACAGAAAAGGCCCTAGCCCTGGAAACCGCCAGCCGACAATGCCTAACCGACGGTATTCCCAGGAGGCCCCTCCTGTGGGAGCACGGGCGATCGGAATGTGATGCTGGCAGGAGGCATTCCCGCAAGTACCCTGGACCCAAGCCATTTAGGGCTTTATATAAGTTGTTACTAAGTTGAAGGAGACCCGAAGGCAACCGCAACCAATGCAAGTCGAGGAGGGGTGTAACATGGGAGTATCGGATACCCCCATCACTGCCGCCAGCGCATTCTGCACCAGCTGCAACCTCCGAGTAATCCGCAAGGGTAGCCCCATGTAGAGAGCATTGCAGTAGTCGATTCTGGAAGTGACGAGTGCATGAGTGACCGTTCAAGGGCATCTTGGTTCAGATAAGGGCTGCTGGCGAACCAGCCAACCTGGGCAAAGCCCCTGGCCACAGCCCCCACTTGCTCCTCCAGATTGAGCTGTGCATCCAGGAGGACACCCAGATTCCTCACCTATCCATGGGGGTAACACCTCCCCATGACCAAAGATGGCACTTCCACTGAACACCGAGATGCCGGTAAGAACAGCCACTCGGTCTTGGCCGGATTGAGCCGAGCCTGTTACTCCCCATCCAGGCCTGCACCGCCTCCAGGCACCGGGACATCACCGAGAGAGCATCACTGATCCGGTCTGGGGTGGAGATATAAAGCTGGGTATCATCTGCATATTGATGATACCTCACCCCAAAACCACGGATGATCTCAGCGTTTCATGTAGATATTAAACAGGAGAGGTGAGAGAATCGACCCCTGAGGCACCCCACAAGTGAGGGGCCTCGGGACATCTCTGCTCCCCTGCCAACACCGACTGCAGTGGTCCGAAAGGTAAGAGGAGAACCACCGTAAAACGGTGCCCCCACTCCCAACCCCACAGCCGCTGCAGAAGGATACCATGGTCGATGGTATCGAAAGCCGCTGAGAGATCTAAAGGACCAGGACAGAGGAAAACCCTGTCCCGAGCCCTCCAGAGATCATCCATCAGTGTGACCAATGCTGTCTCCTGCTGTGCCCGGCCTGAAGCCCGATTGGTACAGGTCGAGATAATCAGTTTCCTCCAGGAACAGTGGAAACTGCTGAACCACCACGCTCTCAACAACCTTCGCTAAAAAGCGAAGGTTGGAGACAGGACGATAGTTATTCAAAACGGTTGGGTCCAGAGCAGGCTTCTTGAGGAGGGGTCTCACCACCGCCTCTTTCAAGGCGGCGGGAAAAAACCCCTCACTCAGAGAAGCGTTGACAACTGCCTGGAGCCAACCGCATGTAACCTCCCTGGAGGCATAAACCAACCAGGAAGGACACGGGTCCAATAAACACGTGGTGGAAGACAGCCTCCGCATGATCCTGTCCACTTCATCCAGGGAGACAGGGTCAAACTCAACCCAGATAGGATCCACAAGACTCATCGCCACTCCATCATCTAAACCCTGCCAATCGGAGTCCAAGCCGGCCCGAATCTGAGCGATCTTATCTGCCAGATGTAAACTAAATTCCTCTGCTCTGCCTCAAAGGGTCCCCCTCTCCTCTAAATGCAAAAGGGAGCGGTGACCCTGAACAGGGCAGCAGGGCGATCATCTGCGGACGCAATCAGAGCGGAGAAATAAGCACATCTCGCTGCTCTAATTGCTTCCAGATAAGTCCTAATATAGGCTCTTAGCTGGACACGGTCAGACTCGGAACGACTAGTCCTCCATCTGCTCTCCAGGCATCTCCTCCGCCGCTTCATCCCCCGAAGCTCCTCCGAGAACCAAGGAGCCAAGCAAGGTCTGCAGCAAGGAAGAGGCTGCAAGGGGACAACCTGGTCGAGCGCTGCCGAGGCGGCCTGTTGCCAAGCGGCCGCCAAGGTCTCGGCCGGGCTGTGGTCGAGGGAGGTGGGTAAGGACCCCAGGGCCGTCTGAAACCTCTCTGGGTCCATCAGGCGCCTGGGGTGGAACCATCGTATCAGCTCCTCATCCCAGCAGCGAGGGGCAGCCAGTTGGAAAACCAGCCTCAGGAGATAGTGATCTGTCCATGATAGGGGGAAAACAACCGGAGATCCACCCCCCAGATCACACCACTGTCCCGAGATAAAAACCAGGTCGAGCATATTCCCCCTCATGGGTGGGTCCCTGAATCACCTGGGTCAGGTCCATGGCTGTCATGGATGCCAAGAATTCCCGGGCCAGACCAGACGCCACTCCCAGAGAAGGCAAGTTGAAGTCCCCAGGACCATAAGCCTGGGAAACTCCACCGCACCCCAAGAGGGCATCCAGCAGCTCGGGAAGGGCCGTTGCAATGCAGCTGGGGACAGGTACATCAGCAACAGGCCCAACCGACCACCCGGGCCCAACCTCAAGAGGAGGGACTCACACCCCATCTGGGACAGTGACCTCCCTTGGAAACAAGGTCTCCCTAATAACAATGGCTACTCCTCCCCCCTTCCCTGAGCTCGTGGCGGTGCAGCACCCGGAAACCTGGGGACAAAGATCACACAGAGGGACACCCCTCCTCCCAGGGTCCCAGCCAGGTCTCCGCCACGCCAGAAATCCTCCTCAATAGGAGGGGGGTCTTATTAGCCATGGATCTGGCATTTACATACACCAGCCTAAGCCCAGGGACCACACCTCCCAAGACCCCAGGGGAGCAGGCAGAGACCTGAGGGTCGGAGCGCTCCACTGCTTGTAAACAGCGGAGACGTGCTCCCGGCACATAATTTGGCCCTCTGTCTCGCCTACTCTTGCCATAACTGATCGCCCTAGGGATTATTAATCCCTCCCTGCTCATGGCCCCTTCACCCCGCCCCTCCACTGCGAGATGCCTCTCCGCCTGGATAAACCAGAATCTTCCAACACGGGGTAAACCCCCTCCCTCCTCCCTATCCCATTAAAACACCGAATTAAAAAATTTAAAAGTCGTCCCTTAATACCAAAACATCAAGAGAACCTGATTCCCCTAAACCAGGGGTGTCAAACTCAAGACCCACGGGTCGGATCTGGAAACAGGGTGCTTAGATCTGGGCTGTGGGCCAGACCTGGAAACAGTGAAGGACCAGCTCTGCCAGCAAAAATGGAGCTCTGTTTTCACTGGCAGAAGGTTGTAGGATGCTGTCGCAGCTGAAAATGGAAGCTTGTTTTTGCTGGCAGAGTGCTCGGGCCACCACAGACACTCCCGACATGAGTAATGTCAAGCTGGCAACACCCACCCTGACAACTCCCATCCCGGTCTCCCCCCCCCTCCTGATGTCAAACACAATACTGCCCTCAATGAAATTGAGTTTGACACCTCTGCCCTAAACCATGATATCCTATGAAGTAAGGCTCAATTAGAACATACAGTTAAGGCAAACAATGCATATATGCTTCTGGACAACTTTGTCATACATGTGACAACGTTTTTAAAGGGGTTAAAATTTACTGGGCAACAGGGGGGAAAGTATCGTTTGGAAAAAGCTTCAACTTTAGTTCTTTGGGAATAGATACCTTGATGGAATTTTCAGCAGCCATGTCTAGGATTGTACCATTGGTTCTTCAATTTAAGATAGGGAATCGCTTACCTAGAGATATGTCTTAGTCTACAGCTTTCCCCAATGGTAGAGCAATTAGGCTTAGCTTTTTAAAATGTTCATTTTTGCAAATAGAGTATTTTAATATAAAAAGATGACTTGCCAGCTTCATTTAATGACACTATTTAGAAGGAGACTGTCTACCTGCAGTGGTCCATGCTGTTATAATCTCCCATTTTGATTACTGGAGTTTTTAATTGTGTATGAAATTCTCTTTAAAACAGTCTAGAAATCTATTGCAAAACAGGTCTATTTTCTAGACTTTAAAAAAAAAACTCAGACAGGAATTTATATTCATAATATGTTAGTCTACTATGATTTCTTATTTGTTTTCAGGGCCGATTCAGTTCCATGGGTTTAAGCAATAAAGTTTTGCATAGGTGAGATCTTCATATACTAAGAGAAGAACTCCCATATCTTATTCATAGCTTATCTTTTTTTTAAAAAAGAAAAAGTCTCTTCCTTCTGGATCTCACATGTAACAACATCTAGGAAGTCTTTTTTGATAGCTATTTTGAGATACCCATCCCAAGGAAATCCAACCGCCCCTCAACATGATTGTCTTTTTAGTTCTAGATGAAAACATATTTTTTTAGGATTTAAGATCCTAGAAAAGGAGCCTTGGTGGTGCAGGCTGTTAAACGCCTAGCACTTAGTTCCAGCTGCCTGCAATTAGTGCAGGCTCGAATCCTACCAGGCTCAAGGTTGACTCAGCCTTCCATCCTCTTGGGGTCGGTAAATTGAGGACCCAAGATTGTTGGGGGCAATAAGCTGACTTCGTAAAAATGTCACTTGGGGGGGGGGGCAAAATAGCCCTAGTAATAAGCAGGCATATACAATGGAATGAAGGCTATTGCTGAGCACATTGGGTTGTGCTCCAAAAATTGTAAGCCGCCCTGAGTCTCCGGAGAAGGGCGGCATATAAATATGATTTTTAAAATCTGATTTTTTTGTTCTTAATGCTATTTGTGGTTTTGTTTTATTGATACTATGCAATATATTTTCTTTCACTGTATTTTATTAATAAGTAAATAAGTAGTTTATTGAATAAGTTTCCAGATCAATTCAAATATACTGCAGGTACAATACATGCATATCTTAAAACGAGACACTAAAACTAATAAAGTACAGAGATTAATTCTGTATTCTTCGTTGATTAGTAAAGTTTATCAAAGTTTTGTTTTGGTTAATAATCATTTGGTTAATAATCATTTACCTGTTCATCGAGTTTTGAAGCACCAGCTATAATAAGAACAATGATATTGCCAAAGGCCACAGTCAATAGCCAGCCAGCTTGCAGCACAGACTTCATGTTGGTAGGTGCCTACAGAAATAAGATATATAATTCAATAGTTTCAAACCTTGTTTCAAAATCTAGTAAGGGATATTTAGTTTTAAGGATTTGCAAAATGCTTCAGCATCAACATGGTCCTGTGATCTTCATTGTAAACAAAACTCAACCAACTCAAGATGACTGGTTCTGAGGAAACCATGTTGAAATGGGTTGTTGTGATTGAGCTGAGGTTTTTCTTATGACAAATGAAATCCTATATTCATTTTTTCTGAAAAAATTCCTTACGTTGTCAACAGCACTCCACAGTCTAACAGCAGGACTGTTATAAAGCCAAGTGAGTTACCTGTGAATATGAAAATTCGAGTCCAGTCACTGAAAAGACAACTTCAGCAGAAGTCATAATGAAATACTGGGGGATTTGCCATGCCATACTGATTGTGTTGGCTTGAATATCTTCAATGTATTTAACATTTAGTTGCTTGCCAGTACACTGAAAGAAAGCAAAATATATTCATATAGTACCTTTTCCTAAAATAAGGAAAAAGATACCAAAATGTAATTTCTTTTATTGTTGTATCATATATATCTGAAAGATAGGCAGTCTTGACCTGAACCTAGCCTCCTTTCCTTCTATAGAAGAAGAATAAGATAGAAAAACCTCATCTATTTCCATAATCATATTGTCACTCAATCTAAGCAGACCTTCCCATTTTAAAGGTGCAGCATGGAGGGGGAGATCTGTTGCCCCCTCAAGATTATACAATAATCTCATATTCCCTGGGTCATGTCATATAGAACCCAGAAAATCATAAAAAATGAACAGTATGTTTTCCATGTCTTTAAAATTCTTCAAATTAATTAATTAATTTTGAATACCATACAATTTCTTTGGACAGATCACAAATTATAACATAGAAAAACAATACAACCCCAAAAGAAGATAGTATCTGAGCAACATGTTCTCATACCTATGGAGAGATTTCCGACTGTTATCAGGGAGTGAGTTAAAAACATCAAGATAGTGGCCATAATCAATATTTAAAAATAGCAAAGTTTTGATCACACTGTTAGGGACACCATCTTCATGTAATGACCAGAAGTTTATGTATTATAAAACACCACTCCTAATTTACATTGTATTTTCCATTATTAACCACAACAATGAAAACACATCTGCCTATAAACAAAAATACAACTTTAGTCCTTTCCTCATCTCTTTTATTTGACACCTGTGCAACAATCATTAAAATAAGGTGAGAATGCTAAAAATTCAACTAAGACTTTATTATAAGGGGTTAAATCTTTGATTGACTATTGTTATGTATATAGGTTTGAATGTCATTGGTTTAGTTTGAATTGTTCAGGGTGCAAACAGAGGATGGACTCCTCTGGAGCAGGCACATTGATCAACTTAGATCCAGGTTATCTCAGGAACATCGCACTTGTTCCTCTCTAGTCCCCTCACCTGATGTCAATTCTAGGGGAAGGGAGGAACAGGAGGATAATCAGCAAGCAAGAATCCACCCCATGTGTAACGAGCCATTACGACAGGAACCATTCTAAAACCTGTCACAATGCCAAAAGCCATCCTTAGAAGTGGAAGATTGTACATCACTACCTGATTTGGGTGCTGACATTGGGCTGGAGATGGGTTGGGAGGAGAGACCAGATTCTAACAATCAAACAGGGTCTTCTTTCACAGGAAGTCCCAGTGGGGAAATGTCAGCAGACACATTTCCTCTCTCACTGGGTGAGAATGTTAAAACTTCTGAACCACGAAGGTCTCAACGTACACGCAAGAGCCCCACCTATTTAAAAGAATACATTAGATAGGTTGGGGTTTGGTATGGACTGAACCTAGTGGGGAGGGGTGTGCTGTATGTAGGTGTGAATGTCATTGGTTTAGTTTGAATTGTTCTTGTAAAATGTCAAATAGGATTGGTTTAAAAAGTGTGGGAAAACCCTGCACTCTGATTGGCTGGCAACTACGGCTGCTGGCTATAAGTAGCAGCCGTAGCCCAGCCAAATTGGGTCCATTCGAGCTGTAGTCACTTAATAAACTCTTCACTGAAGCTCTTCGCGTCTGACTCTTCATGCAAACTTAACAACTATGTAGTAGATATTTTGCTAATTTAGGCACAGTTTAGAACTTACCCCTGTGACTATAATAGTGTAAGCACTGCCATAACCAAATGACATGGATGGAACTGCACACTCTTTATTACCAGTTTTAACAGTAATATTGTTTCTGGAAAAAGCAATAAGGAAAATTAGATACTGATAACATAATTTCCAAACATAACTTTTTTTAAAAAAATCATACCCAAATTTTGGAAAGAATATCAAAAATAAATGTAAAGAAAGCCTATTCATATTATGAGCATCACCCCAAAGTAGGTTTGCAAACTTTAATTCCTGATTGTAAAATGGGTGTAACAGGCTTTTTAAGATAGTTTGTGACAATTCCCAACACATCATTACATGTTCTTGCTACCTGTAATCAACCAGCATAACATTCTTCCAAGTGCCTCATTAGAAATAGAAACTTGCTCAGCTCTTTTACATAATCACAGAAAGAGCATGCAATTTACAAAACAGGCTGGTTGAACAGGTAGAAAACAAGCAGTCTGCTGCCAAAAGATGATAAACCCGAAGCAGGCAATAATATTGTTTACAAACAATGAACACCTAAGTACTTTTCCTAACTCTCTTTGTAATTCAGCTGCTGCTTTCAGTATTTTACCAAAGTGAAGATGTTGGTAAGCCTATATCTAGGATTCTTTTCAAATCTTCCATTAATGAAATAACAGACATCATTTGTTTTGCTCTTTCTATGAAACGTTTTCCTCTCAGAATCAACCAAAATAACTCCTTTTATTTCAACTCAAATGTTATCTTGTTCATGTAAAACTGCATCACTGATTTAAATTATTGTACTATTTTAATGTGTTTTGCAAGCTTTTAAAATTCAAAAAAAATCTTTGTCTGGTATTCAGGATTCACCATTTCACCTCTTTTCACCAATGATGAAAAGAGGTCATGGGCATAGGTAAGAAAATTAAAAAGGAGTTCTTGTCTCTCCATTCCTACTTTTTTTCCTTTTCTTTTCCCACTTTTGACTGTCCTAGAACTTGTTTCTCAAAGGTCCATTAGTTTCATTATTCATTATTTTCATATTTGCTTTCTCCTGTTTCTTAAACCATTTTTCTGTCACCTGTGACAATCATAGGAATTTTACCTACTCATGTGTGATGCACACTGAAACATTTCAGGCCAAGATGGGAAAAATGGCAGCCACCATGTCTTGGGGGAATTGCCACTGTGCTAACCCAGAGTCCCTAAACCTTGATGATTATCTAAATCAAAGGGTAGATCCCCTAAGATATCATTTTCTCGCTCAGGCTAAGAATAATTTTAGATAAGAAAAATGTAGGTAAGAAAAATGTGACATGAATTCTTCAGCACAGTTGTCAATCAACCAGTAGATTATAACTTAAATTATAAACTTTATTACAGGTAAACTTATTAGTCTATTATGTGAGATGTGCACATTAATTGTACCTATTTTTTATGGACTAATGTTCATTTCCTATCAACTCCATCTTACCAGCTTACTTTCCCATACTAATACCCTCCAGAAATATTGCAGTTGCAGCTGTTAATTTTGAGAACTGAAGTCCTAACACATCTAACAGCACTAGTTGGAGGAAAACTGCTCTATTGTAATGTTAAAGAATACTTACGATCCACTTGGAAAAGCAGTGTAGTTGGTGACTGAAAAATTCCCCAACTCTCCAAAGGTTACATCACCCATAACGATATTAATGACTGAATCCAAATTGTTTATAAATCTTTAAAAAGTTAAAAAGTTGCATTAAAAAAATTGAAAGGCATGTTAGCCATTTATTATCATTAACTGGTATTTCCTTAGTACAGGTAGTCTTCAGGTAACTTACAACAACAAATAAGCCCAACATTTCTGTTGTTAAAGGTTAGGGTTAGACATTTGTTAAGTGAATTTTGCCCCATTTTACAACCTTTCATGCCTCAGTTGTTAAGTGAATCACTGCAGCTGATGTTAGTAACACGAATGTTAAATGAATCTGGCTTTCCCATTGACTTTGCTTGTCAGAAAGTCACAAAAGGGGATCATATAACTCGAGAACACAGCAACGATCATAAATATGAACCAATTGCCAAGCATCTGAATTTTGGTCACATGATCATGGGGATAGTGCAAAGGTCATAAATGTGAAAAATGGTCGTAAGTCAAATTTTTAAGTGCTGCTGCAACTTTGAACAGTCACTAAATGAACTGTTGTAAGTCAAGGACTACCTGTACTGACATTTCATTCTTAAATATTATTAACAGATTTGCAATTGTTTAGTAATACTATAGTCAAAGCTTTCTTACTCCAAAAATTCTGTGACAAGATACAAAATTTAGTTGTACAGCTAAAGGTATTGTAATTTAGACTAAATCTAAAAATCTGAAGTGCTGTTGCCTTCAAATAGTACAGTGCTCCATCCACTCTCCCACATACAATCTAGAGGTGCTCTACATACAGTACATGATACAGCAATAGCACTTAGACTTCACTTTATCTCTCTAAGCGGTTTACAGAATCAGCATATGGCCCCCAACAATCTGGGTCCTCATTTTAACCCACCTCGGAAGGATGGAAGGCTGAGTCAACCTTGAGCCTGGTGGGATTCAATCTGCCCAATTGCAGGCAGCTGGCTGTCAGCAGAAGTAATTTGCAGTACTGCACTCTAACCACTGCACCACCGAGGCTCTATATCAACTTCTTTTGTCTTGCTTTTGCAGGTGGCAAGCTATTGCAATGGAGTCTGGTATGGGTTTTTAGGTAAGCGAGTGTGACCTGGAGACAAACTTGTGGTTTGAGGTGTATCATCACACCTAGATAGTAGAGCCTTCCAGGACTCCTCTTCAGTGTCAAAGCAACTAATCCCTGCCACAATATTTAGTTCCAGACTCTTACAGCTTAATAAAATTAAACATTAACCACAATAAAATATAAATCCACACAATTAATTTTTATTACCTGATCATATTATTGCCTTGTTCTGGTTTTTCTGTGATGTCATCTATAAACTAAGATGAGAAATAACTTGAATATGGTAATAAAATCCACACAGAACAGTTATATTTCTTTACACCATGGGCACTTTCATGATTTTTATTCACAAACATGCTTATATCTTAACACCACTAATATTTAATTAAATATTGTGTACAGATAATGACTAAATCAAACAAATGCAATGGTTGTTAGTTTGGGCTGATATATTCTTGTACAGTGTTTTTCAACCACTCAACTTTTAGTATTGTTTTCTGAAGTGCGCTGCATGAACACATCAATCTATCTTAACTATGTTAAACAGATATATTAAACTTCATTTTAACAACAATTAAGGTCAGAACAAAGTCCTGTCAATCAGGATTTCAAGCAAGTCCCAACCCTGATATAGAAAAGAACCTGATTAACTTTCACTATTGACAAAGTCATGAGATTATAGGAATAATAAGGAACACAATTTGCATACTTGTTCCAGGTTTTAAAATACATAAACACATACCATTCATGTAAGCAGGAGATAAAAGGAAAGGAGATCTAATGAAATCTAATTTATGCTGGCACTAAAATATATTCATATTATTCAATTCCTGCAAATCATCTTGCCATCATTTTGTCTGCATTCCCCTCATATTGCTATTATTATATTTTGATCCGATTTTTAATCTTACCTTTATTGCTAAAGTTCATAAAAGAATACTATATGTAATTTAAAAATAGTCCTGTGTATTTTTCAATACATTTTTGATATGTTAACTTTTCCATACTTATCATATATAAAACTTCATTTAACCATATACCAAATGATAGGGAAACTGATTTCCAGCATTGGGCTATTGTTAATTTGGCTGCAATCTTCTCTTTTTGAGGGTCTTGTTAATTCCATCTAGCCGTAATTTTTCTGATGTTTTCTTTCATCTTGACCCAATCAGTCTTCCTTCAGATTTTTGTGTTATGATTTGCCCATTCATTCTCAGACCACCTTAATACATTTCTTTTGTGTTGATTTTCTTTTCTTTTTTCTTTTTGTATTTGATCTACATCAGTGGTGGGATTCAAAATTTTTCACTACCGGTTCTGTGGGCAAGGCTTGGTGGGCATGGCTTGGTGGGCATGGCCATGAGATTGTGTGGGTGTGACTTTTTTCTTTTCTTTTTTTGCTTTTTTGCAGCCACCTCCCCACCCATTTTTTGGTCCTTCTGGGCCTCAGAGGAGCCTCTGGGGGGGGGAGTTTTTGCTCCCAGAAGGCTCCTCTGGGCCTCAGGAAGGCAAAAAATTGAGGGGGGGCCTGAGCCCCTCCCTCTATTTTTTGCTTTCCTGGGCCTCAGCAAGTGGAATCCCAGCACAGCTGATCAGATGAACAGCTGATTGTTGGGAGGGAAAAAAAGGAAAGAAATACCTTAAGGGGTGAGCATCAAGCTGGCAGGGTGAGCGAGCATCAGGTGGGTGGGGCAAACAAACCAGTGGCGACCGGGTGACCGGGTTGGGGGGTATGGCCAGCCAGAACTTACTACTGGTTCGGCACCCATGCCAAATCCTTGCTACTGGTCCGCCTGATTCAGTGCAAACCAGCTGAATACCACCACTGATCTACATACATGCATTCTTTCTTGACCTTATCTCTTTATGCTTTACTGCTTACTTAAATATCCCACACTACTGTATTCAACATGCATGCTTCCCTGATATAATCAACACTAATTTTCATATAACATTGGCAGATGTCTTCTTCCTATGAATACACTCTTTATGTTTGTGTTTCATGCTAAATACATATTCCCACAAATGGGAAGGCAGAAGAATTAAGCTATCATTTAGACACATGAAGCCTTATTTTAAATATGGTTCTTTTGTAATCTTTTTATCCAACTTATTCTGCTTTTTTTGTTTTAATTCATCTGGATGGAGTTTTTTATTTAATTATCATAATTATGCTATCCCTATGCCCAAACTTTGTGTATACTCAACAGCAACAGTCCTATTATAGCCTCTATCATATTTATACATTTTGTATCTCATATATCCAGTGCCAATTTGTAATAGATAATAAATGATCTAAACAGAACAAATAATCTTTAAATAAATTTACCAGTTTTGTT
Organism: Naja naja; assembly: GCA_009733165.1. Taxonomy (NCBI): domain Eukaryota; kingdom Metazoa; phylum Chordata; class Lepidosauria; order Squamata; family Elapidae; genus Naja; species Naja naja. The sequence continues at coordinate 27,167,215 of CM019153.1, forward strand.
TCAATTTTAGGGTTATTTTTTACTACAAGAGTGTGTCGTTGTTTCCCCATATTAATCATTTTTTCTGTTAGAGATCCATTTAGATATGATATGCCAATATTGTTTGACGTCTTCATTTCATATGTGATATATTCAGTCTGTAAATACAAATAAAAAACAATAAAACAACTGGCATTCCTTTCATGTAACTGAATAGTTTTCATATCTGTCAATTAATAATAATATTAATTATATTTCCTATTTTATGGTTTTGATACCTAGTCAAAAAAATCCTGCATCTGATCAATTAAAATTGTTGAAATATGATCAGATTTTATTGCTATTAATTTCCTTCTAACATTGTATCTCCCCAACCATTTCAGCTGTACACATGAAATTCAACCTCTGAATAACTGGTTTCATTTCCCTTCTGTGATGTATGATGCTGACAAGAAGTGAAATCCTCTGTTTGCTTTCCCAGGATGTATACAAATAGGGCTCATCCAACTATGGATGAATGATTGAAGACAAAGAAAACATAGAAAAATGCTGCCTTGAGGTGCCTTACATTAAGGCATGAGAGAAATTATAACTTTATAACTTTGTAAGAAAATTAAAGTGGAGCCACTTTATGAAGCACCATGCAAGACTAATTACTAAAAGAGGATAATATGAATGGGGACACAGAGTGGTGTTCTTCTAAAAATTACTAATTCTAAATTTTGTTCTACATAAAGAGAAGGAAATGAAAAATGTGCAAAGCAGTACAATAGTTATAAATACTGATTTCAATATTGATGAAATACTGTTTATAGTCTCCAAAAGATACTAATTTTCATGCCAAGTTCCAATTTAAAAACAGGCAAGTTTAGGCATGGTAAACACATCCCAATAGGATGATGTCCCAAAGGTGCATATCAGGTAGCAACTGAACTTTCTGTTTTTTCTTTGAAGATGTTTCACTTCTCATCCAAGAAACTTCTTCAGCTTCTTGGATGAGAAGTGAAACGTCTTCAAAGAAAAAACAGAAAGTTCACTTGCCTCTTGAAAAAGCACCTTTGGGACAACCATGGCCTGGATGACTGAGAATCTCCATAGACAATAGGGATGATGGTATAATTTCAAAAATGTAGAAATTGTTAGCATTAAAACAGAAACTGTTCTTTTTTATTTATGAGATGGAATGCAATGTAGGAAAGCATGGTCTACCCATGCAAAGATGTATATTCTGAAATTTTATTTTGACTAATAGTATATTCGCTAATTTCTAATTAATGCTGGGAAATTTTATCCTATTAAAATGCATTCCATATCAATCGGGCTTCCGGCCCGGGTTCAGCACGGAGACAGCATTGGTCGCGCTGGTGGATGATCTCTGGAGGGCACGGGACAGAAGACTTTCCTCTGTCCTGGTCCTATTAGATCTCTTAGCAGCTTTCGATATCATCGACCATGGTATCCTATTGCGGCGCCTCAGAGGGTTGGGAGTGGGGGGCACTGTTCTTCAGTGGTTCTCCTTCTACCTTTCGGGGCGTTCGCAATCGGTGTTGGCAGGGGGGCAGAGTCAACCCCAAGGGCACTCACTTGTGGAGTCCCTCAGGGGTCGGTCCTCTCACCCCTCTTGTTCAACATCTATATGAAGCCGCTGGGTGAGATCATCCGTGGTTTTGGGGTGAGGTATCATCACTATGCTGATGATACCCAGTTGTATATCTCCACCCCAAACCAAATCAGTGATGCCCTGTCCATGATGTCCCATTGTCTGGATGTGGTACAGACCTGGATGGGCAGGAACAAGCTACAGCTCAACCTGGCCAAGACTGAGTGGCTGTGCTTACAGACATCTCAGGCCAGTCAACAGATTCCACCTTTGGTCATAGGGGGAGAGGTGTTGCCCCCTGTGGACAGGGCACAAAACCTGGGAGTCCTCCTGGACTCACGGCTCAGTTTGGAGGAGCAGGTAGGGGCCATGGCCAGGAGGCCTTTTGCCCAGGTTCGACTGGTTTGCCAGTTACGCCCATATCTGGACCAAGATGCCCTTCGCAAGATCACTCATGCACTTGTTGCATCCCAACTCGACTACTGTAACGCTCTCTATTTAGGACTGCCCTTGCATACCATACAGAGGTTACAGCTGGTACAGAATGCAGCCACGCGGGTTGTGATGGGAGTCTCCCGGTACTCCCATGTTACACCCCTCCTGCACGAGCTGCACTGGTTGCCAGTTGCCCTCCGGGTGCACACAGATGGGGACTCCTCAGGGTGCCGTCCGCAAGACAGTGTCGGTTGGCGGTGCCCCGGGGAAGGGCCTACTCTGTCACAGCTCCCGCCTTGTGGAACCAACTACCTCTGGAGCTCCATTTGGTTCCTGATCTCCGCTCTTTCCACCGCAATTTGAAAACCTGGCTGTTTGAGCAGGCTGGGCTGGACTGACCTCTTGGGGGTGGGGTGTTTAAAATTGTTTTAAATTTTAAATTGTTTTAAATTAGTTTTATCTATTGGGCTTGTTTAAGTTTAATTCTTTTTAATATATTTATTGTTGTATTTTAGTTGTGAGCCGCCCCGAGTCCTTTCGGAGAGGGGGCAGCATACAAGTCCAATTATAAATAAATAAAATAAATAAATTTGTTTTAAAACTGGAATAAAACTTAAATGAAATCTTAAAACATACCGCATTAAATGGATTCAAGGGAATGCTCTCTCCAGCAGTTGCAATTGTTGCTTTAGTGTCTCCCAGATTTATTATTTTGACTTGAAACTGGTTTTCTGCAGGAAAAACTGGAAGAGTTTTCTGTGGTAGACAGTAATAAACAGAAAGTGCTATTATGCCAAATTCCACCTTGAAAGCATATTGTGAGCTAGTAACATATATACACATCCACAAAATGTGGTTTTGCATTACTAATGGCAGTTTACATTGTTATAACACTATTCCCCCATCCAATTCTGAAGGAAACTTCCTATGAAATTCATGGTCTATCACAGGGGTAGCAACCTGCAGCTGTGGGCACTCCCAGCATCTTGCTCTGTACTCACACTGGGACCATTAATCTCCAGAGAAGACTAAAAACTGGTTAAGTCTTCTGGATGTAATTTTGCTAGACAAGGGAGAAGACGCACAAACCAATATTATGTTACTCATCTGCAAGGCTGAATTTTAAAAAAGTCATCAATAAAACAAATCGTTCCTTACTTCTGTCTTAAATACAACTAGAGTCCAAATGACAGGAAAGAACTAAACTCCTCCTGTTTTTTAATAATCAGACCAATTCTTTGTCTCTGCAGTCTCTCTCCACTTTTCAAAAATAAACCTTTGTCAAAGACTTAGGCCTAATCTAAACCAGAGATGTTCAAATTTTTTCAGGCCATGAAACCTGTTTGTTTGTTTGTTTGTTTAAATGAAAAATCCCCAATCCAGTTTGATTGGGTTTAGTTTAGTCTAGTTTACTTTATTGTCATTGCACCTCGTACAACAAAAATGGATGCCATCTTCACTGTACATTATAACTATAAAAATAAAACACAAACACACATCCTTCGCATTCTATACAATTCAGTTGAAAACCCGATATTGCATTAATATTGCACTATACAGTAGAATTCAATATAGTTACAGCACTGGGATAGAAGCTGTTTTTCAGCCTATTTGTCCTTGTTTTTATTATTCTGTACCATCTGCCAGATGGTAATAGTTCAAAAAAAGGATGCCCAGGATGAGATGGATCTTTGAGAATGTTTTGAACTTTCTTAAGGCAGCGGGCGCTATAAAGCTCTTCCAAAGAGGGGAGAAGGCAACCAATGATCCTCTGGGCAATGACATTAACCCTCTGGAGTGCTGTCCTATCTGCCACTGTGCAAACTATACAGAAGTGCAGTAAGTTAAGATGCTCTCTATGGTGCAGCGGTAGAAGGTCACCAGCAGTTTTTCTAAAAGGGCAGCCTTTTAGAAAGTTTTTTTTAAAATAAATGCACACTCTTATGAGACTTGGAGAGCCTTTTAGGAAGTTTTTTTTAAATAAATGCGCCTTCTCTGCAATGGACGGAGGAGGGGGAACTCAGTTTGAAAAATCCTAATGTAAAGGATATCAAATCAAGATCCTTTTATCTAAGCCACGGATGTCACATTCATTGCGTCACATTGCTATCACATGACGTTTCATGACTTTTTTCCCTTCACAGAGCTGGGGTAGCCATGGCCTGCATGTGATGGATCTGGCCCATGGACTGCCAGCTTGACATCCCTGATCTAAGCCATTTCATCACACAGTTACCTTTAAATGATATGTATCCCCCCATATAAGAAACATATAAAGTGGTCCTCACTTAATAATCATAGTTGGGACAAGCAACTCCATTGCTAAGCAACATGGTCATTAAGCAAAACATCATATGACCATGACCTTCCATTTTAATGCCAACATCTTCATTGACTTTGCTTGTCAGAAACTGATTGTGAAGTTGCAAATGGAGACTATGGAACCACAGGATACAGTGATAGTGGTCAATGCGCACCAATTGCAAAGTGCCTGAATTGTGATTGCGTGACTGTGGGAATACTCTTGTAACTTTGAACAGGTGCTAAACAGGGCAGTTAACTAAAACCTATTCTATGTAGCACTTCCACCTCCCATAATGTAAAATCACGATTCTAAATCACTTAAGAGATTCCTAAGTAGACAGTGCCCACTTCAAAATTTTAAGTCTTATAATTTAAAACACCCCTGGACAGAATTTGTCTCTATTTTTACTTACATCAATTCCAATTTGTACCACAGCAGCAACAACAAAAGCCAAAGCTGCCAGTAACATGCCAACCGTCATCCTTCTCAGAGGCCTAGAATAGAACGAAGGACAAGGAGCTATTCAGGAACTCTTTAAAATAAATATTACAAACACTTAAACAGTATTAAAGGCCAAGGGCCTTGGTGGCTCAGACTGTTAAATGCCTGCACTTAAGTTCCAGCTGCCTGCAATCCCACCAGGCTCAAGGTTGACTCAGCCTTCCATCCTCTCGGGGTAGTTAAATTGAGGACCCAAGATTGTTGGGGGCAGTAAGCTGACTTTGTAAAAATGCCACTTAGTAATAAGCAGGCTTATACAATGGAATGAAGGCTATTGCTGAGCACACTGGGTTGTATCCCAAAAAATTGTAAGCTGCCCTGAGTCTTCGGAGAAGGGCGGCATATAAATGTAAATAAAAATAAAAATAAATAAAAAATAAAAATAATGATGGGCTTCAAATTATTATATTAAAAAGAATATACAATAATACATAACTAATTCATATCTTCTTTAAATTCTCCCTTTCATTCAACCTACTTCACTATTGAGAAAAAAATCCCCTCATTGATTCTATAAGCTTTTAGCAAACCATAGCAAACTTTTCTAAATTAGTTTTAAAAACAAAATGTCATATATTTAGATTGCATTTGGCATTTTTGGCCACCTATCAAATCTTTCCCAAGCACTTGAAATAGGCAGATTATGTGTAGGTAGTCCATAGTTATTTTTACAGCCCAAGACTGGTGGAAACTTAATTCAAGTCTTAATCAAAGACCTAAGATTAAGAATTACTATTATTATTGTCAGTTCTTTAGCTGATGTTGGTCTTCATACACATCAAGTTCTTTCCAACATAGTAGATTTGTGGAACAAGCAGTTAACAGATGGAAATTTTATCAATGTGCAGATTTTCTAATGATTTTTTGGTATTGCGCCCAGTGTGCTAGTAACCATTTAGGACTACCATGGCTGGTTTATGCCATAATAGTTCCATTTTGATTTTCAGATCTTGATTTTTGTGGTCTCCTCCAATTCTTTGTCTTTTATTCTATTATCCCCTGGATAGTACCCCCACCTCAATTATTCACACTGTTATCTTTTCAACCACAGTGATATTTTATGTGTTATGAGCCTATATTTTATGTATGAAATTTTATGTATTATGAGCCTAGATTTTATGAGTCTGTATTCAAAAAATCCCATAATATTTTAACCTGCTCAATTTCAACTATGTTTTCAACTATGTATTCCCAATGATTTTTCATTAATGATACATGGTAATTTTTTAAAGATATTCAGGTGGTTTTAGTGAGTGTTTTACATCATTATTTATCATCAATTTGTACAATCTTCTTGACTGAGCTGAGGATACAATCAATACTATATAAATGATTTCTTCTGCTTCTTTGCACAAATCATTTAAATCATTTTATTTTTTCAATCATACCCTTGATTGCATTGGTTCTAACAGCTTGCTCTTTTGCAACCAAAATTTTTTTCTCTGTGTGTTTCTTTTTTTCCCGATTTCTTTTTTAATGTTCCAGTTATAAACCATTGCCAGTTTTTATCATTGTTAACTTCCCCTTTTGTAGAAATTGACCATGTAATGCTTTTTCTTGCCAGCATTCTGTTCATGTTTTTATTAAATTATTTTTATATTCAAATTTTGTTCTCTGTACATTTACTAAGCTCCAATTTTTAACTTGCATTAAGTGCACACCCCATTCTCATGCCCATTCTCCATAGCCACAAAAAATTCTGTGAGAACAGGGGTTCTTTGGGGAATAGTTGTTGGGTATTGGTGAATGCTGGCATGTCACCCAAAACATCGTGGCATGTCACACGTGTCAGGTCTCCATCACTGCCCTAATATGTCTACTGTCACAATAAGTAGTGATGTATATATCTTATCTCCCTAAAAATATATTTCCACTGTTGTTGGGTCTTTGTGCAATCCCTCAAATACCTCATTGCAGTACAGTATGTTGCAATGTTGAGGATGTACATATGGGGTTTTAGGGTTGTTTAATTTGTTTGAATGTATTTTAATGTATTTGACTTGCTCTATTTAATTGATTTTTTATTGTAAATTTGGTGCTGTTTTAATGTTCGCCGCCCTGAGTCCTTAGGGAGAAGGGTGGCATACAAGTCGAATAAATAATAATAATAATAATAATAATAATAATAATAATAATAATCTAAAATGTCATTTTGCAATATCGAAAGACTTAGAACAGATTTCCAAAACTGGTGCCTTTCAAGCAAGTTAGAATACAATTGTAATAACTCCTGAGATCAAAGCCAAATTAGAGGAATTAGAGCCAAATCATTTTGAATCGATACATCTTTTTTCTTTATCCACTATTGGAACAATACAGACTTAATAACTGAATATTGAAAGAAATTTAGCAAGATGCCTAACCTAATTGTCAATTTTGGGCTTCATTGTATGATTATGTTTAACCTAATTTCAGTCTTTGTGTATTTTATGTCATTGCAGGGGTTTCTTTTCAAATGAGGGAGGGCAGCCTGTCAAGCCCGAAATTGACATATGTGTAGCCATTTTAGTTAGGCTTAGTATATATTCTTTTTCTTACTTTCTCTGTGGCAGTCATGGGGGGAAGTGCTTCAGGCTTGCCACATAGAATTACTTCTATTGGAGAATGTGACTTTTGGGGGTTGTTCCTAACTTTTAATATTGTGGGTTAATTCCAGGTTGTGTCAGATCCAGAATTACCATAGACTTTGCCAATTTGATGTTTTCCTAAATAAAAGAAATTGTTTTGGAAGATGGACTTTGTTCTTTTTTTTTAATGGATTTCACCACTTGGAAACCTGACACTAATATTATCATTTGACACAAGACAAATAATTTTGAGAAGTAGTATTAATTTATTTTTAAAGATTCTAGCATGATCAATTTGTTATATGTAAAAGTTGATTCAAATATTGATATTAACAGGAACAGGTTTTCTCATATGGGTACATTGAGCACATCCTACATCCTTCTCACCTGCAAAATACTAAATTAAGATTGTTTCTTTATAAAATTACAGTGCTTTAATTATTAGTGAAAATTATGTTGAATGATGCTTGTTTTTTTATCTGCTGCTTAGCTCTATTTGTGCCCTACCATTAGAAGAAAGGGAGTTATTTTTCATATAAAAGTATTTTTAATAGTTGTGTCTTCTTTCTAGTTTGATTTGTAAAGTAACCCAAGTTGTTCATGTTACCATCACTTAAGGATACAGTTAAATTTCATGCATAAGAATTTGATACAATTTTCTACTTACAATTTTTAAAAATCCATATTTACTTACGTGAAATTTATGTGACACTTTTTAATTAAAGGGTAAATAACAGCATCTACAATGGGGACCATGATTACAATGAGAATTGGGTTTACAGTCTGTAATAGGAGAAAAAAATAAGAAAATCAATAATGTTCAGAAAAAATTAAAATGATATTTGACAATAGCTCAATCCCCCGCAAAAAGTATAAAAAATCCATCTTACTGTACCTGCATCTGGTCTGGCTGAATCTGAACCGAACCCTAAAAGGAAAGAAAAAAGAAATGGATGCATTTCACTTATAAAAACTCATAAAAATTTAATTTAATAATTTGATTTAATGTAATTTAAATATCACTGCTTTAATTTAGCAAGGGGAATATACATGGATATCTATCAATTGAATGCTTATCACTTGCTGGGTGAGAAGCTATGAATAACTTTTTAGGTAAAAATACATAATAAAGACTCAGTTAGAATTTGATTGAGGGTACATGAGTAAGAAATAACTTACAAAATTTCCATCCATAGTTGTGGCTTGCAATGTCCATCGAGATCCCTAATTAAATATTAAATAGAAGGATACATATAGTACATTAAGAATCTGCACTATTTTAACAATATTTACATTGTTGTTACACAAGTCAGTAGTAGAAGTAAAAGAGATTAAGAGCCCACATTGTTATCTGGAAGTGATAGGTGAGTATGTCATGAAAATATAAAAGTAAATTGAATGCCACATAAGCAGCTTTGATAAAACCCAAAAATATAGGTTCCAGAATGAAAAGGGAATGAATGAAATATGAACTGAATACTAAAGTGAATGACCAAAATGAAATAAATACTTTGAGATGGTTTGATCCTATGGAGACAACGGATGAGGACTGAATTATAAAGCAAATATATGAAGGAAGAGTAATGGCTCAAGAGGATGAGAAAGTCATGATCGGGTAGAGTTGATGATATCCTCAAAAAGAGAAAGGCAAGAATTTTGAAGAACAAAAGGTACTGTGTGAAACAGTAAGGCATGGTCCCAGTGGAAGTGACAATGGTTTTCAAAGGTAACAAAACAATGGGGGGCAATAGTCTTTTGTTAGATTTTGTCATCTATCTTGTTCCTAATTTTGTTTTTGCTTACTACTTTATACCCATTTTTTGCACTTTGTATAAAGTACTTTTCTCAAAAGGGAATACTGTAGGATGATGGGAGTATGGAAAGATGGATGCAATTTTTATTAACATTATAAAAAGACTTAAGTTAACTGAGGTATACCATCTCTAATATACAATCACATTGGTGACCCATTGGATTATATTTTATGCATCTTATTCCACTGTAATAAAGATGTTCACATAGAATTTTTTAAGTCTACATCCAATACTAAATCCTAATGTATAATTCTAGCACAAGCACTGCATGGTCTAACAATTGGGTCATATGCACAGGAGGACTAACAATTTTTTCTCACAACTTACCTGCTGATCAAAAAGGGCCCAAAACATAGGAAGAGGAATGTACAGGAACAAAACTTTCAAGACCATCTTAACTTCAGTAATAAGCCGTTTCTATAACAAAAGAACAAAACAAAAAAACATTAAATAGGTATCTTCCTTATTCATTTGCATTTGTTTATGTGTCAGATATTAAATATTTAAATTCTGCAAAACGAGGCCAATCCCCATATACAGATTGAAATAAGCATCAACAATGCATCTAATCTATTGAGAGGTAATAAGAGATAAAGACAGTATGATGAAGAATAGCAGTAGGTATGGAAGATGACTTTATTCATTACCATATTATAAAGGTGGGGTGTTTCACCCACCCCTCACAATAAAGACTACAGTATAGAGGTAGTTCTTGGTTAACAACCATTCATTCAGTGACTATTCAAAGCTACAGCAAAGCTAAAGAAACAGTACTGATGCACGGCTCTTGAAGTTATGGCCAATGCAGCACCTCTGCAGTCACGTAATCAACCAGGGTCTACGTGAGAGCCCATCAACACTTTCCTTCAGGAAAGGAAGTACTTCTTCTTAGTGGATATTGCCATCTGCTTTGTTTGCTGTGAAGGGGAAATAGGTAAATTCATGGAAGCTAAAATAAGCTGATCCTGACGGGTAGACATTATTTCATTAATCAAAACCAGTATTTTTTTTCTCAGCATCAGTGCTGACTTAGCGGGCATTACTTAATGATAAGACACCTTACTTTCCATTTGTAACAATACTGCCTCTATTAAGTGTTTATTTGCACCGGATCCTAAGTGTTATGTTTGCTTATCTCAAGATGGCTTAATATGTTTGTAAGTCCACCCCCATTTGGTTAATTTAGCAAACTCAGAAAATAAATAAATTCCACAACCATATTGTGTAAATACAACCAAAATTGGATTAAGCTTTATTTTTATGCTTGTAATTGAAACGTAGGTGAGTCATAATTACATAATTGATGAAGCAATGCAGGGATTATTTTTACATCTCAAAATTGCGTAACTGAGAATGAGTAGTACATTGCCTGATATAAACAAAAGATATGCATGATCTCCACAAAGAACAGAATGTTGTTTAAAAAAAAAGATTTGTCCAAAAATTAATCTGAAAGTTAAACTAAGACCCACATTTTTATTCAGATAAACACAGCAGATATCTACAATTGGGTAAACTGCTTTTATTTTAATCAGCCTACTCAGCCTATTGACTTATTGAAAAATTATTAAAGCATTGTTCATTTGTTTGCTTGCTTATTATATCTTATGTGTGTTTTCAAAGTAAACCTATATTAAATCTATGTCCAAATGATACAGAGGACACTTTAACCTTTATTCTGATCTTACTTAAACTTGCTAACATTTCTGAAGTTTGGAGGTTTCAGCCTATTGTTTTTCAATTATATGTGCTGTCATGTTTATCTTTTTGAAGTTGTGAGCAAATTTTTAAGGCTGCCAAGAGGATAATAAATTAGACATTTGGCAATGGCACAATGATAGCAAATCAGTTAATGAAAACAGGTCAATCCAAAAAGTAAAACCTAAAGCAATGTTGTGGTTGTTATAGTAGTATATAATAAAATTCAATATAGGTCAATAATACAACTTACATCATACTTTTCAGTAGCCCAGTCCAACCAGTGTTCTCTCTTGGGAAATTGTTTGCTGCGGTGCTTAAATCTATTTCGAATAGCAAACTGGAAAAAAAAACAATTTGGAAATTAATTAGAATACTATTTTTCTTTTAAGTACATTCATAAATATTTGGGGACCCCAAGTTAACTGCCTGAAATACCAAAAGTTATAGGAATAGAAATGGTGCTAACTAGATGTGAACAAAGTTCTCAATCCAAGAGGCAATCCAAGTCCAGCCCCCCCAAAACCCGTTAACTCTTATTTAGTGCCAATTCAGTGCTGAGAATTAGTTAACTACTGTAGGTTCCTATATATAGGTGTGAAAAATAAGTCTTCTTAACTGGAACTTAACATGTGGTCCTAATTCTTCACTCCTGACAATATTAACTACAGTAATAAACAGTAAGGGTTAGGGTTAGGGTATTATTTCCAGAACAACCAAAGACAATCTAAGCTACCTCCTTGAACATCATCCCCGATACTCTTCAAATATGCTGAACTAACATTCTTATTCCCCTTTCAGACAGAAATGATAGGAGTTCCAATCTAACACTTTCAATTTCTTGATTAAAGAAATTGGAGGAAGACTATTTTTTAACTTTTTTTTTACAAATACAAATGGAGCAGTGGTGAGATTCAAATAATTTAACAACTGGTTCATCCAGGGGCAAGTTGGCTGTCCTGGGAGCATGGCCCATCCCCATACTCCAGCTCTGCTGCACATGTGGGACGAGCGTCCCACGATGACTAACTTGACCTTAAAGAAGCTTTAAAACTTGATGATTGGTTCCTAGCTCACTCAAATAACTGTACAGTTAGGGATGGATCGGCATGGGTTGGGGTCAAATTATATGTGCCCCTGTGCCATTGCTAATTGAAGGTTAACAGCATTTCAAAGTTAAGAAAATTTTGGATTCTAGAAAACAAAAAGGTCGACTCCAATATTTGGTTGTTTGGAAGCATTTTCCTCCTTCCCAGTCCGAATGGGTGAATGAAAAGGATGTTAGAGCTCCTAGGCTTGTCAAAGCGTTTTGTGCTAAATATCCTGATAAACCCTAGACTATAGTATTGTGGCGTTACATGTATCTTTCTCTTTTCTCTTTTATTTTTTCTCTTTTATAGGACTAATGTCTCTTTTGCAGGAGGGCCGAATGTCAGCCTTCAAGATTTTCTTCCTTTGCTTTGCATCTTTTGGCTGTCATAAGTAACGGGGGGAGGAGGGGGGACATGGTTATGGGAAGCGGGCTGGAGGTTTTACAAAACAGAATTGTATAAGTTGGGGGGAGAGTTTCTTGCTTAGGTTTCTATCTTATGCTATGTGCAGCCACAGCTGTTTATCAAAATAGGTCAAGGTGAACGGACAGAAGCCTCATCACCACCTGGAGATGCCCACATGATGTTATACACAACTTTTAATTAGGTGGACAAATTGAACTATTGTGGGTGGGAACGTTGTCATCACTTTGTATATGTGATTTGCACGCTTTTTCTCTCAGATTCAGAATTCTTTTGTTGCTACCACTTGAATTCCAGTAAAAGATATCTTTTCTCTAATTAATGGAGTCTAAGTATTTCTTTCTTGGATTTTGAATGGAGCACCAGCTGACAGTAGGGACAAATTTTATTCCAGTTTTGCAATCCAAGGCACAGTCTTTTCTTCTTGGATGTTAATTTGTCAACTTCTGTACACTATTTCTCCTAATTAACCACTCTGCCTTCATAAATGCAGATTAGGCTTCAGAGATCATGAAAAACATTTTAGGCAAGAATCAAGAAGAGGAATATTTCTGATCATCAAACAATCAGGCTAGAGCTAAATCCCAAACTGTAATAATTCTAGATAAGGAACTAAAACTGCTATCCAGATGAAGGTTTTTATATAGTTCAGAAAAAAAGAGGAACCCTGAGACAACTAGTAAGAAGACCACTGAATACAGATGTATTTCAATGTCAAGTTCAAGAAAATAAACTTCCCTTGAAAATGTTAGTCTTATATATTGCTTACCGAAATGCATTTACCGACTTGGACCATGATGTTGCCTTCTGGTTTCACTTTCTTGTACATTCTGCTTCCAATTATGAACACAACTGCAGAGAGAAACCAACAGATAAGAGAAAGAGAAAGATTAAATTCCAACAAGGGAGGGATGGGTAGCAAATCAATTTATAGTTGAATAACTAGAGTTAAACAAGTAAGGAGAGGGGGAAATCTGCTATTAAATTTAAGATCTATATATTTTCTGACAGTCTATTATTCTTTTGAAAGTTATCTCTCATGCACAATCCATAATTGATCAATACAGTCAGGAAACTGTCATAATGAACCAGAACACATTACAGGTAGTTATGACAACTGGAAGTGGAATTTTGGTCGCTAAGCAATACAGTCATTCTGTGAGTCATTTTATGGCTGGGCCTGATTTTATGACCATTTTTACTATGGTCATTAAGCAAATCACATAGTTGTTAAGCAAATTTAATGTCCCCAATTGGCTTTGCTTTTTGGAAACTGTCTGGGAAGGCTGCAAATCATGATCACATGACCTCAATCCACTGCAACCACCATAAACCCAAACCAATTGCCAAGTGCCCAAATGACTGTTGGGGGGGGGTATACAAGGTTGTGACTTAAAGAACCAGTCGTAAGTCATCTTTTCTGAGACCAGAGGCCATCATATCTTAAACAAATGATCCTAAGTTGAGGATTACGAATATAATTATATCACTGTAACAAAATTAATCATACAGGAGTAAAAAAGCAATACATCTGATCAATTGTCTGACTTACACAGTGCAATAGCCATTAGGGCAGCAGGAACACCAAATGCCAGAGGATAACATTTTTGTTTGTCATGAATTCCACATTCCACTCCTGTACAAAAAAATAAGTGGGAAGCATAGTTTTGGTTTTTCTGTAACAGTAGCCGGGAAGGACAACTCTTCCCTGTCAATTATTCAGTGAACTAAAATTACATATTCTACTTGAACAACCGTTTATACATGGGAGTCTTGTTTGGAAATATAGGCAGCTTGTAATTATTTATTGACTTCTTAGGGCATATCTATAGTACATTCTTCAACTGTTCTACTGTCCTATCTCATGCTAGCTTGATACTAAGCCATTCTAAGAAAATCCTCTCTATACAGAAAAGATATTTAGCCTCCATAGTGGACTTTCATGATTTCCCTTTGGACAGTTCCCATGCTGCTGTGTCTTCCCACCCTTGGGAAAATAATTCCATATTCATTAGTTTCCTCTAGGCAGATCTTCCTGGAGAGATAAAGATGATAGAGATAGATAGATATAGAGACAGAGATGATAGAGGCAGAGATATAAATATATGCACACATATACAGTATACACACACACAGTTTTTATAGCCAGGGCATTTGTATTCTGACTTGCATAAACAAATTTAATCATTGCTATTAACAATGTCCCCACTATTACTAGAGTCTGTGGCTTGCATTCCAAACAGGGTCCTTTTATAAATCAAATCCTTATATAAATCAGAAAGGACATTTGACCTGTGTCAGAAACAGTAGGGAAAGAAAATGGCTATTTATGTCTACTCTGGTTTCACTTGCTGGGATTTATGCTTCTAAGTATTTCAGAATACAGAATCAGAAGGGACTTGGAAGGTCTTCTAGTCCATCCCTCTGCTCAAATAGGAGACTCTATACCATTTCAGACAAATATCTCCTCTTAAAAACCTCCAGTGTTGGATCACCCACAACTTTGTGAGGCAAGATGTTCTAATGATCAATTGTTTTCACTTCTGGACATTTCTTAATTCTAGTTGCTTCTCTCCTTGATCAGTTTCATCCATTGCTTCTTGTCCCACGCTCTTCTTTGTGGCAGCTCCTCAGATATTGGAACACTGCTATCATATTACCCCTAGTCCTTCTCTTCATTAAACTAGACAGACCCAATTCCTGCAAGTGTTCTTCCTATGTGTTAGCCTACAGTCCCCCAATCATCTTTACTGATACTCTCTGCACTCCCTCTAGAGTCTCAATATCTTTTTTATATTGTGGTGACCAAAACTGGATGCAATATTCCAAATGTGATCTTACTATGGCATTATAAAATGGTTCCTCTTTAAGTGATTGTTCATCAGACTCCAAGATCCTTCTTGCAGTTATTACTATTGAGCCAGGTTCCATCTATTCTATACCTATGCATTTGGTTTTTCTTGCCTAAATGTAGAGCTTTACTTTTCTCACCACTGAATCTATTATTTTTAATTTGTTTTAGTTTGTTTTATTATTTTATTAATTAATTCATATTAATATTAATATTAATTAATATTATTTTAATTTGTTAGATAGTGTTCAAGTCTGTCAAGATCCTTCTGTATCATGAGCCTATCTTCTGGAGTATTGGCTATTCCTGTCAGTTTGGTGTTGTCTGCAAATTTGATGAATTCCCCTTCTATCCCCTCATCTACATCATTGATGAAGACATTGAAGAGTACTAAGACAGAGCCTTGGGGTACCCCACTGCACACTTTCCTCCATGTAGATACAGCTCCATTAAGGGCTGCATATTGAATGTGGTTTGTCAGCCAGTTACAAATCCATCCCATAGTGATGTTGTCTAACCCCCATTTTTCTATCTTGTCAAGTAGTAGGTTATGGTCTACTTTATCAAACACATTATTGAAGTCCAAGTAAATGGTATCCATAGCATTTTGCTGGTCCACTAATTTTGTCATTGTCTACTAATTTTGTCACTTCAAGAGTAGATAACAGAAGATTAAAACAATCATAGGTTGTTTCTAATCAGAAGCATACTGGTTTAATCACAAGCACAGACTGATACAGACCGCTCCTAAATAGCTATCCTTATATTTATGTGTTTAGCAAACCCATGCCTGTATCAAGACAAACTTATCAATCTGATGTAGCAAAATTTACCTCTAAGTATTGGAGTGATGATAGTAGAAAGAAGGCTTCCAGCATTAATAGAAAGATAAAATATAGAGAAGAACCTGCTTCTTTGTTTTTCCTGAAATACAAAGAAGAAACTTATAATAAATTAGTATTTGAATTCTTCTAATATAAAAGTGTAAGGTGTCTATAACTATGTTTTTGCAAAATCATTTATCATATAGCTTTTAAAAGTTTCATAAAAGAATGTTTACAAGTAATCCTTACAACTATTTATTCAGCAATGAATAGGCACTAAACAAAGGCACTAAAAAGGGACTTATGATTGGTACTTGCACTTATGACTGTAGCAGCATCCCCACAGTCACATGATCAAAAATTCTAACTCTTGGAAACTGGCATGTATTTTCATTGGTTGTCCCAGGGTCATATGATAGTCATTTGAGACCTTACCAGCTGGCCTCTGACAAGCAAAAATAATGGCGAAAGTGGATTTGCTTAATGACTGTTTGATTCACTTAACAACTGCAGTGATTCACTTAATAACCGTAGCAAAATAGGTAGTAAAATCATATATTACTTATTAGGAACTGCCTTTCTTGACAATGGAAATTCTGATCTTGCATTGTCATAAGTTAAGGATTACCTGTATTTTTTAATCTACATGGAAATAAGTTAGACAGCAGATAATTACTGGGACCCAAATGACTACATTTGTTCCTCAGGAGAAAGTTGCCAAGTGTAAGTTTGGCTAAGGAAATTTCAGCCAAACTAGCTGTGGTGAAGATGCAGTACTGCAAAGGTATAAGCTACTGGTGAAGCAGGAGAGAAAAAGGCAAAGAACAAGCTTTTCAAGGATTCTAGACAGAAGTTGATGTGAATTCTGAAATATTATGAAGATCTGCTATACTTCCATTGAATCTTAAGTTGCATATTGTAAATAGAATGTCAGAAATCTCCATAGTGACACACACACACACACACACACAATTCAAATGAAATCCATGTGTAGCTCCATTCCTTGATCCTCTATTTGCTTCCTTATGGCCCAATACGGCAACATACTGTCATACAACCAAGAATTAAACCAAAGGATGATAGTTTACAATATTTGTAAGTAATTAAATAAAATCGATACCTGGTCTTCTTCAAACTGATCTCCCCCAAAGGCTGCAACGCATGGTTTGATCCCACCAGTTCCCAGAGCAATAAGGACCAAACCAATCATAGAGAAAGCTCTGTAATAACAGATTAACCATAATAGGTGAGTACCCTGGTCTTTTCACATGTATTTTTCTATCTGTGTTTTACTTTGAGCATTGAGATGTACTTGCTAATGGGCTACATGAACAAACAGCTTAGGCATATAATAGGGTCTCTGAAAATCCCAAAAGGATCACAGCACAAAATACATCTAGTCACCCTGAAGATGACCTACTGTAAAATAGGATTTGGAAAATTGGAATTAAAAAATACTTTATGAAACAAATACATGTTGGTTAATATCCTATTCAAAGCATATTTTAATATGGTATAGATTTACGCCTAGCTTACCATCATAATGGTGATCGTTGTGATATATTTCTGATCCAAATTATATGTATATGACCAATAAACTCAAAACCAACCATGACAATAATAAATACTAAGATGAGCTCTTTAAACAGAAGTCTGACAGCATATAAAGAAAGAAAACCCCTGACCTGGGAACAACTGCATGGCAAACATGCATTCTTAGGAAAATAATGAAGACCTAAATAAGATATAGATCAAGAATGAAAACAGACATACATGCCGCTATGTTAGACAAAAGTTAAAAAGTAATGCAATATTACAAAAGTATTTCTGGATATACAGAATTTTCTGGGATAATCTGTAAACATGTAAAGTGTTCCTCCAAAACTCTTCCATGTTGTTTCTGTGAACCACTTAGTTTTCCTGTCCCCTCTACACATTTATTACTATTATAAAGTACAATTATGAAAGGTTAGTTTTATAATGGACAAGCATCTCATCTAGCCAATAGTATCGGGCAGAGAGAGGATTATTTCCTATATAGTAACTTAGAAGGGCAAGAATTAAAAAATTAGCTTGCATCTAACAATTAATCTTTAACAATGTGCTATAAAATTAGTAATTTTCTTTGTAAATGGAGAGTGCAAACTGGCAAAGTTTCCATTTTGAAAAACCAAACAAACTCTTGCAAAGGTCTTTCACAGCACAATCGTGTAATGGAAGCACTTTGTAAAAGCACATAAACAATCTGTTGCTACATCAGAAAAAAGCTCCTTGGACTTTGCCACATGATAGGGTCATAGGATAATAGAAAGGGAGGAACCAAGGCTACAATAATTAAGCACACAGTAAACAGATTTATGGTACACTGAATGCCTAATAGGCCCCAATATGTGTTCATGTAGAAGATAAAGATAAGTGCAACTTACATTGGAATGTTAATGTCATCTGGAGCACCATCGTGATTTCCATCCATCAAGTCATTTATGGAACTTATCGACAAGACTACTTGCCCAACTGTGTACACAATGGACAAGGAAATTATGGTCCTGTAATGAAGGAAGCAGATAGAAGATGCATTTTTAATGATGTCTCTCTCGCTCTTTTTTTAATACAAGAATGTTACATTTGGTGCACTCAGTTTAACACAGTGTGCCATAATAAAAAAAATGAGCATACTCAATTGCCCATATGTAAACATTACTGAATGCTATTCAGTATTTGATGGTTTTTCTATTTGGGTTGTCAGTATTAGCAGCTTCTTAGGGGGAGATGTCAAAAATGGATAATGGAATGAAAAAACAGTAAAATAGTAAAGACTGCCAAATAGAATATGACTCCTGAGGACTTTAGGGACATGACTTGCAAATTTTCTTGGCAGTGATATATGATTTGCTATTGTTTTTCAAATTAAATTCTAAGTGTAAAAAATAAGCAAAATAAATCAATTGAAAGTGGGTCCCTTTGAAAGTAATCCTGTGTTCACACACAGAAACACACACTTTCACATACACAGTATGTGTATATGCAAACCCATTACTGTATTAAACTTTCAATTAAATGTGGCTTAAACCTCATGTATTGGCAATGAAGAAGACTTCTGAAAAACCTTATTTTCTGTTCTTTAGGTATAGTATATCTGCTGTACTCAACAATCTTCGGTAAAAAAAATTCTAGGGATGTTAAACAGTAAGTCCACCTTTAAGAAAGTATTATTAGCATGTACATCTGGAGTTTAAAATAACTACGTTCAGAAGTCAAAAGTCTTTATTGCATTTGTTTTGTATGTGATTTAACATTGATGAGTTCAGTCATGCCTTTTCAGAAATAAATATCTGTTCTTCCTCAATCAACGAATGTAAACATTTCCTGATCATATGTTAGTAACCACAGTGGAAAACAGTTACAGGAAATTTACTGGGTGTTTCACTGTTGAAGTAATAAGAACATGGAATATCACATGTATCTCTGATTTCCCATGAAACCAGTATTCCCAGAACAACAAAGTGGGGAATAACTTCCAGGTGACACCCTGATAGAAAACAGAAACTAACAATGAATGGCAACATGAAATCAAAACATTGATGTGATTAACTGACTTGTTAACAAGATCTTTCATGTAAATTATCTCTCACATAATTCTGTAATTTTCTTTAATAAAACTTTCTTCTGAGCAGGATAGCTTAACTGAATTTTATAACTAAAACAAAGTATGAGCTGGAATTTAAAATTTGTGGGGAATATAAAAATATTACATGTTTCCTAGGCATTGTAACCTTTTTCTTCCATCTTGGGCACAGATTGTCTTAGAAAAATCTGTTTACATGGTGTCTAAGTTGACACTGACTTAATCAATCAATGGCTTTTGTAGAAGCAAAAAGTAGAAGGCATGTGATAGCTATTCCTCCATCAGTGCACCTTGATTAGGGCAGTAGTTTCTGGGATTGAAGGGAAAAATATGAGGGCATGCATATAGGGACTGTTACACCTGTCTGCAACTTTTTGAAATAACTATGTTTTCTCAGGGTTCCTGTACCTGCCTTCTGGGAGAAGCTGTGTTTGACTTAAGAGTTAGCAAGAAGAAGTAAGTGTGCATTGTATATGGTCAAAGTCAACTTTTCCCCTTAGAAGCCAGAGAATTACACTGTCATAATCTTTTAAGAGGAAAATTATATTATTCCCTGGATAGGAATTGAAAAATTGCAGCAAAATGTACTTTCTTTAGTGTTAAACTAAAGGGGCCTACAATCAATAAATATGCCCCAAAACACTGAATTTTAATTTTAATATGACAGAAGCAGAATGATAGCTATATTTAATTAGTTATTTTAAATAAATCAAATATTTAAATAAATCAATCAAAATATTTCTCTGCTTTTAGGCCTGCTACTACCTACTTATTAGAGAACACCAAGCACCCATTATGCCCGAAAGAAAATATGCATTTCTCTAAGCCAGATTCTGAGATTTCATAAAGGAACCTGTATTATATATTGATGGATTAATGAAATGTGCCATAATTTAATCCAATTCTGAATTAAGGAAATTAATCCCACCTTCAAATGCCCCAGGGAACAGTTTGAATCTCTAGATGGTGGTTTTAAGTTTTGTATTAATTGGGACCATAATTCTTTTAATATATTGTGTTTGCTTGAACTTTCCTAGCCCACTTTCCCACTGATATACACTCACTTGAACTTTCCTAGCCAGGAGTCAGCTATGAGTGCTCCAAGGATAGCAGAGAGCAACAAATGTGTGGTAAATAGCAGTAGACAGGTTATCATCCCAGTGGAGAAAAAACTTGAAATAGAGGACAAGCACAGCTAAAAAAAGGAAGAAAATAATAAGAATAGTTAATGGGAAAATCAGCGAGCAGCTGCATCAATAGCAGTTCCAACTTAGAATATAAATTTTTAAAATCACCTCGCATTCCATAATAGGAGAATCTTTCACAGAATTCATTGATGACTATGAAGAAGATACTAAGTGGGTAGCCAAAGCAACCAGCCTGAGGTAAGACAAAAACAAAACAAAATTAACAGTAATGTTTATAAAACTATACAACTGTTTTACCACATTTACTAACATCCTTCAAGGAAAAAAAAGTTCTGAAACTACAAAATGTTTATAAACTGCTCCTTCTCCAGGTACATTTGGCCTGGAAGTAGCAAAGTTTCAGGAGCCACTAGGTAGTATTACTCTGTAATTGCTCTATAAATTAAAATGGAGGGGATGAAGAAAATAGAAATGAGGGGATGGTGCTGTATCGGAATATTTATTTTTTATTTATTTTATTTTGTCAAGAAATTATAAGATAACAGGTATAAGCATGGTTATGAATACATGAAATGGATACATATAAGAAAAATAAAAGAAACAATAGGACAGGGATGGTAGGCACATTGGTGCGCTTATGCATGCCCCCTACAGACCTCTTAGGAAAGTAGTAGACAGTCTAAGGTAAAGTTTTTGGGGTTTGGGGAAGAAACCACAGAGTCAGGTAGAGTATTCCAGACATTCACCACTCTGTTGCTGAAGTCGTATTTCCTGCAATCAAGTTTGGTGCGGTTAACCATGAGTTTGTATCTATTGTGTGCTCTTGTATTGTTATGGTTGAAGCTGAAGTATTCATTGACAGGTAGGACATTGCAATATATAATTTTATGTACTATACCTAGATTAGTTCTAGATTTTCTAGGTCTAGAATTTCAAGTCTTGTGGCATAAGGTATTCTGCAACGAGTAGAGGAGTGGAGAACTCTTCTTGTGAAATATTTCTGGACTTTCTCAACTGTATTTATATCAGATACGTAATGCGGGTTCCAGACTGATGAGCTGTATTCAAGTATTGGTCTAGCAAATGTTTTGTATGCTCTAGTTAGTAGTTTGATATTACCAGAGAAAAAGCTATGTAGGATTAGGTTAACAACTCTTAATGCCTTTTTGGCTATGTAGTTACAGTGGGCTCTAGCACTTAAATCATTAGAGGTCCTTGACAGAGTTTGGATCATCAACAAGGCCTTGACTATTCAGCTTGTATTTTATTTTCTGATTTTTTTTGCCAATATGTAAGACAGAGCATTTATTTGTTGAGATTTGAAGTTGCCATTTGTATATATATATATTTGAATATATTGTATGTTGATGTCCAGCCTCTGACAGGATAGCTAAGTACTACAGACAAATTCATTCAATAAATCCACTAACACCATTAAAACCCCTAATAAATCCTAGTTCATCTCAGGGCTATACTGTGATTAGAGAATATAATTTTTGCTAGATTTAATTAAAATTCAAACATGTGTATTAACTATGGATTAACCATAATAAGTTAATCAGAAAAAGATTTGTAACACCTTGATGTAATCTGTTTTGCTTTCCAAACTACTAGTCAATAAATACAGATAGTCCTCGACTTATGACCATAATTGATGTTGCCCAACATTTATGTTGCTAAGTGAAACATTTGTTAAGTGAGTTTTGCCCCATTTTACCACTTTTCTTGCCACTCTTGTTAAGTGAATCATTGCAGTCATTAAGATAGTAACACAGTTAAGTAAATCTGGCTCCTCATTGACTTTTCTTGTCAGGAGGTTGCAAAAGATGATCACATGACTCCAAGACACTGCAACCGTCATAAATATGAACCAGTTGCCAAGCATCTGAATTTTGATCATGTGACCATGGAGATGCTGCAAGGGTCATGTGAAAAATGGTCAAAAGTCAGTGCCACTGTAACTTTGAACAGTCTCTAAATGAACTATTGTAAGCCGAGGACTACCTGTAAAGGCTACATTCAAAGAGATTAGGTTAACATAACATTATAGGCAAAGACCAAAATCAGCCCTGAATTTTGCACTAGAACCTGTCAGAGATTATAGAGTAATATGTTCTTAGAAAAAAGTAGAAAAGAGTAGGGGGGTCCAATAAGAACAAAGCTTCCATGTTTTTCAGCATAAACACTTACCCTGTGTTTTCCTTTACTTTCCTCTGTGTGGAAAACAAAAACAAAAATGAAAAATAAGTAGTTTTGATAATAGCAACAGTACAGTGCAATGGTACAACAGTCATTTCTTACAGAGAGAATGGAATTTTAGCTATATTTTTATGTTACAGGCATTACACCAGCAATATTTAAAGCTGATTTTCTATTAAGGTAAAGGTAAACGTGCTAGTCGTTCCTGACTCTAGGGGGCAGTGCTCATTTCCATTCCAAAGCCGAAGAGCCAGCACTGTCCGAAGTCGTCTCTGTGGTCATGTGGCCAGCATGACTAAACGCCCAAGGCGCACTGTATGCTGTTACCTTCCCACCAAAGGTGGTCCCTATTTTTCTACTTGCATTTTGTACATACTTTCAAATTGCTAGGTTGGCAGAAGCTGGGACAAGTAATGGGAGCTCACCCTGTTATGCGGCACTAGGGATCCAAACCGCTGAACTGCCGACCTTTTTATTGACAAGCTCAGCGTCTTAGCCACTGAGCCACCCTGTCCCTTATTGATCTTCTATTATATATCTATAAAATATAAATTTAAATAGGAATACTGCAATGAGAAAGATCTATGGAAAACCTGAAAGATAATCATACTTCAGTTACATTTCCAAACTGCAGATTTGGGGGGGGAAACCTACCCTTAGGATGCAACGCTGATTTCTTTACTTATATTAGCCCTTCTCAATTACCACCTGTTCTGGATAAGTAATTATACAAAATATTAAGGGAGCACCAATTTGGTGAAGACCTCTGCTTGCAGATGTCCCTGCACATCTCTGGCTACCATGAGCTTTGTTTTCCTGGAGGACTAATATCTGCATAATTCTAATGCAACTATTAATCTTGGTTCATATAACATCTGCCAGGCTCAATTCTATTTAACTAAGTTTAAAGTATGATTATTGTGATGTATGACCTCTCCCCTAATGTGTTTCTGGGTCCAGATAATAAATCTGGATGCCAAATGAAAAGTGAGATAGTGTATTAATAAGACCTGTTCTAGCAAGCGAAGCAAATTGAGCAACTTTGACAAGCCTTACATCTTAGGACATATTTGAATCCATGCAATATTATAGCAGTGATTATGACATGCTCTTTCTTAGTTCAGAATTCATATAATTCTAAAACTGAATTCAATCTTGCAGTAGCAAATGGTGTGGTTCTTATCTGTGCTGAATGTTGTCTATCAATGTCACTATAAGTACAATTCCTCTCTTTGGATTGGGACTATGGAAGATACAAACTTGTTATCTACAATTATGGAACACACACAAAAAAGCCCTAATATTTGTTTGTGTCACAGTGATTGTTTTGCTTCTTTCACTGAATTCTCTAGAAGTCTGAGCAGTGCCGGACCCTAGAAATTATCACATTATATCTCTCCAGAATTTTAAAAGTTGGGGCAATAGCAGAATTCACGTCAGCATTTCTTCAGTACCTTTGCCCCCTCCTTTACTATCTTGAAGATAAAGTCTAAGTACAAGGAAGCTCTGTACTTTAGAACACTGATTTGTGGAATAAGCACATTTATAGTTATTACAGGTCTATTTGTGATTATTCTAATAGCGGAAGGTTCATAGTTCACAATGCATGAAAAAAACTGAGTGCCGTTAGCTACTGTTAAGCATCACACTACTGCACTATGCGCCAAACCAAGAAATCAATTGTCAGAAGTTATACAATTAAGTTTTTAGCAGCACCCATTGCAAAAGGTTTGCTAAAATCCACTTTCATTCATTTTTGGCTTCTGCTGCGTGAGGTCATCCAGTGGTTTGGAGTGAAGCATCATCAATATGCTATTGATGCCCAGCTTTATATCACCATCTCAGGCCACCTGAGCAATGCAGTAGATATCCTGTGGCAGTGCTTGGAGGCTGTAGGGATCAGGATGGGGTGCAATGGGCTTCGCCCCATGCAAGACTGAGTGGGTCTGGGTATCTGGGACCTCTGGTGACAAAGTTCTTCCCTTTTTGGTCCTGGGTGGGATGGCTCTGATCAAGACAAACCCAATGTGTAATTTGGGGGTCCTTCTGGACTCATGGGTCCTGCTAGAAGAGCATTTTGGCCAGCCATTGCTAGGAAGGCTTTTGAACACCTTCAAGTGGTGAACAAGTTGCATCCATTCCTGTACCAGGAGACTTTACTCATGGTTACTCACATCCATGTGATTTCTTGTTTCGATTAGTGCAATGCATTCTATCTGGAACTGCCTTGAAAAGCATTCAGAAACTTTAATTTGTGCAAAATGTATCTGGAAGGGTAGCAAATAGTGTCAAATATTTGTCACATGTAATACCATTACTACATGAGATGCACTGGTTGCCTGTGTATTTCCTGGTGCAATTCAAGGTGCTGGTTTGTCACCTTTAAAGCTCTTCATGACTTGGGATCCTAATACTTAATGACCATCTTTTCCCAATGGTTTCTACCCATCCAGTTCTGTCAGGCAGATTGGGCATGATACGAATTCCATCAGCAAAGGAATTTGAACTGGCAGAGACTCGAAGATGTGCCTTCTCTTCTAGCCCATCCTCTAGAGCATTTTCCTTCAGAGTTGAGGATGACCCAAACTTGTAGATCTTTCATAAGGCCTTGAAGACTTGGCTTTGTGCCTGGAAATGGGTGTGAAGGACTCTGTTTCTGACATATATGATGACATTTTTTAATCTGCTGCCCAATATATTTTGAACTATATTGTAATTGTTTGTATTTTATGATTGTTTGCCATACAAAATCACTTGCTTAAGATGGGCAGCTATAGAAATTGAATAAAATAAGAAATACCATTCTGTGCATCCTTCAACACATGAAAAGGTCAACTTTTACAAGCCACTGTCAATGATCAAACACAACGGTAGTTACCATATGGTTAAGAGACAATTAAACACTTTTTGTTATCTATAATTTTAAACCAATTCATTACTTTCCAATAAGAACTAGAAATACAAAACCATCTAGTATCTTTCAAAAAGGGGAAAGAAGATATTTATTTATTTATTTATTTTTATTTATTTATTTATTTATTTATTATTTGGACTTGTATGCCGCCCCATCTCCGAAGACTCGGGGTGGCTCACAACTAAAACAACCACAATAAATAATTAAAAAAGAATTAAACTAATCACAAGCCCAAAATAGTAACAAATCTAAAATTTAAAATAATTTAAGAAACCATCCCCCCCCAGGAAGGGGTCACAGCCCAGATTGGTCAAACAGCCAGGTCTTCAAATCATGGCGGAAGGTGTGGAGGTCAGGGGCCAGGCGGAGCCCCAGGGGTAGTTGGTTCCAGAGGTCAGGGGCCGCGACAGAATAGGCTCGTCGCCGGCGGACCGCCAGCCGGCATTGACTTGCCGACAGGACCCCGAGGAGTCCTTGCCTGTGTGCTCGCACAGGGCAGTTGGCACTCGATATCGGCAGGAGTCGCTCCCTTAAGTATTGAGGACCCATGTCGTGTAGGACTTTGTATGTTAAAACCAGAACCTTGAATCGCACCGGTGCAACCGCAGCCAATGCAGACCACGAGGAGGGGGTAATATGGGAGAATCGGGAGACTCCCATCACCACCCGCGCGGCCGCATTCTGCACCAGTTGCAATCTCCGGATGGTATGCAAGGGCAGTCCTAAATAGAGAGCATTGCAGTAGTCAGTCTAGAGGTGACAAGGGCATGGGTGACTGTGCGCAGGGCATCTCGGTCCAGAAATGGGCGAAGTTGACGAACAAGGTGGAGCTGGGCAAAAGCCCCCCTGGCGATGGCCCCCACCTGCTCCTCCAACCGGAGCCGTACATCCAGGAGAATGCCCAGATTCCACGCCTTATCCACAGGGGGCAACACCTCTCCCTCTATGGCCAAAGATGGATACTCCTGACTGGACTGAGATGCTGGTATGCACAGCCACTCAGTCTTGGCCAGGTTGAATCAAAGCATGTTCCCGCTCATCCAAATCCATACCGCATCCAAACACCGGGTCATCAGGGAGAGGGCATCACTGATCTGGTTCAGGGTGGAAATGTACAGCTGGGTATCATCCGCGTACTGATGGTATCTCACCCCAAAACCACGGATGATCTCACCCAGCAGCTTCATGTAGATGTTAAATAAAAGAGGGGAGAGGACCGACCCCTGAGGGACCCCACAAGAGATCGCCCTCAGGGTCGACCTCTGCCCCTCTACCAACACCGATTGTGACCACCCCGAGAGGTAGGAGGTGAACCACTGAAGAACAGTGCCCCCACTCCCAACCCCCGAGGCGTCAAAAAGGATACCATGGTCGATGGTATCAAAAGCCGCTGAGAGATCTAATAGGACCAGGACAGAGGAAAAACCCCTGTCCCGAGCCCTCCAGAGATCATCCATCAGTGCGACCAATGCTGTCTCTATGTTGAAACCGGGTCGGAAGCCTGATTGACAGATCCAGGTAGTCCACTTCATCCAGGAAGAGTGGAAACTGCCGAGCCACCACGCTCTCAACAACCTTCACCAAAAAGCGAAGGTTGGAGACTGGACGAAAGTTGTCTAACACGGTCGGGTCCAGGGCAGGCTTCTTCAGGAGGGGCCTCACCACCGCCTCCTTCAAGGTGGAGGGAAAGACACCCTCTCTCAGTGAAGCATTGACAACTGCCCGGAGCCAACCGCAGGTGGCCTCCCTGGAGGCATAAGCCAACCAGGAAGGACACAGGTCCAACAAGCACTCACTTAATGCTCAAGTGAGTGCTTATCTCCACCTTTACTATAATTTTCAAGCTTTTTCTTTGATCTGGTTGCTTCTTTTGTTCTGATAAATGGAAGCATTAGTATCTGAATGTGCCTGATTTATAAACTATGCTCTGAACTGATGCAAGAAATTTGAAATCAATGTAAAGGGAATAATTTCAGCACAAATGGGAATAACAAATAGCTGACAAATTAAGAACAGTAAGTTCTGAATGATGAACTCTTACTGGGCACCAGAACTGAAAACATTCTAGAGTGGCCGTAAGGTGGTTCAAAGATAGTAACAATGGAAGTCTTGAACCCACAATCAAAGTTCTACAACCTTTGTATATGCATTAACTTAACATCAGGCATGTGTACAAAATGGCAACACTTCAATCATAAGCTCTCAACTACTGTATCCTCTTGACTTTTGGGACTCTTCCTTATATATGCCATTATTATTATTTATATATATAAAAGCGAAATGCCAACTCAGGCATCATAACAAAATCTCCAGAACCATACAGCCTACAAACCTGAAATTTGGCACTCTTGGCTTCTAGGTGCTCACTAAGAAAGGATTTTTCAAAATAACCATCAGAGCATTAGTATTTCGTATATTATTATTATTAACATGCTCTGAGGCTAAGGAGTTCTAATCCCCCTCCCCACCTGAAAAGAAATCTATTCCAAATGCAAAACACAAGCAGAGAAGAGTTTCAGTTTCAGTTTTGCTTTCAAAGCGCCAAGCAGCTTTAGTACAGAGCAGTTGAGCTAAGCCATGCCCAGACTCCTTGCTGTCTCCTTGCTCACACAGCAAATACTGTTTCAGTTTATTTATTTATTTATTTTATTGTACTTATATGCCGCCCCATCTCCGAAGACTCGGGGCGGCTCACAATTAAAACATACAATACAGTAATTATTTAAAAAAGAATTAAACAATTTAAGCCCAATAAAACCAAATTAAAATCCTTAAAATTATCCCATGGCCCAGGTGAGGTAATCACAGCCCGATTTGGTCGAACAACCAAGTCTTTAAGTCGCGGCGGAAGGTGCGGAGGTCAGGGGCCAGACGGAGGTCCAGAGGCAGTTCATTCCATAAGTCGGGGACCGCTACAGAATAGGCTCGCCGCCGGGGGACCGCCAGCCGACACTGACTTGCCGACGGGACCCCGAGCAGTCCTTGCCTATGTGCCCACACGGGGCGGGTGGCGCTCGATATCGGCAGGAGCCGCTCCCTTAAATATTGTGGAGAGTTTCTCAACTCTCACACACTGACAGGACATTAGCCAGATGAATACTGATGGATGCTGGTAGGCAGAAGCAGAATCCCCCCCCTTATTTTCCTCCCCAAAAACTAAGCCTGACCACATAATTTCATAGTGAAGCACAGGTATCGAGCTAGTTTCTAATATCTATCCATCTAACTATCTCTATCTCCCTCCCTCCCCCCTCTTTATATAGATAGATGGATAGATATAGATATTGATATTGATATATTGATATAGATCTCCTCTCAAGCAGAGTTCTCAATTGGCATCTGTACAAGGGAGAGTTGCATGCTCTGTGTCGTGTATCCAGTCAGACTACCTAACCACTTGCTTTCTACTGCAGAGGAAAAGGCTTTGTCCTTGCAGGTGAAAATGAGCAAGAAGATGTAGGTCTGAAAAGAGGGGAAGAGTCTAGTCAATCTCGGATAAAAAATATACTGTACAATTACTTTTTATGTTAACATTATGTGTGTTTAAGACTTTTATATTTTTTCTGATATTACTGTTTTCTGTAAATTCATTCCTTGCATATTTTATATGAATCTTTTTTTGTAGTAAAGTTTGATTCTAATCATCCCTTGTGAGATTGGCCTACCTGCCCATCAGCACAAGAGGAGGACAAACCAATTCGCTTAGCCAAACACATTAGTGCTACAGAGCCAGAAAGTGGTGCTATAAAATTTGTTTCCTTTTTATTACTTAATTTCCCTTTCATTTGCCAATAAGCAATTCAGAATGAAGAAGTGTTCTGTTCTCACATACTGGTACTCCCCAACTTATGACCACAACTGAGCCCAAAATTACTAAGCGAAACATTTAAGTGAATTTTGCTCCATTTTATGATCTTGCCATAGTTGTTAAGTGAATCACTTCAGTTGTTCAGTTAGTAACATGGTTGTTAAGTGAATCTGGCTTCTCCATTGACTTTGCTGATCAGAAGGTTGCTCACATGACCCGGAATACTGCAACCATCATAAATAGAAGTCAGTTGTGAAGCGTCTGAATTTTGATCACATGACTATGGGGATGCTGTGATGATCATAAGTGTGAAAAACAGTCATAAATCATTTTTTTCGGTGCCATTGTAACTTTGAACAGTCACTAAATGAACAGCTGTAAGTTGAGGACTAGCTGTAATGGGATCAGGGAGGGACAATGCTACATAAAAGCATTTCGCTTGGAAAACAAGTGGTGATGGCAGTAAGTAACCATACCAAGGCAGGATATTGTGCCAGAGGATTTTTGAGGAAGGGAATGCAATATCTCTAGTTTTATACTTTTTTTCACTGAATTTTAGGCAGATTAATTTAAGGAACCCAAGATGTACATTAACTTATAGGATGACATGTAAAAAAGAGTGACACCCAAGGTGTCACTCTTTCATATATAACCCTTGTGACCACAGCAGACTACAAAACCTTTGGGATTTTTGGTATACTGATTGGTTTTCATTATGGCACACTGAACCTGGCCTCATCAATCAGGTGGGTCAAACTTATCTTAACAATGAGAAGGCACTGTGGAAGGAGAAAAAGGAAAACATTACCTGCAGCATTCCTAGCTTATTTAAGGATATTCAGATTCAGCTAGCCTTGTAGAAATATGAATAAGCAGCAAAGTTATAAAAATTAGCCAATTTACCTAAGGTGCTTTAGTTTCTGGAACCTAGTGTTCCATAAGAACTTTATGGGTTCCTTAGGTGACTCAGGGCACATATAAAAATTATAGCAAATTCACCTGAACCGCACCAATTTTCTAACACTAGACATTTGCCTCTTGATTCCATTAAAGCAGGCATCCCGCAAATCGACTAAATCTCAGCCTTTCTGGTTAGTTTGTGGCTGAGAACTTCGCAAACACAGAACATTGGCTTAGGAAAGGCTAGGAGAGGCCGATTGCTTTCTCAGCAAATGTAAGGTCAGTTTGGCAGGGTTATCTTGACACTATACAGGCTGCACACTGAAGATGTAAAGATAAAGTTTAAACACGCTCTGAGCGTCATTTAAAGCCTGCCCAACAATTAGCCAACTTTGTTGATGAAACACACCTCCTTCCTGCCTTCCATTATCTAGTTGCTTAATAAGCAAGACCAAGAGAAAGGCATTTAAACTAATTGCACCAAGTCCTCTTGTGAAACTCAGTCCGACAGTCTGGTCCTTATCAGGGAGCAATATCCAGAAGCAGCAAAAGCATTATATACGAAGTTTCTGGCACCTTCAGGAAAAGCGAGTGGTCCTCGACTTACAACTGCTTGCTTAGTGACCAAAGTTACAGCGGCACTGAAAAAAGTGACCTATGACTGTTTTGCTCGCTTACGATGATCGCAGCATCCCCACGGTCACACAATTTACATTCGGTCCTTCGACAACTGATTCACATTTATGACTGACTCACCTTTATGACGGTTGCAACCTTCTGACAAGCAAAGTCAAGGGGGGAAGCGATTCCCTTAACAAATGTGGCAGGAAATGTTGTAAAATGGGGCAAGGCTCATTTTAAATTTTGTCATTGAGCAGCTGGGCTCAAACCTGGCCGTAAGTCGAGGACTTCCTGGTATCAACGGGATACATCTGCTCTGCCAAGCCGCATCCCATTCAAGGAGCCACAAAAAGCCTTTGCGAGGGGAGTTCCTGGAATGCAAGCGCAGCCTCACCTTTTGCAGCTTATCTCGTCAGAGACCCCTTCCTCCTCCTCCTCCTCCGAACCCGCCCCGCCCCTCTCCGGCCGGGGGTCAGGTGCCCCCTCGCTGAACAGGAGCGCTCGCCTGTCCCCAAAGGGCGGGAGAGGAGCGCCTCTGAGTTTCGGCTCGCGAGGAAACTGGAGCGCAGATTAAGCAGCGCCTCGCCGCCCCCAGTTTAGCCTCACGCAACGGGCTGCGATGCGTCCCGCCCAGGAAAAACAAAACAAAACAAAACAAAACAAAAAAGAAACCGGGGTTCATTATTAATGAAGCCACGGCTGACTGAACCTCGAGGTAAGTGGGTCAAGCGAACCCAGGCCGGGGGCGAGAGAACCAAAGCGGTTGGGAAAGCTCCGTGAGGAGCGTCAGGACGTCGAAGCAGCAGCCTGCCCTCTTCCAAACGCGGCTGTGCTTGGCCACGGAGTTCCTCGACTCTGCAATGACAGCCGCCGCCGACGGGACCGGTATTGCCCTTCCTCCCCTTCGCCAGAGGCTCTTCTCCACCGACGGCCAGTTCTTCGCTGCCGGCTGTTGCCCACAAACTCCGGCCAATCCCGCCCCGCCCTTTTCGCTCCTCGAAGCACCTGGGCGGCCGCGAGCGCTTTTGCGGTCTCGCTGTCTTGTGCGCGGGCTGGCGAGCGCTCTTGTTATTGTACGCGGGGTGGGAGGGTGGAGAGATTTAGAAGGCGGCGGCGGCGGCGGGCACCTTTAATTCCTTTATCTGAGGGGAAAGGGACGTTTCTTAAGCAGGTGTTTCTTTTTTCCCCTCAAGAGGCAACTGAACTTAGTTTTTCTTTGAAGGCGTTTCGCTTCTCATCCAAGAAGCTTCTTCAGCTCAGAGCTTGGAGAAACTTCTTGGATGAGAAGCGAAACGTCTTCAAAGAAAAACAAGCAAGTCCAGGTGCCTCTTGGGGGAAAAAAAATAAAGCACCTTTGAGACAACCACGACCTGGATGACTGAAAATCCCCATAGACCTTTTCAAGCAGGGATTTTCTTCTCATTTTGCCGCCCACAGCTGGCTACTCTTGCGGTGCTCCCTCCGGGAGCCCACTTTACGGGGAATACAAGCCACCATCCCCGGGACCTGCTCTCGTGAGGGAGAGGAGTAACTGGGCTAAAAAAAAAGATCCAGGGAACCGCCTGGCTTCTTCAACCCCACAGCTGTCTCCTCAGAAGTAAACTTTCTGTGGGGCTTCCCCGCAAGAGAACCGGATAGAGCGCAATTGCAGCCTAAGGGGTGCAGAAGTGCTCCCAAGGCGCCTTAAACGCGAAGAGACGCCTCTCGACTCAGCGAAGTAACGTGGGTGGGGGACGCTTGAGTGAGGGAAGCAACCGGCAGGCTGCCGTCCTATTTGCTCGTCGAGGCCGGGAGACTTGGCTCCTTTGGGAGACCCGCGCGATGACCGTCGGGTCCGGCCGGTGCGCCAACCCCTTTCCTTTCCCGTACGTACCCATTTGGGCCGCCCTTGGTGATGCTCTCGGCGGTCCTACTTGGGGCAGATGCTGTGGTGCAAAGGGACGGAGGCGACGGAGGTCGGCTTCTTTAAAGCCTCTGCCTTGGCCGGACTCCAAGTCCTACCCCTACCTGGCCAAGAAAGAGGGGAAGGAGGTAGGCGGCGGGCAGGGAAGAACTGGGTCTACCGCCCTCACGCCCGAGAGTGAAAAACACCCGAGAGGAAAAGAGGCAAACCGCTTTCCTCCGTCGTCCCAGGAGGAATTTGTAGGGCAGGGAGTGGGAGGAAAAGGCCGGCTCTCGACCTCCCCGCTCCTTGATTTGGCACATCGTTAATAAGCAATCGAAAAGGGAGGACAACCGAGCTCGTCACCACAAGCACCGCTGCCTTGATCCTCCTGTGCCTTTATAGGTATTGCGATGTGGGCCAGAAATCCAACAGGAGTCAAGATTGAGAGAGGAGAAGGGGAGCGGAGGAGGGAGAGAGAGAGAGAGATGTAAGAACAGGAGATGATGAGGCAGGGAAGGGAAATAGGCTTGGAGACAGCAAACAAAGACTTAGGAAAAAAATACAGAATGAATAAGAAATATGTATGAACCATTTGAAAGAAATAAAAGGCAGTGGGATCAAGATATTTTGTTTTAGCATTTTCATTTTCTTGGCCTGGAAAGTAAGGTAAGTTTTTTTTAAAAGGCTGATAGGAAAAAAACAGGCTGTTGCATTCTGCTAATGTAGAAGCTCTTTTATTATTTAGTAATCCATTTTAGTGTTATAATTGTTTTTATGGGTTGCTAATATTTGAAGAAACTTAAATAACGGATGCATTAGTCAAAAAGCAGTAAAATACCAAAGAAAGCAAAATGTAGCAAACAACGTTCTAGGTAGTATCAAGTTTTGTGTATGTTTTTGTGATGTATATATGTTTTGATGACATCTAATTCAAAGTAGCTGTAGACAAGAGCTGACCTAATTTGTTTCCCAACCTTGGTATTTTTGAAACACCAGTGATGGGTCTTTGTTGAAACACTGCATCTCCGTGGTCCTTATGAGTAGTCTGGCAGATAGACAGAAACTTTCTTTGGTCAAGTGACCAATAAAAATGTATTCAATAAAACAAAGCAAATTTAACTCCTAACATCTAAGACTGCTTGTGAATGCTGTATTTTCTATCTATATGACTTTTCCTCACCCCTCTTCCCGGTTTTCCTCTTGCTTTCCAGCAATAAAAATGGCTTAACACCATTTTAACTTTCCATAAAAAAGCCCTTTAATTAGTGACTTATTTAGTATGTTACCAAAGAAATATACCTTGGATGTGCTAGTGGAGTACAAGCCATTTTTAGAAATGTTCTTGTGCATTGCAGAAATGGACAATTTTTTTTACTCCCGGATTGGTGGCAACTTAAATTTAGGCAATGATTTTTCCCTCCGTGTTCTGAGGCCTCTAAAGGAAACATAAGCATAAGATCACCTTCAGATTAACTTTTGAAGAATTGAGAAGTAGAAATAGTGGAGTTGTGGAAGTGTCCAATAAGTCCTCTGGCACCTAAAGCAAAACATTTCTTACAACATATGGCTTAATTAAATAGTCTACATCATTAATTGCAAAGTATGATACTTCTTTTACATATGGTAAACCACAGCTATCACTTGTTCCTTACCTGCCAAGGTATTCTCAACCTTACACGGACAGACCGAATACACCAAGACTCATGATATATATGTATATATATATAGATTTATTTTTAGTCGGTAAGTTGTTCAGGGGTTTTGTCTCGTAAGATTGAGAGATCTGGCACGTTGATTCTCACTATATATATATACCCATCTGATTGTGGAATCTTAATATGTTAACAATCAATATGGGACTTCCATATTCATTCCAGAGTGAACAACTTTTTCTACAGGTGCAGCAACACAATTTAAAATAGACTGTTGAAAGAACAAAAGAGCAGAAAGAACTGATGTAGCAATTTGGGGCAATAGGACTTAATGGGAGTTTGGTTCATTTTGTTATCTGCAAATAGTAAAAAGTACACTATGTATTTTCTAAAAATATTATGTAGGCTTTTGAGGAAATTTTCAACTTTTTGAATTTCAGACAAGCAAATTTATATTGTGTGTGTGCACACTAAATTTAGGTACATCGAAGAAAGTACTGCAAGTAATGTGGGTGAACCGGTTTCTTTGCTGCCGTGATATTTGCTCTGTGTTCCTGCTCAGCTGCTATTTTATGTTTGTATTTTTAGCTTTTTGTTTTTAATTGTTAACGGAGGGATCCTTGATGCTCGCTGTGTTTGATTGTTTTCTTGCAGACTTTTCATTACCCAAACTAGATAACATCATCAGTGCTGGTAAAGAATGGGGTTTGCTCTCAGTTTATATTCCAGCCTTGTCAGTGTTAGTGGAGATGGTCTTGGAGGACTGTTTACTGTTGGCTTGTTGGCAGTTCCTTGATTGTTGGTCTGATGTTAATCCTGGTGTTAATCTATGCTGATCTGGATGCTGATTGCTGGTGGGGAGGTGCTTTGGTCCTTTTGTTCTCCTTTTGGCTCGTTGATTGTCTCTTTTGCATAGTATGTAGATATTGTATATGTTTATATGTCCATTGATGGCTAATTTGTCAGAGAGGATTCGAAGTATTTCTCGCAGGACTACTAGATTCTGTAATAGCTCTATTCCCTATGCCATGCATGTTTGGTAAACTTGCAAAGTTCGTTTTTCTCGCCATGTACATGTATACATCGGAACTAGACTATGATGTTTCTCTGTGTCATATAATATATGTGGGTATATATATAATTTTGTATTTATTTTGTCATGTTTATGTGCTATGTATATTGGAGATGGTGAGCCTTTGAAAACTGTATGCAACAAAATTTCAGTTTTAATGTATGCCAATTTGTGTACATTCAAAATGACAATAAAGTTATTCTAAGTCTAAGAGTGCCAGGCTTCTAGAAATTTGGTAGCATTATTGTACTTTCGGCAGATCTAGGATGGTCTAGTTCCCAATTGAGAGAGAGCTATGATCAAAGTCTGTCATATATCATAGAAAGTAAAGAGTTTTGTTATGTATGTATGTAAGGTTTCAATGTTTTGAACTGTTCTTGTAAAATGTTAAATGGTATTGGTT
Organism: Naja naja; assembly: GCA_009733165.1. Classification (NCBI taxonomy): domain Eukaryota; kingdom Metazoa; phylum Chordata; class Lepidosauria; order Squamata; family Elapidae; genus Naja; species Naja naja. The sequence goes on from CM019153.1 coordinate 27,203,530, forward strand.
TAAATAGTGGGAAGAAACCCTGCACTCCCATTGGCTGGCAACTACAGCTGCTATAAGAAGCAGTTTAGCCCAGCCAACTCAGGTCCATTCGGAGCTGTAGTCACTGAATAAACTCTTTACTGAAGATCCTCGCGTTTGACTCTTCATGCAAACTTAACACTGGTGAGAAGGAGGATTGCCCTGAAGAACAGACAACATGAAGGTGAACAGAAGAGCGAGATGGCTGCGCTGAACACCCCCCAGCCCCGCTCGATCCAGCGGAAGACTGGGAATCGATCGCCTGATGGAAGGAAACGACTGGACGATATTCCCGAGAGACGGAAGAGGGCGGTATTTCTACACTCGGTCCGGCAGTCTTCAAGATGGCTAAGGCATTGGCGAGCTGCAGCACTGAAGGTAATGGAATGGCCTGATTTGGAAAAGCTTTTAAGAGCCCATTACGCCTCGACAAGTATCGTGCCTCATTAAGAGACACGAGTTACCATCGGATCAAGGGGCGAGAATGTTAATGATTTCATGGCAAGTTTAAGGACATTGGGGTGCTTGTGACTTACCAACTTAGAAGAGGCCATGCGTGGATCGGTTTGTCTTTTAGGCCTCAAAGATAAGGTCTTACAAAGCAAACTGTTAATGAAACCTAAGATCACGTTTAAGGAGGCCATTGAAGAAGCTGTTTCAGCCACCAAGTCCTCAGCAGTGGCCATGAAAAAGATTAACAAGGCCTCAAGCCAGGCCTCAAGTCATTCTGATGTGGAAAAATCCACAACAACCCATTGCGAACAAATAGACTCTGATTCAGATTGCAGTGAGGTGGAGGAAGGGATTTTTAGACTCAGAATGGAGAAAGAAAAGGAAGACCCTGGGAGAAAGAGGCAAGAATTTATTGCAGAGGCTGTGGGGGGCCATCCCGCACTGAATGCAAGTTCTTAGACACCATCTGCCTACGTTGAGAAAAGGGGTCACCTAGCCAGAGTCTGCAAATCATCCAGAACTCCACCTAGTAGGAAGAAATTTCCTGAAAAGGATTTTAAGCCCAACAACTTCATTGAAAAGATGGGGCAATTCAGAAGCAAATGGGAAGATGAAACTCACCAAACAATCACCATTGGTCATTCTTCACCCTTGAGAAGCAGAAAAATACACGTGAAGGTGTTCATTGAAGGAAGGCCTTGCCAAATGGAAGTGGACTCAGGCTCTTATTTATCTATCGTGTCATGGGACACTATTCACAGGCTATTTCCCAACATTCAGAAGAAACATTTCCAGAAGCAAGCACTGACTCTTAAAGACTACCAAGGGAACAAGATTCCAGTAGTTGGAGCAAGAGATTTCAATGTGCAGTTTAAAGGCCACACCAAACGTTTGCCTCTGACCATCATGGACAAGGATCGCCCAAGCTTGCTGGGACTTGAGTGGTTCAATCCACTAGGCATCGAGGTGACTGGCATCAATCACGTGAGCAACTCTGAATGGGAGGAGGCCTTGAAGTCTGAGTTTCCAGAGGTCTTCAGCGAAGGACTGGGCAAGTATATGGGGACCCCTATCACTTTCAACCTAGATCCCAAGGTGCCCCCAATTCGTTTAAAGCCCAGGAGGGTTCCATTTGCTTTAAAGGAAAAAAATTGATGCACAATTAGACAAATTAATTGCTCAAGAGGTTTTAGAGCCCACTGATCACTCCAGATGGGAAACACCCATAAGTGATGGGTCACACCAGTCAAGGCTGATGGGTCAGTAAGAATTTGTGGAGACTATAAGGGGACACTGAACCATGCGCTGCAGCAGAGCGCATATCCGGTGCCAGTTGTGCATCATCTGTTACATTCACTTGGCAGGGGTACAGTCTTTGCCAAATTGGACTTGGCCCAGGCATATCAACAACTAACAGTTGATGATGCCACTGCAGAGGCCCAAAGCATTGTGACTCACAGAGGTACCTTCAAATGTAAAAGGTTACAATTTGGAGTAAGCGTGGCACCAGGCATTTTTCAAAGTCTTATGGAAAGAATGCTTCAAGGACTGCCAGGGGTAGTGCCTTACTTTGATGATGTGTTAATCTCTGCTGAAAATGACACTCAGCTTCAAGAAAGACTCAGAGAAGTCCTTACCAGATTCAAAAAAGCGGGGTTAAAAGTCAAGGAAGAAAAATGCACCCTTAAAACAGACAGGGCTACATGATTGACAAGCATGGCATCCACCCTACTGATGCCAAGGTTAAAGCAATCAAAGAAGCCCCTAAACCTAAATGCAAAACAGATTTGCAAGCCTTCCTTGAACTCATTAACTTTTATCATATGTTTCTACCTCAAAAGGCAACCATTGCTGAACCTTTGCACAGATTGCTTGATAAGAAGGCTGTTTGGATCTGGGGGAGGAAGGAACAATCAGCATTTAACAGTATTAGGAGACTAATCACATCTGATGCTGTATTGATACAGTTCTCTGAGAATTTGCCTGTTGTACTGACTTGTGATGCATCCCCTTTGGAGTGGGGGGGTTTGAGCCACAGGCTTCCCAGTGGGAGGGAAGCCCCTATTGCATTTTACTCTCGCACTTTGTCCAAAGCAGAGAGGAATTATAGCCAACTGGACAAAGAGGCATTGGCAGTTGTTGCAGCTGTCAAGAAATTTCATGAATATCTTTATGGCAGGACATTTACCATTGTTACAGATCACAAACCTTTGTTAGGCATTGTGGCAGGAGACAAACCTACACCTACTATCCTGTCACCAAGAATGCTGAGGTGGACTGAATTTCTTGCAGCTTATTCATACAAACTGATTCACAGGCCTGGCAAGGACATTGGACATGCTGATGCACTGAGTCGTTGCCCACTGCCTTGCCACAAGGAGGACTTTGAACCTGAAACACACACCTTTTCCTAGAAACTGTTGCTAAGCTTCCAGTTCATGCTGCTGAAATTGCCAGAGAGACTGCCAAAGACACTGTGTTGGCTCCTGTTATAGGCTGGATTAAGAAAGGTTGGCCTCTTCAAGATCTACCTCACCTTGCCCAACCTTTTAAGTCCAGGCAAACTGAATTATCTGTATTAAGAGGATGTATTTTGTGGGGTAACAGGGTGGTTATTCCTGCAAAACTGCAAAGAGAGGTTTTGGAAATGTTACATGAGGTCATCCTGGTATTGTAAGGATGAAGGGATTGGCCAGGAGTTATGTATGGTGGCCAGGTATTGACAAAATGGTTGAAAACAGGGTTGCATCTTGTCCCAATTGCCAGGTAGTCAGGCCTGCCCCACCTCACGCCCCCACAGGAATGGGAATGTCCTAGGGGCCCGTGGTCTAGGATCCACATTGATTTCGCAGGTCCTACTAGAGGACACACTTTTCTGGTTATAGTAGATGCATATTCCAAATGGCTCGAGGTATTTCCCATGACATCCACCACAACTGATGCTGTCATCAAGCAGCTCAGAAAACTGTTTGCAACCCACGGGTTACCTGATGTTCTTGTCTCTGACAATGGCCCTCAATTCCCATCTAACATTTTTGAATCCTTTCTAGCACAACAGGGTATCAGACATGCCCTTACTGCCCCTGGGCACCCTTGCTAATGGCTGGGCTGAACGCATGGTACGCTTTACCAAAGAGAAGCTCCAGCAACTGGGTCCTGGGGACATCACTGAGAAGCTTGAAAAACTTCTTAGTGTTCAGCACATCACTCCTAGCCCATCTACTAACTTATCCCCAGCAGAGTTGTTGATGGGTAGGAAACTTAGGTCTTCCCTTGACTGCCTTCATCCCTTACGCACCAGCACCACAGGATTCCACTTCCAAAGTTCGTACATTCAGTGTGGGTGATTCTGTGTATGCTAAGAACCTTATAGGTGAGCCTTTGTGGATTCCTGCTGCAATAACTCAAATCACTGGCCCTCATTTTTACAGGGTACAAACAGAGGATTGACTCCTCTGGAGCAGGCACATTGATCAACTCAGATCCAGGTTCCCTCAGGAACATCGCCCCTGCCTCTCTCTGGTTCCCTCACCTGATGTCACTTCTAGGGGGGAAGGAGAGGAACAGGAGGAAAATCAGCAAGCAAGAATCAACCCCATGTGTAACGAGCCATTACGACAGGAACCATCCCAAAACCTGTCACAATGCCAAGATCCATCCTTAGAAGTGGAAGATTGCACATCACTACCTGACTTGGGTGCTGACATTGGAATGGAGATGGGTTGGGAGGAGAGACCAGATTCTAACAGTCTAACAGGGTCTCCTTTCACAGGAAGTCCCAGCAGAAATGTCAGCAGACACATTTCCTCTCTCACTGGGTGAGAACGTTAAAACTTCTGAACCACGAAGGTCTCAATGTACACGTAAGAGCCCCACCTATTTAAAGGAATACATTAGATAGGTTGGGGTTTGATATGGACTGAACCTAGTGGGGAGGGGTGTTATGTATGTAGGTTTGAATGTTATTGGTTTATTTGAACTTTTCTTGTAAAATGTTAAATGGTATTGGTTTAAATAGTGCGGGAAGAAACCCTGCACTCCCATTGGCTGGCAACTGGCTGCTGGCTATAAGAAGCAGCCCCCAGCCAACTTGGGTCCATTCGAGCTGTAGTCACTGAATAAACTCTTTACTCAAGATCCTCGTGTTTGACTCTTCATGCAAACTTAACAGTTTTTATCATATCTTTTCACCACTAGTTCATGGATGCATTTTGCCAGGATGGGTAGTAAGTTGTTCTTTGGTAAACTGGTGTTGATGGTTCTCTGGGTGTTCTCTAATTGGACCTTTTTAAAAAATTATGGTGAATGTGTTGTCTACATATCTTTATCCATATTTTGGGTTGTATTTTTGGAAGCAAAGTTGTGCACAAAACTTTCATAAACATATTAATTGCTAAGAACTATATTGTAAGAATTTATCATCCTGTGACTGTAGATTCAGCATTGTTCTTGAAAATATGTATGAGACATAATGCATTGTTCATTTTTTTAAAAAGAAAAATTGATTAACAAGTTGCCCTAAAAGATAACTATGGCTGAAAATATTTAATTCATTGTGCTTGTAACCCATTTCAGCATATAATATGAATCTTATGCTGGAATGCATTTGCTTTTTGCCAAACATTTTTCATTCAAGTCAAAAAGTTTTTTTTATGACATCCATCCACAGAATATTCTTCCTATAGCTTCTGGCTTATCCACATGGTCTTTCATATTACCACTTCCAAGTAGCCCAGAGAAAACACACCAACCATATATAACAGATAATCAGAGTTGGAAGGGACCTTGTAAGTCATCTAGTCCAACCCCCCACCCAAGCGGGAGACCCTACACCATTTCTGACAAATGGCAGTCCAATCTCTTCTTGAAGGTCTCAAGTGATGGCGCTCCCACAACTTCCGAGGGCAACTTCTGTTCCATTGGTTGATTGTTCTCACTGTCAGAAAGTTTGTTCTTATTTCCAGGTTAAATCTCTCCTTGTTCAGTTTATATATTTTATATATTTTTTATTCATTTTATATATATATTTATTTATATATATTAACAATATCTTTATTGAGATTACAGAAACAGAATCTTCAACTGTACAAGTACTTCTCCCCTCAAAAGAACTAAGGAAGGTCCATTTTGAGATGTTTTCTCCACCCCCCACTCTTCCTTTAGACTCAGATTTTATCAGACTATTATCCATGCTGTGACCTTTTTCTCCTGCAAATTGTAGACAAGCAGCAATGTTCATTTTGGAGACTAGTGGCCTTCACCTTGCAACTCAGCCATGCGAGCTATTGTTTAGGGTTCTCCTGCTGTGAGCCTCATAAACACCAACAAGTGAACCTTTAACTTTTGTAGGCTCTTGGAGACTTCCTGGAATATTATACATCTTGCTCTTGGTGTGATCTTGGCCGATTGTCCACTCTGACGGAAGCTAACAATAGTGTTGATTTACCTCCATATGAACCCAATCTGCCTATTAGTGGATTGAGTCCAAATTCCTTGGAAATAGTTTTCATAATCTTTTCCAGCCTGGCAAATTGTTTTTTTTTTGAGTAGTCCCCAGCAATTTCCTTTGTTCAAACCAGGACTCGGACCTGTGTTGTGAGATCAGCTTTTGATAGTGAATGGCCAGAAATCTGTTTGTTAAATAAGGCAGGACTTCCCACATTCATTCCTGATTATCATCCCATTGATTGAAACACCTGGCTCTAATTCCCCTTCAAATGAACTGATATTCCTAGAGGTTCACATCTGTCCATTACTCAACAATATGTAGCAGCTTGGGATCATTGTCCCCAATACATAAATGAACAAGCATAAATATTTTGACTCATTTGTTTAATTTTAGGACTTGGTGGAGAACAGAACATGTTTTAGATCGTATTTATACAGAAGTATTAAAAATTGAAAAGAGTTCACAAATTTTAGGCACAACATATCTTTCTTCCTGGGATACTTTAAATTGATTGAAACTGAGATCTTTTTTCTGAAAGCTAAATGATGAAACTTTCTACATTTTTCTACTTAGACGCTTTAGCTAGTGCAAAATGTAGTGGCCCATTTGCAGGTGTGCCGAGTTGAAATTTGTATATAACAAGCTTTCCAATACTGTATGGTGGCCCTCAAAGGAAATGTTGACTGATGTTTGACTTGACTACTCTTTCATTGGATCCGTTTTAGTGATCTACTATAACCCCAGTCACTGCATTCTTCCAGCAGATAGTGGCCATAGCCACCTCTAAGGTAATTAAAGGCACCTCTAAATCTACACAATCTGGAAGGAACACACACCCTATACTTCCACATGGCAAAGAGGAATGATGTGAGTTTAAATGGCACTGAAGGGCTGGAAACTTACCTTGTCAAGCAGTCTCTGTGATGCACAAGTGAAACAGGCACAAAGTACACAAAGTTAACTTTACTCTCTGGCCTTGAACTACACTCATGCCATTAGCAGTAGCACATATTAAATGCTCCAGCCCAAAAGATCATGTGCCAAGATAGAACTTGAAGAGAAATCATAATAAGCAACTGGCAAACAGTGGGTTATAAAGCTTTAAAAGCAGGACCTGAGCATATCATTCCAGGATCAAAGGTCTGGAATGAGCTCTGTTGCCATTGCAGTACAATCTGAAGTACTGGAAGGGTAAGAGAGTAATGGGAACTTGGAGGAAGGTAGAAGAGATAGATGGTCAGGCATTTGTCAGAAAACCACTGTGACAGCCTAGCTATTGATAGTGTACTAGGACGATGGGAATCATGGGGTTATAGCTGCAATGAATGGAAACATTATATCAGGAAATAAGGTTTAGTTTCCATGCCGTAATCCAGGAGTGTCAAATTCAATTTCATTGAGGGCTGCATCAGGGTTATGTTTGACCTTGGGGGGCCGGGGTGGGCATGGTCAGGGTGCATGGGGCCAGCTCAACATCACTTGTGTTGGGGGTGCCTGTAGGCCCGAGCACTCTGCCAGTGAAAACGGGCTCCCAAGCTCTGTTTTCAGCAGCAACGGTCTCCTACAACCCCCTGCCAGCAAAAATGGAGCTCAGGAGGGCTGTGCGTGGCACTCCCAAGCTCCATTTTGCAGAAGCACTGCAGGACAATCCTTCACTGTTTCCAGGGTGGGCCAGATCTAAGCACCCCATGGGTCAGATCCAGTCCCCGGGCCTTGAGTTTGACACCCCTGCTATATAATGCTATGAAGTGCCTTTGCAGCCTTTTCCTTGTATCCACCAGGATATTTCCATGTCTGGAGTTTTCTTAGGCCCAATTGTCCGCTTTTATCTTCAATAACCTAAAAAGGAATATATGGCTTCTTTTGGAGTCCTTTCCCTTTATTTGCCTCTTCTCCTTTTCAGATTTTTCAGCAAAAATATGTGAAATGGCCTTGGGGTTTAAGAGCCAATGAATGCAGATAACCAGGGACAATAGGTAAGACGAGGTGAAAGCATCTTTTCCTCTTGCCTTTCAGAATGTGTTGCAAGGCCTCTGGTTGGCGGTCTGCTGTCTCTTGTTCATTCCTGTATGCACTTATCAAGTTTGATGTTACTCTGCTCCAGGAGTCATGAAAGGTATGTTTCTTCCCCAGTGATACTTGTTCTTGTTCTGGATTCTGGTTGTCCAGTTGTCTTGCTAGTCTCCACCTTACTTCCTAGGGTGCATTGTAGATAACAAGACCGGGTTCCTTATCCAATGCCTTTGGAAGTAGAGCTTCCTTTTCCTCATGTCCCTCTCCCAGTTTATTTAATTTGTATTTATTTATATTCTGCCTTTATTATTTTTACAAACAATTCAAGGTGACGAACATATCCAACGTACCTTCTTCCTTCTATTTTTCCTGCAACAACAATCCTGAGAGGTTACTTGGGCCGAGAGAGAGTGACTGGCCCCCAGATCACCCAGCTGGCTTTCATGGCTAAGGTGAAACTTGGGCTCATGGCATGGGTGGGATTCAAATATTTTAACAACCGGTTCTGTGGGCATGGCTAGATGGGTGTGGTCATGTCACTGGGTGGGCATGGCTTCTTTTTTTGGCAGCCCCCCATTTTTTGGGCCTTTGGGCCTCAGGGAAGCCTCCTGGGGGGTGTTTTTGCTCCCCCCTCCATTTTTTGCCTTCCTAGGCCTCAGGGAAGCCTCCTGGGCAAAGCAGTAAGACAGCGAGGAGAATCCCGGCACAGCTGATCATAGGAACAGCTGATCATCAGGAGGGGGAAAAAAGAAATACCTTAAGGAGTGACCGGGAGGGGGAGAACAGTCAGCAATGTCAGGCATGCACACGATGTCACGCATGTGCGATAAAGACTGACTGGGTGGGGAGCAGTGGGTGGAGAGGGGAGGGGCCAGCCAGGGGCATGATTTGCCAGTTCTCCGAACTGCGCAGAATGATAACAACTGGTTCTATAGAACTGGTCCAAACCAGTAGAATCCCTGGCTCATGGTCTTGTTTCTAGCCTGATGCCTTAACCACTAGATCAGACTGGCTTTTGGCGGTTGATTATTCCTTGTTGCATTTCTGTCAGGAGGCTATGTGGCAGGAATGACATAGTCACAGAAATGAATAACCCACCAAAAGGATGCTCTTTGCCTCCTGAGCCAGGATGCAGCCTCAGTCCACCTATTCCACCTCTTCTTCCTCCCTTTCTCATCTCAAAGTTGAGCATCAGCTGTCTGCTACTTTGAGGTGACCTGAGAGAGATTGCAGTTTGTTGGCTTGTGGGATATCTGGATGCTTTGGAAAGTAGGCCAGGTGTTGAAATCTCCTAGATTTATATGGATTTAGATCCCTCCTTTTGGTTGTGTGGGAACCCAGCCAGGATTTTGAGAAGTGGACACCCCAATCTAACAAGATACTCTGTAGATGCTGCAGATCATAGGAATAGATACCCTGTAGTTACCTTTATTGTACTCATATTGGAATTCACTGTTAAAGCTTAAAACATTTTAAAATATAATTGCAATTACATAATCCTAATTGGAGATAAAGGTATGACCTCAGAGCTGTTCTGCAGAGGCAGAAGACAAACAAAAATATGCTTCATGCATGGAAATAAATCCTACTACCCTACTAATGAATCTTTTTGCTCTCAGTTGGGCATTCCACAAGAGCAACTGCAGCCAGCAGCTTCTATTCAATTAAAATCAGGGGAGAATTTATCATTTTTCCCATGTTGATGCATTTTTTAAAAAGGAGGGGAAGATCTTGGAGTCTATAAGCACATTTCCACAAATGGACTCTGCCAACCACAAAGGAACTCCTGTGATCATATAATAACCATCTGTCTTCATGAACAGAATGAGATGATTTTTGGTTCTATGGGGGGGGGGTGGATAATAAAAAACAATATGCAGCTCTTTTGTTGGGAAATGTGACTGATATCTTTTCAACTTCCTCTCATAGAAGCCACCCAGTTTTTTCACAACATGTAGGAAAGTGGACACTTTTCTTCCCATGCAGCGAGGGCTAAGTAAAATCCATGAACACAGCAGTCTACAATAACTTGGCCCCCACTCTCCTGGCCTTCCAGAAAATTGTGAAAGTATGCCTCTGTGGCCTTGTATTGGCACAAAAAGGAGGAGCATGCTATTGTAGGGCTGGATAGTGCCTGGAAAGCCCACCCTGCCTTTTAATTGATTCTTAATATTTGTCTCTTTTAAATGTTATATGCTGTTTTTTATGCTTTATTTATATGCTGTTTTTTTATGTTTTATTTGTACACTGCTCAGTATCCCTTTCTGAGAGTGGTGTTTAAACATGATAAATAAATAAATTTGGAGCAGGACAGAATGTTTGCTCATCATTGTCAGCACTTCAAGCTTGACATATCAGGCAGCGATAATGGATCAACTTGACTGCTTCAGATAGAGAATGGAAGCGCCCTAAAGGTAGAATTACAACTCCCAGTTCCCTGTCAGTCTTGGTTGGGTAGTGTTGGTTCAGCAAAACCTGAAATGCTAAGAAGCTGTACATCCGTGTGTTCTGGAAAGTAGAGACAGAATAAGGAAAATATAGAATAAGGAAACGCCTAGGTACTAGTTGGAATGTAGAATGTCATGGATGACAGCAAGAGGAACCCTGTTAGAGAGGAACCAGCATATCTTCCTGGGATTTGTAATCAATACGGAAGTGACTTTTGGAGAACAGTCACTACTACATCATGTCTGCCAAAGAAGTACATGTTGTTTCGTAAAACCTCAGAGAAGTGGCAACAAGTACTATAAGTCAGACCAATGTCCCAATATAAGAATAAATTCATATATATAACTTGTTTAGAAGGGGGGGAAACTATTGATACCCTGTAAGTGTCCTGGATTTGGGAAAACATTTGGATGTTTTATACATTTTGAACGAGAAGACAATTTACTTGAAAAGAAGTCATATTGCATTTGCTGAGGTCAAGGTATGACTAAATTTTCTAAAAATTAAATTGGAAATTCCTCTTTCAGCAAAGCATCAAAAAAGTTTTTGAAAAAAGCAAGACATTTCAGTGAGACATCATCATCATGCAATTCCATAAGCCTGTACTTCAATACATAGGATTAAATAATTTAACCTAAATTTAGATTTCCAGTTCACGTATAATATCTGTAAAACTCTAAGAAAGGCTTAAAGATCTGCATAAGAATTTTTAAAATCTCTAATATCTGAAAATGAAAACACCAAATATGAATCATCACTATTAAATTAAGGTTATAGAGCAAGATGATGGGCAGATTCCAAGAAATAATTCAGTTCTACTTACCTACATTCTAAAAAGTAGGTCTAATAAATTTATAATAACTTGTTCCTTTTATTTCTTATATAACAGTTAAATATTTATCTCAGCTTGTTTTCAATTTGAAGAAAATAAAGGCATCAGGTAAAAAGAAAAGAAGCTGAAACAAATGTTAAAACCTGAATTACCTTGTTTATGATTTTCTCCAGTTCTTTCTCTTCTGTTCTGCTATCTCCAGGTACTACCACATTCAGACTTTTTTGTCTTCCTTATTGACAATTGTTACATCTCAGGTGTCACATGGCAGGTGCTTGTTTGTTGAATTAAAATCCTATATCACTTTAGCTTCTTCATCTTCTATTACTTTATTTTGTGGCCCCACCAGTTCTTGCTTGCAAGCAAACAGAATTTCTTGCAGATTTTCCAATGCACCGTGGATGATACTTTGCCATGCCATTGTTTGTAGTTAGCCCTGAATTATTAAATTTCCACCAATCTCACACTGTGAGATTCCACCAATATTAAATTTACACCAATCTCACACTGTAAATCCAACTGCAGATTACGCACGCATAATGATAATAAACTGTTATCGCTACACTGGATGCCATACCAAAAAATATTGGACAGCATTTAGAAAATACCTGCATTGACATAATTTTGTTCTGCAAATTAGAAATAGCCTTGGATATTGGATCTGCACATACACTACGCCCATATAGTATAGGATCCTAGATTCTTGGGAAAAAACTTGATGCATATGAAGGTCGACACCAACTTAAGAATTGATAACTGTGATTTCAGATTTTCAGTTATATAATAATAATAAATTATAATAAATTATAATAATGCAAAAGGGCAGGCTAGGTCAGTAGATCTCAACCTATGGTCTATGAACCCCAGGGGGCTTGATATTGGCATGTGGGGGTCCATGAAGGCTTGAAGAAATGTTATGATTTAGAGTTAAGTTTGGGGGTCCATGGCCATGTTCCTTGGCCACAGAAGTTATTTAAAAGGGGTCCACAGTGAAGAAAAAGTTGAGAACCACTGGGCTAGGTATTGGAACAGATTTCTTTCATTCAATATTGCTAGCTAATGAGGAAAAAATACAGGGAGTTCTTGACTTATAACAGTTCATTTAATAACCGAAGTTACATCATTGAAAAAAGTTACTTATGACTGTTTTTCACACAACCATTGCAGCATCCCTATGATCATGTAATCAAAATTCAGGCACTTGGCAACTGATTCCTATTTATGATGGTTGCAGTGTCCTGGGGTCATCTGATCACCTTTTGTATCTGACAAGCAAAGTCAATGGGGAAGCCAGATCCACTTAACAACTGGGTTACTAATTTAACACCTGTGGTGATTCACTTAAGAACTATGGCAAGATTGTAAAACAGGGCAAAACTCAATAAGTGTCTCGCTTAGCAACAGAAATGTTGGGCTCAAATGTGGTCATAAGTTGAGGACTACCTGTATCTTTACTGCTGGTAGTTTGAAATTACAGGCAAAAGCTGGAGCAGTAACAAAAGGCTGGGGAATATATTGTCATTGAAATGTTATGAACAATAACTATATTTTTTTCCTTTGAGGTGTGCTTAGTATAATAAAACACAATAAAATAAGCAATAAACCCCAATATTGTTAACCATATGACTAATGATATTAAGTATGTTGTATTTGTTTTCTCTTTAGGTTTCTATCATAGTCCACGTAAATAGATAAAGATATCAATTCAGCTGGATTGCAGTGTCAATTTAAAATCCCCTTCCTTTTTTCATTCAGTTGCTGGCCTTTGCATAACGAAGTGGAAAACAACCTCTAGTGTGTAAAGTCAACATCAGAGAAACTAAAGATGTAGGACAGGCAATATCCAGCAACCAGTTTTGCCTGTCCAGATGTGAAATACTTTGAAGGGTGTGCTCCTTCTTAAAATGTGTCAGTGAAACTGCAAATGTAAGACTACGGTAATGGATCAACAATAAAAGAAGGACAGATTAAGCAGGCTCTGTGTGTCACAACGTATTTGGACATCCACTGTTCTACATGATTAGGTAACCCAGTTTATTTATCAGGCAATTATTAGAAGCAGGATTACTTGGATAAAAAGGCGTAAGCATGCAATGGAAATCCCTTTACAAATCACATAGAGAATGCCATGTTAACATTCCCACCTGCATATACATCTTTCCTCACAAAAGCATTTGGAATGATCAGCCCTTCATCTACTGTAGGAAGATTATTATTTACCTTGGAATTTAACCATTTGAAACTGTGACATAAATTAGATTTTAGCCCATAAGATGCAGGACTGCAAAGAGGTGAGAAGAAAAGTAAGTTTCAGCACTTGGACTCTAATAGTTGATGACTGTTAAGAAAAATACAGCAGTCACTTCATTTATTCACATATTTATTTATGCTCTGCCTTATTTCCTGATCTAGCTGTTTTTGATGTAGCCCATGACATTGTCTGATCTTTACTTATTTTTTTAATACATCTTAAAAAAGAAAATTTCCTGCTCACGTTGTATATAAACAAATTTCTGATGATTCCTAGTGACTTTAAAGAAATCTGATGAGATTTCTTCTAGTATTTTCTGGCAATTATATTATTTTGAAAATACATATTGGTCAATATCTTATTTGCTTTGGAAATTTATTAGATCCATATCAGTTTGAGCAGTCTGGTTCTCTGGATCTTCCTTTTTCCCATTTTTGAAGATTTTGTTTGGCATTTTATTCATTGTCCAGGATCAAGATATTTGGCAAGTTCCTTCAGTATTCTGTAATTCAGCTGGATCTGGGCTCTCCATTAATTAAAAATATAAGGCATATAATGGTAGCCAACATTGAATTTTGCACAAATTAAAGTTATTCTAAAAATGGAATAGTAGGAAATCATTAAGTTTCTAATGCATACATCAAGGAATTTAAACAACTATCTTAAACATCAAGAAAGCTAGCTATGGTAATAATTTCTATCAACATCTCTATATAATAAATCAGAATTCCCAAGTGACACATATGAGTAGTATCATTTATTGCAAATCTTAAGAATAGCACAAAACCTAAACCAAATATGTCAAAAAAAGAATATGAAAATATTATTTATTAAAATAATGTAATACTTGATTTTAGTGATTTGTTTTGCAAAATAAAAAGATCCAAATAAATTGCACATAAATTAAAATTTTTAAAAATATAGATGTTATACATAATGTTTAATTACAGCAGGACAGTGATTCCAGTTAAATAAAATTAAAACTTTTATCTTTCTCAGGTATAAAATTATTCATGTCTTCAAGCAACACAGCAAAAGCCTTAAATTACATCACCATTTCCACAGTAGTTATCATCACTTTTATATTCCATCACTTTGGCAAAATTAGGTATTTTTTTTTAAAACAGTGCATAATGTTACAGAAAGTGTATACAACTTCATATTGCACTTTATATATACAAATAAAATGTAAAAGAAAATAGAGCATTTACTTGGAATGAACATGAATCCATCACAATTGTAAAAGGATGAAAGTGAGTATGAATATTAAAAATATTTAAAATGCAATACATTTATATAGACCTTATAAGCTGTATTAACAAACTTTTACATTTATTGTTTAAGATAATATCATATAGTCACCATTGATTGGAAGCAAATACTTGATTCATTTTAAGCTTATAAGCTCTCCAAAATGCCAGTAAGTTATAAAATAGAGCACAACTGTTAATTGACATTATAAAAACCTACTTCTACGTACATTAACACCTCTGTTTAGTGCTTATTTAGTTCATAGTGGTTAATACTTTTATCAGTTCATATGTGCATAACTTCAGCAACACTCTCATAAGTTTGTGTCTACACACGTTCCAAATCTGCCTACATTGTGCCATTCACTTCATGAAATCCTTGTGATCAGTTTTCCTAAATACTTCTCAGAACATATAATATTGCAAGCATAATATAAAAATATGTGCATTTTTGATGTCTTATTTCTTTATACCTGATTGATACAATAACTAGAATCTGCATAGTTCTTTCACAATTTTTGATTTCATCCTGAGTTAGCAAGCCATCCCCAAACCCTCTTGTTCCAAAGTCAAGGTACGTTCACGTATAAGACAGTTATGCAGTTGAAAAAGAGCTGGGCATCCCATGAACTGTTGTGCTTGTTGCTGTCCCACTAATGGCATTGAAAATGTGTAGTGAGTTGGACATTACATTGGCCTTTTCTTCCACAGCAGTAATCTTAAAAAAGAAAATAGGGTGTCTTACACACAGGCTGAGAACATTGTAAAGAATAATCATCTTTGTAAAGATTAGGGTATCAGTCCATTTGAATATCCCTTGCATGAATGTAATTTTTAAAATGAGAACAGCATATTATACCTCTATGTACTTTAGAAAGAGACAAAATGATTTACCTGATGACACCACCCCAATTATTTAAAGGGATAATACTTCCCATGTATATTATTGCAATGAGGTTTGGCTGACTTCTCTAGTGGCAAAACAGTTATGGATCAAAATAAGTATTTCATTCCCAGTCACAGAAATGAAAGACAACAATGATTATGTAGCATGCTGGTACATTAAATAAAGCCCATTTCTATATTGAACATATCTGCTATTTCCCCCCAAGAAAATAACTTCTTTAAAAAAATGAAGCACATTAAACTTATATGACTGATAATTTTTCAATTACACAATATCAAAACATGAAAAATGGATTTACTGGTTCAGGACAATTTGTAAAGAAATTAGTCAAATACGGGTGGAGGTAGATACTTTATTTCTGATCTCTAAGCCAGCTAAAATGTTTTGAGTAATTGAAGAATATGCAATGTCATACGAGTTTTGGAAGCTGTCTTACTGATATCAATTACAGTTAATATTAACTATTCAGATCTGCACAAGTATGGCAAGATATGATTAAGCAATAGTGAAAATAAAAGTTAGTGGGGGGGGAGGAGTCAGCACACAAAATGAAGTTTTTCAGAACTTATTTTGTTACTAATCAAGTATGTTGCAGATAGCTCCAACTGCAATTCTTACCATTCCTAGTCACAATCACCAGTAATTATGCTGGCTATGGAATGGGACAGCTCGCAACGGCCAGCTTGCCACTAGCAGCTCACCACTGCAAAGTTGCCTCTGCCTACCCACCCACCAAGTCATCACAGGACAACTCAGAGGTGGGCTGCACATATTTTAACAACTGGTTCACTGAAAATGTGAGAGAGTGCATGTACGCCCCCTTTGTGTGCACCATCTGCGCTTGCACGCGGCTGCAAAACCAAGGGAATTTCCTGTGTGTGGCAGCCAGGGTGAGTAGATCGGGCGAGGTGCGGAAAGCAGCTGGCCTGCAAGGGTAGGGCGCACAAGCAAAAAGCTGAGATATATAGGATGGGATAGCTCCTGGGAGACTGGGTGGGCCCAACCAGTGGTCTGAACCGGCAGCAGCCCACCACTGGGCCAACTCCATATGGCCAACTCGCCGCGGAGACAATTTGCTGCAGCTAGCCAAAAGAAGAGCTGGGTGAGCGAGTGGGTGGGCAGAGTGCAGAGCAGCAGTGGCTTCCCATTTTCACCTCCCTGACCACCATCGCCACAGCTATGGAGCTTTGGGTCGAAGAGGCCAGGGACGTCAGCGGGTGATGGGGAAGTGGCGGCAGCCAGGGGCATCCCATTTTCACACCACCTATTGCCACTGCCTCATGTCTCCAGTCCTGAGTTTGGGGTGATGGTGGCAGGGGGTGTGAAAATGGGAAGCCCTCGCCTACCCTCTTGCTCTCCCTCTGGTCACCCATGAAGAGTGGCCTCACTGAGTTGCAGGGACTTGGTGGCAGAAGTGACTTGGTGGCGGTGAGCTAGCCATGCCAAGCTGCCATGCAGAGTTGTCCTAAATCCTGCTGGCTAGGGATTTTAAGAGTTGCAGAGCACAGCATCTTGAAGTTATTAGCTTTGGGAAGACTTCCTACACTACCTGTATGGTAAACTAGGGCTAGAGAATGAGAAACTACTTCATTTATTAGAAACAAATCTAATATACAATATAAACAAGGGTAATGCAATTTGTCTTGTGTTAATAAGTTAAAGTCAAATAAAACATAACTAAAAGACAAAGAGAAAACTAGAAAGAAACTAAAAGATATTACCATCCCAGCTGATCACATTTTCAAAGCAGCATAGGGAAAAAGAAAAGGAAGAAAGAGAGATGCCCATTAAGTTTCTATGGAATATGATAACACTTTTCTCAAAGAAAATTTGTTTAATTTCTTTAATATGTATTTAGGAAAGCAAAATAGGTATTTAAACTTTGCAAAAAAGGAGTATACCCTTTATAATAATAAGATAAAAATGTAAGATATTTCAATAAGAGATCAATAAATGTTGGTTCCCCACTTTTTTTAAAATACATTATTTCATAATTGGAAGCCTCTAAGGAGCACCACATAGAGAGAGTTGAATGGCTTAAATCTTCCAGATTGTAAATCTCATGAGAAATTTGTTGCTCTACTCCCTCCTGAAATCTTGAGAGATTTTCATAAACTATTGGCACTCAGGCCAGCCACCACCTACAGAGTCTGTATCATTCACTGGAATCAGTTATATTAAGAGTGGCTCCAATTATAGCAGGGTTCAAATTGGTTTTAGAAAGGCACACAGGGGCTGCATACCAGTAATGGCAGGTCCACCCTCCTTGCAGCGTATTATACTCAGATGTGATTGTCTGAATCCCATTCACACATTCACAAACAAATATATGCAGATTTTTCAGACATAAATCTCTCCCTTTTTATACTGCTTCCCCCCATAATAATTAGACTTATAATTAACTGTTGCTTTACAGTACAAGACAAATACTTGATATTTGTTAATATAGTACAGTTCCAGTGCAGGGGGAATTAATATGGAGGAGTCTGCAGCATTTAGAAGAATAACACGTTTTCACTAACTCTCTTTGAAAATGGTACTCCACAATACAAAGTAGAGGTTTTTTTAAAGGTTTTTATATCAGATTGCAAAGTAATAAAAAGAGTTGCTCTCAAGTCCAAGTATCTCCTAATCAGAAAAAAAATAAAATTCTCTGTATTGATTTGGGGAAGAAAGTGGTGGGCTGAACATGATTGGTTGGCAATTTGATCCATGTCACAGAGGTACTCCATGCTTATTGTAGGAAAATGATGTTTTTAAAATTATGTTGTGTTTAATTTAAACATATCAAGAAATAGCAAATATATACAATGTGCTATTGCTGAACATGTGCTTACAAGTTGTACAAACATAGTATTGACAGAAAATATTAATTTAATTTTAATTTAATGATGGGATTTCTATGCTGCCCTATCTCCCGAAGGACTCAGGGCAGCTCACAAAAATAAAAACAAATACAAAATTTAAAAAGCAATTAAACAAGAAACCCCAATTACATTAAGAATTAAAACCACCAACAAATAAAAAATTAAAACCCCTTCAGTCCAGGTTGGCCGATCGAAAAAGCCAAGTCTTTAGGTCGCGATGGAAGGAACGAAGGTCAGGAGCCATCCGAAGCTCCATGGGCAGTTGGTTCCAAAGGGCAGGTACAACCACAGAGAAGGCCCTCCCCCTGGGAGTCGCCAGCCGACATTGTCTGGCCGACGGCACCCTGAGGAGACCCTGCCTGTGGGAGTGCACCAGGCGATGGGAAACTGTTGCTGGCAGCAGGTGCTCCCGCAAATACCCCAGACCTAAGCCATGAAGGGCTTTAGAGATGATTACCAGAACCTTGAATCTCACCTGGAGGGCAACTGGCAACCAATGCAGCTCACGCAGGAGGGGTATAACAATCCGCGTAGCCACATTGTGCACCAGTTGAAGCCTCCGAGTGGTCCTCAAGGGCAGCCCCATGTAGAGAGCACTGCAGTAGTCTACACAGGAGGTAACAAGCACATGAGTAACTGTATGCAAGGCATCTCGGTCCAGATAGGGATGCAACTGGCGCACAAGGTGAACCTGTGCAAATGCCCCTCTGGCCACAGCTCCTACATGATCTTCCAAATTGAGCTGTGCGTCCAAGAGGATGCCAGGATTGCATGCCCTTTCCATGGGGGGGTAACACCTCTCCCCACATGACCAAGGATGGAACATTCTGGACAATCCGAGATGCCGGTACGTACAGCCACTCAGTCTTGGCCGGGTTCCGCTGAAGCCTGTTCCTACCCATCCAGACCCGTACCGCTTCCAGGCACCAGGACATCACGTCGAGGGCATCACTGGGCTGGTTTGGGGTGGAGATAAAAAGCTGGGTATCATCAGCATACTGATGATACCTCACCCCAAAACCACGGGTAATCTCACCCAGCGGCTTCATATAGATGAAACTTACTAAGCAACTGATAAACAGAAATGTGATATTGGCAATCTACTGCAGTAGTTATGCTGCAAATGTTACCATAGCTCATATTAGACCCTATTGTTTATTTCATAGCAGGACAGAATTGGGGAAAATGAGAGAAAAAGAAAATTGCCAAACTTATTTTTATGTCAGCTTTAAGGGAAAAACTAATATAAGGCACAACCTCTCTTGTTCAAATGTCTTCTTTATATTTATAATTTATATTTTTGTCTGCACTAGATACACATACACAGCCAAGCAAACAAAAATCAAGATAGGGAACCTCTGGGTGAGATAACTGACATGGAGATAATGCTTCTTAACCATAGGATAATCTAGAATATCTTGAATGAAGCTCAGTACATACTTGCTCATGCATAATTTCAGAGAGTTCTTTTGCCATCTCTCTATAGTTAGCTTTCATTTCTTCTTGATATTCTATCTGGTCTTCTTTTATAAGCCGTTCGTTTACTTCTAGAGCCTGCCCACAAGTTTCAATAAACTGTCTGAAATGAAAATGGAAGTAAAATAAAATAAAGTTAAAAGCATTCAAGTATCTTATGTCCAAGGAAAAAAAAATATTTTCAGAATGCTTACCTGAAAATTTCCTTCAGTGATTTGACTTTATTGTCTGGATATCTTTTGGTGCTTGTATCATCCAAGAAAGCTCTGGCATATGCTAATGGACCAGCATTAACCTAAAAGAAAAATTCCTGTTCATTAATAGTTTTTTTTTCCTCCTGTAATAATATTAGATGAATGTCCTGAATCTCCTACATGTTATATCCTGTGGAAAAGTGAATAATGTCACTGATAGGGGAAGCATTTTTCTAACTAGGCCATTACCAATCATGCACACACAAAGTAGTAGAAGGAGCGAATCCATAGCAGGGAATCTGCTCAGTGTCTCATGCAGCTCTTGTGTGATCTGAAATAGGATGAACTATACCATCTGAATAGGGCTACTTACAAAAAGGATGCCTCATTGTAAGACACAGTATGACTGAATGCAGACCACGTCAAATCCATTCCTCTTTTTTAGATTAGATTTTGATTATTTAGGTTATTATTTTAATATAATGAATAGCAGATGTTGAATAATAAAGGAAGGGAAATGGTTTAGTGGTTAAAAACAAAAAGAAATATACCAAATGAAAAATGTATGGCACTTACCTGGACACTAACACTACCCTGCAGCTTTAATTGAAGTTTGATCATATCAACTTCAGTTGATGAACAAAGCTGCCGGAGTTCTGCATTTTTTATTCATTTCATCAATGGCTACCTCAATTGGATTTAAATCTTTGTACTGTTGATACATTATGGGAATCCGCTTTTTTACATATGGAAAACAATTTATAACTAGAGACAGAAAACAATTAATATGATTAAGTATGTGGTTAATTTCAATCACAAAGTTTTGAAAATAAAAAAAAACTTCTTTTAAACTGATAATGCAATTCTTTTTATATTGGGACCAAGTAGATTTTGCCTAAAAATGCATATTTTAAAAAATCACCAGTTTGGAAATTAGTGTTCCTTTGTGTCATGTCTGCAGACAATCCTTAATATAGCTATCCCTGAATAGCAAATAAATATCAACAAATGATGTAATGCTTTTTAAAAATGCACTCCTTATTTAGCATTTTTCCCATGCTGCTGCTAGATTTCAGATCCCAGTTGCAAAATGAAGAAACTCCAGGTAGAAGCATTTAAAAGGTCATGGTGATGTCAGAATGTTCTTATAAACATCATGATGGCCTCATACAGAAGCCCATGTAAATGGCCTTGGACATGTAATCCCCTGTATTGTTTCAGATGTATACTGGGTACCAGATTATTTCTTGGTATAATTATATCCTTTAAGGTCACAGCTATGACCAAAGTAATAAATAGAAGTCTCCTCCTATGTTAGTCTGCACATTGTAAGATGAATCCAGGGGTGGGATTCAAAAATCCCAGCAATCGGTTTGCTGCAGTTTGCTACCCAGTTGCTGGGTGGGCATGGCCATGGTTGGCGTGGCCTACTGGTACTTCCGGTAGGGCTGTTTTTTGCCTTCCCAAGGGTCCAGAGGCTTCCCTCAGGCCTGGGAGGGTGAAAACTGCCTCCCCCGGGCTCTGGAGGCCCTCCGAAAGCCAGAAACAGGCCTGTTTTGTGATTTCTGGTACTTCTGGTAAGGCCATTTTTCGCCTTCCCAAGGGTCCACAGGCTTCCCTCAGGCCTCTGGGAGGGGGAAATGGCCTCCTCTGAGCTCTGGAGGCCCCCCAGAAGCTGGAAACAGGCTTGTTTCCGGACTTCCAGAAGGCCCATTTTTCCCCCTCCCAGAGCCTCCGTGTGGACCTTGCTGCATTGGGCCAGCTGGTCAGTTCAAATACCAGTTAGGCGAACCAGATGCAAATTTAACATTCGGTCTGCCCGAACCAGTCTGACTGGTAGAATCCCACTCCTGGATGAATCTATTGTAGAGCACTCTTGAGTTAAAAGGACTAGCATGTGAAGATTATAATTCTACTTTTTTCTAGGTTAGATTGCTTTGATTTTTATCTTCTAACAACACATATACTTTTTGAAAAAAACTCTTTGATTCTACTGCTGCTAAAATGTATTTTTTTCTTTATTGCCTTCTCATTTGTTCTTGTGCTTCATGGTACTTTTTCCTGATTAATTTTTCTTCATTTTACTGATTTTCATTTCACTGATTTTTCATTTTTATTTTCTGTAATTGTGTTTTTTCTGTAATTGATTTATATTAATCAGCTGGTTCAAGTATGGTAAAAATTGAGAACAATTAACAGATTGTCATTAAGAAACTAGGATGTTTTGGTTTCTTAGTGAGAAAAAAACATCCCTGACAGCTATCCAATCTTACTTAAGCAATCAATAATCATGGTGCAAGGGAGTCATGAGTCAGCATATAATCTGGCCTTGACATATTAATAACTAAATTTATGGCAATTGAGAGGCAATAAAAACTAAGTTCTGTAGGAAAATCAGCTCTTTGTAGGGCTACATTTGTTTAAAAGGACAGGATATGAATAAAAGACATAATGTGAATTATGCATGCACATAATGTGAATGTCTTACATACTACCATAAATCAAAATGGGTTTAAAAATGTGAAAAGATACAAAACAGTCTTTTCCATTAGAATTGTAAATGATGCTTTAATGCCAGATTTAAAGACTACCTTAAGAGGTGTAGACAACTTAGAACTACTTTCATATTTTCAAGAATGTGACTAATTCCGCCAGGACTCCTAGCTAAACAGGTCAACGTCAGCATAAAGGTAGAAAAATATTTACAGCCTATCCTGTATTAGTTTCCAACACTCATATGTTCATAAAAGTGCCTAAATATAATCAATTGAATATGACTGATTCAATCCTACTTATCCTTGGTAGGAATAAAAACCCTATACCAATTTCCTGCCAAATGGAATTGTGAGAGTTGGTAAGACATAAACACAAACCTTTAATAAGACACAGATTGCTCTAAATTTGAGGGGAAGAAAATAAGTTTGGTAGATGGGTGGCAGGAGAAGCAAGAGCTGCATTTTCTCTGCACTACCTGTAAGAATGATGCGTCGCTTGCATTGCTCTTCCACCACACCTCGTCTTTTACCCAGCTGAGTAAAAGGCATTTCGAACATAAATCGGCGGATGTTGTGATTCCTTTCAAATTCCGTTTTTCTTTCCTGCAATTCCTTCTCTTCAAAATATGGAACTACGTGTGTAACTTGAATATAGGCATATTTTGAATCCAAATCCTTAGGATTTACCTTCAAAAAATTGTAGATAATACAATGCTCAGTTATGAATATATAGTTATTTATTAATTTAAGGCTTGATAGAATACTTTCATGAGAACTAAAAACATACTATTTTGTTGAAAAATTGACATAAAAACCTTGATGTATTCAGTAGTATTACTAAGGTCAGACTAGCTTTATTACAATTATTAAAACAAATGAAGATTTGTAAAGTCTTACTCTATTTAAACAATGGCAACAGATGATTTGATTTATTTATTAGGTTTACTGTATTTAGATTTTGTTACAGCTTCTTCAATTCTTATAAAATAATATGTAGTCCTACTTTGTCAGAATCCTGGATCATCCTGACATTTTCAGATCCAAATTTATCTGAGTAGAGCTTTTGTAGCCTCTGGGAAATTTCTGAAAGAGATGTGAGCTTAGGTTCTTTGTAAATATATTCTTTTCCATCCTCATCTTCAAAGAATCCCTTTAGAAAAAAATCACACATAATGGTTAAATTCTGATTATATCAATATTCAATATGTAATGCAATGTCAGTCTTTAATGTCAAGGATGAAGGAGAAAAAATATTGAAGAATAAAGCAGTGGGGTTGCATTAAAATGAATACACACAGCTATATAGTGAATATTGTAATTATATGCGATATTAATGTTTTCAGGAACATACATTTTTCCGATATATTGTTTGCATGCCTGTTTCACATGCCAAAGCATGCTTAAAAAGCCCATGCTTAAAAAGTTTGTGTATTTTGAAGTTTAGCAAAACACTATAATAGTTCATCATGTCACACAGTACAACCCAATTGTGTGATTTTAAATCAAGGGTTAATTTAGCTGAATTATATCTTATTTTAAGAAAATGCTATAAATCATCATTGCTCACATATTCACTGATTTATTTATTTTGAATAGGTTCGATGGAAGGTGAAACAGGTGTTTTCATCTAGAAAGCAGATCTATTGTTTTATAAATTACAGAAATAAATATCTCTATCTGAAAATGAAATGGTGCAGGGAATACAACATAGCATGTTTAAAATGCAGACTAAATTGACAACAATATCCACACCAGATTAAGCTTGTATGCACTGATGTTTACTGCACTGCTCGCTTCAAAAAGCAATATTTGTAATTACCTCCACATCTGTTTCACTGTCAGTAAACTGGTATTGCTATAGTCATAAGAGACAATAGAATAAATGGAGCGTTATATGTTTCAGTCCTGTCATAATTTAATTTCTATCACCAACACACATTTTTCTCCAATAAGTGTGTAAGCACATACAAATATTCTTATATACACAATTTACTTTATTTGGTTGCAAAGGAAATATATATGTTAAAATAGTGAGTATGCCTAAGTACAGAGGTATCTTTTCCAAGTGAAATTATACATTTTCACAAAAATTGAAACAAAGATCAGAAAAAAAAATCTTCTCCGTATCAAAACACCAAGTAATGTGCTTAATAATTTTATATTGATATTAGTAGAAAACTTACCGCTGCCTTAAGAAAGTAATCATAAAGAAAAAGAAAAAATATAAAGTTTACTGATGAAGAGATTGTCCTTTCCAGAATACAATTGTTAGTTCTATAAACATTAATTGAAAGTACATGCAAATAGAAATAGACACAACAGGTTTTAAAAGCATGCTGTTAGAATACAGGTAGACCTTGCTTAACAACTGCCATGTTTAGTGACCATTCAAAGTTACAATGGTTGCTGAAAAAGTAACTTTACAACCAATCCTCATATTCATGATCATTGCAGCAGCCCTGCAATGGCATGATGAACATTTGGACACTTCACAATCAGCAGGAATTTACGACCGTCAAGAACATATCACAGTCACGATTGCCACTTGTACATTTCACAACCAACTTCCAAGAAGCAGACTCTATGGCAGAGGTCCCCAAACTTGGCAACTTTAAGACTTGTGGACATTAATTCTAGGAGTTGAAGTCCACAGTCTTAAAGTTGCCAACTTTGGAGACCTGC
This sequence comes from Naja naja, assembly GCA_009733165.1. Taxonomy (NCBI): domain Eukaryota; kingdom Metazoa; phylum Chordata; class Lepidosauria; order Squamata; family Elapidae; genus Naja; species Naja naja. Next base: position 27,228,865 of record CM019153.1, read on the forward strand.
TCTATGGTGAAGTTGGCAGTAAAATCGAAAGTCACTCTCATGTGTTGTCTCACTTAACAACCAGGGCAAGCTGTTTAATGACTGAATGAGAAGGGACATATGTCCATCACAATCATATGAAGTTTCATTTAGTGACTGCATTACCTAGTGATGTAGTTGCCAGACCCAATTGTGGTTGCTAAGTGAGGGCTACCTGTATGTTGCATTCTTTCAGGAGTTTAATTGGCATTGAGCAAAAACTACAGCGGATAGTGCTCACCTGTCCAAAAAAGGCAACTCTGAAATACGTTCCCAACAATCTCTTTCCTGTGTGCATAACTTCGGTAACTTTGCTATATGCCCGGTGCAATGTGTCGTACAGATGAGCTAATTTCTAAAAATAGATGGGAAATGTTTTTGTAAGTAAAGACATTAATACATTTGGGTTATTAGAAACAGAATAAAATATATTATCTACTTAAGTTTTAAAAATTCAAAACTAGGTTTTCTTAAACTAGAACCAAAAAGGATTTCATGTTAAAAATAACTTTTTAAATTACTAATAGTGACATTTGTTGAAACATCTAACGGTCCCAGTTTCATTAAGTTAGGCAGGAGTACATAACAACTGAAAAAATTAACTGTAAGCATCTCAAGTCTATAAAGATATATAGAAAAAATATAGTCTTCTTAATGAGCTTTGACTATATGACAAACTATGTGCTCAACTATGAAGCCAACTCATTGCACTGCAGAATCCCCATTGTCTGTCATAAGTGTGAATCACCGCTAGAGCACTGCATTTGGCATAATTTTGAAACACACTGGTATGTAGATTTTTTGGGGGGAAGGGGTTGCTCGTTGTTTTGAACAATTGTTAAATGGCCTGTCGTTTCTCGAGGACTACCTGTATGGTTGACTAGTCCTTGGAACTGGGCATTATTTTTTTACAAGTTGAATGTACTACATCATTAAACAGTATAAAAATAAGTCTCTGAAGTATTTATAGATTTAAATTAATACCTCAAAATCTCTTCGTTTTTCATAAATGGGAATTATAAGTTTATATATATCAGCAATCAGTTCATAACGTTCAGCCTTCCAAAGACCATCTGCACATTGTTCCAATAATTCCATCAATATTTCCTAGTAACAGAAAGGATGACAAGCAAACCGTCATTATTAACAGAAATTAATCTGTATCAATTTTATGAATAAAAAATAAAGATGCATTTTTACACTATCTATTGATGCATCTATCTACGCCAAGCGACATTGAGTCGCAGACGGCACCCTGAGGAGACCCCGTCTGTGAGCCCATACAGGGCGGTTAGTATTTGATGTTGGGAGGAGCCGTTCTCGTAAATAACCTGGACCCATGCCATGCTGGACTTTGAATGTTAATACCAGAACCTGGAGGGCAACCGGAAGCCAATGCAGGTTGCGCAGGAGGGGTGTAACATGGGAGTATCGGGAAGCTCCCATCACTACCCGCGCGGCCGCATTCTGCACCAACTGAAACCTCCGAGTGGTACGCAAGGGCAGTCCTAGGTAGAGAGCGTTACAGTAGTCGAGTCGGGAAATAACGAGCGCCTGAGTGACTGTGTGCAGGGCATCTCGGTCCAGGAATGGGCGTAACTGGCGAACCAGCGGATCTGGGCAAAGGCCCCTGGCCATGGCCCCCACCTGCTCCTCCAATTTGAGCCGTGAGTCCAGGAGGACCCCAGGTTCCGTGCCCTGTCCACGGGGGGCAACACCTCCTCCCCCATGACCAAAGATGGAACATCCAAACTGGACCGAGATGTCGGTATGCACAGCCACTCTGTCTTGGCTGGATTGAGTCGAAGCATGTTCCTGTCCATCCAGATCCATACCGCCTCCAGACAACGGGACATCACGGAGAGAGCATCACTGATGTGGCCTGGGGTGGAGATGTATAACTGCGTATCATCAGCATACTGATGATAACTCACCCCAAAGCCACGGATGATCTCACCCAGCGGCTTCATATAAATGTTGAACAGGAGGGTGAGAGGACAGCCCTGGGGCACCCCACAAGTGAGATACCTTGGAGTCGACCTCTGCCCCCCTGCCAACACTGTTTGCGAACGTCCCGAGAGGAAGGAGGAGAACCACTGTAAAACAGTGCCTCCCACTCCCAACCCCCGAGACGCTGCAACAGGATACCATGGTCGATGGTATCGAAAGCCGCTGAGAGATCTAACAGGACCAGGACAGAGGAAAAACCCCTGTCCCGAGCCCTAGAGAGATCATCAATCAGCGCGACCAATGCTGTCTCTGTGCTGTACCCGGGCCGGAAGCCCGATTGGTATGGATCCAGGTAGTCTGCTTCCTCCAGGAAAAGTGGCAATTGCTGGGCCACCACACTCTCAACAACCTTCGCTAAAAAGCGAAGGTTGGAGACCGGACGAAAGTTGTTCAACGCGGCTGGGTCAAGGGCAGGCTTCTTCAGAAGGGCCTCACCACCGCCTCTTTCAAAGCGGCAGGGAACAGCCCCTCCCTTAACGAAGCGTTGACCACTGCCCGGAGCCAGCCGCACGTGACCTCCCTGGAGGCATAAACCAACCAGGAAGGGCACGGGTCCAATAAACATGTGGTGGAGCTCAGCCGCCGCATAATCCTGTCCACTTCATCCTCAGAAACAGGATCGAACTCAGTCCAGATAACATTGGCCAAACCACTCGCATCCCCATCCTCAGGCCACTGCAAGTCCGAGCGCAACCCTTCCCGGATCTGAGCGATTTTATCCTGCAGATACTGGCCAAATTCCTCAGCTCTGCCCCGCAAAGGGTCTGCCCCCCCCAGCTGGAGGAGGGAGCGAGCAACCCCAAACAGGGTGGCCAGGCGGATGCTATGAGCATCTGCGGATGCTATGAGGGCGGAGAAATGAGATCTTCTCGCCACCCTCACCGCCACCAGGTAAGTCCTAATATGGGCTCTTAGCTGGGCTCGGTCAGATCCAGAATGGGTCGCCCTCCACCTGCTCTCTAGTCCCCTCCTGCGATGCTTCATCTCCCGGAGCCCCTCGGTATACCAGGGGGCTGACCGGGATCTGTGCCGAGTAAGGGGATGCATGGGGACAACCCTGTCGAGAGCCCCCGCAGCCGACTGTTGCCAGGTAGCCACAAGGACCTCGGCAGGGCTGTGGGTAAGGGATGCAGGAAAAAACCCCAGCTCTGCCTGGAACCTCTCAGGGTCCATCAGGCGCCTGGGGCGGAACCATCTAAGTGGCTCCTCATCCCAGCGGTGTGGGGCAGCTTGATGGAAGACCAGCTGCAGGAGATAGTGGTCTGACCATGAAACGGGGTGGGTAACTATGTCACCACCCCCCAGACCACTCCGCCACTGCTCCGAGACAAAAACCAGGTTGAGCATGTTACCCCCCTCATGAGTTGGGCCATCAATTATCTGGGTCAGGCCCATGGCCTCCATGGAGGCCATGAACTCCTGGGCCAAATCCAAGGAAGGCAGGTTGAAGTCACCCAGAATTATAAGCTCTGGAAACTCCACCGCCACCCCCGAGACAGCATCAAGAAGCCCAGGCAGGGCAGCTGAGACATAGCTGGGGGACAGGTATGTAAGCAGCACGCCCATCCGACCTGCAGGCCCACACCTCAGGAGGAGGGATTCACACCCGCCTATCTCCGGGGCAGGGACCTCCCTTGGAAACAGGGTCTCCCGAATGACAATAGCCACCCCACCCCCCCTTCCCTGGGGTCATGACTGGTGCCACACCCAAAAACCTGGGGGGCAGATGTCAACCAGAGGGACTCCATCCTCCGGCCCCAACCAGGTCTCGGTGATACAAGCCAGGTCCACGGCCTCCTCCTCAATCACATCACGGAGGAGTGGTGCCTTATTAACCACGGACCTGGCATTAAAGTACACCAGTCTGAGCCCAGGGGTCCTGGATCCCAAAACCCCCAGGGGATGAGAAGAGGCTAAGGGGTCGGAGCGCACCACAGCTTGGACATAGCGGGGGCGCGCTCCCCTAACATATGGCCCCCCGCCTCATCGGCTCCTACCCATTCCAACCACCCTGGGGATCATGGCCCCACTATTCTGCCAGTCCCACAGGCCCCATCATGCCCCCACCCCCCGGCCCTGTGTTTCAGGCTGCACTGAACTCCTGTAATAAGACCCCCAACCCTCCCACCCTTCCCTAACCCCCTAAGAAACCGAAATAAAAATTTTAACAGAGAAGCCCTGGGTCCTTTTTCCTTATCCCTCCCCGAGCCCCGGCCCCTACCCTTTCCTGCGTCATGCCATCTCTCCGGATTCCAAAATCTGTCCTCGAGATAGGCTGATGATAAACCAGTGGGCCAAACCCAAGAGAGGGGAGAATTCCTCAGAGCCCACAATATACACTAAATATTCTAATAAAAATTTGCTCCAATCTTCAAGAAGCAAACAGGGATGTCAATTAACATTCAGAATGTATTTGATTTATATCTTTAACTCAGTTTGATCTTTGTTTGATCAATATAATGCAGAACACCACATTCAATTCTTTTATTTTAATGTCAAAAGAATTTTCCATTTACCTCCATTCTCTTAGAACAAAATGGCAGAATCAATATATATTAAATTAACTGATAACATATCAGTGCATTTTTGTATTGGTTTATCATCAACTTGATATCAGTATTGCTAGAACATATATATCTATCTTTAATAGGGTCTAGAGTTCATATAATTATCATAAGATAAAGTTCAGGGCTCAGCAGAGTACATGCAATAATTATCAGCTAAGCTAAGCAATTATTCCCTATGTGGCAAAATGTAATAATCTGAAAATAATAAACAGTAGTTTTTACAGAAAGATCAAATCCAGATATTTTTCTAGAATAATTGATAGCAATGTTGTTATTTTCATTTAGGTGGTATGTTTACTTATTCATACAAACTATTTCTTGATCATATAACAAACTCTTTTAACATTCTTAAGTACAATATAGCAAACCATGGGTGAAGCTCTATGCAGTATTAAAATGTGGAAATATGAAATTTTCATATTTCTTACAAGTTGCATTAATCTTATCAAATCAGCTAATTAAATTGTCATGATAGAAAATTACCAAGTTTTAGCTTGGTTCCTTTGCGATTTCATTCTCTCAACTATGGAATATCATACATTATTTGTTATATTTGGTAGTGAAGGATTTTAAGCTTGTTTCATAGTTTGTAAAAAGGTGAGTTTTAAAGGATTTCACTAACTCAGAGTCTTCATTTTAAATTTTAAAGCATTTTTCTAAAAAAATATTTCTGCCTTATGATTGTTTTTAGCAATAAATGTACAGCTTAGGAACTGTAATAAATAAATGAATGAATTAAAAATGTAATATTATTTGACAACCCTAGTTGGGCAAGTCAATAAAACAGGTATTTCAGGAGTCAAGAAAATCAAAACGATAATGACTTGTAAGTATATATAAACTAAGTTTGCATACTTCATTAAAGTGAACACCTTGCATCCCCACATCTTCCATCATTGAGGCCTCTTCATCTATATTTGGAGTGATTACTCTGAAGCTGCTACAACCTTGTCTAAACATTCCTAAACATATAGGAAAAAACATGAAGAAAAATGCACAAATTAATCTGAAACAATTAGGGAGAGAGAGAATGTAAATCCCACAGATGAATAAAAACAGTCTCATAGCTACTGGTAAATAGTTCAGTTGTGAGTTTTGTAGAATTGTGTCAGGATATATTTAGAAAGTGGTATGTATCAAATATTGGGAGTATTAAAACTATTTGTAACATTTTCTTCCAAAAATGAGTTCAAAGACTACAAAAGAATTATTTCATGGTAACAAGAACAGCAACAAGGAAATTTTGTCAAAGGACCTATCAGAAACGACCTTCCAAGATATCTGAGTCTCAAGTCAATTCTACAAGGACACCTACTAGTTAAGTAACACTCCATGGTTTTTCATGACTAAGACTGAACAATGGAAAGTCCTTTTATATGAGACAATTTGAGAGGTGGGTGTTAGGTGGGTAGTATTAAGGTTCGCTCCACCCAGAAATACACGTATTATGATGTTATTGTCATAGCCAGAATTGTGTGAATTGTCTCTGGAATATCATGGAGGGGCTTTAAGCATTACAGGTACATCATGTCGAAAAATAGTTGTGAAAGTAATGCCTCAGTTTTAGTTATTTTTCCTGTAAACTTTATAGTTAAAGAGATGCACCAAATTTAGGAAAATAAAGAACAGCCTTTTCCTCTCTTGCTCATCTTTATGATCTACACTTCTCCATGTGTTTACCACAACTGCTGCCTAATCTGCATTGAGCCATATTTTCTTATTTTAATATATAGGCTTCCAAGGGTATACACAACATAGGTTTTTGCATTTGGCAACATGGCAATGTTTCAAAACCACTAATCCTCAGCAGATTCTTTAGGATGCTGTATAGGCCATGATTTAGCTATATAATGACTTGCGGTCAACATTTTCTTCCCTTGTTCTAAATAGGAAACTATTGCCATATTTCAAAGGGCACCTGAAATAACTCCTGAAATAGAAAAGTGTTTTACAGAAAGTAAAGAACTGGTTTTTTCTCTCTATGTATCCATATGTGTTTCAGATTTATTTATTAGACTATGTGATGAACTAGGTGTTTGACTATGAAACCAACTAATTGCCTGTGGATTCTGAGAGGCCAAAATAATTTTAAATGCAGGTAAAGATCGAGATTAACAGAGTTGGAAGGGACCTTGTAGGTCATCTAGTCCAATGACCTTGTAGGTCATCAATGTCAAATGACCTATTGCCTTTTTTGAAAAGGCTGGCATGAATATAATAAACTTAACATTCTGTATTATTTTTAATATATTTTAAAATATTTTACTGCCCCAAAATAACAATGATGCATACCTTTCCGTAGAAGGTATTCAGCCACCAAAGCTGCTACATGAACATAGCACATTGCTGCCTATATTATGAATAGAAAGAAAGGACAATTATGATAAATTCGGGATTGTAAGGTTCAAGTAATGGAAGAGGCAAAAAGCACTAAGCTATTTGTACAGGAACTTATTTCAGAAAAAGAACACCACTATTTCCACAGATAAGAGCAGACTGTTCTTCAAAGGCAAATATATAGATAATGTAACTTTCTCCTTAAACTGAAATGAAGTTTCCCATATTTTTAACTTTCTTGTTGTTTAAAAAAAGATCTAATTACTTCAACTTTTTTTAAAAAATTATGAAACAGTACTATGAGATCACTTCAAGGTACTTTCTTCTTGTTTACCTCTGAAAAATCTCCATTTTTAACATGAATTTTTGCCATGCTATCCAACCATGTTTTCCTCAGCTCAGGTGTACTAGCGTAAGACTTTGCCAGACTATACTGAAGATCCACTAGCATTTCTGGATCATTCTCATGTTCCTTCATTTGTGCAGTAGCCATTAGGACTGTACGGATGCGTTTTGTCAGATCTTTTACATCAGAAGGAAAGGTAGTGTGCTATAATTGAAATAACATGATAAACAATGTGAGCACAAACAAAAAAGGGCCACAAAAGAGGAGTAAACTGCAATGTATGCACCCAATATAGATTGAAGTCATCTTTAGGTATTTGCCTGAATGCACAAAATGAAAAGCATAGGGAAGTTGGGTGCAAATGCTAATTCCATTCCATATTCTCTTCAACTTCCATGTGTAAAGCTGTACTCTGAAGAAAACAACTCTTTGCAGTATTAGAAATTCAAATCATGCAGATATTCTGAATACATTTAAGGAACTTAATGCAAAGCTTCTCTTTGACTTGTTAGCTAATATGCGGATTTCACAGTCTATAGAGACTCCTGCAGTAAATAATCAGAGTGGTACGTTCATTTACTATCATGTTAGTTGTAAAGTTATAAATTAGTTCACAAACTTTTGTCAGAGTTACAGAGAGTCAGGCAATTTGCAGCATTGAAGATTTCAGCCAACAGCCCACATTCAATATCAGACTTCAAGGAATGAGACTGTGAAAGGTAAAGGACGGTAAAATGGAACCTTGACAAGAACAAATTTATCTTTGAATTTTCTCACTGTTTGGAATTATTTAAGGCTACAAATGTCAACCATTAACTTTGTCAATTTCTTTCAGTAGGACTGAATTTTCATATGCAAAATAGTTTTGAAGACCACAGGATGTTAAAACTGACTGTACTACTGTGGCTCAGACTGACATACAGTACTTGACATAAACCAGTCTTACATTTCTAGAAGTCTAATTTGTGTTCCTTCCCTTCAAATACAAGAAGCTTACCTAACCACATGGATAAAGGGGAATAAACTTCTAATAGTAGTTTGCAAGTTCCAAGAACTTCTGAACCTCCTTCACATTACACGGTACCACCAGAGTAATGTCAACTGACAAATTCTACATTCCATATTTTACAAACCTTAATATATTTGTCATTGTTTGCACAGTTATTAATAATGGAAAGAGACTGCTGAAATCTGGTTCCTCCAATTCCAGCAACATCTGCAATCAGCTGACTCACAGAAATGATAACCTATTAAGATACAAAAGCACAATTTTGGTTACTCATCAATATCCAAAATTCAAGAATTTGTAAATTATCTTACAATTTCAGCTTGAAAGCATGCAGTATAATTTAAATTAGCAATCATATTTTTTCCATATAAATATTGCTTTTAAAGCAATGTCAGCCAAGCAATATTCATACCAATTTGTTTTTTTTCCTGCCACTTAAAATTTATTTTTGCAAATGTCATTGCAAAAATGACTATTATCAAGACAAATCAGATCTTACTTACTGAAATTACATTGTTATCATTTGAAGACAGAATTTTAAAATGCATAAAATAAATTGACTTTCCAAATGACATACAAGAAATTAAAAATATACACGAAGTAATGCTAAGTAAGATCCTGGCCTCCTGAATATATCTGATCATAAACTCTATATGCCAAATATCAAACTTGGGTTTCCTGCAATGAAATATCATAATGCAAGGCCTCCCTTTCTTTCTCCAAACAACCTCCGCAATCTTGCAAAAGAAATTGTGTGATCACTAAAATGTCAAGTAAGGTAGCCTATGCTATATCATATAAAATCTATTTTGCAAACTGAAAGTTAGTTAGCAAACTAAGTATCAAAATTCAATTTTTTACAAAGAATGATGTATATATAAAACTTAATGCTTGATTAATAATAAAGATTATCCTTTGATATTTGTTATATATGACAACAGAACAACATCTGATAGAAAGTGTGTCTGTTTTCATGTATCCATGCTCATAATCAGGCATTATCTTCATTTGTTGTATGTATTTTAGCAAAGATAAACTCTCAGTTTAAAATCTTCAGAAATTTAAAGAAATTTAAAGTCTCATTGTTTTTTTCTTTATGAAACAAGTGAAACAACGAAGTATACTGACCTGTAAATGTGTCCTTACAAATGATCTCTTTTTAGTATAATCAAAATTATTCTTCATTAAGAAGTAAAGGAGCTGTGAAGCTTCATTTCGAATTGAACTTAGTTTGGAGTTACAGCACTTCAAAATTTCACAGCACAGTGAAGAACACATATCAGCTCGCCCTTCGTAAAAGGTAGAAGGGAACTGTAGAGCAGAAAAACCTGTTTATTTATTTATTCTATTTATTCTGTTAAGACCAATTTAATCAAACTAGAATGAAATAAAATCTTAATCCAAATAACATTTTTTATATTTCTAAATGCACTTTCATGTTTTCTAAAGTTGAGCAAAATAAAAATAATGTTGGACATTAAACAGAAGAGAAATTAATTAGCAATAGCAATTAGCATTCAGGCTTATATATCATCCCCACAGCACTTTGCAGAAATCTCTGGGCGATTTATAATGTAGAAGCATTATTTGCATACTACCCCCAACAATCTGGATCAAGTTATTCTGCTATCTAAAAGGCAGACCTTGGCATTTGAAATAGTAGTGCTGTATCTTTCAATTTAACATGTAGATCTATGATATGGGGAAAGCATTTAACTGATTCCTAACAGAGAAATAAATAAAAAGTGAAACCATACAGCAATGTAATATACACTATCAAGGAAATAAAATTAAAACTACTTACCTTAAAAATTAATGTCCTTAAAGCATTGAAAACATTTTTTAAAGCTGTTTCGGACTGATTTTTTTGTAGAAAGCAAATGTAGACATCAAATATTTTTTTCATCAGTGGATTATGGCCATCATCCTTCAGCAACTGATTCTTAAAATTAATAAAATGTGTATTTTGAAAAAAAAGAAATATTTACATTAAGGCATCTGTATATAGATCTGCTAATCAATTATCTTCACAAAGATCTGCATACAAAATAATTCAGGAATTCTTAATTACTACCATATGCCAAATTTGCAATATCCTGATATTAAACAATATACTGATATATTATCAAATAACATTTTCAAAAAGGTTCCTTTTGACTAGATCCAGAGAAGTGTACAGATAGTCCTTGACTTACAACCAAAATTGGGAGCAGAACTTCTGCAGTTCTGCAGAATGTTAAATGAATCATGCCCAATTTTGCAACCTTTTTGCTATAGTTTTTAAAAGGGCTTCTCTCATTGACTTTGCTTGTCGGAAGTCCCCTGGGCAAGTTTCAAATGGCAATCCCATGAGTTTAGGATACTGAGGCCATTGCAAAGCACCCAGATGATGATCATGGGACCGCAGGAATGCAGCAATGGTTATAAATGCAAGTTTTGCAGATTGTAAGTAACTTTTTTCACTGCTGTCATTACTTCAAATGGTTGTTAAACAAATTGTTGTAAGTCAAGGACTACCTGTACATTAGCTTTTGTGTATGCAATATTAATTTTGATTTGTCTATCTGAATAGCAATTTCACTTACTAGGTGCCAGTGCACATAGCACACTTTTTTTCCTCAAAGCAGTTAATAATGGTAATTCTATTAATAAACAGAAGTGTTGATTTTTTTTAAATTCACATTTATATGCCGCCCTTCTCCGGAGACTCAGGGTAGCATACAATCTTTGGAGCACAATCCAATGTGCTCAGCAATAGCCTTCATTCCATTGCATATGCCTGCTTATTACCAGGGCTTTTTTGACCCCCCCCCCAAGTGGCATTTTTACAAAGTCAGCTTATTGCCCCCAACAATCTTGGGTCCTCAATTTACCTACCCCGGGAGGATGGAAGGCTGAGTCAACCTTGAGCCTGGTGGGATTCGAGCCTGCACTAATTGCAGGCAGCTGGAGCTAAGTGCTAGGTGTTTAACAGCCTGCACCACCAAGGCCCTATAACAAATTAACAAATTAATTGCTGAAATTTCAGTTAATGGATAGTGTGACTTTTATCAGATTTCTGAGGGGGAGGGAAGTAGAACAGCCTTTAAAATATTACACAGTATAATACAGAAACTCAACCTTTTAGGAATGCCAACAAGGAAGCCTAAACACAATTATAAAATGAAGTTCTGAAGCAGGAATATAATATCTGTAAAATAGTACTGTTAGACACTGTTTTTATCAATATTAGTACACAACTGTACATATCTAAAACATACCTTAAATGCCACTGTGAACAAAGATAAAGTATTCAGAATCGTAAGGCCCACTTCAGTGGCAATATTGGCTTCAAGTAAAGATTGGTGAAGAACATCTGCTTCTGAATGGCCATAACCTGCATAAATTTGAAGTAGTTTTTATCTAGATCAATTTTCTTTCAATTAATCAAGTGGTATTTATGTTACAGAATAATAGAGCTGGAGATATATATAGCAACATTAACAAGATAATGCATGTAACATAATGCATATAACATCCATTTACCTTGATTATTTACAGAGAAATTTAATACTAAAAGGAACAATGTATTTATAGTTCCCTAAATAGTAATGATAACTATTAATAATTCTAGATTATTTGTGTTTTGTATCTATCAGAAAATGTACTAAAAAATTATGAGAAACACTCAAATATTCCAACAGTGGTATTTCTAAATCTGTGACTTGTCTTTTCTTTTTTATTTAACTAGAAAATGAAGAGTGGATAAGAGTTGTAGGTTTAATATTTATTTTTTTATATAGAAAAATATGCTGCTTACAGCATAATTTTTAGACATATAAAACAGTCGCCTTTAGAAGACAGTTCTTTAATTTGATTAAATTTATTAGTGTTATTAAGAAGCCTCCGACGGCAAACAGTTTTACTTCAAATCTCCAAATATATTTAATTCTATTGAAGATGAAATGAAAGAAGGAAGGAATGCCATAGCATTGAAACAAGCAGAACCTCCTTTACTGGGTTGTTTTATTGTCTTGAGACTCACTTAGAAATTGAGCTGCAACAGATTTTGAGCAATTCTGACCTGGTTTCATACCTAAACATCTCATGAACAAGAATTGCCCTGGGTTTTTATATAGTTTAAGTTATTGCCTTATATGTAAAACAAAGCAATTTATGAAATGAGTACACTTTTGACTAATTAGCTTGCAATTCCTATATTACCAATTCAATAGACCAAATCAATTCATTCGTAGATTTATTTACTCATTACTGCACTTGAACTTAATGGCCACAGAATAGTAATACTTTATTAAGATACTAAAATAAACAAGTAAAATATAGCATAGATTAACACATAGTTTATTCAATTAAATATGCCTATAAAAATAAATCAAGAGAAAATGCAATTCTTCAAGCTGGCAAACATAAAAAGTAAGCCATTTATGAGCCAAGTGGTTACATTTGGCATTTCTAAAGAGAATCAGACACAATGAGGTTCTGGATTCTGGACTAGTCAGAGTTGCTTCCATAAGATCCATCTGGGAACAAAAATATGGGATTGCTTCTGTCTGCATTTTTCCCTTTTAGGAACAGAGAAAGAGCAGTAGAGGCTTCGGAATTAAAAAAAACCCGTAGTGAAGTTCATTCCTACTTGATATTATTACAAGCATTTTGTGTAAAACTTTCATGAAAACTATGGTTTGATGATATCCATACTATATGAAAAATTGCAGCTTGGATTGTTAAAAAAAGGAAACAGTAAAGAACATAAACTGTGAAATGAAATAAATACATTAATTTCAAATACAAATATTAATGAAACCTGAAGCCTTTTTTTAATGTATTATGGACAAACCAATAAAAAACAGTATAGGACACTATTTCTTAACATGGTGACCACTGAAAGGATTGTTTGTGTTAAGCATTGGAAGGAAAAGTGAATGCTGATTGTCGAAGAGTGGATTTTAGAATTGACTGACTTAGCAGAGATGGCAAAATTAACTGCTTTGATTAGAGGCAATAGATTAGACAAATTTATAAGAGACTGGAAGCCATTTGTGGACTTTCTATGTGTTAAATACAATAACAGATGGTTAACAGAGGGATTTGAAGATTAGCTTTACTTTTGGGATTACCTGTTGACTTTCGGTTTATATATACATAGTTATCAGAAAAGGGTTGATTTGATAACTAGATAAATAAATTTCCACCTCAGGGATATTTATGTAATATAGCATTTTTGTTAAAGACCTGTTACATAAGGGGAGGAGAAAATAAGATTTTTTATACATCTTTCAGAATTCCACCAAGGTGGACTTTTTTTAATGTTTAATGTTAGATGTATTTGATATTTGGGGACTTTGTTTTTTGTACACATGGCATTTGCTCTTGGTGTCAGATGTTTGTTGACGATTTTTGTTTTGTATTTTGCATTTTATCTTTGGAGATTAAAAAATAAATATGTTAAAAAAATTAATACATTAACAAAAATACAGATGAGTTATATGTTGCGAAATGAAAACAAAAAGGATGACAATGTAACATATAAACCTAAGTGTATAATTTATTATTATGAAAGACTGAAAACATCATTGAACTATATGGGGTGATGAAAAGTTTTGAATATGGGACACAACTTTGTATAGTAATATTAAAAGTGGATCATTAGGTCATTGAGACATATGTAAATTAATGTTTATTGTAATATTAATTTGTAATGTCATTAAAGAGCATGATAAAGGGATGAGGCTTCATAGAATATAGAATATTTTGTTCAAAAACAATGTTGAAAATTAATTGCTGAATATGATCAGAGCAGTATACAACAGTAATTATGCATATGAGAAATGCTTACCAAAAATTAACAATGATGTCCCTTTAGTGGTTTATATTTGTGGCTTAGTGCTTAAGGATGCCTATAACGATAGTAGGAGGTGAATGTGTATGTTTGTATTGTATTGGCTGTGAACCAGAACAAGGTGAAGTGAAAGTTAGCAGATTCTAAGATGCAACAAGAATAATCCGAAAATTAATCTATAAAACAAAAAGGCTGCTGTGTTTGACAAAGAAAATGAGGTGAATAAGATAGAAAGTCACATATCATGGCACAAAACCAGATGAATTGTGTATCTTGTTAAAATCTTATACTACTAAAAGTCTCCTCTCAGTCTGTAACCTTTAATTAGTTGAAACTGTGCATTATTAGGCAATACTTTTGAAGCAATACACCTCAAATGGTACTTAACGAACACATCCAAAAGCCAGAATCCATTACTCCTGTGGAACTGAATTTTTAAGAATCGTCAAAATAATTACATTAGCAAATTTGTGGTGGCTGCTACAGTCACCTGATTGTGATTTCCAACATATCCTTGCAGCTTCCCACAAACAAAATCAGTGAGGAAGCCAGAAGGAAGCTGGAAGTCTCTCTCACCAGAATACAGCAACATGCCGTGGGACAATTCAAAAAATAGAAAAGCTAAATTAATTTCAGTGGAACCATGACCATTAATAATAAAATAATTTCAAGCCAGAAATACAAGAGTTACATTAATTTCAATGAAAATGTGATCACCAATAATAAAAATAACTGCACGAAACAATTAATATAGCTTTGAATTGTCCCGCAGTGAGTTATCCTAGTCCAAGGGTGTCAAACTCAAGGCCCGTGGGCCAAATGCGGGCCATGGGGTGCTTAGATCTGGCCTAAGGACTGCTCTGGAAACAGCAAAGGACCAACCAGCAAAAACGGAGCTCGGAAGGGCTGTGCACCCCCTCCCCCCGCTCTATTTTTGCTGGCAGAGAGCTAGCAAAACAAACTAAAAACAAAACTAAACGAACTAAAAACTAAAAACAAAAGGAGAAATGTTTCCACTTGTGTATTTGAGCATGCAAGAAGGGACAGGAAAGGAGAAAGGGAAAGAAAAAGGGAAGGAAAGATGGGAAGAGAGCAAGGAAGGAAAAATAAGGAAAGAGAAAAGGAAGAAGAAAGGAGAATGAAGAGGGAAGGAAAAAGAAAAGGAAGGAAGGAAGGAAGGAAGGAAGGAAGGAAGGAAGGAAGATTATGAGAGGGAGGGAGGGTCTGAGGGAAGTCCTGCCTTAGCACTTGGCCACCACAGATGCCCCCAACATGAGTGACATTGAGCTGGCCATGCCCACCCTGGCCACACACACATCCGCCCCCGAGGTCGAACACAACCCTGATGTGGCCCTCAATGAAATTGAGTTTGACACCCCTGTCCTAGTTCCCCTCTCGCATTCACTGGGTTTTTGCCTACCCTTGGTCATTCTGTTTCTGTTTAGGTAAAAGAAGGAAATACCTCTGGAAGGAAGACTCAATAGGTCATGGGTTGTCTAGTGTTTACTAAAGATGGGAAAATTAGGAAATTTTAAGACATAAATTCCAGTGGAGAACATCTGTTGCAAAGAAAAAACAATATAAAAAAGAATATTTGTAGCTCAGGGTTGAAATGAGGGATCCTTGGTGCTCTCTGAGCTTGTCTCTTTTCTTGCAAAGCTTACCTAAACCAGGTAACTAGGCAACTGATGGTGTTACCTAGTTTGGGTAATGAAATCCTTGAAGAAAAAACCAAGCGCAAAGGGTACCAAGGATCCCTAAATATAAAAATAATTTTAAAATATCTGTGTATAAGAATATGCTTCTGCTGATTTTATTTTATATATACATATAATGTATGTATGTATATTAGAATTGGCTATGACATGTAAAACAAAAAAAATCAGCTGAATTAAAAAGAAATGGCATTTGTGTGTGTGAAGAGTTATAAATAGCGGTCAAGAATCCTCGCAGTTTGGTTCTTAGGACAGATGCTGTGCTCTGGCCTGGTCATTAGAGCCTCAGGGGCTATCACTTTCTGGCTGCTCTTGTGGAATGCATAGTTGATCTATAATAAAACTCCAATCATCCACCACCTTACCATTGGTGAAAGGGCTGACCTTGCATGCATTAGTGGTACCTGGCTGGGCATGAAAGGGAGACTGCCCTTGTTAGAAATGAAGTAGGAGCAGTAGTGTGGTAACTGTCATGTGACAGAGAGTAATAGCAATAGCAATGAGCCTCTGTGGCGCAGTGGTTAGAATGCAGTACTGCAAGCTACTTCTGCAGCCAGCTGCCTACAATTTGGCAGTTCAAATCCCACCAGGCTCAAGGTTGACTCATCCTTCCATCCTTCCGAGGTGGGTAAAATGAGGACCCAGATTGTTGGGGGCAATATGCTGACTCTGTAAACTGCTTAGAGAGGGCTGTCAAGCACTATAAAGCAGTATATAAGTCTAAGTTCTATTGCTATCCAGGAGAATTGCTCTCCAGATAACTAAGTGAAATCCTGTTTGTGAAGTTAGGCTCCAGGATCGGATTAAGACTGCTGCTATCACACCAGACTCCCTCCTACATAGCAGCTCCCTACCTAAGCTGTTTGATGGAGCAGCCAGATTGACAATGGGAGTCCCCAAATGTAAAGCACAGGGGAATTTCAACTTGGTTCAGATTATCAAAAATCTGACTCACAGCAGGCTCACATACAAGACCTCTTTTTTGTCTTAGGATGATGACAAACTATCTGAAAGTGGTAGATGTTCTGCCTGTGGTCTGATTACTCCTTATTAATCTTGAAGTTCTCTCCAGAAGCACCCTGGGAGGAATAAGAGCCATAGTGGTGCAGTGGCTAGAATGCAGTAAAGGTTCCCCTCGCACATACGTGCTAGTCGTTTCCGGCTCTAGGGGGCAGTGCTCATCTCCATTACAAAGCCAAAGAGCCAGCGCTGTCTGAAGACGTCTCCGTGGTTATGTGGCTGGCATGACTAAATGCTGAAGGCGCACGGAATGCTGTTACCTTCCCACCAAAGGTGGTCCCTATTTTTCTACTTGCATTTTTACATGCTTTCGAACTGCTAGGTTGGCAGAAGCTGGGACAAGTAATGGGAGCTCACTCCATTACACGGTGCTAGGGATTCGACCCGCTGAACTGCCGACCTTTCTGATCAACAAGTTCATTTAGCCACTGAGCCACCGCGTCCCTAGAATGCAGTACTGCAGGGCTAACTCACTGCTCACTCCAGTTGTTCAATTCTGAGTGGTTCACTGTTGACTCAGCCTTCTATCCTTCCGAGGTCTGTAAAATGAGGACTCAGATTGTTGGGGGCAATATGCTGACTCTGTAAATCACTAAGAGAGGGCTGTAAAGTCCTGTGAAGCGGTATAAAAGTCTCAGTGCTATTGCTATTGCTATTCAATCAGTCTATCCCAGGTGTCTGATGGATGTATTTGGGTTTCAGAGGAACATTTGGGTTGTTTCTGAGCATCGGGGACGTGGTTCACCTGAGGCCTTAGTCTTTACCTGGAACAAGAGCATGACAAAGGCCCTCAAATAGATCACATGTATAAGAACTCTGTGCATAAGTATCCTGGAGTGCCCCTTGGTTTTCAGAAACATTCTGGATGATGAAGCCGCATAAGAAATCCCTAGAATGCCCCTGGAGGAAAACAAAGAGTGAACTCAACTAAACATAGTAAAAACCTTTGTTAAGCCTGATCTTGTGGCCATAAAGGCAGCAAAATATAATTATTTCATCTGAAAAAAAAGCCCTCTGATGGTCTTGTTTAAAGTGATCCGATTCCTCCTGGCCAAGGAGAAACCAGGGAATATATAAGAGATATTGTGAGGATTATTCCAGGTATCTGTTGTATAAACTTGCTTGGATTTCCTCACAGAAAAAGTCTGGCTGTCTCAAGTCAAAGTTCTATGAAGTTGATTGAGGCATGGTCTTGTTCGGTTATTTGGGAAGACTTGGCCTGATGAATTTTAAGACTATGAGTTCAGCTGCCTGCACTTTAGATCCATTTCATTTCTGGTTGGCTATATTTTGTGGTAGTTCTCCTGTTTTTTCAAGATTGGTTCCAGCTGGTGTTGGTGTCAGTAGAGAGAGATCTAGCCATAGATTTTAAAGAAGAGATAGGACAACCATTTGCCTGAAATGAGCAGGGGGTTGGATTACAAGATCTCCAAGGTGCTTCCCAAAGCTGTTATTCTGTTACTCTTTGCAGGTTACCACAGGGCTCAACTGGCTTGCCCTCATTTTCAACATCTACCTGAAACTTCCAGTGAGATCATCAGGTAGAACAATGTTCTGATACATTCGGTTGCATACCTCTGCCTTAGGCAAATTAAGAGAGCTCTGAACTTGGTTGTTTGCTTGCAGATGTTTTAGGATAGTCATTGCTTTTGGCACTGCTGATGTTACCTAAATGGGTAATGAAATGTCAACAAGCAAATAACCAAGCTCAGAAAGCACCAAGGACGATACAATTCAAACCTGAGCAACATACATTCTCCTGTTGCAACTCAGTGAAGCCACTGAGTTTATTTCCCAATGTTTGGAAGTTGTGGGTCTGAATGAGGAGGCTGCAGCTCAACCAAGGCAGGAATAAATAGCTATAGGCTTTGAGGCCTCCTGCATCTTTTTTTTTTTTTTGATGTGGTGGTAACATTCCCACTGACTCTCTGTGCAATTTAGGGAATCCTCTTAGATGCATGACTCCTGTGAGGAGCAAGTGGCAGCTGTGGCTAGGAAGGTCTTTGCCCTGATCCATCTTGTGTGTCAATTGTGCCCGAGTGGCCCAGAATGCAGTGATGTGGTCAGTTTGGGATGTTCTATAGTACATTATTGCAATACCTCTGCTCTATGAGCTGAACTGGGTCCCAGTTATGTTCCAGCTGCAATAGGTGCAATAGGTGTGTCACCTATAAAGACCTGTATGGCATAGTATTGAGTTAGTTGAGGATCACCTGCCTCCAATTGTTTCTGCTAATCCTCCCAGAACTGACAGAGTAGACATGCTCCAACTCCCTTGATTATAGAGGAGTCACCACTGGGTATTGGGCTGCAGAAGTGGTGGAGGATGCGCCCCCAAATGGAGCTGCACATGCTTGACTGCCACTTGCACAGAGCCATCCCCTCCCCTCTGCCAGTACACAAAGAAGGTTGGGGAAATCTGATCTAACAGGATCCCGCCAATGTGTTTTATTTTTTATAGTGTCTGCTCTATGGAATATCATTCCACTCAGAAATAATGTGGACCACCAAGAGTATATTCATACGATTTGGTCATGTAGAAAGAATGATCAAATTTCAAAAGAAATGTATGGATGGATTGAGATGAAGAAGAAAACTGAGAACGATGGATTTTGATAGAAACCCTCAAAGCTATTTCATCAAGACGTTTGAAGAATAAAAGCAGTACACAGACACAGTGGAAGCAAGGATAAGAATAGATAGATATGAAAAAAATCTACCGAAGAGTCTTTGTGTAAGCCATTTTTAGCTAGGTTTCCTTTTTCCCCCTACATTCTGGCCCTTAATTTATTTTATTTTGTATTTCTTCCTCTTTTTTATATTCAATGCTCAATGCTGTGCACTCTAAAAGGGAATGTGACAGAAATATATGATTTATATTTGTGTGCATTTATGTGTATATGTCAGCATCATCATCATAATTTTAGCCATTGTCTATCTACTGCAGGATGAAGGCCTTTTCCGCATGTTTCCAATCAATTTGGTATGTGTATATATATACATACATACATTATTTCAGCAAGGTGCCTGATCTTGACTTGATATTTTATTTTAGTCAGAAATTTAAATTAAAACTAAAATTAAACTTTTAGGTTTAGAAAACATAAAAAATTAAATTTTAAGAAATGTTAATGAGAAGTTCGAATAATAAAAGCAGAATATGGACATAGTGAGAGAGAGGATAGTTTACAAGGATAGATACATATGGAAAAATCTAGCAAATAGTCTTAGCGTAAGCCACTTTTAATTAGGTTTCCTTTTCTTTTTCTAAATCCTGGGCATAATTCCTTTTATTTATTATTTCTTCCTCAGTTCTTGCTCAGTGCTGTATACCCTAAAAATGAATATGACAGGAATATATGGGTGTATAAGATTGGAAGTCTGTGTATATATACATGTGTTATTTCAGCAAACTGCCTGTTCTTAACTTGATATTTTCTGTTATTAAAAAATGTCTATTGAATGCTCTTCTTAGTAATAAAATTGAAATATTTCCAGAGGTGATTATTTCAAGCCGTTTCAACAAAATCTGACTGTAACCTCATTTTCTTACCATTGTCTACAGAAATCCCAAGCAAACTTGATATTTTTCTCACACTGAAAACACAGAAAAAGTCACTTAATTACTGTGTGCTTCTTCACATCCAAACTAAATCATGGACTTTACATTTTCACAGTATTTTCAAACTACTGCAAAAGGTTCCTCTTAAACGCTATGTCAAAACATGGTCACATAATCAACTAAGCACATTTCCCCATTTTAAGACGACTCAGGAGAAACTGTAAACTGACACAATTCCCAGCAGCATTGGACACAATAAAAAGCTTTCAAGGTGAACATCACAGAATGTAAATACATAATTTTCAAGTCTGTAATGAGTAGTTTTGATAGGTATGTGTGTCAACCGTGTTTAACATTGTGTTTGCCTTTGGTGTTATTGCTGTCCAGTGAGCAGATTCATGTTTTGGTCTGACCTAGAAAACTGAAGTCCATGACATGTTCTGGTGTGGGTTTTGACCTGCCCCTGGTGTTGTGGTACCAGATGAGATTTCAGCTGTTATGATGTCATGGAACTTACTGTGGCTAAATGAGAGAGAGTTATCCAGGCTGCTCAGCTGCTGTAATCTGGCATGCATCATCCCTGTTCTGTTACGGGAAACAGGCAATGTCTGAGATTTTCGATCATGAACTATGGGTCCCAACCCCTCCTGGTTCCTGCAAGATGAGTGAAATTGGACAGAAGCAAAAGTTAAACATGTTGCACTGCAGCATGAGAGGGGGAGAGTTAGTAAAGCAGCTCAAGCAAAAAAATTCCACTAGAGAATGAAAGTACAGAATAGCTTCTTGTGTTTTCAGTTAATGTCCATGTGAACAAATCTAGCCAGCCAAAGCAATTATATATGGCCCACACTATATAGAGAAGGTGGCCCATACAATTTAATTCCCAACTGGAAATGTTGGACAGTCTTTTAACATTTTTAAATGTTGGATGGTTTTCAGATAGTCAGCCACGGTAGTCTTTAAAACCAGACTCAGTCAACAAAGATTAACTGTTTGACCAGTCGGTCCTGAGCTGTTTTGCACTGATTAGCACAAATAAGATGTATTTTGCAAGCATTGCAGGAGGTTGTTCAAGTTAAAATAATGTAAAAGTTAAAATATATTGTGGGTCATACACATTTGTGAAAAGAAGTTAAAGGAAAGTCAACAGGTCTTTAATAAGCACACATGCAATTAAAGCAGAATTATGTGAAAAATGCTAACGCCTTTATCTTACCAGGCAGGAAGGGAGTAGAGCCATATATTTTGTTAAACTTGCCAGCAATCAAATGAAGGAAATAAGAAAATGATCTGAGTTAGCTATCAGTACAGACTAACCTCCTAGTGTGTACCACCACCAGAGCTGACAAGAAATGAAAACCAATACCAGAATTACACACTTCTCTGTTACTCTTAACTATAGGGTATGTAAATATTGCATGCAATTTCTTTGCTAATACATTCCTTTGGTGCATTTCAATGTGTAGAGTTAATATTTGTTTGTGAATTTCTTTCAACCCCACAAAATCAGAAACATGCATGTTTTTAATTTTAATTTCAATATTATCACATGCTGTCTGGATGATAAATTTTCTGTGCAATAGCCATTATTGTAATTACATAAATTAATGTTTTTCTTTTTGCAATACAAGAACAAATCAAGGGAAAGATAGATTGAATTCACAGAAATTATCATTATATTTTAATACAGATAGTCTTCAGTTTACAACCATAACTGAGCCCAAAATTTATGTTATTAAGTGAGACATTTGTTAAGTGAGTTTTGTCCCATTTTACAACCTTTCTTGTCACAGTTGTTAAATGAATCACTGCAGTTGATAAGTTAGTAACTTGGTTGTTAAGTGAATCTGGCTTCCCCATTGACTGCTTGTCTGAAAGTTGCAAAAGATGATCACATTATTTCAGGATATTGCAACCGTCATAAGCATGAACTAGTTGCCAAGCATCTGAATTTTAGACACATGATCAAAAATGGAGATGCTACAAAGGTTGTGGTGTGAAAAATGGTCATAACTCACTAAATAAACTGTTGTAAGTCGAGGACTACCTGTATACAATATGATAACGCAATAATTACAGTGATTCGAGTCCACTGTACTCTCACCCTGAATTTTATCAGCACAAACATTTACAGACCCAATTTTCACAATCAGGAAGTATGAAGTCTGAATACAAATCTGTTATCTTGAATTTACAGCTTGAGATTGCAGGTGAAAAAAGCTCTAGTGCTGGAAACCAGAAATTATTCAAAAATAATTTTTATTATTTTTATTATAACTATTATTAAATTTATATGCTGCCCATCTCAATATTCAAAGCAGCTTACAATATTAGAATGTAAACGATGGATACCTTAAATATTTCTTGGATGGTCTACACCTGCAATCTGAAGTCATAATGCTAATTAGGCATCTCTGCAATTTCATAAAAACAGGCTTATGAAGCAAACAAACATAACTGAAAGAGACCCAGTATCAGTGTCTATTTTCAAATAATAATTAATTTCAGAAAACAGTAAATTCTTGCATCGTTATTCTTCCTCACACTTGCAAGAAATTGACATTTGTGTAAAGAAAAAGAAAAAAAATCAGCAAAAATTCAGATAGAATTGTTTTAAACATATTTGAGCACAATAAATAAAAGCAAGCAAGCAAGCAATGCATGTTTGTATTCAGTATATCCAAACTATGTCTTTAGAAAGTGGAGTGGGATTTCTGCAGTGTCACTGTCAGTCCCACCACTTCCCAGCTGGATGGCAACTAATGAGATGGTAGGAGATTGGATATAAGAGAGAAAACCCATGCTTCATTGAGTAAGGGGGTATTTCCATTACCCCTTGAAAAAGACTGTGGTGTGCCCTCTGCTCAAGAAGCTATTGTTCAATCCAATTGTTTTGGGCAACTTTTGATGTGCCTACAAGTAACAGGTTTATTCCAAATTTTATTTTATTTTATTTATTTTATTTTATTTTTTAATTACATTTATATGCCGCCCTTCTCCGAAGACTCAGGGCGGCTTACAATTTTTGGGATACAACCCAGTGCGCTCAGCAATAGCCTTCATTCCATTGTATATGCCTGCTTATTACTAAGCGGCATTTTTACAAGGTCAGCTAATTGCCCCCAACAATCTTGGGTCCTCAATTTACCTACCCTGAGAGGATGGAAGGCTGAGTCAACCTTGAGCCTGGTGGGATTCGAGCTTACAGTAATTGTAGACAGCTGGATCTTAAGAGCAGGCATTTAACAGCCTGAGCCACCAAGGAGGCTAATTTTTCAACATTAAAATGCTCTACTATTTTAATTAATTAATTAAGTAAATTGATATCAAAGCATAAAATATAAGCCTTAAGAGTGGTCTGGAATGGGAGGCATATATGATGATTCTCTTAAACTTCCTAGTGCCAAGAGAATACATAAAGCAGAATGAACAATTTAATTCAGGTGTCAAATATTGTATAACCACTTTCCTTAGCCAAATATTCTGTAATCTCTACAGCTACAATAATAATTAACAAAAAATTCTGTGAAATCAAAAAAACGTCAAGGTGGAACCAAAATACATTCAGGAGCCACAGATAACATGTCAGATAACTAAGTCTAATTACTTACCTCTTTCTTGATATGCATTTTTCCCAATGTTAGATGTTAGTCAATCATCAAGATTTTAAATCATTCTGTTGCAATAAAATAACACACTTGACTTATACACATTACCTGGCAATGTATCGCTTCCCCATGTACTGAAATTGATGCAAGCATACTCTGAAAGAAGACAGTAAGAATTACTGTAGACGTTATGTTCAAATATTAAATGCTAGCCATATACTATAATAAGAATCCTTTTATTTCTGGGCTGATGGAAGAAATCAGGTAAAAAATGAGATATATTTCATTTAGTCTTCATCACAGCTTTCCTTATTCTTATTCTTCTTTAAGGATGACTGAATGGATGAATTCATTATTTTAGGTTTCTGAATTAAGACTTTTTATATTCTTGCAAGATTTCCTGTAGATGCTACTGGGATTATAATAAGCCCAGTGATTAATAATTAAAATATTAATAATATTAAGCTGGGTTTCAATGTTCAAATATTCAGAATACTTTATACCTACATAAAAATACAATAAAAAGAGGTGTTGGACTAAATGAAATTAATGAAAGGAGATCAGAAAATGAATTTCATACTGAATTTCAGAAGGACATAAACTAAAGGAGATTGATCATAAAAGCATAATGGAAAACCCTAAAAATAAGGTCAACATGGGAGTGGCACAGAGTAGAGATTGAAAAAGAAGTCACCCTGATTTAGCTTACCCAGTCCTGGTTAACTATCCACAAACTGTGCTAATGTTAGAGTCAAAATAAGGGATAAATCATATTCTATCTCTTGAATCTGGGATTACCTCATCATGTACAGTAGGTACTTTTATAACTGAAATGTTTATGATATTACAATATCATATACAATATTTAGAGAGCCAGTTTGGTATAGCAGTTAAGGTATCAGGCTAGAAACCAGAGCCTGTGAGTTCTAGTCCCACCTTAGACACAAAGATAGTTGGGTAACTTTGGGCCAGTCACTCATTCTCAGCTCTAGGAAAGAGGTAATAGTAAGCCATTTCTGAAAAACCTTGCCAAGAAAACTGTAGGGACTTGTCCAGGCAGTCTTCAAGAATAGGGCACAAATTAACAGAAATAGCAATAAGACTTAGATTTCACAGTGCTTTACAGCCCTTTTTTTACAGCCACTTGGTTTACAGAGTCAGCATATTGCCCCCAATAATCTGGTCCTCATTTTACCAACCTCAGAGAGATGGAAGGCTGAGTCACCCTTGAGCCTCGCAGTCAGCAGAATTAGCCTGCAATACTGCATTCTAACCATTGCACCACAAAACAAATACAATGTTTATCTTAAATTTTACATATAAGATTTATATTGTGCTAATAGGGTAACTCTATGATATATTTAAACTTACTCAGTAATAGTAAAAAAATCCATAAGTTCTGATGTTGTGGCCTTGTTCCAATATGTAAACAAAGCATCTACAAAGTACAAGAAAATAAAACTGTAATGAGAGCAATTATTTTTAGATTTAAGGAGCTAAAAAGAAGCTATAATTCTGTTATGTAATGTGAATCCTTCATTAAAAGTACTTACTAATCAATTTTGAGTACGGTATGTATGTACAATATAGATACCTTTACTGAATAGTTAAGAACCAAATTCAAACTCTTCTCCAGAAACAAGTTGAGTTTCTGTACTACTGAAGACTGAGCAGAATTTATTACTGATTGACCAAGACCACCGGTACTCAGACAGTTTTAGACTTGAGGTTGACAATAATATGAAGTTAAATAAATCGGTTTCTGAGTACCGGTGATTTTGATCAATCAGTAATAAATTATTATTAAATTATTCGAAGTGCCATAGAGCGGATATTCATGGAGTAATGATCTTTAAACTTATGTAGGAATATATATGTAAGTAGTGTTGGAGACTGTATGGAACACAGTTATAATAGTGATAGTGTTAATTTTGATCCTGAGAATAATTTAAATTAAATTACCATGGGGATTATAGTCTGTGGATATCATGGATATCCTTGAATCTGATTACCCTCTCAGCAACACTGAGAACTCAAATAGAATAATGGAGAATAACCACTGATGCAAATTGCTGCTATCCTAAATGAATAGACTTGAACCATCCTTTCAGACATACAGTAGATGTGCTACTGGAATCTGACAAATGTCAGGAGAATTCCAGAATCTTGATATTTTAGTGCTGAGGAATTAGTCACCCCAAATCTTCAAATTCCGCGCTGCAATTGATCTGGAAATAACTGGTACCAAAAATGAAGCTGAAACAATGCAAAAGAAATAAATAACACATCAACACATTTACATGTGTGTGTGTGTGTGAGTGACTGTGTGCATGCGTGCGCGCGTGCGCATTACAGTGGCTAAAAAAAATTGAGATAATATGAGACAGTGCTCGGCTTTGCAGAGTTATAAGGGAGGGGATCCTTTCTTGCCCCAAACAGCTAATACACAATTATCCAAAAGGTTACTCCAAATGTATTATGAAAAATATGAGTTTCCTTTACCGTCTGTCATGCTTTTTAAAACATGAAGGAAGCACATCAACAAACTCCTTATCTCAGCTTGATCAAGTTTATCACAACGAACAACAGAACTTCCTGAAATGCAAGCTTGCTGGTTCTGAAAAACAAGGCATTTAAATATTAACATAAAAAAATAATACAAGCATCCTAATCTCTCAAATGGAAGATACAATTATATTCTAACACTCATATGAGATTTAACTTAAATATATCAACAAGTAAGTTAAAAAGAGGCTATAAGATCAATTAG
Organism: Naja naja; assembly: GCA_009733165.1. NCBI lineage: Eukaryota > Metazoa > Chordata > Lepidosauria > Squamata > Elapidae > Naja > Naja naja. The sequence continues at coordinate 27,255,666 of CM019153.1, forward strand.
TAAAGCTAACTACCACTCTGAAAACATATTAAATAAAGAACATTTTAAAAGTTTGAAAATCTTAATACTACAGTCAATTGTTTCACATTAGAAATTAATCCATTAGCAAGAAGGGAATAGATTTAATGACAATTTTACAATGTGCTAGAAGCAGTTTTTAAAGTTTATTTTAAAAATTTTTTTTGTTTTATTTACATTTCCATATTTTTATTTACATTTCCATATACATATATGGTGTTGTTTATTAATTATTTGAGCTATTTTCTCTTTAAAATCTGCTTCAGTGGTTTAGCAAAATTGTCAGGATTCACTGCACTCTTACAGTCAAACCAACCAACCACAAAAAAAAAAACACCCAAATTCTACTTGTAATGGAAGAGTTGCAGGACAATTTCTTTCTGGTAAGGACAGAGCTGTCAGTACTGAAAAATCCACCGTGACCCTTTTTTTCTTGGATGATAAATAGCGCTCTTCTACTCCACTTTTATACACTGCAGATGAAGAATGTCTCCTGAGCGGTTTTTCCCTCTGCCACAAGGCAGGTCAAGGAGAAAATTGATTAAACCAATGGTTTCTTAGTATACAAGAATTAAGTCCCAAAGCTAAAAGTAAAATGCCAATTAAAGGATAACTGTATATTATTATGTCAGCCAAGTTATGCTTAGGCAATCAATCTGTAATATTTAATGACTATATTTTGCCATTGAAGACTTAATAAATGTTTTATTAAAAAGGTAAAAATACTATGTTGACACTTTTTAAAAACATATTGTTCCTCTTGCAAGGTTTTTAGAATTAAGACAGAAATATGTCACACACACAAACTAACGGAATTGGCTACAATATACTGTAAATGTGATATTTTTCCAACTGAAAATGTACTTAAATTTGTGTAAGACTGCGTAACTATACCATACACAGTGTCTTATTTATGACAGAAATGAAAGTTAGCCTTTCTCCTTGGCAGAAACTATTTAATTAATTATTTCAATCTAATTGGCCACCCAGATCAACTTAATTACTTTATTTATTAAATTTAGATACTGCCCATCTCACTCACAGAGTGACTTTGGGCATCTAACAATGTTAAAAGAAAATGTAAAAAACAGGAGAAAAAACCCCCAACATGCATAGAATCAGCAGCTGAGTTAACAACAGACCTATCAATCAGAAGTCAACATAACCAATGGGGTTTACATAACCAGTTGGGAAGTCAGGAGGGATGTCTCAGCCATTGCTCCTGACTTCCCAATTCGGTGACAAATCCTTGTCTGTATGAAAGGCCGACTGTCCTGACACTTGTAATAGAACAAAAAAATGCTGTGTATTTTGTTAATATGTACAAATGCATTAGAAGTTCATACCTTGTCTAGAGAATTGTTCTTTTCACCATGTTTTTCTGGGAGACTATTTCCTGAGTCTGTACTTATAAGAGAGCCTCTTGAATCTGCATTCCTCGCATAATTAACATTAGGAGTGGAACAAGTGTATGGGGGTGCTGAATAATGAAATGTACATAAAAGGGATGTGTTACAGTCTCAACTGATAAAGAAAAGTATTCCACAAAAACAGAAATTTCAAAAATATTTTTTCTCACAGTGATATATTTTCTATCATCTCCTGTTCCCAGTCTAGCAATACCCACTGTTATTGGAAGGCTTAACTTACTTTTACCTCATCCCACAAGATTTACTTGACTTAACATTTCCCTCAATCATTTACCAAGTCAGGGATAAACAGTTGGCCTGTGTATGTTGAAATAGGGTTGAGGGAAGTATTAAGGTTAGGTGTATATTTAATATTAATAATGAAAATGAGTAACATGGCATTATCAATGGGAGAAATAGAACCTCATAAAACACTGCTCCATTTTCAGTAATGGAAGTTATTGCTTCATATTTACTTTTAGAACTTGAAATCAAATAGTCATATGTCCCATTTTCTCCTGCCATATACTTGATTTCAACCTCATAATCAAGTGAAATTAGCCCCTTAGAGAGTCAAATGTGGCCCTAGTCAAAAGCTTCACAGCAATATGCAAACTTGAGATGTCACCTCCCAACTTCAGTCGTTATAATTATTGATTTTATTTCTCATAAGCATGTATGTTGCAAGTCACTAAAAGCTTTATTTAAAAGTTTCTGAATTCCATATATGGTTACCAATGCCTGATATAGCACCAAACAAATCTTTCTGGAGGCTGCTGTCAAGGGCATTCACAGATTTTTGTGGAGTCATCAATGGATTAGCAGCTGGTAAATTAAGTGTTTCATCCTTTGCACCCTGTTAAAGAGATGCAAAACATTCTTTTCATCCTTTGATATGTTTAATTTTTATATTAAAGAGATATGTGTGCACTGAGATTTATGATAGTTTTATTTTAAAAAAATATGCTTACACTGCTAGCAGCATTGATAGGGAAGGGTGAAATATCCTTGACATCAATTCGATGAACGTTTTCGATCAGTAGACCAAATATTGGCAGATACAAGGTAGCTATCCTCGCTTGATGACTCTGTAAAAGAATATTTAAGTTCATTATTAAACCAAAGTAAAAGCACATTAAATGTCCATAAATTTGACCAGATGTCTTCCAGTTTTAAGTTGTTCATTTAGTTATAACCATCAGGGGTTTGACGTTTAACACTGAGAATCTACATTAATACATAGTTACCAGAGAAGGATTTTAAATTAGATTCATGGATGTTTTCTCTTTCTATGGTTACCAGCAGCCAATGTGATTAAACGCTAAGAGGTCAACACATTTCCAATTCCTAACATCTGTGAGATTCAAGTAACTTGGAGTGCTGGAGTGATAGCATTTTCCAGATGTGGGAAAGAGAGTTGCTAATTATTCAATGGTCTGAGGAAAGCAGTAGAAGAATCCTATGCAAATTTAAGTTTAAAAGAGTACAGCTAAAGAGTAAAGATAAGAAGAATTACTTTATTGGCCAAGTGTGTGGACACATAAGGAATTTGTCTTGATGCAAATGCTCTCAGTATACATAAAAGATATATTCGTCAAGAGTCAAGAATCATCAGGTAGAACACTTAATAATAGTCATAGGATACAAGCAATCAAATCATATTAGGCAACAGTCAATATAAATCGTAAGGATACAAGCGACAAAGTCGTAGTCATACAGTCACAAGTGGGAGGGGATGGGTGATAAGGAGTGATGAGAAGATTAATAGTAATAGTAGTGCAGACTTTGTAAATAGTTGGACAGTGTTGAGGGAATTATTTGTTTAGCAGAGTGATGGCCTTCGGGAAAAAACTGTTCTAGTGTCTAATTTTTCTGGTGTGTAGTGCTCTATAGCATTGTTTTGAGGAAAGAAGTTGAAACAGTTTATGTCCGGATGTGAGGGGTCTGTAAATATTTTCACAGCCCTCTTTTTGACTCGTGCAGTATACAGGTCCTCGATTGAAGCCAGGTTGGTAGTAATTGTTTTTTCTGCAATCCTAATTATCCTCTGAAATCTGTGTCTGTCCTGTTGGGTTGCAGAACCAAACCAGACAGTTATAGAGGTGCAGATGATAGACTCAATAATTCCTCTGTAGAACTGGATCAGTAGCTCTTTGGGCAGTTTGAGGTTTCTGAGTTGGCACAGAAGAACATTCTTTTGATGACGTGCTTTTTTGATGACGTTTTTGATGTTAGGTGTCCATTTTAGGTCATGTGATATAATAGAACCTAGAAATTTGAAGGTCTCTACTGTTGTTACTGGGTTGTCTAGTATTGTAAGCAGTGGTAGTATGGGAGGGTTTCTTCTCAGGCCTACCACCAATTCTACAGTTTTGAGTTTGTTCAGTTCCAGATTGTTCCCGTTACACCATGAAGCAAGTTGTATAACCTCCTGTCTGTATGCGGATTCTTCATCTCGAATGAGACCAATCACTGTAGTGTCATCTGCAAACTTCAGTATTTTAACAGATGGATTGTTTGAGATACAGTCATTGGTATATAGGGAGAAGAGAAGTGGAGAAAGCACACAGCCTTGGAGGGGCCCTGTGCTAATTCTACAGGTATCAGATGTGATTCTGCCTAGCTTCACCTACTTCTTCCTGTCTGTTAGGAAGCTTATGATCCACTTACAAGTGTGTTCAGGTACCACTAGCTGGTTTAATTTAGTTAGAAGAATGTCTGGAACGATGGTATTGAATGCAGAACTGAAGTCTACAAAGAGGACCCTTGCGTAGGTATTTGGAGATTCAAGGTGTTGTAGGATGTAGTGCAGAGCCATATTAACAGCATCATCTGTCGATCTATTTGCTTGTTATGCAAACTGCATGGGATCTAACAGCAGATCCATGATGGTTTTCAGGTGGGAGAGCACTAGCCTTTCGAAGATTTTCATAACTACCGATGTTAGAGCAACTGGTCTGTAGTCATTCAGTTCCTTCTTTGGCACTGGGATGATAGTAGACCATTTGAAGCAAGAAGGAGCATAGCACATCTCTAATGATTTATTGAAGATTTGCGTGAAGATGGGGGCCAATTGGTCAGCACAGACTTTTAAGCAATCTTGTCTGGGCCTGGTGCTTTTCCTGGCTTTTGTCTGTGAAATAGATCATGCACTTCTTTTTCTGTGATCACCAGAGGTTGTGAACCCAATAGGTTGGGGTCAGTTGTAGGAGGCTTGGCTGTTGTTGGTGTGTTTGAGATGGAGGTGGTGGAGATAGGTGGCTGTAGTTTCCTTTCAAACCTGCAGTAAAACACATTCAGGTCATCTGATAGTTGTTGATTTTCTTCTGCTTGGGAAGGTTTGCTGTAGCCAGTGAGGTTTTTAAGAGTTTTCCACATGTTTGCTGATTCATTTCTTGAGAACTGATTCCTTAACTTTTCAGAGTAGCTTCTTTTTGCTGCTCTGATTTCTCTTGTTAATATGTTTCTGGCCTGACTGTATAGCAGTCTGTCACCTTTTTTGTAGGCTTCCTCTTTGGAATGACGTAGCTGCTTAAGTTTAGCTGTGAACCAAGGTTTATTGTTACTATATATTTGCAGGTTCCTTGTTGGTACACCTTGTTGGTACACATAAGAGTAAAGAATACTCTAGAGACTTCCGGTTAGGCGCTGCTTCGGTACAGATCGAGGAGCAGATCGCTGCTCTGAAGGATCCGGTTTTTCATCAGTTGGAGGCTCCCTGGAGTGCGTTGGACCCTGGAGGGGTAGATGTTTGGAAAGGGGAAGACCCGACCATTCTGGGGATGGTGCTGCGAGCCTGGAGATGACGGGGCAACCCCAAGAATCCAGCGGTGGAAGAAAGAGATCGTCAAGATTGAAACCTAGACGTGGCTGCCTGACAGATAGAGAAGAAGGAAGGCTAAAATACAGAACACTAGTTTGAGCTTTGGGAAGGCGAAATTAAAGAAAACCTTTGGATTCAATTAAAAGGAATCTTGGAACTTTGGAAGCCTGAAATTTGCGAGGCGGCAGAACGATCAGCACTTTTGGAGAAGGAGAACCTTTTTCGGCACTTTGCTGACTAAGGGAAGGCGGACATCGAAAAGTGGAAGGGTGAGACAGCAACTTTACTTTTACTGTGGGAGACTGTGAGTGGCTCACTATAGAGAAACGAAACTGAACTTAGTGGATACTTTCTTTCGGCTCTCTCTCCATTGATACATTCTTGTTGATACATTGATTCTAACTTTGTTGCTACATTGGACTAAAAATTAGAGAAGGACTTAGAACTCTGACTTTTTAGAAGGCTACGTGACTCTGCAGAAATAGAGAAACCATTTTGGTCTGGACACAAAATATAAAATATAAAAGACTTAAACTGTAAAAAGAAGACACGTACTAAGGATATATATAGGGGTAAAAACTTAATTCTTTTTTTCCTTTTTTCTGAGCAAAAAGAAGGAGTATAACTGATGATATCTATATATTGATTAACACTTAGTGAATAATGAATCCAGGATTGAATAAGTGAAGAATATTATGTAAATATATAAGGTACGAATACTATTGCTGATAACAATATATATTGATTTCTTATAACAGATTAAGAAAAAGACTAAGAAAAATAGTTAGATACTTTTAGTTAGCCTATTTAAATTTAGTATGTATTAAGAATATAAATATTATACTGAAATGATTAATGCTTAATACTTGTTGATATATAACTAAGGGAGAGTTTAATGAAATTAATAGAGATAAGATTAAGATATTATTGAGTCCAGGCTTGATGAGGAAATAAGAAATAAGAAGGGATTTAGAAGAGTCTGTTAGAATTGTGTAATCAATAAGGAACTTTAATAGATGTATTAGATATGCAATAGAATTGTAAAGGGGGGGGGGAAATTGTACTCTATTGTCCAGTTGATGGTGGGTTGGAAAAGACTGTTATATAAAGTGAAAATGACAACAACTACAATTACAAGCACAAAGGCAGGGAAAAAAACTACTACAATGGCTTTCCCAGGGGGGCAGAGATCTCTAGATGTGATGTTGTTAGCTGAAAAGGCCACATCAACTCAGAGCCTTCAGACAGTCCAGACAACCCTAAATATGATGCAAGAGATGATGGTCAAGACACATGAACTGATAGCTAGAAATCATGATGACATGAAGACAGAGATGAGAACAGAAATAGGCAAAGTAAAAGATGAAATACAAACTTTGAATAATAAAATTGGAATGATGAAGGAAAAGGTATTAAAAAATGAACAAAAAATAAACCTGGTAGAAGCAAAAACAGAGGAGGTGGAGAAGAAACTAGAGGATAACAAACAGAATTGGAAAGAACTTTATAATGACCTATACGAATCAATGACCCACATAGAATTAGAAAAGGCATCCTTACATCTTAGGTTTCAAAATGTGGTGGAAGATAAAAAAGAAGACATATATATGGTAATGATAGAGTTGATAGCAACAGCTTTGCAAAAGCCAAAAATAGAAATTGAAAAAGAGGTTGATGAGATGTATAGGGTATATACGCACTATGCAAGGAAACATAGACTGCCAAGGGAAGTGCACGTTCGTTTTGCAAGGAAGCTAACGCGAGATCTTTTATATACCAAAACTAGGGATGATCCCATTGTTTATAAAGATCATGAAGTGATTACTTTAAAACAAATTCCCAGAAGAGCTAGGGAACAGAGGAGGGACTATCAATTTCTATCTGTACATCTTATTAGAAACTCTGTACCATTTAGATGGCTTATACCAGAAGGCTTACTGGTCTCATGGCAAGATAAAAAAATATAAAATAGATTCAGTAGAAAAGGCAAGAGAATTCTGTGATAGATACATAGAACCAGAAGAAAAATCTGACAATAGAGATACCTTAAAAAGGAAAAGTGAGGTAGATCAACCCCCCGAAAAAGAAGTGGATGTACCTACCCAATCCTTAAATCCTAGAGTAGATAAAGAAGAAAATAAGTCGAGGAGAAGGGATCCTAGAACCAGAAATGAAACGAAGCACGCTCTCCACAATTAATGATACAGTTAAGAAATTAATTTAATCTCAGTCAATGTTAATGGCTTAAACTCACCTTCAAAAAGAAAACAAATCTTTGAGAAATTAAAAAAACAAGATGTTGATATTATTTGCATCCAAGAAGTCCATATTTTAAATTCTCAAGTAGATTTATTAAGAAATACGGGTTTGGGGGAGATGTATTCGGCATTGACAAATAAAAAAAAGGGGGGTATTGTGGTATATATAAAAGATTGGCTTCAGCATAAACAAGTATATAAAGTTCAAGAGGGAAGAATGTTATTTATGGAAGTATCTATATACCAGAAAAAAATACTATTAGTTATAATATATGCCCCAAACACTAACCACAGAGATTTCTATTACAAACTCCATCAAAAGATAATAGAATTTGGCTATGACAATGTGTGTATCATAGGGGACTTTAATGCAATTTCAGATAAAAATAAAGATTATAAAAGCGAGGGGAAGAAAAAGAAAGAAAGAAATACTTTCCCTATGACATTTCAAAAGATAGTAAGGGAGCTAAATCTTAAAGATGCGTGGAGAAAGATAAACCCAAGCAAAAAACAATACACCTTTTTTTCAAATCCCCAAAAATCATGGTCCAGAATAGACCAAGTATGGATGGATTCTGATCTAATGGAAAACATTGTAAAAGTGGAAATTGGGATAAATATATGGGCAGACCACAATCCGATACATATCCAATGGAAGGGGGAAAAATTAGGAAGATGGACTCTTAATAATGTGGTATTAAGGGATAAAACATATATTGAAATGATGAAGAAGGAATTGAACATATTCTTTGAGATAAACAAAAAAGAACAGACCTCTCTACAAAACTTATGGGATACGACCAAGGCCTATTTGAGAGGCCTAACTATAGCATATAATATAAGAAAGAACAAAGAAAGGAGACATCAACGAAGTTTATGGAGGGAGAAATTAAAAGATTTAGAAATACTTAGACAAGAAGATGTGAATAACTTGAGGATCAAAAAAGAAATTGACACTCTAAAACATAAAATAAATTTAAGTACTCAGGAAGATCTAGCCCGGAAAATTAGATTGATTAAACAAAATTATTTTGAAAATGCAAATAAGCCTGGAAGATGGTTAGCCCATAAAATTAAAAAGGAGCAGGGAAAGAGAACAATTACAACCCTGCAAGATCAAGCAGGGAATTTATATGTGCAACCCCCAAAAAAGAAGGAAATAGCAAAGGAGTTCTTCACTAAATTATACAAACAGGAGGAAGTACTGGAGAGTAGTATTGATCAATATTTAGCCGGAAAGAATTTACCAGAAATTTTAGATGAAGAAAACCAATACCTAAACAATAAAATAACCATAGAGGAGGTTAGAAGAGCAATTAAGAAGAAGACAAATAAGACCCCTGGACCAGATGGAATTCCCTCAGAATTTTATAAGGAATTCCAAGAACTGCTAGAGGAGCTATTGGCCGATATTTATAAAGAGGCATTGGAAAACGCTAAGATACCTAAAACATGGACTGAAGCCTATATTACACTTATACATAAGGAACAAACAGATCCACAAAAAATACAAAACTATCGCCCGATCTCTTTATTAAACGTTGATTATAAAATAATGGCTTCAATCATGGCAGAAAGATTAAAAAGGATACTAAGTAGAATAATTCACACAGACCAGAATGGCTTTTTACCGCATAGGCAGATAAAAACAAACACAAGAATAATAATTGACACACTAGAATACTATGAAGTACACACGACCCGACCGGTGGCATTGATGTTTGTCGATGCCCAGAAAGCTTTTGATAATTTGAATTGGAACTTTCTTATAAAACAACTAATAGGTATGAAATGTGGGAAAATTTTATAGGACTTATTAAACAAATATACAACATCCAAACAGCGAAGGTATTAATAAATGGGGAAAGCACAGAAGATGTAATCATAAACAAAGGGGTCAGGCAAGGATGCCCTCTAGCACCATTATTGTATATATTGGCAGAAGAAATACTTTTAATGCAAATAAGACAGAACCAGGAAATTAAAGGGCTAAAAATCAAAAAAGAGGAATACAAGCTCCAGGCTTTCGCTGATGATATGGTGTTCATATTGGAAGAACCGATACGGACCGGCCCCAAACTACTACAAGAAATAGAAGAATATGGAAAGGTTGCAGGATTAAAAGTGAATAAGGACACGACAAAAAATTTGACAAAAAACTGTACAAAGCATCTTAAGGAAGAATTGGTCTATATATTAGGTATTCAGATAACTAATAAAGTAAAATATTTAGGGATTTCGCTAATAGCCAGGTGTTCATCAATAAGGAAAGACAATTATGACAAGCTAATAGCACAGATAGTTAAAGATTTAGATAACTGGTCAAAATTACAATTGTCATTGTTGGGGTAATCAACTAAAAACATTCTACCGAAATGCTGTTTCTATTTCAAACCGTGTCAGGCTGGAGAAATTTTTTTGTAGACTTAAATAAACATATTCTCAAATTTATATGGCAAAAGAAAAAGCCCAGAATCAAATTTAAAATACTGCAAGACGCCAGGAAGAAAGGAGGCTTCGGCCTCCCAGATTTCGAACTCTATTATGAGGCGGCAATAGCTAATTGGCTCAGAGACTGGGCTAAATTAGAAAAAAGGAGAATGCTAATTTTAGAGGGTTTTGATCTCCAGCTTGGCTGGCATGCATTCATGTGGGATGAAAAGTACAAGAACCACTCATATTTTAGAAGACATCATGTGAGAAATGTGCTAGTTACTGTTTGGGAAAAAATGAAAAGGAATTATTATTCAAAAGTTCCGCTCTGGAAGCAGTAACTCACCCAAATGTGATGGAATATGATAGCATACTTAGATATAGACCTATTATTGGAGACGGGAGAGCTTAAGAACAAAAATCAAATAACAATACAAGGGAAAGAGATTTCCTGGTGGCCATTCTTACAAATTCAAACACACTACAAAAAGGATCAACAGCAATTTGGCTTTAGCATGACCATTCAAGAACTTGATAAAATATGGCTGGGGGAAGAGAAGAAATCAATTAGTAAAATATATAGATTTTTTTTAAACTATAAATTAAAGGAAATAATACAATTGTATAAATTAACAAACAGCATATAAAGAAAATCTATATAAAATGATATACCGTTGGCATTTACCCCCAGCCAGGCTGGCAAAGATGAGTACCAATCTATCGCCTAAATGCTGGAAATGCAATCATTTACAGGGAACCTATTTCCATATGTGGTGGACGTGTCCATTTGCTAAGAGGTATTGGTGAAAAGTCAAAAACTGGATACTAGACATGATGAAACAAAATTTAAAACTCGACTCTGAGGTATTTCTCTTGGGGATGATTAACTTAAAAATGGAAAAGAAACACTATTATTTAATCTTACATATTATAACTGCGGCTAGATTAGCCTATGCACAGAGTTGGAAATCACTGTTACCCCCTTCGGATGATATTGTAATCAAAAAGATCCATGAATGTGCAGAAATGGACAGCTTAACCAAGAAAATAAAAAATAAACAAGATAGTGAATATTATGAAGTATGGGATATATGGTATAAATGGATAAAGGAAAAATAACATATGATATCTAGAGGAGATATTGAAGAGATAGACATGTAACTGATGATAAAGATATAGAGAAACTAACTTATGGAAAGAACGAAGGAGCTATTTTGACAAGGTAGACCACGTTATATACTATGTGACGAAGAATATAACCAATGCTCAAACAAAGTGTGAAATGTATATATGTATATATATATATTTGTAGTTTTGTATTTGTATGTATGTTTTTAATCTTTTTTTGTTAAATAATAAAAAATATTTATTTAAAAAAAGAGTAAAGAATACTCTAGAAGTATTCTTCTAAAGGAAATGACAAGTTTAATGTTTACTCAATTATTGGGTTACTTTGTAAATAAATATTATATTGTCTGTTCTTAATAAACTCTTACATAATATGAGAATCCATAAAAGTTAAAATTGCCCTTCGGATGGCTAGATGTTAAAACCAATCAGTTCTTTCCCCTTCATTGTAGGGTATTATCAGTTTATCAACAGTGGAAATGAATTAGGATGTTACAGGTTTAGAAAGATCTCTACAAGGACAAGACCGTAAATATTTCAAGATTTTGAATAGCATAATATTTATTATTATGAAAGCTTAATTTTTAATATCTGGGATTCTATTTCAAATTGAAAAGATAGCAAATTTAATCTGGTAAGAACTGATATCAGGCAAAAGATTTCCTAATAGTCATTTCCAGAGGGAAAATTAAATAAGGGCACAAGAAGGGATTTGGACACTCTGTAAGCTTCCTACTAAGTACAATGTTTAAATCACAGCAGTGCAGATCTACTATATATACTTTATACAGTGAGTGGAGAAGCCAATCGTGCCTAGAACATCTTTACCATTAGAGCACAACAGTACATAGAGCCCTGGATTTAGACCATGTGTAAAAATTTCTGTGAATTCTCAATGTAATTAGAATCTTCTGTACATAAAGATATTAATAATTAACTTTACAAAGTAAACATTTTGGCAATCTGCTTACCTTTAAAGCGTATCTATCATCAAAAGAATGTTTTATCATTAGATTCTTCAAAACTCCAATTGCAATTTGTCGTATCTCTCTGAATTCTTGCAATGCATTTCCCACCTCTCTGAGAAGCAGTCCCACCAGAAAGTGATGCTTGCAGAAGTCATCCGATAAGGAGTAGTCCAGCTGAAGATCTGAAATCAAGCATCACACAGTTTTATTTTATTTCTATGCTGGTCTTCCTCTTAAATGAGTCCAGAAACATTGAATGGGTATAAAAGAAGACTGAAAAATCATCACAATAAATTCATCAATGCCTACAAACACAGACAGTTCCACACATATGCACACAGCCCATTTAAAAAATGACATAATTTTAGAAAAAGAGAAAATCAGATAAATAACAATTTTCATATAAACCCTGGTAATGTTAAATGGCTGTAGGTGAGGGAATCTTTGTAAGAGGGATTGTCTGTGGGTGGGTGGGGTGTCTCTGCATCTGGGAGTTTATCATCTTTGGTCCTGGATGAGGTTGCACTATCCTAGACAGACCCAGTGTGAAATCTGGAAGTGTTCTCCTGGACTCGGGGCTCCTGCTCAAACAGCAAGTGATAGTTGTGGCTAAGAGGCCCTTTCCTTAACTTGGCGTTGTGTGCCAGTAACACCACTTGCATATATTCTCACTGTCTCAAGGTTGACTCAGCCTTCCATCCATCCGAGGTCAGTAAAATGAGGACCCAGATTGTTGCAGGCAATATGCTGACTCTATAAACTGCTTAGAGAGGGCTGTAAGGCACTGTGAAGCGGTATATAAGTGTAAGTGCTATTGCTGTATTGCAAACCAGAAATATCAGCATCCCAAAAAGCTAGGTGCCCGCAGATATATTTTCTTACAAATAGCTGAAGTTTGAATATCTCTTCAGAACTTCAGGTTTGGAATTAAGGGGTGCCCAATCAAAAGAGCCTTGGTGGTGCAGGCTGTTAAACGCCTAGCGCTTAATTCCAGCTGCCTGCAATTAGTGCAGGCTCGAATCCTACCAGGCTCAAGGTTGACTCAGCCTTTCATCCTCTCAGGGTAGGTAAATTGAGCACCCAAGATTGCTGGGGGCAATAAGCTGACTTTGTAAAAATGCCACTTAGTAATAAGCAGGCATATACAATGGAATGAAGGCTATTGCTGAGCGCATTGGGTTGTGCTCCAAAAATTGTAAGCCGCCCTGAGTCTTCGGAAAAGGGAAGCATATAAATATGAATTTTTTAAAAAATGGAAATAAATAAACTAATAGTTTTAAGGTTATTTCCCAATGTAGCACAAGAAACTGTTAAGATACACAGGCTTGAAGCACAGTGGATCACAGAGAACTATTTGTGCACTTCTCCAGAACTAGCTCTATCAAAACTAGATGTAACTAAAAAAAAGTAGAACTACTACTAGTTGGGGAGTCCATGGGATACGGTTGCATGTGTGAAACCTGCAAAAAATGGGTGAACTTCAATTACAACAGCGTGGCTGTCATGTTGACTTCTTTGACCATACTTTGTGTTATTCCTGACTTCTAGGTTCTCTAGCAAATGCTACAATAAAGAACATCCTGCATTTTATTTTTTTCAGTTTATTGTGATATATTTATGCATTTTCATTTTGTTTCCAATGAAGGCCGATATATCATGTTTTAAATGTTTCTTTTAATAAACTCTAGCATGACTCAAACATGAAATACCCGCATTTGCTTTTATATACACATTATTATAATTTCTAAAATCAAAGTTTATGATTGGGAAACACACTTCACACTTACCTCCAGGAATATCATATGATTCCACTGTAAGGAAAGCTAATTCAAAGAAAAAAAGAAGCAAAGATAGACAAAAACTAGCATATGGTCGTTGACTCACCTCATGCCTAACAAAGAAAGAAACTGGAATTACATATTAAATTACTTCATCATTGTACTACCTATAGAACTGAAGCAGGAAGAAGAATTTATTATATTTATCAGACTACAGAATTCCAATATATATTCCTTAGGATATGAAGGATTTTTAAAAAGATATTTTTATTCTTTTAGGAATCTCAATTTAGCTGTATCAAATATAAATTTACCTTGATATCTCTGAATTCTGCCTGTTCCAAATGGCATAGGAAGATTTAAAGGAATGTAGTGTTCGTGATTACATACTGCTCGGAGAAATTCAAATTTGAATTCAAAGAGAGCCTGTAAAACATATTATTGTTATAAGTTATGATCTACTAGATGTTAATCAAAAAAGGCAAGGAAAATAATCTTTAGATCACTGGCTCAATATTTCTGCTGCAGTTGCATAGATTGTGTACCAAGTATATTAACAGCAGCCTCTAATAATTTCTGAAACTGGTTCAAATCAAGTTATGAATAGATTTTGCAATTTTATATACTGCCAGTGGATGGCAATATACAATGATATGTATCTTCTAACACAAAAAAGCCTCATCATCTAATAACTAATTTAAACTAAAAATCCCATCATCAGTTAAAATCTTCCATACAATAGGTTTTTAAAATAATATTTATGGTCTGGATTACTGCATTGTATCAATATAGCATTAGAAAAAAGATCAAGACAATTTTGCAGAACTAGCATGCCACAATTTAGTCTCATGTATTACATTTTAATCCCTAACAGTCCAATTAAGTAAATCTGATATAGATGAGAATATACCACAAATATCCCCTAAAGCAACCCATGAGCTATGGCTTAATTATGCTTGCTAGTCATAGTATTCTGGATAAACAAGATTTTTTTTCCTCGTTAGGGAGGGAAGGTATGTTGTGGATCCAGGAAGAGAGCCTTCTCTGCTGTTGCCCTGCCCTTTGGAACATTCTCTCACCAGAGATGAGGTGGGATCTGAAGACTGCGTGGACTCACAGAAAAGCCCACAGCCATGAGGCTGGTTAGCACCCTGAAGGACTACTCCACATTAACTTTTAATGTTGAAATTAACTATCCTTGCCTCTACTTTAAATTTTTCTATTCGGTTTTTGTTTTTTACATAAAAATACCGCCCACAGTCCCTCGATGAGGGAGATGGGCAGTTTCTAAATTTGATAAATAAATAGTTTTCTGAATCTAGACTACATAGGAAAAAGTTGCAGATGTTAATGATATTCCTATCAAGCTCATTTGTTAAAGTTTATTGAAAAGATCTTAGATACCTAATTAGCATTGTTTGTTGACTTTCTAACTGAAACTCAACATGTTAATATAAATCTCCTATCTTGAAGATAAGTTCAAATCAATTTAGTTATTGTTCAGTTACTGCAGGCTGCAGTAACTAAGAAGATTCTGTGTAGATTATATGCACTACTTGATTTACTGTTATGACCGCAATTGGATGCAAAATTTCTGTTGCTAAGTCAGACAGTTTTTAAGTGAGTTTTGCCCCATTTTAAGACCTTTCTTGCCACAATTACTAAATGAATCACTACAGCTGTTAAGTTAGTAACATGGTTACATGAATCTGGTTTCCCCATTGACTTTGCTCGTTAAAAGGTTGCAAAAGTGATCATATGACCTTGGGACATTGCTACCACTATAAATATGAGTCAATTGCCAAGAATCTGAATTTTGATCACGTGAACATGGAGATGCAGCAATGGTCATAAGTGTGAAAAATGGTCATAAGTCACTTTTTTAGGTGCCATTGTAACTTTGAATGGTTACTAAATGAACTGTTGTAATCGAGGATTACCTATAGACAAGAATGACTGCAATTGCATGAGATTGGGGTTCTAAGAAGGATACAACGTCTTCCCTGAATTTACAAAACAACCTCATTGAAAGTTCATATATCTAAATATCCCTAAACATAATAGGAAAATACTATCTATCTCCCAATTAAGGAATTATTTTTGCAGTATAATACCTTTGGATCTCCTGGAGCAAAGAAGCTGATATAGTTGTTAATTTGCTTGAATATGAAACCTCTGTCCATAAAGGTGAAACATTGCTGCAAAAGCAAAGCAAAAAGAAAAGAAAAGAGTCACTGAAATTTACATTTCTTTGATATTTGGAAAGAAAATCCTATGAGTTAAATTAGTCTAAAGGGCAAAAAATATTTATTTTATTTATTTTATTGGACTTATATGCCCCCATCTCCAAGACTCGGGCGCTCACAATTAAAACATACAAATACAATAAATAATTAAGAAAGAATTAAACAGTCATCAAGTCCAATAAGACCAGATTAAAATAATTAAAACTATCCCATACCCCCCGTGAGGTAGTCACAGCCCGGCTTGGTCAAATAGCCAGGTCTTCAAATCGCGGCGGAAGGTGCGGAGGTCAGGGGCCAGACGGAGGTCTAGAGGCAGTTGGTTCCATAAGTCAGGGACCGCTACAGAATAGGCTCGCCACCGGGAGACCACCAGCCGACATTGACTTGCCAACGGGACCCCGAGGAGCCCCTGCCTGTGTGCCAGTACAGGGCAGTTGGCACTCGATATCAGCAGGAGACGCTCCCTTAAATATTGTGGACCCATGTTGTGTAGGACTTTGAATGTTAAAGCCAAAACCTTGAATCTCACCTGAAGTGCAACCGGCAACCAATGCAGGTCGCGCAGGAGGGGGGTAATATGGGAGAATTGGGTGACTCCCATCACCACCCGTGCGGCCGCATTCTGCACCAGCTGCAGTCTCTGGATGGTATGCAAGGGCAGTCCTAAATAGAGGGCATTGCAGTAGTCGAAGTGGAGGTGACAAGGGCATGAGTGACTGTACGCAAGGCATCTCGGTCCAGAAACAGGTGAAGCTGGAGAACCAGCCGGACCTGGGCAAAGGCCCCCCTGGCGACGGCCCCCCTGCTCCTCCAACTGGAGCCGCATCCAGGAGGACCCCCAGCTTCCGCGCCCTATCCACAGGAGGCAACACCACTCCCCCTATGGTCAACGATGGACAATCCTGACTGGACCGAGATGCCGGTATGTACAGCCACTCAGTCTTGGCCGGGTTGAGCCAAGCATGTTTCCGTCCATCCAGATCCGTACTGCATCCAGACAGCGAGTCATCACGGAGAGGGCATCACTGATCTGGTTTGGGGTGGAGATGTATAACTGGGTATCGTCAGCATACTGGTGATACCTCACCCCAAAACCACGAATGATCTCACCCAGTGGTTTCATGTAGATATTAAATAAAAGGGGGGAGAGGACCGACCCCAGAGGGACCCCACAAGTGAGCCTCGGGCTGACCACTGTCCCCCTGTCAACACTGATTGTGACTGCCCTGAGAGGTAGGAGGAGAGCCACCAAAGAACAGTGCCCCCCACTCCCAGCCCCTCGAGGCGCCGCAAAGGATACCATGGTCGATGGTATCGAAAGCCGCTGAGAGGTCTAATAGGACCTGGACAGAGGAAAACCCCTGTCCCGGCCCTCCAGAGATCATCCATCAGTGCGACCAATGCCGTCTCCATGCTGAAACCAGGCCAGAAGCCCGATTGGTACGGATCTAGGTAGTCCGCTTCATCCAGGAAAAGTGGAAACTGCTGAGGCACCACACTCTCAACAACCTTCGCCAAAAAACAAAGGTTGGAGACTGGACGAAAGTTGTCTAACACGGTCGGGTCCAGGGCAGGCTTCTTCAGGAGGGGCCTCACCACCGCCTCTTTCAAGGCGGAGGGAAAGACACCCTCCCTTAATGAAGCGTTGACCACTGCCCAGAGCCAACCGCAGGTGACCTCCCTGGCAGCATAAGCCAACCAGGAAGGGCACGGGTCCAACAAACATGTGGTGGAGCTCAGACGCCGCATAATCCTGTCCACTTCATCCTCGGAAACGGGATCGAACTCAGCCCAGATCACATCGGCCAGACTGCTTGCACCACGATCCTCAGACCACTGCAAGGTGGAACACAACCCGCCCCGAATCCGCGCGAACTTATCCAACAGATATTGACCAAATTCCTCAGCCCGGAGAGGGTCCACCATCTCCCCCGGATGTAGGAGGGAGCGGGTGGCCCTAAACAGGGTGGCTGGGAGGTTATCTGCAGACGCTACGAGGGTGGAGAGATAAGACCTTCTCGCCTCCCTCATAGCTACCAGGTAAGTCCTAATATGGGCTCTTAGCTGGGCTCGATCGGATTGGGAGCAGGTGGCCCTCCACCTGCTCTCTAAACCCCTGCCAAATATTTATTATACCTTTTCACAGTACTTACATTTTAGATTTGCAAATCAAAATAGTCTAGTTTGAATAATTCATTGGTTGCCGGTTGCGCTCCGGGTGAGATTCAAGGTTTTGGTGTTAACATATAAAGTCCTTCATGACATGGGTCCTCAATATTTAAGGGAGCGTCTTCTTCCAATATCAAATGCCGGTCGCCCTGTGCGAGCTCATAGGCAAGGACTCCTCGGGGTCCCGTCGGCGGGTCAGTGCCGCCTGGCGTTCCCGACGACGAAGCCTTTTCTGTCGCGCTCCTGACCTCTGGAACCAACTGCCTCTGGGGCTCCGCCTGGCCCCGATCTCCGCACCTTTCGCCGTGAGTTAAAGACCTGGTTGTTTGACCAACCTGGCTGTGACCCCTTTGGGTGTGGGGTGGTTTTAGGGTTGTATAATGTTTGAACTTATAGTTAATTTAATTGTTTTTTAACTATTTATTGTTCTTGTTTTAGCTGTAAGCCGTCTTCGGAGATGGGGCGGCATATAAGTTCAAATAATAAATAAATAATAATAAATAAATAGGACTTCAATTTATCACCAGTTCAAGACCACTCAGTGTTAACCAATAAGTATTATTAAAAACAGAATGTATACAACTAGATGAATGCGGGATGAATGCTTCATTGATTACAGAAAAGCCTTCAATTGTATTGATCATATCAAGTTGTGGAAAGTGCTCAGAAAAATGAAAATCCCAGAACATCATGGGAAACTTATAAACAGGTCAGGAACCCTCAGTACACATACAGCACGGCAAAACAGACAGGCTCCAGGTTGGTAAAAAAACACAACAAATAGAACAGACTCTCCACTTATTCATTCAATCTACATGCAATATATATTAAGGGAAGCTGGCCTGGAAGAAGATTAACGTAATTTTAAAATAGGACACAGAAACATCAATATCCTGCACCACACCTTTGACACTTTCTAATAGTCAAAAATGCAAAGGATCTGCAAACCCTAGAACTAAAAGTCAAAGACCATTGGGGGGAGGGGGGATAGGATGAAAATTTAATGTAAATTAGTCCAGAATTAATGACAAGAAGTAGAACAACCAACCTTAGAATTGACAAGGAAGATTACTGAAATTATACTCAAATGCCATGATGTATACCTACAAAAAATTGTACAAGCCATGGTATTTCATGGAAGTGGAAGTTGGACTTTAAAGAATAAAGGATAGGGAGAGTATTGATGCCTTAGAACTTTGGTGTTGGAAAAGACCTCTGAGAATACCACAGACAGCCAAGAAAACAAATGGATACACCACTGAACAAATCAACCCAGAGTTCAGGGCACAAATGTCCAGTTCTCCCCTGAGATACAAATTGACAGGACATAAATGACTAAATGAGCTACTTTGGACATATTAAGACTTAGCTCTCTAAAAGAGGCTGTAAGACTGCAAAAACCAGCAGCAAAGTGCAGGGAAGCATTTTGATCATTTTTTACTATGTATTATTTATATTTTAAAATTGCACTGTGAGATTCTTGTAAGCTGCCAAATGAAATAAAATTATTTCAATAAATAAATGCCCACAAACATAATACATCTGAACAATTCACAGCCATGTGGAAGAACTAATGAGGACATACATACAGTCTACTTACTTTTATGAAGACAGCAAGACTATAGTTTGCATTCTTTGAAGCTTCTGGGTTATCCTTATATTTCTGAGTTATGTGGGGCATCAGCATATTGACAACAGTTTCCACGGCATGATGAAACGATGCTGGAAATCTCTGATTTCTCAGCAACTAGAAATAGACAAATTAGAATTTAACAAATGGGAACACTGCAAAATTATCCTCTTTATTCATAAACACATGTGTACAGTTTTCAATTCTGAAACAATTTAAGCTGCAAGAATTCCGTAGTGTTGAAAAATTAACACCTTTATCTAGATATCTATGAAGCTATAGGAAATACCGTTCTAAAAATATTTATTTAACTAGTTTAGCGCAAGTAATAGTACTAACAACTTCTTGCAATGAAAAATTATAGAAAATGTAAGTACACTATCATGAGAGCATTTGGAATTATAAACCCAAATCAATTTATAGATTATATTTCAATAAGAAAAATAGATATGATTTTAAATAAACAACTTCCCATTTGCTGCAGCATTCTACAAGTTACTATCTGTAGAGTACAATTCCCACCATTCTAGACAACATTAGCACTATTTTGTGGCCAGTAAAAAGAAGCAGGGATTAGAGACAGAGACAGAGAGATCCATTTTTAAAGGTCAAAATGGATACCATAACTTCTTGAAATAGCAGATCATTTACCTTTACTTTAGCATTTTCCAGTAGGTGTTGGGCCATTGATTTGATCAAAATTTCAAAGAAAAACCAGGAATACTATTGGAGAAACAAAAAGTAGGTAAATTAGATTTTTTTAGTCTACCTTCTTTTTTTATAAATAACTCAAAGCAGCAAACATATATGTAATACTCTTTCTTCCTCAATTTTCCCCACAACAGCCACCCTGTGAGGTGAGTTGGGTAGAGAAACGTATTGGGCCCAAACTCACCAAAATGGCTTTCATGCCTAAAGTGAGACTATAACTCACATAGTCTACTGTATATACATAATACAATTATATTTATAGGTAATACATAGTTTAGTATGTAAAAACAATATAAGCTATTCATTTATATCTATAACTTATACAACTGTTATTGTCAATTATTAAAATGATGAAGTGCTAAAATTGTTTTCAGATCTGAGAAATTCTTCAGTTGATGATACAAACAAAACATCATTTTTCCCTATATACCTTAAGCAGCTTGTTGCTAGTGAGGAAGTCAGTACAAGGCTTCAAGATTGTTGTCATGGTTTTGGCAAGTTCTTCATGTACAGTTTTATATTCTGAAGCAATATAAGTTTCTCCTTTAAAAACGTACTTGGGATAAGAAAAATAAAAGAGCTTATATTATGTAAAAATATTCAGAGTTATGTTAATCATGCAATTTTTAAACAAAGTATATTTATATGATTGATACCTTGACATAGGATCTCAAATAGCTATCCAATCCTTCTTCATGACAGTGGGCAACCACATGGATAATAACCCTAAATAAAGTTAACAATAAGAAATCTTCACACTCTAAATATTTTTAAAGTCAGCAATTGGCACATTACAGGCAGTCCTCAGCTTACAAGCCATGGTGGCACAATGGTTAGAATTAGAATGCAGCATTGCAAGCTAATTCTGCTGACTGCCAGATCCTCACCACCTCAAGGTTGGTGGTAGAAGGTTGGTTCAACCTTCCATCCTTCCCAGGTCGGTAAAATGAGGACCCAGATTGTTGGGGGCAATATGCTAACTCTGTAAACTGCTTAGAGAAGACTGTAAAACACTATGAAGCAGTATATAAGTCTAAGTGCTATTGCTATTGCTACAACCACAATTCGGGCTGGAATTTCCATTGTGAGTCATTAAGGTTGTTGAGTTGAGTTGGGCCCCACTTTACAACAATTTTTACAGTGGTTAAGTGAATCCAGCTTCCCCGGAGCTTCTGGAAGCAAATTCCCAGTATATGTGGGTTATTGTGTGGTGAAGGAAAAGTCTCTTTAAAAATAAGCAATAGCAACAGAGAATGAGCATCTACTAAGTATGTGCTTGCTGAGCGTAAAGGCTGCTCTGAAGTAGAGTCAGGTGTGAGGGGTTGGAGAAGGTTAAGGAAAGTGTGCTTTACCCAACACCAGTTGGTAGGCCAGCTTTAGACCTACCAGAAGGAGGAGAATCTCACAACAGGAACTCAAACCCTTATCATTATGTGTTTTGATCATTGCCAATGTTAACTGCTCAAAAAATGATGAATATTTGGACAGCGTAGCTGTGTGTAGAGAGTTTGTCTTCTCCTTCCCCTATGAGCCTTATTAAGGTGCTGGTTGGTGTAGGTTGTAATTTATTGTAACTTGTTAACAATATGTAGTATATACTAATAGCTGTAAAACCCTGCAAGTGTCCCATTTCATTATCTGTATTTCCTGTTTCTATTAACTTTGGGTGTAATTTAAAAGTACTGATCATTTCCTACAAAATCCTATATGGCTTGGTTATTTCACTTCCTACAACCCATGTTGATTCACTTGAGCTATGTGTACTAGAAGAAACTTTTGAATAACTCCCATTTCTATGCAGTAGGGAGGGCATTAGTTTTCAGGGAAATGCATATACTATAGAGTAGCTTCCCTCTAGATACTAGGATGACTTTAACTGTATTAGTCTTTCGGAAACTAAAACAGGGTGAAGTATATTACTCCAAAGAGTTTACATTAGGTGATAGGATGTCCATAACTGTTGGTTTTACTTTATATTAATAGTTTTGTGGTTCTCTATGTGTCGGTTTTAGTCTTACTATGAAAGTTTCCATTTTGATCTTGTTGCTGATACTTTTAATTATTTTAAACTGCCAACATCTGGTCAATTATGTTGCATAGATAAATAAATATGTTAAAACCCTTTTTACCTTGTCACATTCACTGCAACATCTTCCTGAGTTGCTCTTGTAAGAACTCTAAACAACTGGTTTAAAATAGTAGGCAGAAATGCTATCATGACATGTCCCTCCATAGCATGAAGGCTCTAGAATAAAACAGTGACACAAAGGGACTTTTTTCTAACATACTTATTTTCAAAACTAAATCAAGAATCTATGATTGTAATTCTATTAAACTTTAGTTCTACCAAGACTGACAAGATTTGCACCAAACTGAGAATAGTTTAAACACAGAATAAAAATTCAGAAACATAAGCAAGCCAATTTCTATGTTATTTCATAGCTTTCCAGAAGAATCAAGACAGATAAGAACAGGTAAGATGAGGAAATACTGTTTTACAGACATACTTTTACTCAAGTAATAAAACCAGAAGAAGAGCACCATGCTGCTGTACTGTTCTAATATAAAAGGTTGTTGAACATGCCCCATTAAAATTATTGTTGGGATATTTTAAACTAACCTTCCAAACAAGGTTACTCGCTTATTTAACAATTATCTTGGTTAGCAACCATTTACAAATATGGTGATTGATTTTCCAACCAATGAGCATTTATGATCAAATTTTGTGTGCTTGACAATAATGCATGTTGTAGTGAGAGTAAAGCGAACATAGCTGTACAAGAGAACAGAATACTGAGTAACATTGTTCTACAGCTTATTGTTACACTTTAGGAGTACACTACATAGATAACTTTTGCCATGACTATACATTGCTAATTGTAGCAAAATTTGGTTTCCATTCAATCCTGTCTACCTGGTTATGATTTATTTTGTTGTAAAGTTATTACAAAACACACATTCTGACTCCTAGAATAGTGCACATAAACATATGAGTAGGAGTACCCATTTTGCATGCTGGTATGACAAAGTTCTCCTTATTAATATATGCAACCATTTTATTTTACACATTCCAAATGTGGTTGTTCCTGAACTATCAGGATTGGCCTGGAGAAAATGTATGTGGTCATTAAGAGCTGATACCATCTTGATGGCTTATAATCGATTAATCAAGTCGTTCAGAGCCGAGATTTACTTCAAACTTTTTTTTTTACATGTAAGGTTTTTGGATTTTTTTACTTTTTGGCTGGATGTATTTAAACAGGCCATTGTATTGGTAACCATTCAACTGTGCCCATCTAGTGCCCAACTTTTAGTTATCTTATAACATTTCATACCTTAAGATATTTCACAAGGTCGCATCCTAAAGCTTGAGCGCCAGACATAGTTTTTTGACAGTAATGGAAGAAATTGTTTAAATGCTGGTCCTAGTAAAAGAAGAGTAAACTATTTATATGACATCACTACTTCCATTTTAAAAAGTCAATATAGACAGGGGGAGAAATGTTTTGACTTTCAAGAACTCAACCGAATTGAAAAACTTGTCCTTCCCTGTTGAGTTCTCATACATCATATAATAATAGAACTTTATTAATTTCAATTATGTAACACTTATTGCTCCTGAACCTTCATTATTCCTGTACAAAATACTTGGAAGTTTTCATTTTTCTAATATTTCAACACCAAAAATATTAAAATATGGAAGCAAAGACCAATTCCTCACTTTGGATTTTCAGTAAGCGCTTTATAACTACAAGTGGGATCTCTGAGATGTACATTAGACTTCTCTATTTCTATCTATTCATTACTTGGTAAATACTATATATGATCTCATTCCAAAGGTTAAGGTTTGCACCAATTCAAAAGTTTGGCTCAAATTTCCTTGGTATTGCTGTTTCATAGCCCAGGCTAATAATAGATCTCGAAGACTTTTATGCCTGTAATTCATTATTTTACTTAATGAAGGCTGTGTCTAATTATGATTTAATACTAATAGTAAAGATGCTCTTGAATGTTTTCAGGAAAGTAGGGTGCAAGAATAGCGAAGCCTAGGGCAAAACATGCTCTCTTGGTCCTCCCTTTGTATGTTCTTACTTGTACACAGTCCCATTACATAAAACTCGTAATTTTAATTTTGAAATGTTAGTGTTGGACAGATTTGTTTATCCAATGACCTTTCCCCCAGAAAGTCAGAGTATTGTCCTCATCTTGTGCTAATCTAAAAGCCAGCACAAAGACAGGAAAATCTGTTATATATTCTTTCCAACTCTACGCTTGGACACTGTTAGTAAAGTTAGAGCCCTGTCACGTGGGAAAGGCTATATGAGTTTATTTCCCTTTACTTCCCTTTCCTACACCTAGGCAAAGATTCATATATTTCCTTCTGCCTTTTGTTTTCCGGGTTGATTGCGATGGTAAGGTGGGTAAGCAAGATAATCAAAACTTGATTGTGTCGTATTTTTCATAACTTATATTTTATAATTACAGAATTATAAAAATGTAAGTTATTTGCAGATTAAATAAAATCAACACCTTTGGTAAAATGTTATAGTGTAATTAATACCAACCTGTGTATATACAGTGGAAACTAGGTGAGTTGAAATTGTCAACAGTGGTTTGCCTCCATCTACCCATTTAATTTCAGGGCTGGAATGCTGATATAAAAATAAAAGGTGGAAATTTAATGTATTAATACAAACCGGCTTTTTCTGAAAGCAAAACCAAACAAATAAGATAGATATTATCTTGGGTTTTTTACTTTGCTTATGCCTGATTCTTGACTGTTAAGATATCCACTTGGAAGATAAGCAGATACTGGCATATGTTGTTCATTTGTCACCACTCGGCCATCTTTTAACAACTGAAGCCAGGAATATCCAACTAGAAGGAATGTAAAGAGAACTTATATCTTTGTTATATTCTCTAATAAGTTTTATGTTTAATTTTAGCTAAATATATCACCTATAAAAATAACTCAATCAAACCTTGTGTTTCAATTATGTCCTTCTTCTTGGTGGTCCCTTTACTTGAACTGTCACAACTAACATGATAGAAGGTAAACAATAAATGGTGTTTTTCATGCAGCTGTGTGGGCAATTCTATTTTTACCTAAGAAGAAATAAAATGCAAGTTTTGGTTTGGAAAGTGTCTTTTAGCAGTAGTATATATAGTACAAATTTTACAATATACAACATATAAGCATATATAAATTTACCACTGGACCAGATTTAAGAGATTTTGAATTAACCTATAAGATCTTAAACAATGAGGGACCAGCATACTACCAAGCCGGCCTAGTTCCTATTGTGACCAATTCAAGATTATCTGATTGTACCACATTTTATCAATAACTTATTTGGGGTGAAGAAGGAAGAGAACCTTCTATGTCGTGGCATTTTAAAAGGACAACATAATAAACACTTAGAGTTAAAACTAAGACAATCTTATTTCACTTTATGTTCTTGTTCAAAATATTTTTAATAAGGCTGAAATGTGATTTTTTTCATAATTGTACTACTATATTACTTGTGGTTGCTGTTCTTTTCTGTTTTGTGAATCGACTGGGTAGAGGTCAAACTTCAAATAGCAATTCTTCCTACTAGAATCAGAGTGCTGCTAAGATGGAAATTAGATGAAGAGAACTGAAATACTGGGGGTTTACAAAAATGGATAAAATATTCGTTTACATTTTAAAAAACAGGGTAGAATGCAATTATATGCATTTCCCCATTAATTATCATATGATCTGTTGTTGCTTCGTATTTTTTTCTTTCTGTACATGCTCACTATTTTATTTTCTTTTTTAAGAAAAAATAATAATTTTCTTGCATAACATTTTCCTTAAAGAAAAGCACCTAATCACAAGAAGATCTTGCATATTTATCACACATAATCTTATAGAGTTGGAAAATGAGTTGATATTGCTGTGTTATTTTATGGATAGAAACTGATGATAGACAGTAGACGAGAGCTGTCAAACTCCTGGCCCATGGGCCGGATGCATCATGCGCTGGCCACACCCATGCCCAGTTTAGCAAAGGGGAAAAAAGTCATTGTGATGGTGTGAGTTTGACAACCCTGCAGTAGACAGACTTATCTGCCTAATGCTTGACGTGTTGCAAAGCAACTTCTTCCCTCTTATCCCACTGTGTTTCTGGAAAACAATTGAATTGGGAAAGGATTTTTGGAGCAAGGAAAGAAGACAAAGTTACCTCATCATAAAACTCTGGGTTTTGCTGGTGATGCAGAACTGCAACAAATGCTTGTCTTGTAAATATTGGACCCCCTGGTCTGCCATAGATGCACTGGGAATGAAACAGAAGAAGAAATGGCTGGTTTATACTGATCCTATTTTTTTAGATATAATTTCTGAAATATTTCATGTGAGATTTTTTGAAAAAAAAAATTCTGGGCCTACAATCCCTACTCACGGTCAGTCACGCCCTAGTCACTTCCCAACACGCTGTACATTGGGCTGCCCTTGAAGAGCATACAGAAGCTCCAGTTGGTGCAAAATGCAGCAGCCCGCATGGTTTTGTGCAGATCTCAGTGTGCCCATGTATCACCTCTCTTGTGGGAGCTGCATTGGTTGCCGATTTGCTTCCGGGTGCAATTCAAGGTGCTGGTTAAACCCCTTCATGGCTTGATCTGAGGGACCTCTTGCTGGTCACATCTATCCGACCCACCAGAATGGGGAGGCAAGGAATGTTGCGCGTCCCATTCCCTAGCCTAGGGAGATATACCTGGTGGACCCAGAAGAATGGCCTTCTCTGTGGTGGCTCCCTCTCTCTGAAACATCATTCCACCAGTAGAATGGCCCCCATTCTAGCACTCTTTTGGAAGGTGCTGAAGACCTGGTTCTGCCAATGGGCCTGGGGAACACAGAGTGGGATGGAGCCCATTAAATGGCTGGTGTGATGTGTTATCGCCGGGGTGGGGGGAATGGGGGATTATTATATTGTATTATTTTATTAATTTATTGTATGATTCTCTCTTTTATTAGCTTTATTGTTTTTATATGAGGTTTTTATATTTTTGTAAGCTGCCTTGAGTCACCATGTGAGAATAGGCGGCAATATAAATTTCCTAAAATAAATCAGTAAATAAATAACGTTCCCATTTTTTCTACAAGATAATGTAAGTTAGTAAAGCTTCTCCTTTAACTATGACTCAATGGATGAAAAAATGCTCAGAAAATATTCTGCCGACTGTTGCTATATTTAACAATACTTAACAGTATGTATGTGAAGCACTTTGGTAGCGGTAGGTGAGCCCAAGCTTCCTCTGTAGCACTTGTTAGCTTTCAGTCTAAAGTGCTACTGTACAACTTCTGGCATGTAACAATAAGCACTCTGTGATATATGGAATATGTGATAAAAGGATTATTATCTCTTTAGAGATTGATTCTGATTGTATCAGAGTCTGCATCAGAGTGAATATGTGAAGGAAGGGGAGATGGTTTTTGTATTAACAGAGCAAAGTTCAAACTCTGCTACAACTGCTTTTTTCAAGGGGGAATTCCTGATTTTTACTGATGTCATTTCATTATTCCTGTGATGGATTTACAACTTGTACTTTCCTTGAACCTGGTAACAACTCATGGGAAGCAACCCAGAGATGAGAAATAAATTGAAAATCTAAAAAACAAGGCAGGGTGATGCAATGTGCATAAACTGAAACTTGCTAAATTGCTTTTAATCCTTATTTAGTGTTTTTATATCTCTTAAAACAAAAGGTTTTTTTAAATCATGGTATTTCTTACATAATTTTGAGTACAGATTAGGAAAGTTACTAATAGAGAGTAAATAGAGTTCTTTGTATTGGCTTTCCCCTATCTTGAAATTAAATTCTAAATACCAAAGAATATGCGCACAAAACAAAACAAAAACAGCTGTGTTAAAGGGATGTACATTGACACAAATTGCAACCACATATCACTGTGAACGTTGCAATTTTTAAAATGTCCTAAAAGATTGTTTTTGTTCAATATTATTCCTGAAATGTTAAAGTCTGAGACTCAAATCTTTGTTAAAACACCTAATGGGTAGGAAGTATATTTCTTACATAGCTGCACCTACTCTGATTTAAACTAGAAAAATCACTGCTCTGCCTCAATATGAAAAATAACTTTGCAAGCAATTGGTTGATTCTAATTTCAGGCAGCAAACTTCTTAAAAATGGATGTTACCTCTTTTGTTTATATTTCTACACATTTATGGAAAATAAGTTTAATGTAGCATAGAAACCCAATTACTTAGCAGCTGTAGTTAACTTGATTTCTCCTTAACTTATTTCACTGAAAAACAATTCCAACTCCATTTATTTCTATGAAAAAAGCAGAGTAGGTTTGTGCATAGCTTGTTCTTGTAACCAGATTTATTTGCGCTTATGTAAAACACAGAATATAATATTAAGAAACTTGAGGATATATCTTAGATATTGCCCCATCATCTGTACTGTAAATTGATATTAATGACTGAACAGCCACAAGCCAGATCAACATACCTTCAGCGGCAGAGAGTCTTCATCATCGGAATCTCTGAATTCTATGCACACTGCAATATTTCTTGCCTAAAAAGAGCACAGAAATTAAGTTTAATTGCTTTTATTTTCAAGTACATAAATCAAATTTCCAACAATGAGACATGTTTTTACTCAGATTCAATTTAGCTCTGAATCTGAACATAACTAACGGGCACATTAACCCACCTTTGCAAATGACTTCTGACTGTCGTATTTCAAGTGCTTCGGATAAACATAAAGGTGGTTGTTGTAGATAGTGAAAGGCTGAGTATGTTTTGGTATACAGGGAACAAATTCCTCTACTTCAAATGTTACTACTGCCTTGGAATTGTTTTCAAACTGTTTCATGGGAATGTATGATGAATTAACAAAATCTGAAAAGATATTATAATTGAATTTAAAAAATGGAGGAAGAAAGCCATTGTAGCCACTTTTTACAATAGTTTTTCAATACTTACTTGGTACTTCTGGAGAAACATTATCGATTGTTATGTCTAGGTTTCCTAAAATAACTGGCAACTTAGACATCTTTTCAGGCCTATAAGAAAAAAACAAAAAACAAATATGACCTAACAGAAAAATAGTTGAGACAATATATTCAATCTCAATCATGAAAAAATACAAAGCATACTTTAAAAAAAATAGTTCAACTCATTTCAAATTAAAACAATGATCTGGGCTCTGGGTCACCCTGAAAGAAGGGATGTTTATATAATTAGCTTTTCTCTATCTCATAGATTGCTGGTATCCCAGTTTCCCATCCCTCCCAAAAGTCCCCAGAGAAATAGAGGGTCTGTCCAACATAGGGTATTATGCATGGTATAACAGAGCTGAGAAGCAGAATAAAATAAAATTTGTTTGCACGAAGTTCATGATGTTATGCTTTTCTCTCCTTCTGCGTGCCTACAACGAATGGTAAGTCCTTGACCTTTGGAGAGGCTTTTCAGAAGGCAAACAATGGAAAAAGATAATCTAGCAACTTCTAGCAGATGCTGAATTGTCCTCTGTCAGAGATTCTCCAGAGGAAGCTGCATTGAGTAGGAGATTGGACTAAATGAGTTTTAAAATCCCTCCCAAATCTAGTTCCATGCAATATATTTGCATTTTGTATTCTAAAGAGAAATGGAAGTTCTCTACATAATGTACAATACAACTTTATATCTACAAACCCTAATGTGCATATTCATGCAGCTTTTAATTCAAAACATCCACAAAATGTTTTCACAAATTCCACAAATATTCGCATCCACAGAATTTTCTTTGCAATTTTTAGTCTTTTCAAAAAAACCTTCTGCCACAATATTTTTATTTAACCTGTACATTTGCAAGAAGTTTTTCACTTTTTTCTATATATGGCTTTTTATAGTTTCAGACAACAGGAAGTCTTTCTCTTTAATTGTATTTTGTTTTCATTTTACCAGTAAGAAAAATGTATAAATAGTATCCACTTTTGCAAGGAAACCTTCAGAACTCATGAGTCAGGTTTCAAACTAATTCTTTCAGTGCGCTCTTAATACATCAAAACTAAATGTAAAATTATTGGTTTTAAACTTTTTAATCATGGAATATATATCATTACTAAAGACTTATGACATGTATATTTAAAGCCACTTTTGAATAAATCACATAGACAGAATCAGTCATAAACTAATTAAAAATCAATCTAAAATACAAAAGAGGAAGATCTGGAGAGCTTATATTTATCATTTTGCAACTCTTCTATAACTTTATGGTCATAACTCTATTGGAGACCAAAAAATAAGGCAGCACCACACCATTCCATGCAACACATGTGACATAAACCAGTTTATTACCATTTGAATTCATGTGAATGATTTCATTTCTATGTAAAACAAAACACTCACTTTCTGAAATCTGCTAACAATTTAAGCATGTCTTCGTTTGAAAGTTTGTTACTATCTTGTTTGTAAAGTGTAGAAAATCTTGCACTTTTGTCCAGTGTTCCAGCCATGTCCTTAAACAGTGTTCTGAAATACAAGTTTTTTTAAATCAAAAATATTTATATAAACTTCATAGTAGAAAAATAAAGATAAGAGGCAGTTTAGAAAACATTAACACATGAATTTACTGAATTTAGTATAAATGGTTGAACAAAAAGCAGTACATTCCCATTCTAAATCATTTGTCATAAATACTGGGTTGATGCCAAACTAGAAATACATTTAAACCATTACTTTTATTCAATAGGAGAGAGCAGTCCCATAAATTAATTTACCAATATAGGAGGTCACAACAATACAAGTCAGAGAGTTCTTGGATTAAATCAAGGACACTATCATGGATTACCTGGCTGCCCATGCAAATGGCATTCTGTATTGCCCCAGTCGTTGGCAAGCTTGCTTTGCATTTTTCAGAACCTTTTGAGCAACCTGTAAGCAATCAGAAAAAGAACTGAATTACAACTCAAAATGCCCCCACATACATTTCTGCAATCCCTATTCTTACTAAAAGTTTTCTTAATTTACCAAACCATTATGGGCATCAAACTCTTAATCAAATTCAATCTTAACTCCTAAAATTTATCTAAAAGGTTGTTTCCCATGTTTTTTATTACAATTCAGTTCTTGTTTTCCAAACAAATCTTAAAACTAAAGCAATATTTGAGATTCCTTAACAAGAGTATTCAGTGCTTGATTCTACAATCTTTTTTAGTCTGCTTTGTCAATTGGTAAGCAATTTCAGCACAGAAGAGGCAACTTTGCCTACAATCTGTCTTTGCCCATGTCTGCAAGTGTAGGAATTTAACTGATAGCGAAATCTGGCAACTATGTCTTGAATATGTGCACTTTTCAATTGGATAATGTTGTTGAGTTATCGGGTTATAGACGAATTCAGAAATTAGAAATACCCAACAATCAAAGTAAATACCTTAGAAGAATCAGAACTTTTCATATATGGCTCAGCACAATGAGTAATGCTGCCTTGTAGGACTTTTTCTATTCTGGCCACTAGAAATATATCCGGGTGTGGACACGTTACTGAGAATATTCCCTAAAAACAAATTAATTGCTTCATTAATTGTTAAATATAAATATGGGACACTGATTTGTAATGAAATACTATTTTTTACTTACTTGTTTGGGATATTGTAGTATAACATCTGAAATAATATCCTGAATTGGATGTAAGCAATCACTATTCCCATTCAACAACTCCTGTGATGTATTAGCTAGCATATGTCTCACTGTGCTATGATTCAAATCAACATGGAAATCTGATGAAATCTTCCGATTATGCTTAACATCGAATAGTGACAGTGAGATGAAAAATGGCTCTACCTGGAGATTAAAAAAGAAGATATGAACATAATAATGGCAAATGCTAATTTACTTGTAACAATAGATAGTGTAGAAGTGCCCGTAGAAAAAGTGGTTCTTATATTGCACATTGACGTTTACATGATGGATGCCATTAAACAGAATAGTACCTTATGCTCCATATATTCTTGTTGTCTAGATCATACTAGTACTGTATATAGTCAAATGTTTAATACTACAATATTATATTTCTTTAAAATTTGCATGTACACCTTACTTAAGCAAAACATAATTAGTTCTATATAACTTCCAATTCCTTGCTGTGATAAAACATTATCATTCAACTTGCTCTTGCACTGGATTGTAAAACCCTAATAAGTTTTCAGATGAAATTATATTTTCTCAGAATGTGTTGAGTCTTAAACATCAATATATATATTAGGTATTACTCTTGAAACATTACACGATAGATTCACCATTGCAGCTTACATTCGTTGTTGGTCCCTCTTCATTTTCAGCCACACAGCTTTGTAGATTGAAAGATAAGTCATTGCACTTCACCAGAATTTTCTTCCCAAACTTCTCTTCAAATGGCTTAACTTCAGGTTCAATACCGGAGAAGTCTAGTTTCTTTAAAAGAAACAAACATTGAAAATAACCTTCAAATACTCAATGTTATCTAAAAGCTTTGGATTTTTTCCTGCAATCAGTCTTACCTGTGCATCTGGGTCCAGTGCAAAGAGCTTAACCCTGCTTTCATTTCTGAATTTGAATTCAGAATCTCTGCAACTCTACAAAATAAAATGGCATTTTAAAATTAATAACATTTTTTTTCCTTCTTTCTTTACGGAATTTCCCTACACTAAATAGATCTCTCAAGAACAGATGTTAAGTCCTCTGTAGGACTAGTGATGATAACAGTATGAGATGACACAGGGCCGGAGTATTTCTCACAGATATGGCCAACTGATTTTAGGTTTAAATCTTTCTTCCAAATAATCATCTCTAGGCATATTTCTATGTTCTCTGGATCATTTTAATCATTTAATCAATTAATTCTAATATTTGTCTCGTAAATAGCACATTAGTATACTGATGTGGAACAAGGAAAAATAAAGAATTGCAAATAAAACCAGTACAGTCACTTTCACATCCACTCCAATTCTCCTGACAGCAATTCCATCCTTTGTTTAATACTTTATACATTCTTCTTTCATCTTAATTCCAATCCCCATTAAATAACTGTTTCTCTTTATTTCTTTTCTTATTTGTAACTATGAGTGTGTGTGTGTGTGTATACACATGCACACATGTGTAATTATGTATATGTGTGTATTTGTTTATAAACACACATATACACAATACTATAGTTAATTTTATGGTAAGAGAAGTTTGATGATGTATAGTAGGAAATGAACAATACATTAAACATACAATAACAGATCTAGTCTGGAGTATAAATATGGCAATTCTTTAATATGCTACTATATTTCATTCTGCATTCTTTTACAAAAATAGAATCTATTTCTGTAAATTCTCCATTTACTTGCTTTTATAGTAAAATATAACCTTTCTGACCAACTTTGTTTCCTGTCTAGAATTATTCTGGTTCAGAAAAAGAAGATGACATTGGTAGAAAAGCCTTTAGTGTACCAAGAATGGGAAGGCAAATTTCTCCTGAAAAGATTTATCTTGAAGTAGAACAGGTGACCCTGTCATGAGTAGCCAACTTTAAAAAATGAATGAAGACAGCATCTCCAACACAGAGAAATACAATTGCCAAGCCATTCTGTAGTACTTGTTTCTACAGAAAATAAATAAATAAAACACACACACACACACACACACACACATTATATATATATATAAAACACAGACTAATGCCAAGAAATGGAGCGTAATTCAGAAGGGCACTTGTATTTTTGAAACCATCCAGAGATTAAACAAAATTAGTCTTACTGTAAATAGCCACAAAAAGTACACGGTTCAGAATACAGGAAGAATAGTACCTAAGAAAAACATAAGCCAAAATAGCTGCTGGATCTCAAGGAAACAGGAAGCTGCATTTGAGGCACCAAGATTAGATATAATAAGCAGGTGTTCTGAACCTCAAGCAGTCAAATCCCAGTCACTTTCTATAGAGTTCAACATTTCCTGCTTCACACTGTATTTTTTACTGAATTTAGAAAGAAATAATTTTGAATATATATCATAAGTATGTATTTAACTTCATGTGCATCAGTGGCTAAAACTATATATTAGTGGTGGCTAACCTTTTTGGGCTCCTGTGCCGATAGAAGAAGATCCAGAAGGCAATGCGCACAGGTCCACCCCACACCCCATGCACATGTGCACGCAACCTACATGCGCACACCCTGCATCTCTGCACAAGCTTGCACGACCCCACACCCCACTTCTATGAGCATGCATCTCGTGCACACCATGCCCCCCGCATGTGCACCAGGTAACTGACAATCAGCTGGTGGGCGGGTGGCACACATGCACAGAAGACCTGCTCTGGGCAAGGGCTCGCATGCCAGCATTAATGGCTCTGCGTGCCATAGGTTCGCCATCAGGCTATATACCATACACAACCATCTAGTCATCCCTATATCATACACAAATCCCATTTTACTTTTAATGACCATAAAAGACATTTCTCGAAAGAAAAGTATGATGTGACTTCAATTAATTTAAATCACATAGACAGCTTGTAGAAAATTGTTTAGTTCCTTTCCCAGTCGCAGAAAAAATGTTGCCATTCAGTCCCAAAGTGTTTTTTTAAGGCTGCCCCATATTGATATAAGTGTAATGCCCCAATACATAATAATATTCTATAACACATTATGTCCCAATTCTTACATTGTATTTTGAGATGCAGTACAGAAGTTTATCTGATCTAAGCAAAATTTCCAAGGGGCAAAAGCATATAGCACATTGCAAAGAACAGAAATTTCTTAAACAGAGAGCTCCAAATAGGAGCAAACTTTCTGGCAAGAAGAATTCATCTGACAGTAACAAATAGAAATAAAACAAATAAGAACTAAAATATTTAATAAGAAATGGAGATGAAATTCCAGGCAAGTGCCTGCAGAGAGGGGACAATACAAAATAATATGTTCCGTTGTTTCAATTATTCCTCCACCACATGGACACAATCTCTGTTCTAAAGTGACAGCTTGCTTTGAGCAAAAAGAGCTCAAGGCATGCAGAATGCTACTCAGAATCCTGCTTAATGTAGTTCTGGGAGCTGAACTCCACATATCGTAAAGTTGCCAAGGTTGAGAAATACTGAACTAAATTAAGAAGGAGAAGCTAAAAGATTTTAACTATAAACCTGTCTGTTGAAGATATCATTTGTTCAAATCTGATCCACAAAATACTGCTTTAGTATATCAGTCTTACGGCTAAATCAGACTATTTTGAGTGTAATTTTTCTAAATATGAAATACTATTAAACTTAAAGTCCAATAAAACTATTATCCCATTAATTTCTTATCCTATCAAAGATTAGATCTACCTAAACATGACTCTGATTACTTTACAATTATCCATATTAACTTTTTCTCTATATCTGCCTACCAAGAAAATCTAGCTTGAAATTATGAAAAAACAAAACCCAACTCAAAAAGCATTATTTCTAGCAGTCTAAGTTTTATTTAACAACTATACTTGAAAAACAAACTTTCCTGGTAAGTATCAACATTCTTTCCTTAGTAAGGTGCATAAACTAGCAATTTGCAAAATCCATTTTAGAGTTCATTTAGAAATGAAGCATTCCAAAGAAATATGGAAAGTTCTATTCCTGCCCTTGATCACGGCAAACATCTTTGGATCCTGCTGTCTCAAGTGGCTGTTTAGTGACATCTTCCATCCTTCAAACCAGAAACAATTTGAGGTGTTCAGAGAGTAGTTTGAACCTTAAACAAAACTTGTTTCATCAAGAATACTATACCCTGGATACCTTAAACCATTTTTAATTTAAAGTATTTAATTATAGAAAGCAACAAACTGCTGCTGGGATGATAGTTTGGTACAGGTCAGAGGGGCAATTGTACATTCCAGAATATTCTATTTTTGCAGATTCTATTACATACTGTCATTGAATTTCATACTTTAAAAGAAAAAAAAGCACAAGAATACCTTCGCAATTTCAGGAAGGTAAGCATCTAAACCAGATGAGCTGTCTATCCTGTTTTGTTCATCTTCTGGAAATTAAAAAAAAGTTATAGAAGTCCATTGATCACTATAGAAAAACATTACAACCAAGAATCTCACAAGCTTTCAAAAGATTGCAAATTGGTAATCTTTCACACTATTCAGGAACAAAATTCAAATGGGCAATTTTCTCTTTTCTGTTAGGTGCTGTTTGATGTTGGACTGTATCTAATCTGTCACCATCACAGCTTTCTGGCACTTGTAAGAAGAGTCACCAGATTCTTAAGAATCACAGCAGCCTGATTTGTAAAAACTATAAATGAGATTCATTGTGGATATATTCTTTATATCTATATAACTTATTTTGACAGTAAACGTGTCTTGTTTTTGATAATACGTATCTCTATCTCCACTGAAAAGAGGAAAGTAATGTATAAACTCCCTTTTTACAACCCTACAGTCCCTATTTGGGATAGAATCAGGGTGACTAGACATTTACTGGCCAGATGCCCTTCTGCGCCTATGTGGAGTGCAGAGCAGATATTTTTTTTCTTTGTGCCCTTGGAGAGAAATATCTGCTGCTACCTTTGACTGAACTCTCAACTTCCAAGTGGAATGTGAGCATCTTCACCATTAGGCTACCACGCTGCTGTTTGAAAATTACGTATACCCGATTATTAATTATAGAGAAAAACCTTTCTTTTACTGAATAGCTTGAAAGTAACTTGAAAATAAGCATTTACCCTCATGGGAGTCCTCATATCTCTTTTCTTGCATAGCTGCTTCAAAATTTAATTGGAGAATTTTGTTTAGAGTTGTAATCCATTCTTCCATTTCTGCTTCACTGTCTGCCGCAAGAAGATAGCTACTCTTGTCCTGCATCTTGAGCTCAAAGGCAAAACGTCGGACTTTATTGTTCTGCAATATAATGAAAAAATATTAATCTAGCAACTGCAACAGATTTTCTTTTCTCCATCACCCCCTAATTTTGCATTGCTAAAAAGAAACTACCACTTTTAGGCCTAAAATAGTAAACTGTTCACTCTTAATGTTTGAATGAATAATGGATAGACTGAACAATATGATTTATTGTGGGCAGAGTTTAATTTCTTGTGTAAAAATCTATTGTTTTCTGTATTTCTATTCTAATACATATTGTGAGGGGGGTATGTGTGTGTGTGTGTGTTTGTGCTTTATTGAGATTTTCTTTTACTTTACTATTTTTATTGATTTTTCTCCTTTTGAGAGGTATGAGAAAGAAAAAGTGAGACAGTGGCTTTTTATAATATATGTCCAGTTTATAGACATAATTTTTAAGATTAAATATAATAAAATTATACATATACAAAAACCCATTCAATTATTAAGAACCAAATACTTCCCAAATGACAGCTTGTCTATTTAGCTCAATTTAGCAATATTAGAACTCCTTTTATATTGCCAAAAAAGAGCAAGAAGTCAAAACAGGTCAGATAATTAATAATAATTTGGGAGTTCCATAGATTTATTCTGAACATATTGATTACAAGAAATTGTGCTACTGTGAATGAAGACTATGAAAAAAGCATTCAATTTTAGGAGTTGTGATAAAAAACAAACACACACACACACACACACACATATATATATAGGTCTTGGTGTATTCGGGTCTTGTCCTGTGTAAGATTGAGAATACCTTGGCAACGTTTCGACGAAATCTCATCCGTCATCTTCAGGCTGGTGTCTTCGGCTTTGTGCTTGTGCCCTTGTGGCTTTGCTGGCATAAGCACAAAGCTGAAGACACCAGCCTGAAGATGGCGAGTGGGATCTCGTCGAAACGTCGCCAAGGCAGCTCAACCAGAGTTTAGTGTTACATGAACCAGATTACTGCAACAATGTTATATTAAACTATTAAACAGAGGGGAAAAATCTGAAGGCAATTAATAAAGAGTGCATAATTCCAGGTTTGTTACATCAGAACAAGTTCCCAGCATTCTCTATGTATAGCACGCAAATGAAAAATAACACTATTTTTTGTTCTTTCTGGTGAGAAAATACTTTTTCAGTCTGTGTCAGTATTTTTCAAACTTGGCAACCCACTAGATGCTCACAAAGATAAATTTCATAGCAACAATATGAAACAATATGGTATAGTAGCTAATTCCTGAACATCTTATTTCAAAAAAATATGATTTTAGGTTTATTAATTCTACACTTAAACGGGAACTGTTATTATTATTAAGCTTTATGAAAACAGTCTTTTATAATACTAACTCACTAAAAACATAAAGCCACTGTAATAAAAAAAATATTTCTATCACCCAGAGGCCCAATAGTGCAATTCTAGTAAATTTATTCAAAAATAATCCCTGTTGCATTTAATAAATTTACACTCTATACAAGTAAATAAGCATAAAGGTGTCATTCCAAAGCACTAGAAGAAATACTATAGGTTTCTGCAAGAGTTACACATCATATCAAGCAGTATAATTCTCTACTTACTTGAACAACGCCCATGCAGGAATCCAAAAAAATTGAGCCTTTTGGTTCTTTTGATATTTTTTCATCTTTGTAGAAATTAAGATTATATGATCCATCACCAAGTTGAAGGAGATGAAAAAATCTTCTTTTAAATGACTAATTTGTGAAAAATTAAATTATATTAAAAACAAAAGCAATGTTATACAGAAGACCAAAAGCATCTCTTCAATTGTATCCACAACACTGCAAATCTTTTTATACATTAAGAAATATTGCTGAGATCACTGTCAATATGCACTTGTACATTATACAGCATCACAGTATTTTACGAATAGACAAAAATTATACATACCCGCATAGTAACACTGATTGCACTGTTCATGTTCCCTTTATATAACCATCCTTGTTTTGTAAGTCCACCCTTTTGAGATCCTAGAGATGCAGCATCCTATTAAAAAATAAAATTCACATAAACTCATGAGTAATACATTTAAAATATTTTTTTCAAGTCTGCTAAGAAATAAAATAACTAATAAACAAGTGTTTTGATCTAACTTTAATATGATGAAACGTTCCCTATGCTATAAGACTATTGAGCATAACTCAATGTTGCCAATAGAAGAGAAACGCAGTATTGTAACACTCATTCATTATGGTTTCCCGCCCGTTGTTCAATATTAGATCATAAAAGCTAAAGTAAATTCTAAAAATACAGCTAAATCTCATTAATGAAATTAATAACCAACTTTTATTGTTACAGCAAAGAATTAAGTTAAGCACAATATTTAGCAATTTTGTAGGTGATTTCAGAATGTTTTATATCTTTTAGGAAAAAGTCTAAATACCCTGGTCAGAACAGCTAGGCAATCTCTCTATGAAGGACTGGATTAGCTGGGATTAATGTTCCTGTCCAGTCTATTAGGGTGTCCCATTTGTTATAGGGCCCTTTGGAACAGCAGCTCCTCCCCAGACTAAATTGTCCTAATGCTGTTGGCCTTTCACAAGGCCTCAGATATGGTTTTCACACTGAGCACGGAGGTTCAGATACAACACATTATAGAGCCCATACAATAGTTTGATTTGCTTGTTGTAGGTTTTTTTTTAACCTCAGCTACTCATTAAATGGGTGCTATTGTCTTTTTTGTTATATGTTGTTATTGTGCTTTTAACTGTTGTTAGCTGCCCAGATGCATGAAACTCGGATGGATGGGTGTAAATTGAAATTAGAAACACATAAATCAAATATAAACATTTTAGCTTGACAATAAAAAAGTATGTAAAAGAAGAGGCTAAAAAAACTCTCCTAGAGATAAATCTATAACTTGAAACTGGTCTCTAAACAAAGCCATAAATTCTTGTAGATTAGCATAAGCAAAGACCACACTAATAAACTATTAATTCCCAGAGAGTTGGAAGAAGCAAGGCAATGGACTATTTCTAAAAAGACTAAGGAAACTAGATTCTTAAGGGGGGGAAAGGAAGAAAAAAGGAACCATAAATAAATAGCAGATGGTATTAGAGAGAAGAACCTTTCTTAAAAATATAGTAATAATTTTAATCTTTTTCGCAATCTTTGCTATATAAATTCATCTGTTCCTGTTTTTTTCAAGGAGTATGAATTAATATAATTTAAATATTTTAATGTTGCACACCATACCGAATTATAAGGTGGTTTTAAAACAATAAACAGAATACATAAGGAACAATCATGCACTTCCATCTCCAGTACAATCTATTTAAAATTCTTATGCTTCATACAGATCACTGGGGCAAAGTAATATATTATTCAATATATTTTAAAGATTTCAGGATAAAGTTACTTCTTATTAAATATAACATTTTGTTACTCCCAAAGGGGCCTATATCATAACAACAACTTAAAAATGAACTGAAGTCAAATAATAAAAACAGACTTGCCTCATCCTTATCAGCTTCTTCATCAACTTCAAAAACATGAACTGGAAGCTTTTCTAATCTGTTCCCTTTGCTAAAAATAAGATACCATAACACACAATAATTATTACAATATTCCATACTGCAACAACTTGCCAGTGTGTGAAAGTATGATTAAAATATACAGTACTTATAGGAAAATGGTTAACGCAGCCTCATACATTTCTGCAGCTATCTGTATACAGTACTGATAGTATTCTTCAAAGTGGAATTTTTAAAATTAATGATTATTAATGATTTTTTTTTAACAAATAAGCATCATGGTTCTTGCTTCTCCCAAAACCATGAAAAAACAAACTGCAAATGCTCTTTCCATGTTGTTTTTGTGAAACCCATATTGCAGGACTGAATCATCCTAAGAAATAAAACCTGAAAGCCAGGAAAAAACATGTTTCCAAATCTGGCATGTTAGAATTGAAATGGAAGTAATTTCCAAGAATCTACCACATTAAATATTAAAAGTTAACAGCAAGAATTAGTAAGCATTAATATAAAGCTTAAGACAAAAATTACTTACTTTGGAAGCTGCCGAAAGTCTCCTGAGTAATCTTCATATTTGAAATTGACAACATGCCAGTCAGAGATGTATGTCTTAATACACTTTAAATCAGGACAAAAATTAAACTTTAGGTCACTTCTTTATGCAACAATACATTTATCTTAGTAATTTGAGCACTTGCTCCGATCACACTGCTATATTTATGCTAATTAAGCAAAAAGGAATTTTCATTACAAGAAGTGGACAGGATTCTTCTCGATCTTAATTCATCTGTCTCTTAGATCCGTGCCTCTCCTGGCTGGTCAAGGCTGCCAAGGATAGATGTTTGATTGGGTGGGTTGTAAGCTCTTCCTTGAGGGAGGGGGAATCCCTCCACCTCTGAAGAAAGTGGTGGAGCATCCCCTTCTCAAGAGACCATTGTTTGGCCTGGCCAATCTGGACAACATCCAGTCTCCAACCTTTCCTTTTTAGGGAAGAGGTGGTGGTCACACTTCAGCTTCAAAGGACTCTGGATGAAACAGATTAATGGACCCCCTTCAAGCAGGATTCAGGCCGAGGTAAGGAAAAGAGACAGCATTGACTGTGCTTTTGGATGGGCCCGGGGTGGGGTGGGGGAAAGAGGATGGGGAGGATTCTTGTTCTTCTTGACCTCTCAGTGGCTTCCAGTGCCATTTTCATAGTATCCATAATGAGTTTCCTATTGTGCCCCTTCACCATTTGTTTGGAGTGACCAAAATTGAATGTTTATGCCTTTTTTTCTCTTATTAGTTAAGGTTATTTTCCTCCCATTGTGGCTTAATTCCTGTGATTTTAAGCCATTACTTTGATTCCTCTTAGGGTAGGAATTGCTAGATTTCTCACTTAATATAATCCTGATGGTGGTATATGAAGATACAGAGACATCCTTTATACAGCATGCCAGGGATCTGGAATCAGACTTGGCTGCCATACTTGGAGGTGTGTTCCTGGGCAGTTATCCACCTTTTCTCAATCCAGGTTGATTTCTAAGCCAAATAACAGCTCCCAAATTTCAGAACAGCCCTAATTCTGGCAAGATTTAATGCCCTCCCAGGAGCTATTCTCTGGGGGAAACTCATCCCATTTGAATAAACACTTTGCCCCTGTATTGAAGGAGTTCTGGATCACTAACCCATATTACTGTATTTTTACATTGCTCCTATTATAAAAATGTCCACCTGCAGCTAACAGCAAGCCTATTTAGCCAGATCGTCAGGTCCTCCAGGTCCATTTTATTTATGGTTATTATCTGTGTACGGTGATTTTATTTCTCTTAACTTGGCTAAGTTTTGCTTTACTATTTGAAAAACATCCTAAATTTTAACTTCTCCAGTACTGCACATGTTTTGTTGTGGTTTTTATTTGCTATCTTGCTATTTGTTTTCCTTTTCTTTGTTCTTTGGAGCTGGTCATCAACTGCAATTTATATTGACTGTTTCCTAGTATGATTTGATTGCCTATTTGTACCCTATGATTATATTAAGTGTTGTACTTTATGATTCCTGACGAATGGGTCTCTTCTATTTATGTACACTGAGAGCATATGCACCAAGACAAATTCCTTGTGTGTCTAATCAACAGTTGGTCAATAAAGAATTCATTCAATAAAGTACTACTACTTCTACTAAATTATGATGAATGACAAAAAAACCTCTTTACTCCTATTAAAGTCGGAAACAACATTCAACTCTTTAACTAAACCATACCCGTAGAGTTTATTTTGGCACTCAATTTCCTAAAACATAATGGCGATGTTTTCTAAGAAACAGAGTATCTTATAGAAAGGAGAATTGTACCGCAATCCCCCTATAGGTCTGCACTACTGTATGAATGAACAAGAGGTCTGCCAGAGTGATTTAGAGAGACATAATTGTGAACAACTGACAGCAATAAATGACTGCAGAAACTGACTTGCTCAACTATCTAGCGATTTAATTGGACTGAATTTAGAATGAAGAGGCGACTGGATTGGATTGATACAGATATATCATGTGAGGTTTCAAAATGTACTCTCCAAGAGGAATTTACAAGAGGAAAATCTCCACTTCTACTGTTCAAAATCTCTCTCACTGAAACACAAAGAGTCAAAGATTCAAAGGTTCAAGATGTAACTATTTTGTGCTGTATTTATTAAATAAACAAAGCATTATTTTCTTTTCCCCTTTCTTTGTTCCTGAAATACTAAGTCACAAAGTAAAGCATACTATTCAGAATGTGGAAACAGCCTATTTCTTAAATATCCAGCACACTCCAAGCAGCTGGTTTGGAAGGAAATTTTACAAAGCTCCAAACAGCTTCTAAAGTCTTACTGAATAGTACTTCGAGATTGCTACTCTAGCCAGCTGGAGCTCTGAGTAAAGGGTGGAAATGAATCGGAACACTTTATTGTTGTTTTGACTGGTTACAATAACAAAGCGAATTGTAATATAGACTT
This sequence comes from Naja naja, assembly GCA_009733165.1. NCBI lineage: Eukaryota > Metazoa > Chordata > Lepidosauria > Squamata > Elapidae > Naja > Naja naja. The sequence goes on from CM019153.1 coordinate 27,299,557, forward strand.
AAGTAACTAGGCATACCACCTCTGGACTGCAGAAATCCAGATGAGCTCCAGATGTCTATGAGATCTAAGAAACCTGAGGCCATCTAACGACTATTTAGATTTTTATAGCCCAGAAGTGGTATATGTTAGAAAGATAACACCCCCAAATTACCTCTGTTACAAATAAGCTGTAAGCTTCTTTCTCTGCATTCTCTGGAATTGTAGAATATACATACTGGTGTTGACGTTTCAATACTGCAGTCTTTAATGAAAAAAAATACAGTCAGTAAGAACTTTATTTACAGGAGTGGGTTCTAATGTATAAAAAAGGTAACCAGAATCTTTCTGCCAATTAGCACCCCATAATAAAAACTACCAAGTGACTCTGGGCCCATCATTCTCTTTCAGCCCAACATCAAAGGATTGCTATTATGGGGAAAATAGGAGGAAGAAGGAGTGTTTGGTATGTTTCCTGCCTTGAGTTATTTATGAAAATAATAAAGTTAGAATAAAAAATTGATTAAAAAAATTAGTTGAAAGGCAAGCAGGTCCTAGAGCTGGACACATGGTATTAGATCATGCTCTGATTTGTCGTATCTAGTAGGGAAAATATACTTCTAGACCAGAGTTTGTTTGTTTGTTTATTTGTTTATTTGTTTATTTGTTTATTTATTTATTTATTTATTGGACTTGTATGCCGCCCCCTCTCCGCAAGGACTCAGGGCAGCTCACAACTAAAACACAATAATACAAACAATAAATATTTTAAAAAGAATTAAATCAACAAGCCCAAACTTTAAAAACCCAATTAAAATAATTAAAAAAAAACCCGGAGGTCAGTCCAGCCCAGCCTGTTCAAACAACCAGGTCTTCAGATTGCGGTGGAAGGAGCGAAGGTCAGGAGCCAAACAGAGCTCCAAAGGGAGCTGGTTCCACAAGGCGGGGGCCGCAACAGAATAGGCCCTTCCCCAGGGCACAGCCAGCTGACATTGTCTAGCCGACAGCACCCCGAGGAGTCCCCGTCTGTGCACACGCACAGGGCGATCGGTATTTGATATTAGCAGGAGACGCTCCCGCAAGTACCCTGGACCCATATCGTAAAGGACTTTGAATGTTAACACCAACACCTTGAATCTCACCCGGAGGGCAACCGGTAACCAATGCAGCTTGCACAGGAGGGGTGTAACATGGGAGTATCGGGAAACTCCCATCACAGCCCGCGCAGCTGCATTCTGCACCAGCTGAAGCCTCCGGATGGTATGCAAGGGCAATCCTAAATAGAGAGCGTTGCAGTAGTCTAGACGGGAAGTCACAAGTGCATGAGTGATCGTGCGAAGGGCATCTCGGTCCAGATACGGGCGCAACTGGAGAACCAGTCGGACCTGGGCAAAAGCCCCCCTGGTCATGGCTCCCACCTGCTCCTCCAAACCAAGCCATGAATCCAGGAGGACTCCCAGGTTCCGAGCCCTATCCACAGGGGGCAACACCTCTCCCCCTATGACCAAAGATGGAATCAACTGGCTGGGCCGAGATGCCTGTACGCACAACCACTCAGTCTTAGCCGGGTTGAGCTGCAGTCTGTTCCTGCCCATCCAGATCTGTACCGCATCCAGACACTGGATCATCACAGAGAGGGCATCACTGATTTAGTTTGGGGTGGAGATGTACAACTGGGTATCATCAGCGTACTGATGATACCTCACCCCAAAACCACGGATAATCTTGCCCAGTGGCTTCATATAGATGTTGAACAGGAGGGGAGAGAGGACCGACCCCTGAGGGACCCCACATGTGAGTGCCCTTGGGGCCGACCTCTGCCCTCCTGCCAACACCGATTGCGAGCGCCCTGAGAGGTAGGAGGAGAACCACTGCAGAACAGTGCCCCCCACTCCCAACCCCCCAAGGCACCACAATAGGATACCATGGTCGATGGTATCAAAAGCCGCTGAGAGATCTAACAGGACTAGGACACAGGGAAATCCCCTGTCCCGAGCCCTCCAGAGATCATCCATCAGCGCGACCAATGCCATCTCCGTGCTAAACCCAGGTCGGAAGACCGACTGAGTTTGCTCAAATCTTCAAATATTTTGGCAGTCCTTTGATTGCATCATCCATACCTATTGTCCTAAAAGTATTCTCAGCTAAAGTACACTTCCTTCACTCCTTCAAGTCATTATTAAAATTTTGAAATTTTGCTCCAATGTGATGACATCCATGGAAATCCTCAGAATTCTTCAACTACATTCTTGATTAATTAATGTCCTGTAGCCATACATGTATTTATTTAGCTTATAATCAGCATGTCACAACTACTTTTGTCAAATGCTTTGTTGAGATCAAGGTTTATTATGTCTACCTCATTTCCATATTCTAAGTAACAAAGCAATCTGATCAAAGTCCAAGATAAAGTTAATTTGGAAACAATTGTTCATGCTGGCAATTACCACACTGTTTTTGAAATCTGCTCACTTGCTTTATAATCTGCTCTAGAATCTTTCCAGGTATTGATGTCAGGCAGATGGAACTCTTAATTCCTCAGATTCCTTTCTTATTGTTTTTAAAGATAAGAACATTTGCATTTAGTTCTCCAGGATTTCCTAAATATAATGTACAAAGGTTTATCGAGAAATCAGCTAAGGCCTAGGAAGTAATTCTTCTGCCCTGGACATTTAAACTCAAAATCAGTATTTCTGAGTAGATTTTTAACAGTTTTATCTTTAATCCTATTTTTCTCAATTGTTGTCATGATTTCCTCATGGAACTAAATATTCTATTGGAGAAAAGGGAACCAATATAGAAATAAATTTTGTCTTGTAGCATTTTGCAGCAATAGGTATACGGAGTCCCTTTTTTGTCTTTTAACACCTTTCAGCATCTTCAGTTTTTGCTTTCCTGACATCCCTGTTTCAGTTCTGGTCTACTGTATGTATTTGTTTTGGTGACCAGGTTTTCTTTCTGTTTTCTTTGTGCACATTTTTAAAAAATCAGAAAAATTTATTTCCTAAGCTTCCTATGTGATTTTTAAAAATATTTTGCAAATATTTTTGCAAAAATATTTTGCAAATATTTTTAAATATTTTAGGTTGCCGTTTTATGCCGTACTTATGTATGTGCATATTTTCTGAGTCATTCCAATATTTTCAAAAGAAAGCATGAAAACATGTCATCAATTTATTCAACAGATTTCACTGCATATTTTTGCAGCAGTTAATTTATTGTATACCTCCCAATCAGAATCTCCTAGTTGGATTCCAATAACACCATTGGTCATACATCACTTCTAAATTTAAAACTATCAGATTATAAATGCAAAGATATTGCAAAGATACTGCTATTATGAATATCTCAGTGTTGATTTCTAAAGTTTTATGGGACAACCTGTGGCCTGTTTCGTCAACATTTCAGAGATATATTTCCTTCACTAAATAAACAGAATGACCACAGGTGGATAAAAAAAGAGTGGGAGTAGGAATCTTCCGATTTCCTGCTAGCAACCCCATTGATTTTCTTTGTGGGAAGCTGGCAGGGAGTGTTGGAAATAACAATTGACTGCGGGCGACTGTAGTGGCATAGCAGTGCTGGACCATCCACAACTTTACCAAATTACAATCTCATGGCAGTAATGGGCCCTAGATGTTGGATGCATTCTTTATGTTAGCCCATTTGTGGTACATTGATTCAAAAATTATTGCCTTATGATATATCATTTTGGCTAACAAACATTTTATAATAATACTAGCTCGATACCCATGCTTTGCTATGAAACTATGTAGCCCAGCTTAGTTTTTGGGGAGGAAAATAAGGTGTGGGGGGGAATTCTGCCTCTGCCTATCAGCATCCATCAGTATTCATCTGGCTAGCATCCTGTCAGTGTGTGAGAGAGTTGAGGGCTGTTTGGAAACTGAAACAGTATTTGCTGTGTGAGCTAGAAGGAAACAGCAAGGAGCCTGGGCATGGCTTAGCTAAACTGTTCTATACTGAAGCTGCTTGGTGCTGTGAAACTAAAACTGAAACTGAAACTCCTCTCCTCTGCTTGTGTTTTGCATTTGGAACAGTTTTCTTTTCAGGTTGGGAGGGGGAGTAGAACTCCTTAGCATCAGAGCATGTTAATAATAATATACAGACTACTAATGCTCTGATGGTCATTTCAAAAAATCCTTTCTTGGTGAGCACCTAGAAGCCAAGAGGAACATATGTGCCAAATTTCAAGTTTTTACAGTTCTGGAGATTTTGTGATGATGCTTGAGTGGTATTTCACTTTTATATATATAGAAGGTTACTTGTTCTGAGAAGTATATTTTACATATACACATATATATGTAGTCCATGTTTAATAACCATTGGTTTAGCCATTGTTTGAAGCTCCAAAGGTGCTGAAAAAAGTAACTTATGACCAGCGCTTGCACTTACATACACGTGATTATCATGTGCGCCTTCCCAGATAGCTTCCAACAACCAAAGCCAATGGGGAAATCGACAGAAGGTTGCAAGTAATGCTTACATGGTTTCTCACTTAATGGCTGTAGGTAATTTGCTTAACAACTGTAACTGGAATTGTTGGAGCTGCTGCCACTAAACAGGACAGGCAGGTGTTGTCTCATTTAACAACCACTTTGCTTAGCAATGGAGTTGCCAATCCCAAGGTACTTTTCATTACTAATAATATTACTACAATAAAAGTATGCAGAAAGTAAATATATAGAAATCTTCTTAGCTATAGCTGCCCCGAGTAATTTGGGAGTTGGGCAGCATATAAATTACATGAACGATTATTTGATATCGTAGAGGGTTTTTTTTCTCTACAGCAATCTAGGGCTGTTTTCATATTACGGCTTTTGTCCTATCATCTTTTTTTTTCACTTAATAAATTTGATGCAAAAATAGGATTAGAAAACAGAGAATTATAAATGGAACATTACAAGATCCCTTCCTTCCCGCTATTCCCCATCTCTGAAATACTGCATGGAGGAGGTAGGGACACTTCATAATAACAGCCAAATCTAGAAGTATCTTAAGACATTAAATCTGTATTAGAGGTCAATGTTCTGGTAATAAATTCCAAGATGTTTAATTATTAAAGTACATATGCACTTCCTATTGTTTATAGTCACACCTGTTTCCTGCATTAGATGTGGTTCCATAAATGTTCAACATATTTCTTATTGGATCTACTAAATATAGTTTTCTCCAAACACACAAGTAAATAGTTCAATTCCTTTAAAAGAGGAATGGGGTTCTTTAAAATACGAATTGTTTAGGCAAAACTAGTCATATATAAAAATAAAAAGTTTAACTCTACAATAAACCTGTTTTTTTTTAAAAAGTGTTTCCAATTTTTTTTTTCAAAGGCTGAGAACAAATATAATTGAGGATATATATCAAACTATGCATGCCACATAATTTGAGTTGAGCAGCCACATAAATGTATCAATTAATCATCATTCATGTTATATTATTTTATTCTGAAATGATCATCTTTCCAAATAGAACAGGTAAAAAAATGATATTCCAAATAGCATTTCAGATTTTAAATTGCACCATATAAAGACATTTTGAGAATGTCATTCTAGAAAAACTACTCTTTTTTTAATTAAGTAACTTCATTAAAAATTACAGTTAGAACAAAACTAATACCCAGTTGGAAAAAAAGTGCAGAAAAGGAAAAAAAGAAGGAAAAATAGAAAAAAAATAGAAAAAAAATCAGTTAAAAAGAAAATATATATAAAGAAATGACTTTGTCCTTCAACATAAGTACAATTTTAGTATCACATTCTCTTAAAATACAGCAAATGACATCATCTTCCCATAGCTGATCTCCATCTATATACAAATCCTTAAAGTATTATCATTTCAGTCCAAGGTATTTTAACAAAAGGCAACTGGACTTTCAAGGTTTTTTTCCCTTGAAAACATTTCACTTCTCATCCAAGAAACGTCTTCAGTTCTGCTTTTTAGATAAGAAACAAAATGTTTTCAAGGGAGGAAAAAACCAAGAATGTCCAATTCCCTTTTGGAAAAGCAATTTTGGGCCAACTATGATGCAGATCATTGAGAGTCTCCATAGATATTCAGTCCTAGCATAGCAAAAGTCCATTGAAGTTTATCAGAAGTAATATATGTATTTTAATCTTGATTAAATAAACCAACTTTATATTCCTTCCTAGCACATCTAATAATCTGGATCTTTAGCTATTCAAATAATGTCCTAGAATGTCTTTTTTTTGGTCTATTCTTACAAAATTCTTCAAAGCTTTAACAATGCTCTTTTATGAATCTAATATAAGAAAATTTCCTAGGTTTGTTTTTTTTCTATATTTGTATATCTGTATATCATTTTATTCTTAAAATATAGGCCAGTATCCAGTGTGTTATTTTTTTCCATGTCATTCTTGTAGCCAGTCACTTTTCAATCCACTTCCAAATCAGTCTCAATTTTGTAATATAAAACTTGCCCTCTTCCATAACTTTCTTTACAGTCTATCTGCAGAGGCAGAAACTCTTAAAATTACTTTTGGATACACTGTTCAAAAATATTCTTCAACATATCCAGTGTTAAAATATTTTGTTTTTGTTTTTTCTGTATTTGTAAGTTGTATTTCAATGTATTCTTCTTTAATTGTAATCTTTACTTCCTTATGATTTCTGCTACTGTCTAATTTTAAAGTTGTTATTTAAAAAAAATTCAAAACAAAAGCATTTTAATAAGTAATTCCAAAAATCTTTGTTTCAAATTTATCTGGACCCCTATGTGAAAATAGTTTCAAGTTTATCTGGACCCCCATGTGGAACTTTCTAAAATCAAAGTTTTAACCACTCTTTTATTGTTCATTCCACAAAACATAAATCCTTAATCTTGGATTTAAAAGTTCTTTCACTGAGGATTCAAGAAAACTCATCTGGTGCTATAAAACCTGTTACTCCAAAGGTTCCTAATAAAGGCAGTTAACAAGCAATTTCTGAAAGTGATTAGAAAACAAAATATGTGAACCCAGTATTCTTTCAAAGGCAATGACTGCAGTTTGAGCAAGATCTTTATTCCCTCATCTCCCAGAGCTCTAAACCCGCTAGAGACTGTTATTTGTGGGGTATTCCTCATAAGAAGCAACTGTCTGGAGCATTTGTTGATGATCTCAAGTACTCTTCTTCAGTGGTGGGATTCAAGTTTTTTTATTACTGGTTCTGTGTGAGTGGCTTGGTGGGCGTGGCAGGGGAAGGATACTGTAAAATCTCCAGCCAGAGGTAGTATTTTCCGGTTCTCCAAACTACTCAAAATTTCCGCTACCGGTTCTCCAGAACTGGTCAGAACCTGCTGAATACCACCTCTGCTCTTCTTGTCCAGGGAGGAATTATAAAAGAGCTGGTCAACCACTCATTAGCTCTTTATTCTGTTGCAGTTGTCAGGTCTGCTTTTTGCAGAGCTGTCTTCAGTCTGCCAATTCTTCTCCTCAAACTACTATTGACAGATCTATAAATTCCTATGTCTCACTGCCTATATTGTTTGATTAGGTATTGCTGTTTATTCCACTGCTACTTCAAACAGTTTCTAAAATATTTTAATCGCATTATTCAAACATCTTAATCATTTTCCCTCAACATAGCAAGAATGATGGTCATTCATAACATCATTTTTGAAATGACTAAATATCAATTCAACCAATTACTTTTTCTACTAACAACTTGATTTTGAAGACTACTGTTATCATCTTCGCCTACAACTCTACAAGGAACAGATTCTTCAAGCTATACAAAATGACCATTTGTTTATCTATTCAAGCAGTGACATATAGTTTGACATTGTTATACTGGTATGACATCTTTGGTACTTCAGTCATTATATTTATTCAGGTAGGTTCTCTGCCTGAAGCAGTGACACTGTATTTGTATTGTGTCCTGCTTCAGGTTTCAGCCACAAACCAATATGTAGTTTTTTTTTGGGGGGGGGGGAGATTATCAGTTTTATTTTCAAGCAACAATACTGTAGCAAGCAATGTCAAACACCACAAAGGCTTGCCTGTGAAGTTTGTTTTCAAAGAAGAGCATGCAGAGAAGAGTTATCCAAAGTTTCAGGAATCTATCCAAGTTGTAAGTTAGTCCAAGCATCTAATGTCCAAGAGTAGAATTCACACACAGGAGTCATGCATGAGCCAGGTATTGTTTCCAGCAAAGAGAACAAAGATAAATCATGTCTTTTTTATAAGCTGCAGCCAGCTGTCACTAATTAGAATGTTTACTTCATTGCTTGCCAAGTAACCTAACAGACTTACTCTGCTCTATCTCCTGTCCACTTATCTACTGCAAGGACTGGGAGACCTTATGTCGTCATCACCTGACAAGTCCAGCTGTTCAGGTAGTGTTTATGATTGATCAGCCTCATGCAATGTCTGGCTCTGTCCCTCCTGAGGCTGACATTCCATACATTTAGATGCAGCAGCTTCTTCAACTTCAGAATCAGAATCTGAATCCAGAGTCTGGGTCATGACATATTATATATCAACATATCTTTGAAAGATTCAGTTAGGTCCAATATTTTTCCATGATTCATCTCTCCAGCTCATAGGTAGTCAACTTCAAATGTTTGAAGCTATTCCACTTCTGATTTTCTTAGGTTGCACACTTCACAACAATAGGTATCACTGTTACGTCTATGATACTGAAAATTCCATCTTTGCTTTCTGTTGGATGAAAGCTAACCCATACCAATCTACCTCAAATGATATCTCTTCATCAATTCTGTCTGTGAACTGAACACTTGGCCAAAGTAGATTTAAGAGTTGACATTCTCTGCTGGCTCAGAATCTGCTTAGATGAGTAAAACTAGTTTCATAAGTCTTGGATCTTTTTTTCTTTTTGTTAATTTTTCAGGCCAACTAATCTGCTTGTCATTTTGAGCTCTTTGGACACTCTTTGTGGCTAATAATCACAATGTCATAAACAAATTGGAGTTAATCAAAACTGTGATTAACAATGAACAATCAGATCTATATCAGAATATACAACAAAGCCAACATAGATCTATAGACAAATATGATCATTCTCCCCCGGGGGGAGGGGGAGAAACAGCATTAGGAAAATGAGCAACAAACACACTTATCCATCCACTGTTAAGCTATCTGTTTCTAAAGGCTGTCTTCACTTAAAAACCCACAAGTGACTTTGGGTTAATTCCCTGAAGAGATGATTGGATTTCCAAAACTGAGAAGGTATATAAAATGAGTTATATCAGGTGATCTAGTCCTATCCAGTTTAAGACTTTAAAAGAAATAATCAACAATCAAGTTAAGCTCAAAAATAAAAAGATAACAATACTTCACCATTAACTACAGATTATGAGCAGTGATCTAACAAACCCCATGAAATTTACTTAGACTTGATTCATTGTTTCATTTATTTATGATGTACCTAAACCACACAGCTGTACAATATTAGAAACTGGTAGATCAGCTACACTGTATTAACTATTTTCTTTCAAGCCTTAGTATTACAGTATTGTATAATAAATTTATACAATATAATTCAACATTAATAAAATTCAACATTCATAAAAAATAAAAAGTACCTGGAAATCATCATATGGAAAAAGTAGCAGCTCACGCAAGCCATCGTTGATTATTTGAGTTTTCTTCTGAACAATTACATTTTCATAGTCTATTGGCTCTATTACCTTTGGTTTTGCCTGAAAAGAGGAAAATTTTTGATGAATAGAGATTTTTATGCTTATACCCAAATATATTTAAAAACGCCATACATATCCATAAACCTATGCAATTCAATCCCACTATGACTACTCAAAATTAAATACCATTATTTACACTGGATTTATTCCCTAGTTAAGAGTGTACAGAATTACTGTTTTTATCAAGACAAGGTTTTGAACTTAAAATTATGTGTTTATAAACATATATGGAAAAATAAGCATTATGCTACATATTAAGATGCTATGTAGTTCAACTCTGTCTAAAGAAACAAATGCAACTGATTTTTAATCAGCTCATAGTCTTTCCATTAATTGATATCAGTTTCCCTGGTCATTGCATTTTAATCAATTAGCTAATTTATTTTGCAATAACTGATTCAGAACTGTTAAGTGCGGCGTTGGGAGCTTTTAAATTCATGATCTGACCTTTTTTATGTTGTTTTTTTGCTTTCAAACAATCCAGCCAAGGGAAATGTGCCTTTATGGAATGAAGACTGAGCAAAAACTGGGGACACTAAGGAGGAGCCTCAAGGAGGAGTGTCCTCAGAAATCAGCTCAGCCAATCGGATGAGAGAAGGAAGCACCTCCCATGCCTGGATGCTCTGAACAGCTCATCTAGAGAGCTATATGTAAACCACATCTTAACATTCTAATGTTCCTGTTTTAAGATGGAATATATGTGGTATAAGGAGTGATATTTAGATTGGAGTTTGCCTTTTTATCCACCTATTGAGTCCTTTCCAAAGACCTTATTATTATTTTAAATTCATTGGCTGCCCATTGCATTGGAGTGGCATACAACCTAGGGAAAAAAACCCCATAAAAATTGCTAAAAACATACAGATAATTCAGAGTTAAATTATCTAGTAAACAACAAAATCAACAAACTAAAACAAGGTCCATTAAACAAATAATAAACATTTTCCCAGGCCTGAGACCAAAAATTTTCAAAGTTTTTTGAAACTGTAGAAGAGAGGGTGCTGTCCTTATCCCGGGGGGGATGGGGCGGGGAGGGAACGCTGTTCTGGAGGGCAACAACAGGGTAGGTTTCTAGGTCCCACAAAATGGAAATGTTTAATGAGGTGGACTTGGAGCACAGCCATTCTGCTGGAATGCACTGAACCAACAGAAGCTATTGGGAGACAATCAATATCTCAGAAAGCCAGGCTCTGTGTCATACACAAGTTCTTATGTTCAACAGAAACTGAGTAAACTCTACTACACAATTCTAAACCAAAGGATTCAGGGAGATAGTTTAGTTTAGTTTAGTTTATTGTCATTGCACCTCGTACAATGAAATCAAACACCATCTTCAGTGAACATCATGACCATGAAAATAAACACACACATCCTTCACACTCCACACATTGAACCAAAAACCCGCAACACCTCACCAATACTGCACTATACAGTAGAATTCAAAAGATCTACTGCCCTAGGATAGAAGCTGTTTTTCAGCCTATTTGTGCTTGTACATGTGGCTGTACTTGACGTATGAGTCCAAATATAATCTTGCATCTTCCATATTTAATATAGAGCTTGAACTACTATTGTATTATAATTATTGGTAGTACTAGGCACTAAAAACTGTAGGAACATCTAGTTTCTTAACATAAAAACCTCATGCTGATAGCTTGAAAATTACTATAAAACAATCTAAATTATTTAGATATAGAAATTGTTTTTATTATTCTTCGTCTTAGAGTATAGTTCTGTTTTCTAATCCTTCAATCATGAATCTAGACCAGGGGTGGGCAAACTTTTTGACTTGAGGGCCACAATGGGTTCTTAAACTGGACTGGAGGGCCGGAACAAAAGCATGGATGGAGTGTTTGTGTGAACTAATATAAATTCAAAGTTAGATTACTTCACGTAGCCTTCTGGGAGAGCAAGAGAACCCTCCGCTCTTTCGGCTCTGCGGGCCAGATAGAACAGCCGAATGGGCCGGATCTGACCCCCGGGCCGTAGTTTGCCCACGGCTGATCTAGACAAATCTCCAATTCCATTTCTGAAAATATTATGGCATCAAACACAATTATATGTTTTATTTCATTTTTGATGTTAGCTACAAAGGCAGTTTTGATGTAACAAAAAAAAAAACAACCAGTTTACTTTTGAGCTTGAAAATTTCTCCAAATATCTAGGTTTCTTTAGAAAAAAAAAACTATAGGAAAGCTTAAATTCCAACAATTAGAATTGCATGGAGAATGTGAAATTAGATTTTAAAAACATTACATTTCTATTCTAGATTGAAGTACAGTTCTAAAGTATTTCTAGAATAATGATTTCTTAGAATAGTGTTATAGAAGCACTGTGATCTGCAGATAGGTTGGTCAAAGAAGATTACTTCACATTGTCTAATGCCTACCACATGGAGATACTGTCTTTGAATAATGTTATTGGAAGGAGTTCAAAAGAACAAAAGGTTACATTTTGAAAGATTCATTATGAAGGAGAGGCTACAGAATTAAGACTGTGAAGCAAACTATTTTTTTAAGACTGCACACTATGGTATCATTATAGCAGGAAAATATGCTTTGTTGATACAGCAGAGTACACTTAGTTCAAAGAATAACACCCACATTTAAAAAAAAATATAGACAAAATTTATTTTGAAAACACTAACTTAGCCGTTGCAAAAAGAGCAAAAGTAAAAGTAGTAAAAGAGCAAAATATAAATAGAGGTTACTAACAATGATAAAAAAAATCAGGAAATAATACACATCTACATTTTTTTGCTAATTACAAAGCATGCTGAACATTATATTCAACTAATTCATTTAAGTGATTTAGCTCAGAAAATGTACCAAGACAATTACATGTCAGTTCATGTATAGCCTTATAGAAATATTTTCACAGAAATGAATACTTAAATCTAAGTCTTCTGCAGATGGATAATTAACCATAAAAACTGTTAAACACAGTTCAACACTTATTACCCATTATTACAACTGGGTAAGAAATAAATTATCTTTCTAACTAACAATGAAGTAATAGAGGCAACAAGCTCAAACATAGAGAAAAACATAAGTTAGAACCTTCAATAGTATTTTATTACTGTCATAATTCCCACCTACAATATAGTAGTTTTATAGGTAATCCTTGACTTACAGCAGTTCATTTGGTAACTGAAGTTACAACAGCACTAAAAAAATGTGTCTTACGACTGTTTTTCACAATTATGACCGTTGCAGCATTCTCATGATCTTGTGATCAAAATCCAGACGCCTGGCAACTGGTTCATATTTATAACCGCTGCGGTGTCCTGTGGTCATGTGATCACCTTTTGCAACCTTCCAACAAGCAGTCAATGGGGAAGCCAGATTCACTTAACAACCATCTTACCAACTTAACAACAGCAGTGATTCACTTAACAGCTGTGGCAGGAAAGGTTGAAAAATGGCACAAAACTCCTTTAGCAACAGAAATTTTAGGCTCAATATTCATAAGTCAAGGACTACCTATATTAGAAATGGCTTTCTTTATTATAAATATTTCGTTTTCATCAATGCTTTGCTACTTCCCTAATGTGATGAATGCTGTAACAAAATTTGGATTGACATTCCTTTTTTTCAGAAAGTTTAATTTTACAAAGACAATGACATCTAAAAGATTAATCTTCTAATGTTAATATTATTTTGAACTATCTTATGATTATTTAATTATTTTCAGGCAATTAAAATATTAGTATTTTGTTCACTGTCAGCTATATTTAACACAGACTATTTTGTTTCAGTGTTTAACTTTTTCCTGTATTGTGTTACATTTGTTTGTCCTTTACAATCCACTAAATATTAAAAGTCGAGACATTACACAGAAAGAACAAGTTCTGGAGTTCTTTTTTTTTAAAGCACAAAGAAATATAATTTTATTTTTTCTATGTTACTGAATTGAATATGGGTTAGCATAATAACAGGAATATTATTATTTATTTATTTATTTATTAATGGGACTTATATGCCGCCCCATCTCCGAAGACTCGAGTGCTTACAATAAAAACAAACACAATAAATATTTAAAAAAGAATTAAACTAATGGTCCCAATTAATACAAAACTTAAAAACCACCAAAATCTAAAACCACCCCACCCATGGGTCACAGCCCGGATTGGTCAAATAACCAGGTCTTCAGGTCATGGCGGAAGGTGCGGAGGTCGGGGGCCAAGCGGAGCCCCAGGGAAGTTGGTTCCAGAGTTCAGGGACCGCGACAGAGTAGGCACGTCGTCGGGGGACCGCCAGCCGGCATTGCCCGGCTGATGGGACCCCAAGGAGTCCCTGTCTGTGACTTTGTACAGGGCGGTTAGTATTCGATGTCGGCAGCAGTCGCTCCCTTAAGTAATAAGGACCCATGTCATGTAGGACTTTGTATGTTAAAGTTAAAACCTTGAATCTCACCCGGAGGGCAACTGGCAACCAATGTATAATTACACTATATATTATATAGTTCCAGCTGCCTGCAATTACTGCAGGCTCGAATCCCACCAGGCTCAAGGTTGACTCAGCCTTCCATCCTCTCGGGGTAGGTAAATTGAGGACCCAAGATTGTTGGGGGCAATAAGCTGACTTTGTAAAAATGCCACTTAGTAATAAGCAGGCATATACAATGGAATGAAGGCTATTGCTGAGCACATTGAGTTGTATCACAAAAACTGTAAGCCGCCCTGAGTCTTCGGAGAAGGGCGGCATATAAATGTAATAAAATAAATAAAATAAATAATAATTTAAAAATATTCTTACAAAAGACTCCCGATTTTCACCCAAACATTAGATAAAAAGATTAAAAACATTATGGAATCCTTGCTGTTGTCGGAGTTTGGTGGTTTTCCAGCAGACATTTCATTACCCAACCAGGTAACATCATCAGTGCATCACGAAATATCTACAAGAAAACCACCATGTTCAGAGAACAGCAAAGGCACTACAGTTCAACTCTAAACTGCAAATATCAGTACTAAATACATTGTTTTTTACAATTTACAAAGTTTATTTTATAATACAAGAATTGAAGTAACTCTTCAATAACAATTTGGGAATACAATTTGGCAATTCAAGTTCAAATGTGTAATGGCTTACATTGAGCTGATGCAGACTTTCAATTAACTTTCTTGCACTGAAGCAAAAAGTCAGCAAATAAAAGAAGTGGGGAGACAGCAAGCTATGGGCCTTTTTACAAAAATACTAGACTTAAACTCCAAACTTTGTGAGAGACTTTTTACACTGCAACTTCACATTATCAATATACAACGAACGAAATGAAAGCAACCTCTACAGAGACACATCCTTTCCTCCAGCTATTTCTCCTCCAACTGTGGATTGGCAGTCTTTGGGATTTCTCCACCAATTCCAATTTCAATAATTATCAAAATGTCATCAAATCAAGTTTAACTCATGGAGATTACATGGACAAATGTTCTTCATCTTGATCTGATTTTAGTAATAATTAACAGCTATTTCTCAGGACACTCTAATCATCTTGCTGATCCTGTCCCTTCATCTCACATGTTGCCTTTTCCTTATTTTCCTTTTCTCAGTTTTAGCAAGTATAGTCTGAACAAGTCTTTACAGTCAAATCCCAAACAAATCTGAAGCATAATTGAAGCAATATTCTGTTTTTATGCTGTTGTGGATCAGGGATCCATGCTATCAGCAAAACAATTTGAAAGAGCAGTTGCTCTATATTGTTAAGTGGAAAGATTTTCAACACACATTATTGTTTTTGCATATGCTTCCTGAAAACTGTTTCCTGACAGTATCAAAACAGGCCATGTCATGGAAAAGTTCACCATAGTAAAGCATTTGGTTAAGAAAGCTCTTTCAAATTGCTTTGCTGATAGCATGGATCCCTGATCCAGAATAGTATAAAAACAGAATATTGTTTCAAATATGCTTCAGATTTGTTTGGGATTTGACTGTAAAGACTTGTTCAGAATATGCTTGGTAAAACTGAGGGAAGGAAAAGAAGAAAAAGGCAGCCTGAAACAGCAACACAAAATTGAAATATCTGCATGTAGTATTAACTAGTTAAATGTGATTGCAAGTCCAATATATTCCTATCCCAATTGGATATTAATCATATCTTATAATAATCCATTTCTTCCTTCAAATGATATCTTCAGAAATTTTTCTTGTTGTTATACTGAACATATATTCTCTGAATTTCTGGATACAAGGAAAACTATGTATCCCCACAGCAAGGCCTTATAGTAGATTCCTCCCCACCCCCATTTCCAGTAGAGCAGGACTCCCCAACCTTACTACAACCCTCAGCAGACCAGCAGTGGCAGGAGGGGAGGGGATGATTTTTATGTGCAACCTAATCCCACACATGCGCAAATGGAGCTTCACACACTCGCCTGCCGCTTGTGTGGCCCAGTTCCCAATGGGTCGTGGACTGGTAGCAGTCCTCGGGCTGGTGGTTGGGGACCCCTGCAGTACAGCATTCGTTGTGTTTCAAAGACAGGAAGACCAGTAAACTGTCTTCATATCTGCCAATATTCTCTTATAGTTTTAATTCTGGACCATATTTCCTCCAAGCCTTTCCAGTCTCGCAGAATAACCCTGAAGAAGTTTTAAAAGGTTAGGAATGGGAAAAAGAAGCAAATGGGATTCAAACGCCTCACGGTATTAGAATGGATATACACATTTCAGAAAACCATTATTTCCTTGTAATAGGTTTTCATATCTAGATCATTAAAGCTTTATGTGTAGAAATTGATTGATAGCATTGGATTTCTGTTAGTACTACAAACGCTAGTTGTAAAATCTATTTGACATTATATAAACTATTTGACACAAGCTTAAGCGCAGAATGTATTTTCACCTCACTTATTTCAAAACCAGCTAAATTTCAGAAAAGCCAAATCAAAATATTAATCATTCTTATGGTTAAGACAAGACAATCTTTATTGTCACTTATTTCTGTGAACACACTGGCACACTTTTAAAAAATGACATTCTGATGCCCATTCTCAGAAGAATATATATATATATATACATACCTATATACATATCTCTCTCTCTCTCTCTCTCACACACACACACACATTTATCACAATCCATTTTGAATACAGAGCAGAAAAAAAGAGTCTTGAGAGTTAACAAGATTGATACTATATGGTACAAAGCTGCTATTTTTATTAAGTAGAAACTCACATTAAGATATTTAATATAGCAAACATATTTTCTTCAAATGATGTATTTTAAGGTTTAAACATTGGACATGTTAGCCTACTAAAATAAATTTAAGATTAATGAAGTAATTGCTTTTTTGTGCTCATGTACAAATGGTTCATCTTCTTTTTGCAATAAATAGTTTTATTGCCGTTTGTTTTCTCTAATGCAGTGCTGTTCAAAATGTATTATTTCAGAAATATTATTAAAATAAACTTGTATTTTCAGTAATGTCTTTTTCAATCCTTAGCTTTTCTTGAAATAGTTTTATTATTTATATTTCATATTACCTAAACTGCTCATCTTATTCAAAATTTCCTATGAGAATAGCATATTTCCTAATGCTTTATATATCTATATTTAGATCTAACAATGGATTTTAAATTAAACTAATTAACCTGATTGAAAAAATTCTTGTGAGACATTTGTTTCAAGCTCATCTGCAAGTTCAGATCTACAAAAAGAGGAAGGAAATTTCATCATCCCTAACAAAAGAATATGAGGACAATATATTGACTTTGGCATTTGCTACATTGATACCAACACTTTTACAGGAAAGCAGAATCTTTCTTTCTCATATTCTCTTAGAAATATTTTCCATTTATAAATAGCTTCACCACATGAGAAAAAGATTGTACTCTAGAAAAATTATAGATAATACTATATCTATAATATTTTTCTCAGCTGTTATTATCCCACATCATAATCACTTCCTTTTCCTAAAAGAAACAACATTTTAAAATACAATTATAAAATCACACAAAATTTGAATATTGTGCCAGAAAACAAGGAAAAAAGCTGAAATTAAAAAGGGAA
Source organism: Naja naja (assembly GCA_009733165.1). Lineage (NCBI taxonomy): Eukaryota > Metazoa > Chordata > Lepidosauria > Squamata > Elapidae > Naja > Naja naja. The sequence continues at coordinate 27,317,215 of CM019153.1, forward strand.
ACCTGGAGAGGAAAAAGGAACAATTAATACTTTTCCCCTAGAAAAATAATAATAAGGAGACCTTCTTAGGAGATCTTTCCTAGTATTATTCCCACAATAACAACACTAAGATAAGTTGGCCTGAGAAAGACTGAACTATTTTTTAGCGATCTCCATAGTGGGCAAACCCAACACCTTATCATTACACTCTGTGGTTTTCCTATTTATGCGATTTAAAATACAAGCAATGAGAAGCAAATAGATATATCCTTTGCTATTCAACACCGTAAGATTTCTGAGAAAGCTGTAGAGAACTTGTTATAACCATAAAAAAAATTATGTATTTCTTCTCATCAACACGTCTCCAATAGGAATCTTTAAAGTTATATCAATCATTCCTACCTTTTTCTGGAAAAGTTGAATAAGTGGAGAAATGGAACTATATATATCAACAGAAACTGAAATATTCCAGTACATGATTATCTTTAGAAAGCCTGCATTTAAGTTTGAGATGTCCAGAATGACAGGTTAGTAATAACATAAAGCTAGTATTTGGAGAGAAATAGATGCAAATAATATATTCAAGAACAATGGCATAAGCAGCACTATACCCAATATAGAAATTGATAATTCATGTAGTTATATTCAGCTGTTATCAGCACTACCAAAAAATTTCATCTTTCATGTATTTTAAAACCACTGAAGTCATTCTACCATTATATTGGAACAATGATAAATAGGATACGAACTTAGAATGAGAAAGAATGTTAAAAAAAGGCAGAAATAATAAAAATGGATCCAAGACTGCATTATAGTAACCCAAAAAACTTAAGAGTTAGACTAGATAAGGTGAGATCTATGACCAAATATATAAAAAATGAGTATATTTAATTGACACTGAATTGAATTGTAATCATAATATGACAGAAAGAAGTCTGAAGTTTTATGATGAACAAAACCTCAAAAACAGGAAAAACCAAACATAAGTAGTCTTCGATTTATGACCAAAATTGAGCCCACAATTTTTGTTGCTAAGTGAGACATTTGTAAAGTGAATTTTACCCCATTTTACAACATTTCTTGCCACAGTTGTTAACTGAATCAATACAGTTGTTGAATTAGTTGCACAGTTACGTGAATTTGGCTTTCCCATTGACTTTGCTTGTCAGAGATCACAAAATGTGATCATATGACCCCAGGACACTGCAGTTCCCAAGCCACTGAATTTTGATCATGCACCATGGGGATGTTGCAATGGTTGTAAATGTAAAAAAAGGTCATAAATCACTTTTTCCAGTGCTGTTGTAACTTTGAATTGTCACTAAATGAACCATTGAAAGTCAAGAACTACCTGTACATAATAATTGTCTCCCAGATCTTCATAGCTAACAGAAGAGTAGGTCCTAAGATACATATGAATTTATATATTATACCATATCTCATTCTAATGAGTACCAAACAAAATTGCATTAGAGATTAGAGTCTGTTTTCAGTTCCACAAAGAAGTGGAGACAACAAATAACTCAAGTTTCATAATAAAGTCTATATAAATTCAATTAAATAACTCATATTAAAGAATGTGATAAGAATCTTGTCTTGCTCAATATCATAAGACTACATAAATTTATATTAATAAAATCTTTATTAGGGTTATAAACTGGCATTTGTATGATTCATATTCAAATTTCTGGTTGCTTGATATATATATTTGTTCCATTATTTAAGACTATGGAAAAACAATCCCAAATGAGGTCAACAATAACAATGACATTTGTTTGGGTGTCATAAAGGAGTTGAACTATTAATAGATTTTTGCAAAAGAAATATTCTTAAATCAATACTTTTCAACACCCCAAGTTTCTGGATTAGTCTTTACCCTCCATTAATGTAAAATTTCACAATGCTTGTTTAAAATGTACAAAATCACATCAAATATTGGCCTATAGAACTTCTATTAAAACGTTTAGCTTGTCCATACTAAGGTCAGAGATAGTCTACCATAAAGAAATTAATGACCATTCCAAAGAATAGCTGAAGCACAGAATGGAGACCTGGATGTTATGTAGAACACACTCCCAATAAGTACTGCGCTGGTTGGGTGTGGCTCACATCTCTGTTCAAATTTGTTTCCAATAAACATTTCCTTTGAACTTCCTTTAGTACACGTACTCATGAATTCTATACACAACTTTATCCCTTCAAAATCTATGAGAATCTTTTTCTGACATAATCTTCATATTTCTTTTGCCACAGAAAACATTTATAGTTTGACCCAGTAGACATCAGTCATTTTTATATTCCTAAGGAATGCACCTAAGTTTAAAACTGACTGCTTATCAATTATGACCAACACTGACTTGTAGTTATGATGTTTCAAGTGTCTGACCAACAACTTAAGAATTACAGTTGGTTATCAGAGTGACTCTCCTGATAATAAGATGCACCATATAACTTTTGGTATCAGGTCAGAAATTATCGAGACACAATATTTTCCACTTTCCATTATCTTCCCTATTTGAATAGTTAACCCAAAATTTACAAAAAAATACACGTCAAGATTCACATACTATAGAAATTGCCTTTTGATGTCTTAACCACAAAAAGCAAAACATTTTCATTGCTCCTTCTGAATATATATTCTATAGTTTGTTTCTAATTGCAGAGGTGTATTTAATTGAAGTCTAAAATTTTGAAACTGTGCACCTTAGTTTACAAGATAAAAATAAAACAATTTGTTCATTTCAAATATAAGCAAATATTTCAAATATAAGCATTGAAAGTTGAACTGGGTGCAGTAGGACATCAGTTTCATCATATTTAAACTAGTAAGCTAGGACGACTTTCTGGTTTAAATGTATTTAAGTTCAACCAGTACTGATAGACCACTTAGAAAAGTGCTTTTCTAAAATATAAAAGAGCAAACTATATATACATTCATCAGAAATAACACAGCAAGAGGCTGAAAGAGGGCATTAGAAGGTAGAACTGTTCCATCTTAAATGCTATAATTTTTTCTCTCTCTCCCCTCCAAAAATAAAAACAAAAACCAACGACAACACAAAGACAATCAGCAAAAGAAAGAAAATAAACACCTTACCAAAACCTGTACTGGAGTGTTCATGTCTGTTTCAGAGGCTCCTGCATCCAAACATTTTTTAGGAAAATCTGTAAGTTCCTTTTTAATATTTTTACTATTTGTTCTTGCCAGCATTCTTATACAGAATATTTCACACAAACGTAAACCTCAGCAACTTTATCTTCTAACAGAAGCATACCAATGCTAGAGCAAAAAGTAAAGCTTCTGCCACCCTTAAAACTGCAAAGAGGGCAGTTGTGTTACTCTGCTGAAGACTTAGTCAAGTTATGGTGGGAATGCATGACAGATAAAAGTCCAGCCCTTGAGAAGGGGGAGGAAAGAGAGTGTGGGAGAAAAGGAGGTGGATCCATCTCGGCATAAAACTCAACAAACAGTTCTTCCCCGCTCTCATAAAATGAAGCTAATAATCATATATTTTAAAATATTCTAAATCAGTAGTTTCTAAACAATTAAGTTCAACAATAAATTGTATTTATGTGTTTAGGGCTCTTTCAGTCAGAGTACTTTGAAAATGAAATAGTTTTTCTCATGGGAATGAAAAGAGACAAGAGAGGTCCTATGACCATAGAATATGTGGGCTCTGCCAGCTTAAGTATTAAATGTTAGTGACTTTGAAATGCAATAAAAAATTATTTTATGGATTCTGATATGGAAAGGGAACATAACCAATTTCTCCAGCTGATGTTGCTGGTCTGACTAGGTGACTCTATAAGTACCAATATTTTGGATTATATCAATAATCTGTGTTGTGTTGTGATTGGTGAGTTGGATCTGGACAGAGAACACCTAGATCAAGTTATCACTTTTTGAATAACTTCACTGGGTAACTTTGGACAAATAGCTTTCTTCTCCCAGGCAAGCACATCTCTTGGACTGATATTGTACAGGTAGTCCTTGATTTATGACCACAATTGAGCCCAAAATTTTTGTTGTTCTTAAGTGAACTTTACCCAATTTTACAACCTTTTGTGCCACAGTTGTTAAGTGAACCACTGCAGTTGTTAAATTAGTAGCATGATTAAGTGAACTTAGCTTCCTCATTGACTTTGCTTGTCAGAAGGTCACAAAAGATGGTCACAAGCAACCATCATAAATATGAGTCAGTTTGCCAAGCATCTGAATTTTGATCAAAGGACCATTGGGATGCTGCAATGATTGATAAATGTGAAAAATGGCCATAAGTCACTCTTTTCAGTGCTGTTGTAACTTTGAACAGTTACTAAATGAACTGTTGTAACTCAAGGACCACCTGTATTGAGAAAATTGGGAACAATCTTATATATAACACCTTGAATTCCCCCAAAATATTTAGGCAATAATAAATAAACCCGAAGGATGGTACCTAACATGCAGATAAGGTATCCATACATTCTCAAGAGTTAAGAGATAAAGGATTCAGGTTGATAAACCTAGGAACTGGCCTTAAAGAAAAGGGCATGCACGAATAGGGCAACAAGTTCTATTGGATCCAAATCATAGGATGAGAACTCATTCAGGCAATCTCTAACAATCATCCTGAAATATCTAGAACAAGAATCAGGATAGTCTGGTGAGTTTCCTGAATAATAATTGCTACCTAAATGTAGAGTTAAATGGAAAAAGAACACTTGAATTAACTCTTCTAGTTCATTCTTCCAACATTTGCATATATATAGTCTAAGTCTAAGTGCTATTGCTAATACCTTCACTATTTACTAGTAATGCAAAATGCAAAAGACAATTCAGAAGTGGAAAGAAAAAGAGGAGGAGGAGGAGGACCAAGCAGGAAGGTCAATAGATTCAATCACAATGGTGATGAGCCAAGCATTTGGAAGACTTGAAAGACTGGGTTAGGCATAAACAGTCACAGTGAAAATCTATGTATGTTACGTGTTCGCTGAGACCAAACAGGATGCACTGAAAAAGATAACAAGCCTCAAGTAAAGACAATAGCCTCTTTCCACTTCCAAGCAATCAGTACTGAAGATAGGCTACCTATGATTCAAGAGATAGTAAACAGCCATCAACACGAATAGTTACTGAAAACCTGATTTTCCATGTATCCCTTTAAAACACATCTCTTTTCAACTACGCTTTTAGGCTAGGGTCTTAAAGAGTTGTTTTATTTTTTAGGGGGTGCCTTTGAATAATCTGTGCTTCTTGCCTTACTTCTTTACTCTTTGGCAAGTCCGCAATATTTTCTAGACAACTTTTTGACAATGGTTTGCCAATACCTAATTCCTAGAGCTGAGAGGGAGTCACTGGCCCAAGGTCACTCAGAGTGTGGGTCAGGGTATGGTACTACCCCATTCAGAGCTGATGTGTAATTTGAGGATCATCCTAGGCTCATGACTCCTGCTTGATGAGTTAGGTCAGAGTTGTGCTAGAAATCTTTGGACTATTCATTTTGTATGCCAAATTGTGCCTTCGCCTTAACCAGGAGATCTTGCTCGTGGCCATTAATACCTTGATCATTTCCCATTTAAATTTATTGTACTATGTATGGGGCTGCCCTTGATGACCCCCTAGAAGCTACAGCTGGTCTAAAATGCAGTGGAGAGTACCATGTTGGATGTCCATTTAACACCCCTGTTGTGTGAGCTGCACTGACTCCCAGTCTTCTTCAAGATACAATCCAAGGTGTAGGTTATCACCTTTAAATTCCTACACAGCATGGGACCAGGTTAATTGTGGGACCATTCTCCATGAATCTTTCCGCACAAAGGGTGGACACATTCCTTCCCTTAAACATTGTGATCTTGTGGGTCCTCAGAAGCAAGTCCAACAAGCCTCCATCCTTTTAATCTTCAACTGAACACTTAACATTTGAAATTTCTCCCAAGCACTGAGATTGGGTGATATATACAATATAATTCCATATATTATTTAAATTGTAAATAAACTGTCCATAGTTTGGCTTAAAATCGGTGGCCATATGTGTTAAATAAATAAAACTAGTTTTATTTTTTTTAATTTACCACAGGTGGTCTGGAAATGAGTAAATAGAGAATGAAGGCAAAGGCTGGTAGCTAAGATAGACCTAGAGGACTCTGGCTTTTAAAATGCTATGGGTGCAGTAAATTGGGCAGTATTTAAATTGTTAGTTGGCTGATGACCTGAAATTCACAGAGAAAGACTGCAAGCCCTGGAGGACTATTAAATTATAAAAGAAGGAAGTGCGAGTGGAATTTGGCTCTTCAACTTAGATGATCCCTCGGGGATTGAAGATGACAGATGATCAAAGGTTTTACCAACCAGAGAACAGCCAGCAGCCAGCCTCACAAAGGGGAAACTGCTACCGGTACCTATATGTTCTTCCTTAATTTGAAATTAGTTAGTAGGAAGTAAAGTGGGATGGGGAAAGTTTACAGTTTAGTATCTCAAGTCATTGTGCCTTACTTGGAAATGGGAAGAAGGAGGCAAAAGAAACTCAATCTTGGAGTCTCTAGCCATAAATAAACCTTGTTTGCTCTTCTAAGGAATGAAGCTTGGAAACTGAAAGTAAATGATTAGCAAATATTTTGCTCTTCTAAGGAATGAAGCTTGGAAACTGAAAGTAAATGATTAGCAAATATTTGGGTTTGGTCTGGTGGTTTGAATAAAAGAAATAATATTTCTAAAATGATGCTTTGTACTGAGTTTCTAATAAAACTAGAAAACCCATTGAAAGCTTTTGTGCCTCTGGACTATAGTCTTAAAGCAGGACATTATTCAAATTGACTGCCATTACCACAACTGGTAATACCCATAGCTCTTTGTTATGGAAAAGCCATAAACCCCCAGAATTTCAGCAGATGATCTAATTGTGAGAGTCGAAAAAAATCTCACTTTTAATGTAACTATGTCATGCATATTCTTTTTGTCTCTCTCAAAAGTGTCTCTTCTGACATTTTTTGTCCCAAACTGAAGAACACCAGTTGCTATACAGGTAGTTCTTGACTTACAATCACAATTAAGCCAACAATTGTTAAATGAGGTTTTTTTTTACAAACTTTCTTGCTACAGTTGTTAAGTGAATCACTGCAATTGTTAAGTTAGTAACAAGGTGAAGTGAATCTGGCTTCCCCATTGACTTTGCTTGTCAGAAGATCACAAAACATGATCCTGAGACACTGCAACCATCATAAATATGAGTCAGTTGCCAAGTGTCTGAATTCTGATGCTGTAATGGTCGTAAGAGTGAAAAGTGGTCATAAGTCACTTTTTTTCATTGTAACTTTGAATGATCACTAAATGAACTGTTGTAAGTCAAGGACTACCTATACTCTTTTTTTGCAGGGACTCTGTTCCAGTCCTGAATCATTTTTGGTTGGCCAGTTTTAATATTTTAATATTTTCCATTATCATAAGCCATTCTGTTAAAACAATAAAAATAATTTAGTTATAAATAAAAGGTATTGTATTTCATTTCTATTTAAATGTCCCTTTTTTCTACAAATGTTAAATCAGACAAAGGGGCTCAAGCAATGTCCTATTACAGGAATACAGAAAGTAAAGCAGATTGCCAAGTCTCTTGAAGTAGAGATCAGGCCATTGCTTAGGTAACTGTTATTTATGTTTTTGAAATAGAGCAAATGGAGCACATCTTCAGATGAAAAAGATGACCGGGAGTGGCTTCTCCATTCTGAAAAGGAATGATCATTTTCATTTATGTTTCTCACAAAAAAAAATATGCACCAAGCCATATTTTCCAGAAAGTCTTCCAGTCTTCAGTATTAAACTTGAAAGATGATGAGAGCTCCAGAGCAAGAAAAAATTAAATACAACAAAGTGCTTCTGTGATTAGACATTAGCATCAAAATCAGAATTCATAGAAATGAAAATGGAGACACTCCATGGCATTAAAAAGCAGAAATACAAACCTAAAGAACACATCTAGGAAAACAACCAAATAAAAAATTCAAGATTCTGTTCTGCTCATTTTATTTTCAGGAAATAATAGAGGAAGAGTGAGAAGTTTGAGAAACACTATTTTTAGCATTTGTGTTTTAATCACAATATGATAATGTTTATTCTACTTGTTTGGCAGATTTTGATTAGAAGTGCTCTTGATCAGTTTTGATTAAATGCAGCTTTTAGTAGTCAGTATTTCCTTCAAAGGGTTCCAGAGAAATGATGGATTTATATCTATTTATAAATAAATGTTTAAGGGCCAAAAACTTAATTCTTCCTTGTACAATCTTTTCAAAATGAAGCATATTTATAATTTGACTTGATGGCTAAACAAAGAAAACAATGTGTTTTATTTTAAAAAAATCAAACGCATTGTTTATTAAAATTTGAAGTGTACCTCTGAAATGACTTCACTTCTTTAACTCTGATATGCTTTTTGTGGGATTAATTTAAACAATATTTCTGCAGTTGCCGTAAAATTGTTCTACATACAGGTACTATTCAACTTACAACCGATCACTTAGTAGTGACCATTCAAAGTTACAATGGGTCTATCTGGTAGCTACTTACAACCTAGATTCAAAGTTCTGACACCCTCCCTCCACAGCTACATGACTGAAGTTCAGGAGTTGCCAACTGGACCACATTTACAGATGTTTGCAGCATTTCGTGATCACATGACCATGTTTTATGATAGTTTTCCTAAAAAACAGCATTTACTTTATGGTTTCAGAAAAACCATGCCCACAGCGAACCCTTGGTTCATTTAATTACCCCAGCATTCACTTACCAATTGCTGCAAAAATGAACATAAAATTGTGTTGGTATTGTGACCGACCTGTTTTATGACCATCACAACTTACAACTGTAATGGGCAGGCTCCATTACAGTTATAGGCTGAGTACTACGTGTACTGGATTGCTCTCTATAATATATTGCTTGTAAACTGTATAGTACTATTTCTTTAGATATTTTAAAATCCCGCCTTTATTATTTTTATAAATAACCCCAGGTGGTGAACAGACCTAATACTACTTCCCCTTCCTTTTTTCCCCACAGCCACCACCCTGTGAGGTGAGTTGAACTGAGAGAGGGCAAGGAGGCTAAGTCCCCAGTCAACTTTTATGGCTAAGGCATGACTAGAACTCTGTCTCCTGATGCCTTAACTACTAGACCAAAATGGCATCATGCCATATCATATTTATAGTATATACAAATGATACTTTTTCAAAATTTAAGGCAATTGGCTATAAAGTTTGTAACCAGGATACCCCAAAATTAATTCACTAACTTCCTCAAATGCTTTGTCATACAGGTGGTCCTTGCTGAATGACCATTCAAAGTTACAACAGCCACAGAACAAGTGCTTTAATGGCCCATAAAGTGCCCATGGTTGTGCCCCTATTCCCTGTGGTTACATGACAACATGCCAAGTCAGCTTTACAACCCACTGTAGCTTCCCATGGTCACATGACTGTGATTCATGGGGGCGGGTGGAGTTTGCTGGTTTTTGGCCAAAAAACCCACCAAAAAACACCCAATTAAAACACAGTTTAACAACTGTGGCATTTGAATGACTGCCACAATAAAGGCCAACAAATTACTTCCTGTCCAGAGGTGGTATTCAGCAGGTTCTGACCAGTTCTGGAGAACTGGCAGCCGAAATTTTGAGTCGTTCGGAGAACCAGCAAACACCACCTCTGACTGGTCCCACCCTGCCCCCATCTATTCTCTGTCTCCCGAGTCCCAGCTGATTAGCTGGGTCTTCTTTTGTTGCCCTGCACAGGAGAACAGAGGTGGAAAACAGGTTAGTGGGGTGGGGTGGGGAGGGAATGGGGATTTTGCAGTATTCTTCCCCTGCCATGCCCACCAAACCATGCCACACCCACCAAGCCATGCCACACTCACAGAACTGGTAGTAAAAATTTTTGAATCCCACCACTGTTTCTGTCACATGGGTGTCTAGACTTACAACTGCAATGGCTTATGACTCTAATTCTGGCCTTTTGGTCATAATTCAAGGGCTGCTAGCAAATTGTAGCGTAAGAAAAGTTAGTGAAATGGTAGCATGGATGCACCAAGATTATAACAGTTCTTACCCAAGCGGTAGGTGGCTTTTCTGTTAGAAGAGTATCAATATTGTTTCACTTGAACTGGTTTAAGAGATTGTTTGCATTCTGTATTTTTTAAAAAAGTTTACTCTGTACTTAACATAATTATCTTGTTTTTAAAAATTATATATCTTCGTAAGAATGACTTTGGTCAGAAAGACAGTTGATAATCATCTTAATAAATATAATATCTATTCAAAGACTTATTTTACATTCATTGATATATTAATGCTCAGTGAATCTTTTCTCAAAAATATTTTTCATATAAAGTAAAATGAAGTAAAGAAAATATTGGGAGAATTTAAAATAATTCATAATAAAGATTTTGTCTAATTAACTTTCCTTTAGGTTAACATGTATTTTTTTCAAACCAGGCTTAATAAAATAGAATAATCAGTACTGTACTATATTCATTATTAATATTGGAAGACATTAAAATGCATACTTGTTATGTATGTAGATTTTCTGCATTAATAAATGCTACATTACCACTCCCTCAAATGCTAATACAATATGACCAATGCTGAGATACATCACAGATTGCTAAGTATGCACTATTTAACAATTGCCTTATGCTATATCTGCACTTCATTATAAAAATAAAAACATACTTGAAAAGTTCTTCCTTCTAAATGTTGCTTATCTTTATAAGAATCACTTCATCTTTATAGTACGAATACCTTGTTTTAGTGTATTCTTCTATCTTCTACTACAATTATAATATCTGCTTTTCCAGACACATGCTTTGGACATTCATAAAACAACAATGAGAATGCTAAAAATAGTACTGCATAGACATACTGAGAAAAAAAAATCAATATTTTACTAAAAATATTGCTTACAAATGGTATCAACAGCATTTTAGCATGTTATACTATTATTAAAACAATAATAAAGATTCAACAGCAACAGAATCAGAATGGATGGAGAATTTCAAAAGCATCAGATACAAAATATATAAAATATATTTAAAATATCTTAATGAAGCACATCAACATTTACCAAAAACGAATGGATCAGTATCCCAGAGTCTTCTTTTGTTAAGCTATTTGCTGTATATTCCAGAGCTTTATTTTCTCTTTGATGTTTGCAAATATATGAACAGTTTCTCTCAATAACTGTACGAATACCTTTAAACAAAATAACACTAGTTGTGCAACCCATTACAATTTCTCTGCAGCCTGCCTTTCCAGCTAATGTTTCCGGAATATATTCCTTTAATTCACAAGCATGGTTTTCTTCAGCCACTCCAGCAGTATATATCTATTATGATTTAATAGCACTATATTCTAAGCTTATGTAGAAGAATGCCAAAAATCTTTTGAAGATATCAGCAAGAGCCACACCTCATAATGCAGCCATGCCTCCAACAGAATCCTTCCTAAAATGCTCGAAAAACAAATAGATAAAAAAATGCAGCATTCCTAACTAAGCTGTCTTGATTTCCATTTGTCAATGTTCACAAATTTTCTGAAGCCAAAGGAGAAAAAGAAAAAGAAAAAAAAGCACCCTGCTGCAGCTTCTAGTGCCAGGCACAAAGAATTCTCTCATCTCTGCAAGAAAAGCATTCTCCCAGAATGCTTAGCTTAGAATTTGCACCAGCAGACAATTTTTTTTGTCAACCTAAATATTGAGGTGCTGGATTTGGAGTGGGTGGGGGTGTTAAGATTCCTGCTGCAAGAACATTTGACCTTGTACAAAAAGAGATGCAGAAGATATGCCCATCTGTTGCTGCTATAGGAACTATTCGATACGTGCAACGATGGAAGCTTATTTTAAATATCCAGATATACATGTACTGCAAATAGTAAACCACTAGAGAGCAGACAACAGAGCATTTAGAAAAAACTTTTCTAAATGAATTCAGTGTAAGCAGCATTACAGTTACTGGAATATGAAAGAATATAGGTTATTTTTTTCAGTCATACATTTCTAAATAAAGAAAACTGTAAGAGTCTATAAATGTTAACTGAAAAGCAATTTCTACGGAGTTTAAGGAAGCTTAATTACTGTTTACAGAAACAATACCTGTGAACCCAGGAATAACCCTACAGACCCAGCATTTTTAGGTGGATCTGTAGAGGATTCCGTTCATTTTCAAATCACACTTCAGTATGTGAAGACCTTGTTTGCTGAATAGGTCACAATATCTGGGTTTTCATCTAACACTACCCATATACCAAAAATACATAAACCACAGTAGCTGGTCTGACACAATACCTGAAGTTAAAACCAAGCCAACCACATTTTCTCTTTGCATAACATCTCAATCTAAAAATATAGCTAAGCATGTCACAGATTATATAGCAGAAAAATACACATTTGAGGTCACGATATGAGCTTGATGGTTTTTAATGCTTAGAGAATGAGTTATTTTCAAAATATCAAATCATCTTTTATAGTAATCTTTCACTATTCAATTTCCAGATCTGATTCTAATGAATTTTTCATTAATGACTCAAATGGATGTTCGCATTAAGCACTCACTGCCTCTAATGTAATTATGTAATAAATTTAAATTTTAACTTAAGTTTTACTTCTTGACCTATGTAATTTATGCCTAACAAACAGATTATAGCCCAACATACAAATTTAATGACAATTACAGAATTATTGTATTACAAGTAACAATAACTCAGTTACATCTTCAAGTTATAATCTTTGTGACCATAAACATTCTGACTTATTCTGTTATTTTACTGTAGTCATAATCAATCCAGTGTTTCTAGTTTTGACTATTTTGTTCTAATCAAATTGTTGGACTGATTGTGTAATGCTTTGTTGGCCAATGACCAAATTAAAATTTTGATTTAATTTGATTTGCTAATACAAGCCTATTAGAAACGTCTAGCCAGTGTGTTAATTCTGATACAGTGGAAATTACAACTTAGTTTGGCTTCAGAGCTTGATTGCAGTCCTAAAGTCCACTTCGGAATGGACGTATAATTTCTCCATCCAGTCCATCACTACTTCAGCAGTCCACAGCCAGAATAACATTCATACTGCTACCTGATTGTTGAGCTTGCTTAAAATTCAGTACTAACAGTATCCATTTATGTAAATCAAATCTATTTGAAATTAAAATCTGCTATGTCCTACTTGGAGGCATGGTGACCAGAGTTTTATTTTTAAGACTTTGAATTTAATTTAACTAATACATTTATTTTTCTTAATCAGTTAAGAAAAATCAATGCTGCTAAGACAAATCAGGAAACAGCATTCTTTCTTTAAAAATGTGTACTGCATTTCTCCATCAAAAGGATAATAATAATAATAATAATAATAATAATAATAATAAACCAGAAAACAGTAAAAATAAAATAAAAATTCAGAAAAAGACTAGAACAGGGTAACATAAAGCGCTTCAATCGGTAGTGGGGGGAAATGATTAACCAGTATAAACATTTATAGGCTTTTACAGATGGCCTGCTACTTCAAAAATATATTTTACAGAAAGCATTTTGAAGGAGGGAGGGTGTTGTTCATTGTATCTCATAAAATGTCTCCAATTAACCTTTTTCTTTTTTCTTCTTTTTCTTTGAGAGCAATAATATGCCTTTTTACTTTAGCTAAAGTCATAAGGAGCATCGCTTAGGAGATTTTAACAGTTGCAATGGCATTCAAAATATATACACTCCATTGTCCATTACTGGCAAGAATAACATCGCAAAACAGCCCAAATTATCTACCATCCCACCCTTCAAACAAGTGTTGTAGTATAAATAAATATTTTCTAAAGAGATCTTTTATAGCAATAACACTTAAAATTGTATACTGCTTCATAATGCTTTACAGCACTTTCTAAGTGGTTTAAACACTCAACATATTGTTCCCAACAATCTGGAACCTCATTTTACTGATCTCGGAGGGACGGAAAGTTGAGTCAACCTTGAGCCTGTCAGGATCGAACTCCTGGCAGTGGGCAAAGTCAGCCTGTAATACTGTATACTAACTCCTGTGCCACCACAGCTCTTTCATAAAAAGGTTGTTAGCAGATATTTTCAAATATCAGTCCTGCTTAATATTAACATTTTGAGAAAGGAACATACAAATCCTGACATATAGCAAATAGTGTATGTAAGAATATTAATATAAATATATAATACTACTACAAAAGTTAAAAACTCCAAAATGTCTTAAATGAAAACTAAAACTAAAAATTCTCATTTTAACCAATGGGAGGAAGGATACACAACAGCTTGAGGGAGCAAATCTATAGGAAGATGATAGTAAATAACATGTATTAAAAACCTCTCTGAATTGCATATGACATGATAATATTGCTTTATCGGTTGGTTATGTGTGGAAACTAAAAAGTCAATGTTACTTTCTATATTCAACCATTTATATTGCACATTATAGAGTGAACACATAGCATTAAAATTGCTCTTCCATAAGACCATAAAAGGCATTCTAATGGATACCTTTTTAAAAAAACCAGAGACTTTAGATGTTATTACTTTTCAACAGTATCTTCAGTAAGAAACTACAGTATATGAGTTTCAATAAGAAACTGTATTATAAAAAAATTTTTATAAATGTTTACATTTTTATAAACATGTTTACAAAAATATATTAAAGGATGTGCAAATTTTTCTCTTTAACTTTAAATTGTATAAACCTTAAATCTTTAAAATTTAAATCTTGAATCTTTTAGTTGTATGAAACTATGAAATAGTACTCCATCTAGTGGTTAGAGTTTATGCATATATTTAATTGTATATAGTTCACTTTTGTATGTTTTCTTGAAACTTAGAAATTCATGTATCAATCAACTTTCTTCTGAGACTGGGGTAAAAGACAAAGATACTAACCAATACAGAAGGCGCAATACTAGGAAACAGAAATAAGATTATGGAGGAAAGTGATTATGTAATATTCAAGTAATTGATTGTTAAGTGCAGTTGAACACATATCTTGGATTGAAAAAAAGCATATTTTAATGAATGGAGAAATAGGAATAAGAGAACCTAATGGAAAAGGGAGCTCAAGATGAATGAACACTCTTTTAAAAAAGGAATAATAAAAACACAATTTCAAATCATTCCCACATGGGAAAAAATATAGTGAAAGTACCACTGTGACCATCCAGTGTAGAGGGGCGAAAAGGCTAGATATAAAGAAAGAGATCCAGATTCTCAAGGAGTACTGTACACACCAAGTAGTCCAGAACTTTAAAGAAGGTATCAAGAATTGTAAGATTTCAGAGGAGTGGAGATTGCAAAGAAAAAAAATGGGAAGTTTCTTAAATAAGTTCAAATAGAAAAGAATCAATGGAGACATTAAAATACCATCAACTCCTGTCAGCATTCAACAAAAAAAAGTATACGTAGTCCTCGCTTAGCAACACTCGTTTAGTGAATGTTCAAAATTATGACAGTACTGAACAAGATTTACAACTGCCACAAATTGCAGCCGTTACTGCTTTCCCGCAATCACATGACTGTATTTTGAGTGCAGCTTCCCACGGTCACATGATCACCATTTGCAACCTTCACTGGCAGCTTCCATCAAGCAAAATCAATGGGAAAACTGGTAAGAAGTCACAAATTGCAATTCACTGAAATACTGCAACCAGAACTACTAGAACTGTCATCGTAAGATAGTGTGGTCAAGTCACTTTGCAATCATGTTGCTTAACATTGGAGTTCCTGGTCCCAATTATAACAAATAATTGAGGGCTATCTATATATGTTCTATAGGGAAAGTCTGAAAAAAGGATAAAGAAGCACAAATGTAACATAGAACTGAAACAGGATTATATAGTATCTCTACTCTGAATGAGTTTAAGTCCTCAAAACATAAAGAACTGCATGCTATGGCTCCAAAGAAACTAATTGATGGTTGTCGTTTCACATAACTTTGAGATAGCTGAGATAATGCAAATGTTGTTTCTAACTCTAAAAAACAGAGGGCAGATATGGAGAATTAAACCAATCTCGTACCGCCATTTGGGAAAGTTCTAAAACAGATGATATAGAGAGTTATTTGTAGACAAACTAAAAACAATGTAATATTTACCAGAAATCAGCATGGATTTGTCAAACACAAATCTCCATTGCTAATCTTATTTTGAATTTTACAAAACACCCATGTCATTCTATTCAGCTAATTAACTGTGGCTGCATGGCATAGCAATTAACTGAATACATAGCTGGTTCAAGAATTAAGTTCAGAATGTGCTTTTTAATGGTTCCTAATTAAACTGGAGCGAGCTAATGAATGAGCTGAAGATAAAGATCAGTCCTGGAGAAAAGGGTACAGGGAATGATTATCAAATTAGGAGATTACATAAAATTGGGTAGGATAGCTAATAGCTATAGAATAGAAATAATATAAAAACCATCATGAGATGCTATCTTGATCAGGGAGAAAAGATGTTGACAAATAATTAATTTCCAATTTCCAATAGGAGTCAGCATTGTGATCTGACATCAGAAAAGACAAATGCAGTTTTAGAATGCATCAATAGAAATTTTCAACTTCCATTTTGGTTAAATGCCACTTCAATTATGTCCAGTTCTGGATACCTCTCCTTAAGATGGTTTGGAGAAAATTAAGAGTGAGAATATCCAGGAAATTAGAAAGTTAGTCCTATGAAAAAAGATTTAAGGAGCTGAGTTTGTCTAGAAAAGATGACTGGATGAAGAAATGAGAGTACTCAATTATTTGAAAGGATGTCACAGAGACAAAGATTTAAGGCCCCTTCATTATTATTTCACAGTGCAGAGCATAGGATAATAGATATGTTCCAACTAAAATCTTGGGGAAAAAAATATTTCCTAGCACCAACAGCATTTTTTTCAATAGAATCAATTACCCACAAATGTTGTAATCTTACCTATATTCATGTAGAAGGTTGACAGACATCGGTCTGATATCAATTACAAGAGACATGATGGCACAGTGGTTAGAATGCAATATTGCAGAATAATTCTGCTGTCTGCCAGGAGTTTAATTCTGACCGCCTCAAGGTTGACTCAGCCTTCCATCCTTTTCGAGGTCAATAAAATTAGAACCCAGATTGTTGGGGGCAATAAGCTGACTCTGTAAACTGCTTAGAGAGGGCTGAAAAACACCATGACGCGGTATATAAGTCTAAATGCTATTGCTATAATTTGAACATTTACACAAACAAGTTCTTCAGTAGGTGGCTACACTTAGCTTCGAAGGTGAACAAGGGCAGGCTTGTTAGTATTTGGATGGGATACCTAGGTTGTAGACTGAAAAGTTGAAAAACATCCAAGAAGACAACAGCAAAGCATTTCTGTCATGGTCCTGGAAACTCATTTCATTAAGCATAAATTAATTATTGGTCCTTATTACATGAAGCTGCAGTCAATGTTACTTAATTATTTAATTAATATCAACCTATTTGTGGCCTCTAACCTGCTTCTGTAAGTTTAGCAACATAATAAACCAAACTGGAAAATGGCTTTATGTTTTATGAAGCAGTAAATATCACTAAAAGACAACTTACCTATTTCTCCATGTTCTCATATAACGTTAAGGATTTCCTACACTTTTATGTAAGACCTTCCAAGTATTGTAGAAGCCAGATAATTTGTTTTCTTTTGTTTGTTTGTTTTAACTGTCTAGGCCTCTTCACTACTTTGGTGTAAATTTCGAAATCAAAACAGATCAAGGCAGTTCAGAATAGTTTGGAAATCATTTGTAGTAAATTTGCTACTTTAATTCCCTTTCTGTGATTCAAAATTCTCCATGACTTATCAAATCACTGTTAATAATTCTATCTTCATTCTGAAAATACTTGGAGAGACTGGTAGAGATTTGTGGCAATGATTTTTTTAAAATTTCAAAGATTATTCTGTTACTTGAAGGAGGCAAGATAAAAGCATCTATAACTGTGTGGCTATTATTTCATTTTTCAACGATAAAATATGAAATTTAAGCATTTGTTGCGCAAAATGAAAATATTTGATCATGAATGTTCAAAAATGATTTAATTTAAAGTTATAAGTCTTTCTGATTAACCATGTGTTGGCAATATCAAAATATCCTGATACTTTTTATTGGGAAGGCTGTGGCTTATATCAGATTTAATACCATGACTTTGTATCATGGTTACAATGTAGGCCCTTATCCCCATATTTCTAGATCCAGTTTCCTTAGCTGATAACACTGTAATTTATTGCCTTTTATACATTTTCCCTTTTTAGACTTAAAATAGTTGGATTTCCCTTGATGATTTGGGTTACACTATCAGATTTATTTATTGTTTTGATATATACATGGCCACCCAACTCAAATTCATAACTCTGGGAGGCTAGCAGTTAAAAGCACCATAAATCAACATATAACAATACAAGTAGTGCATATATAATTGCATAGTTGAGGCAAAACTTAAAACAACCAGCAACAAATTAACACAATCACTGCATTGAATCATCCAAATTTCCAAGGTTGGTGATAGCTTAAATTATTTGGAGACAGAAGACATGACAAGCTAAAATTAAGCAACAGAAGACTAGAGTATTGGTTTGCAATGCCCTGATTTCTGAATGAATAAATCTAATATGCTGAAAGTTTTGCTGGCTCCACATTTGATAAAGGAAAATATGATGGCCAGGAAAAAAAGTGAAAGGGCTACTGTATAGAGTTACTTCTAGAATAGATGGTTAAAAACTCTGGGTGTGCATAATACCTCTGACACAGCAAACTATAATTATTTGTTTTACTTGCTCAGCAGGTCTGCATCATTCACTCTTGTTCGTAAAGTCATTTATGAAGTTTTGAACACGTATTAAATAGGTTGACTGCTAATGATTTGAGGATGGAGAGAAATTAACTTATTTAACTTTTCCTCTAAAACAAAACAGTCCTTAAACCAATTAGAAAGATGAGATAACTGTAAAATGCCTTTGGATAGGATATGAGGATCAGCTATTATCACACATACCTCTTAAATAACCCATCACATTTAACTTTTACATTTCTCTTCACAAACCCAACTTTCACTTCCATGTAACAAAGTGGGCAGAAGCACACTCTATACACAGCCATTTTTCCATCTGTCAAGATTCATTTCTTGCAAGAAATCACATACTGCCTATTTTTTACCAGCATTTGATCTTTACTATATCATACAGTCTAATAATATATGCTGTAAATAATTTGGTTCTAAGCCAAAAATACTAACATTCTCCCCACCCACCCAAACACACACTATATATTCCCATGTCCTCAACCAACCAAATCTAATGTTATTATAAACATTGTGTATATATATAATCATAAAAATATTAAACAACCAGGGAAATAACACTCATTTTTGTCTTATTCACTGTTGATCACATTTGCTAGGCACTCAATGTAATCTCACACCAGTTACACCTCAAAATCATACTGCTTGTGCTGCACCAGGAACTAACCTTCAGATATTCACTAAACATATCCATAACTCAATCCTATTTACTTTATCATATGCTTTCCACAATCAATAAATATATAATAGATTTCTTTCTCAAATTTATACATTTCTCAGTGATTTCCAAAGAAAAAAATCTGATCTGCACATATCTTGCCCAACTCAAAACTAAACACTTCCAACATTCTGCTTACTGACACCTCCGTAATAAGAATTTTCCCTGGCACAGCAAAAAAGCTAATTTATTTGCTATCTTGATCTCAATGTAATAGAACAATAACAATTCTTAAGAATTTATTGGGACAAAATATTAAAAATGCAACCTCTCCTCGTATTGTTTACCCTAAGCCAAGGTAACAAGTCTTCTATCATAATGTAATATGATAAGCAGTCGTTCCATAAGCAAAAACAGCCATATTTTAATATGTTTGCAGTTACAGCTGCAGTCTTACCATTTTACAACATTTGTATAGGTTTTATGACTTCATTATTTTTCTCATGGATGCTAACATTTCTCGCATTGTCTTCAAACCTGCTCTTCAATTCCACTAACATTTCTATGCAAATCCTGTATATATTCCTTCTGGCAATTTCTGACTTCATTTTCATCTCAGATAATTTGATACAGTAATGCTGCTGGAGGCTCCATATTTTTATAGAACTTGTTGTGTATTCCATCTACTTCTTTTTCATTCTTTCTTGACTACATCCTTTACAACTATCTTCCATCTCTACATTCTAGATTTGTGCATCAATTATATTTTATATGCATTTTTTAATTCACAGTCTCTTTCATTTGGTCATTCCACCAAGTATTATTTTTCATATTCCTCTTTATCATAACTCCATATACTTTTATGTGGTACTCTGAAACACAATTCTGTTCACCAAAAGGAGGCAGTTTTATGCCTTCTTTCCTTCTGATAACTTTCCATTTTTTTCAGTTAGGAAACTAATCTATCTTATAATAATTTTTCACAACAAAAATGCTATTTTTCCTACATACCCATTTCTTTGTCAAGATCTTATAATTTTTTTTCATAACAAAAATGCTATTTTTCCTACACACCTATTTCTTTGTCAAGATCTACTCTTGATACCATAATCTACCTTCAGAATCATGAATCATTGCTCTACCACTATTTATCTTAGTCATGGTTTTCTATTCATTTCTTTTCTACATGTAAGCATCAATGGAATTATCTTAAATCATGTATTCAAAATAATATTTTTCTAAAGATTCATCAAACGCTCAAAAATTCATATTCATCCTTGCATTGCCAAATCACTTAATTGCTTTTTGTAACTCTCTGCTCATTCCTATTTATTCATGTTACTTAGCAAAGTAAGTTTCCCCAGATCACTTTTATGCAGAATGTTATAGTTTTAACCAAAATTCATTCTTCTAGTATGACAAAGGGCAAGCAACTGTCAACAATCATTCCTATTTTCATATACACCCCTAAGAACAGAGATCAGTAATTCATTCATGGTTAAACCTACAGGTGAAACTCAAAAAATTAGAATATCGTGCAAAAGTTCATTTATTTCAGTAATGCAACTTAAGAGGTGAAACTAATATATGAGATAGACTCATTACATGCAAAGCAAGATAGTTCAAGCCGTGATTTGTCATAATTGTGATGATTATGGCTTACAGCTCATGAAAACCCCAAATCCACAATCTCAGAAAATTAGAATATTACATGCAATCAATAAAACAAGGATTGTACATAGAACAATATCGGACCTCTGAAAAGTATAAGCATGCATATGTACTCAGTACTTGGTTTGGGCCCCTTTTGCAGCAATTACTGCCTCAATGCGGAGTGGCATGGAAGCTATCAGCCTGTGGCACTGCTGAGGTGTTATGGAAGACCAGGATGCTTCAATAGCGGCCTTCAGCTCTTCTGCATTGTTCGGTCTCATGTCTCTCATCTTTCTCTTGGCAATGCCCCATAGATTCTCTATGGGTTCAGGTCAGGCGAGTTTGCTGGCCAATCAAGCACAGTAATCCCACGGTCATTGAACCAGGTTTCGGTGCTTTTGGCAGTGTGGGCAGGTGCCAAGTCCTGCTGGAAAATGAAGTCAGCATCCCCATAAAGCTCGTCTGCGGAAGGAATCATGAAGTGCTCCAAAATCTCCTGGTAGACGGCTGCGTTGACCCTGGACTTAATGAAGCACAGTGGACCAACACCAGCAGATGACATGGCTCCCCAAATCAACACAGACTGTGGAAACTTCACACTAGACTTCAAGCATATGGCAGTGTGTGCCTCTCCATTCTTCCTCCAGACTCTGGGTCCTTGGTTTCCAAATGAGGTGCAAAACTTGCTCTCATCAGAAAAGAGGACTTTGGACCACTGAGCAACAGACACTTCAGACGTAAGATGCTTCTGATGTTGTTTGTTGTTCAGGAGTGGCTTGACAAGAGGAATATGACATTTGAAGCCCATGTCCAGGATCCGTCTGTGTGTGGTGGCTCTTGATGCACTGACTCCAGCCTCAGTCCACTACTTGTGAATGTCCCCAACACTTTTGAATGGACTTTTCCTGACAATCCTCTCCAGGCTGCGGTCATCCCTGCTGCTTGTGCACCTTTTTCTTCCATACTTTTCCCTTTCTATTAATGTGCTTTGATACAGCACTTTGGGAACATCCAACTTCTTTTGCAATTACCTTTTGAGGCTTCCCCTCCTTATGGAGGGTGTCAATGATGGTTTTCTGCACAACTGTCAGGTCAGCAGTCTTTCCCATGATTGTGATTCCTACTGAACCAGACTGAGACCATTTAAAGGCTCAGGAACCCTTTGCATGTGTTATGGCTTACTTAGCTGATTAGAGTGGGACACTTTGAGCCTAGAATATTGCACCTTTTCACAATATTCTAATTTTCTGAGATTGTGGATTTGGGGTTTTCATGAGCTGTAAGCCATATTCATCTCAATTATGGCAAATCATGGCTTGAACTATCTTGCTTTGCATGTAATGAGTCTATCTCATATATTAGTTTCATCTTTTAAGTTGCATTACTGAAATAAATGAACTTTTGCATGATATTCTAATTTTTCGAGTTTCACCTGTATGTCTTCACTTTCCTTAATATATTAATCAACCTCATAAGATCAGACCATATCCATTTAGCTCTGTTACACCCTTTTAGTTTCTCTAAGTTTCATAGAAATACCTTTTTCCTTCCTGTTCTAAGTGTACTCACATTCTATAAGAGACAATATCACTATGTGAACCCCCCATCAAGTGGAAATACACGCAACATATAGACATATAGCCAAGATATAGTTTAGCAAACAATGCTAAACTATATCAATGTAATAGAAAGATATAACCAAATCATTACTGACTAGGTTACTCTCAACCTACAAAGGTTGAAACCAATATGACCAACCCTACCAGCACTAAGATCCATAAGAGATCTAATCCTAAAACATTTTGAAGGGACCAATGCTGCATAATTTGAACTTTTTACCAAGAGAAGAAACAATATAAAATAACGTGCAACTTGCAATCACCAAAAACACAATCATGTAGTATAGCTGTCCTTAAGTACTCTTAATAAAATTATTCCAAGCCTGCAGTCTTGATTAGAAAATTCATTAAACTATATTTAATGTATCTGCAGCAATGCTTATCAAACCTGAACTGCTGCCTATAGAAATTACCTAATGAGCTGAAAACTATTTGATTTATAACCTATCTTGACTTAAAATTATGAACTGTCAAGTCAGTGTCAACTCTTATTGAGTACATAATGCTTCCTTCTATTTGTCCCCACATCAAGTGAGGTGGGTTGGGATGAGAGATAGAGACACTCTCATTTTCTCCAAAGTCACCAAGCTACCTTCCATGTCTAAAGAAAGACTAGAATTAACAGTCTCTGAAATTCAAAGAAATTAAATGTCTATTTTTAAGGGCTAGAACTATATCAAGTATTTGTGGTTTCACCATTCACCACAAGGGAGTAAGATTCTTGATCTTGGGACATGTATATTCTCCTTCATCCGTAAGATTCTTTAATATCACCATCAAATTCTGTGATTTACCCAATCGTGAATAGCTTCTACTTATTATACGTTTCTATATGTGCCTTTGACTTCTGGCAAGTACCTGGAGAAGTCCCTGCAGTTTTCTTGGCAAGATTTTGGAAGTGGTATGCCACTGCCTGCTTCCCAGAGCTGAGGAAGTGTGATTGGCCCAATCTAGTTGGCTTTGTGCCTAAGGCAGGACAAGAACTCAGTCTCCATGTATTACCCTAGATACAGATTTATCCTTAACTTATCTGGGTGAAAATGAGCAAGCAGCTCTTTGAATATCATCATACTGTAGAAGAAAGAGCTGGAGACAACCAAGGCTGTCAGAGTGGTACTTAATTCCTTGTATGTCAAAGATCTATAACCTACAGTCTACTTACAATACATGCTCATTCCCACAGAAAAAGAAAAGTGGTAAGTGCACAGAGTAAAACACTAACTCTGTTTAAATAGCTTGATTTAAACTGTCATGTTAATCCATCAAGATTTCACCCTCACATTTGTCATGATTCCATCAGCTTCTTTCTTTTGATCCTGCCAACTTTTTAAGACAAACCCTCTAAAACTTCTAACCTTGTTACAAAAAGTCCATGAAACAGTTCAGTTGGTAACAAAATAAAAATAAGAGAAGATAGTAAAAAAAATAGGGTTAAAGATAAATACAGTACTATGTTGTATATCCCTATTTTTCATCTTGTCATCTTTCCTACTACCTTCTCCTACTGCTTTCTTATGATTTATCAATTGTTGTTTGTAACTTATGACTAATGATTGTAACTATGATTATGACCTATGACTTATTACTTGCTGTTTATATGTACACTGTGAGCTTATGAACTGGGGACAAATTCCTTGTGCGTCCGATCACACTTCGGCAATAAACTATTCTTATTCTATTCTATTCTTTATTCTATTCTATCCTATTCCATTTCTTTCTATTCCTATTCTATTCCTTTCCTATCCTATCCTATTCTGAGCATGGAAGCTTAAAACTTTCAACTAAAAAGATTTAGTGCTTTATTATTATTATTTTTCCAAAGCCACTGCTGAAGGTGTTTCATGACAGCTACCTTTTATTCCGCCCCTCAACTCCTGGAATCCTCTCCTTCCCAAGTTTTCCAACCACTCATTCATTCATAGATATCGCGGGAAGGAAACGAAGGCGGGTCTCCTTTGTGAATGGACGGAAGTTTTCACAGAAAAGGGAAAACCTGAACGTCTGGAGCCAGCTGCAACCCCCCCCCTTCCCGTTCCTGTGTATTTTGAAGCAGGGAACGGGAAACAGAAGGATTCAGAGAACGGGAAACAGGTCTCCGCTGAACGGGAGAGGGGAAAGAACCAAAGGTGGGGAAAACCGAGCCGGAAGCAGGCGGTGCTGGATCATCCCCGCGATCGGAGGGTTTTGTTTTTTTTCCCCTTTTTTCTTCCCCCGCTACCCGAATCAGCCTCGGGAATTCCGGCACGGCGACTCGGTTCGAAAAGGGATCTTGCCATTCATCCGGACGGGGAGAAGCAGCGGGATCCAAATGGAGCGCCTTGGCCATGCCTTCCCTTCCTTCCTTCCTTCTTTCGCACCTTCGCAGAGCGATGCTCAGACACGCTTCCCCCGGACGAGGAAGACGCGTGGAGACACGTCTGAAGGCACCGACGGGGCGATACGGGTGAACCCCGCCTGCTTTCAGACAGACAGGAGGGCGGGCTGGGCGGTGTGTGGGGGTGTCTGGCCGCCAATCTCCAAACGGGACAGGGCTGGGATGAGCAACTCGGGGGTCGCTGCTGTCTCCCCCCCACACCCCGTCCCAAAGCAAGCAAGGGAGGGAGGGGCGCGGGGGGGGGTGGAGGGTCTCTGAACCCACCCGCCCCGCTCCAGGGAACCTTCCCGGGGTCCGCCCCCCGCCCTTCGCCGCCACTCACCACAAGAACCGAACCCCGCACCACTTCGGAGACGCTTTGCCGCAACTCGGCGGCTGTGCCCGGCTTGCTGAGCGCCCGCGTGAATTTCCGAGTCTCCGAGGAGGAAGAGGAGACGGCGGCGGACTGAAGAGACATCGTCGCCATCCTTCCCGCTTCGGTCCTTCCTCCCGTTTCTTCCCGGAGACCGAGCCCGGCCCGGCCACCTCTCAGGGCGCTGCCTCGCCGGCGCTGGGGCGCCCCATCCCCCTCCCCTCCGCTCCCCAGTAGTCCCTCGTCAAGCGCAGCCGTCCGATCCGCCCGCCGGTGCCTCTCGTGTCGCAATTGGCTCGGCGCCGGCTGGCCTCGCGCCGCCGCTCCTGTCAGGTAGCCCCTCCCTTTCGCTAGGCACCGCCCGCCGCCGCCGCCGCTCCCCTGGCTCCAAACACTGGCACGCTCGGGAGGCAGGGATCCCTCAGAGAGCTGATTGGCGCAAGCGGAATGGAGGAGGCGTGGCCCTGCTCTAGTAAGATGTGGTGTCGCTTTAAATAAAAGTGCGCGGTGTTCGCCTAACCCGTTTCCTTACACGGCCTCTGATTGGGCAATGAGTTTACCTGTGCGGTTGCCCCATTACGCCCCATCCTAATAGTAGTCCCCACCCCCTGACTAAAGGCTTGGGGCGTGGCCAGCGAAGAGCGGAAATTCCATTCGCTCCCAAGCAATGACCTCGTTTCCACCCCACCCACCCACAGTCGGACTTTCCGTGATCTGGTCATTTAGGAGAGGAGAGCAGTGCGGAAAGGTCCTTTTCACACAACCGCATCATTCTGGGGTTTGTTTTCCTGCCTCTTAGAATCGAAAGATCCAAGCATGACGGCTCAATTCAACTCACGGAACTCCAAATAAATGGAGATCCCATGTGGACTTGACGTGAATGAAAATTGTCTTTCTTTTAATATGGGCATTGAATATTGAATATTCTTTTAATATGGGCATTCAATATTAATATTGAGACAGGCATTCAAATATAGTGGACTTCCAAATCAAATAAATACCCCCTTCAATTTTTTTTTTATCAAAAGCGGCATTTTTCTGCCACGACTTGAAAACCTGGTTATTTGAACAGGCTGGGCTGTGCTGACCTCTTGGGGGGGGGGGTGTTAAATTTTAGAAATTATAAGAGTTTTAGATTAATTTGGCTTGTATTATTTAATAGTGTTTTAGATAATTAATTTATTGTCTGTTTTTAGCTGTGAGCTGCGCCGAGTCCTTTTGGAGAGGGGGCGGCATACAAGTCAAATTAATTAATTAATTTTTAAAATAGGCGTTTTAATGCAATACTTGTAGGCGTTTGCAGAAGTTCCATTTTCATCACCTGTCACGAAGCGAGTTCTCACAAGCAGTGATCCTTTGACAGCTCTGATATACATATATTGTTACTACTACTTTAAAAACTTAATAGAGTCAGGTCATGGCTTTGATCCATAATAATGTACAGTCTACTATTTAAAAAAAAAACCCTAATCTAGTGGAAAGTCAAGTACAGGTAGTCTTTGACATACAACAGTTCATTTAATGGCCAAAGTTACAACAGCACTGAAAAAAGGGACTTATGACTGTTTTTCATAGTTCTGACCTTTGCAACATCCCCATGATCAAAAATCAGATGCTTGGCAATTGGTTCATACTTATGACCATTGCTGCTGTGCCCCAAGGACATGTGATATCCTTTTGTGACCTTGTGACAAGCAAACTCGAGGAAGCCAGTTTCACTTAACAACTGAGTTAGCAACTTACCAATTGCAGTGATTCACATAACAGTGGCAACAAAGGTTGTGAAATAGGGCAAAACCCACTTCACAAATAACAACAGAAATTTTGGGCTCCATTGTGGTCGTAAGTTGACCAACTGTACCTTTCCATGTAATAAAAACACATTTTCCTATTACTCAACTGTATTATGGGACTGGAATAACTTCACCCTTTCATATTGCATTGAGATATCATACCCAAGCACATAAAGGGTAGACATAATGCACTTTTTGTCAGTTTGGTAAAACATCTGGTTCATTGCAGGGAACAGTATGTTGCATTTTATATACTTGTAAACTATGAGTTGTACAATGTTGGTGCCATATAGATTAATAAATTGATTATATGCCATCAAGTTGGTGCCAAATCTTCACAACCATATATATATATATATATATTCTCTATAATGGTCTGTCTCTGTTCTGATGGGTCAACCCACCTTGTTGCTGGTCTTTTCCTTTTTTTTCCTTCCATTTTTCCTAGCATGACAGCTTTTTCCAAAATAAACTAGGTCTTACTTTGCATAATGTGTCCAAACTAAGATAATTTGAGCCTGGACATTTATGCCTGAAATGAAATTCTTATTGATGTGATCGATAATCCGTTCGTTTATTTTCTTGGCTAAATATATAAGTAACTAAATTATTAAACCAGCTTAGGGAGTGTAGCTAACTGGACCTGGCCTCACTTTTCACATATCCAGCCTACAAGATATCTGCTGTTCAGAACGTATTTATTAGTTCACTGAGATCCCATCACCTCTACTGGACTTTCACATTAACTGAAGAAGGGCAGAATGAAATAAACCTCCCCCTGTGAGTGATCTATAGCTTCTTATAGACTCATCCGAGCAGTTCTGTGGTGACAGAAAGTTTCTCTTCATTACTGATATCAATGGTTAGATGATGCAGCAAGACCCTCTAAATTATTAGAAGTAGAAATGGCCATACACTGGTTAAAAAAAAGTTATGCTTCATACTTCTCTTTTCCGAAATGATAAAAGTGAAGTTCAATTCCTCTTTTTTAAATAAACTTTATTAAATTTTATTACATGAAAAACATAAAACATAATAACAAAAAACCCCATATAGACAAAAAAAAAACCATAAGACATAAAAACATTGAAAAACCATTAAAAGTATATCACTCAAAGACAACTACTTGTGGTGATAATTATATAGCAATCATATGTGCAATAATAACAGATATTAACTTATACATAAATATATTTTTATTCTATCTATATTCTATATTTAATAATTACCTATCTTTACCCTGTCTCTGATCTATCCAACTATACCATTGTTCCCATACTTTGTAAAATATCGAGTCTTCTTTGTCTTTTAAACTCAACAATAGTTTGTCCATTTCGGCACAGCTCATAATTTTTTGTATGACCGTTTCATCTACGGGTATATGTGGCTGTTTCCAGCATTGAGCAAAAGCAATCCTGGCAGCAGTTAATATATGTATTAGTAAATATTTTGTGCTTTTTACATATTTTTTTAAGAATTCCCAATAGGAAGAGTTCTGGTTCTAGGTCTAATTGTTCATTGGTAATTTCCTGAAGCCAGTTGTGAATTTTGAGCCAATATTTTCGAGCTTCTGGGCAAGACCACCACATGTGATAATATGTTCCCTCTTTTTTTTTTGCACTTCCAACACATGGGACTCATTTTAGAATACATTTTTGCTAATCTCGAAGGGGGTAAGTGCCACCTGTAAAACATTTTATATGCATTTTCTTTGTATGTTACTGATTTTGTTATTTTGTGGTTTCTATTCCATATAGTCTCCCAATCAGCTAAATTTATGTTATGGCCGATGTTTTGGCTCCATGCAACCTTTCACTACCTCCTCCTCTAAATCTATTTCTAAGAGATACTTGTAAATTTTAGTAACATTTTTTTTGTCTGGACCTACTAAAATTTTATCCAAATTTTGAGGTTTTAAGTATATTCAATTCCTCTCTCAGTTTCTTCCCGTCTCCTGTTGCCTTACTTTGAACAGGCCTCTCTCAAAGAAAGGAAATGGCACAGATTCTTGGTCGAGCTGCTTGTGGAAAGTTCGTATCTTCTGCATGAAATGCAATTTCTGCTTTATTAGATTAGAATACAATAAAAGAGGCAGTAAATGAACAGTAAGTGCCATCTTAACACCTAAACCAGGAGTCCCCAACCTTGGCAATTTTAATACTTGTGGACTTTAACTCCCAGAATTCCTCAACCAGCTATCTTCAGCCAACCAGCTATGATGGCTGGAGAATTCTGGGAGTTGAAGTCCACAAGTCTCAAAGTTACCAAGTTTGGAGACCTCTTGTCATGCCCCTGATGGAGGCTGACTCTGAGGGAGAGGAGGAATGACAGGGAGTGGAAGTGTGGCTCCAGAGGTTGTGGAGAAGGCTGGGGAAGGGCAGAGGCCGGCTGAGCAGTCAGAGGAGGACCCAGGCCCATCCTCTATCCATCCTAGGGCACGCAGGGAGGACAGGATAAGGGAGAGATGTGATCTACTCGGGAGGAGAGGGCCTTGATCCTCTTCATGGGCTGCAGGTGTGAGAACTGCATAAGAGTTTGGACTTGCGTTCTGGCAAGCGCTGGAGACAAAGTGTGTTTTATTTTGGTTTGAGGTTATCTTGGTTGGCGTCCTTCCAACAGACTGTGCCTTGTTATCTCCTTGAATTTGGTAAATACTTCTCCTGTTCCATTGTGGAAATTTCATCATTGTAGTTTGTTTGGTTTTTATTTTCACCTATCTGCAAATTAAATTCGGACTGTATTGATTTCTTTTGAAGACTATTTTTGAGTACGTTTTATCTCCAACTGAGAATTATTGAACAGTGTGGCCAAGTTGGAGGCATTAAAGGACATTTATTTACGTTTTGGATTTTGTTACATTTGTGTTACACTCTGGGTCATCACACCTCTGACCTAAACCCATAAAAAAATTCAGAGTAGCTGTTGCTTCCCACAGGAAAAATGTAAAGCTGAAATCTGCCTAGTTTGAAATGGGCCACCTTGAAATCCTTGGACAGTGCTTTTGAACTAACTATGAGTACAGGTAGTTTTTGACTTACAACAATTCATTTAGTGACCATTTGAAGTTACCACAGCATTGAAATAAGTGACTTATGAGTGTTTTTCACACATATGAACATTGCAGTTTCTACAGCTTAAACATATCTGCAGAAAAGTATTTCACACAGAACAGTTGACTAAGCTTGGACCTCTGCCAACAAGCAATTTTTCTTTTACATTCTCAAGTCAAATCCTGTTTATTTTTAAAGTAGTAGTGCACACACTGGCTGTTATGTATCTTCTCCAAACAGTAAGTTATAATTGACTCAAAAATAGAGATCCTGTATCATGTTTTCTATTTTTAAAAATCAGGTATTTATTCATTAATAGCTGACCTTTAAAAAATTCTATTCTTCTGGTGGAGAAAACACCCTGCTAACAAAAGTTTTTCAAGCTATTGGTAGTTTCCATTTTTTTGCCATGTGTGTGCATGTAGTCCTCAACTTACAATAGTTCATTTAGTGGCCATTTGCAATTACCACAGCATTGAAATAAGTGACTTACGAGCAAATTTCACACTAATGGCCGTTGCAGCATCCCCATGGTCATATAATTCAGGCACTTGGCAACTGACTCATATTTATGACAGTAGCAGTGTTCTGGGGTCATGTGATCATCTTTTGGAACCTTCTGACAAGCAAAATCAATGGGGAAGCCAGATTCACTTAACAACCATATTACCAGCTTAACAACTGCAGTGATTCAGTGGCAAAAATGAGGCAATTGTGGTCATAACTCAAAGACTACCTGTAATTTGGTGAAGGGCAGTGAATTAGGAGACATGTTTAATATTGACATGGTGTACAAGATGAAATGCATGCCCTCATTAACTGAAAGAGAGAAACAGAATGCAATTCAGAGCGAAATAAGTAAGTTGTCTAAGAAAAAATTTGTGTGTCTGTATGCAAAATCTCACACACACACGTATGTATGTATGTATCCTTCTTATCTACATTTCCCATTGGTGATGTACAACATAATCAATAATATTAAAATTAAAATCAGAATTAATTTAAGATTAAAAAGTTTTAAAATTATAAAAATAACATTATAAAATTTCAAAAGGTGAGTTTGGGGGAATTAGCAGTTGCTAATATAGGTAGGGGAGTTCTCATGGAGCCAGCCAGCTCCATGGTTGTATGGGCCTCTGTGTCCTCCATGCAAGGCCACACAGCCAAATTTTGACCCCTCTGCGGAAGTCCAAGAGAGCTGCGCCTGCCTCATCTCTGAGGGCAGGATGTTCCACAATGCAGGGGCAATGGCGGAGAAGGCTGTCTTCCTAGACCCCGCCAATCAAAATTCTGTTGCATACCCTCCCTCCCTGAACAAATGAGACAGGCTGATATAATGGGACGAAGGTGGTTCCGTAGGTTGCCTATTTAAATTATGATAAATATTGATATACACAAATGTATGAAAATGTGTTTCATTTATTTTGTTCTTTTCAGTGATGCATGTTTTCTTCTTAGACAATGTATACATGACACAGCCAAGCACAAGCTAGGTTTTTTAGAGCCTTTATTCTCTTTTGACATCAGAGAAAAGATGGAAAGCTTTTCCCACCAATAGTTGTTTAGTAAAAGCCATGCAATAAAAAAAAGATACTTTCAGTAATAATGCATTAGATCAGGGGTGTCAAACTCGATTTCATCAGGGTTGTGTTTGACTCCAGGGGCCGGGATGGGCGTGGCCAGCTCAACATCACTCATGTTGGGAGTGACCCAAGCGCTCTGCCAGCAAAAACGAGCTCCTGAGCTCCATTTTTGGCTGCCATGGCCTCCTGCAGCCCACTGCCAACGAAAACGGAACTCGGGACAGCCACCCTTCCGAGCTCCATTTTCACTGACAGAAGCACCACGAGCCAGTTTCCAGGGTGGCCCCATGGGCCAGATCCAGCCCTGGGCCTTGAGTTTGACACCCCTGCATTAGATTATCTTGTGCCTAAAGAGATCCAAATCTGTAGAATTTGAGCAGAGCTAAATTTAATTTTAATAAAACAAAAATTAGTATTACATGAATCTGCTATGGTTTTCCTGGCAGTAATGTATGGCTGTGAGACCTGGATCACATGGGAGGCTGGGCGCTGAAGAATTGATGCTTTCAAATTGTGGTGTTGTGGAAGACTCTTGAGAATCCCTTGGAGTGCAAGGAGAGCAAATCAGTCAATCCTAAAGAAAATCAACCCTTACTATCCTTTGGAAGGACAGATACTGAACCGGAAGTTCAAATACTTCGGCCATCAAATGAAGAGAGAGGACTCATTGGAAAAGACCCTCATGTTGGGAAGGATTGACGGCAAAAGGAGAAGTCAGAGGATGAGATGGCCAGATAGTGTCATTGATGCAATGAACATGAATTGGGACAAACTCCAGGAGGAGATGAGAGCCTAGCATGCTATGGTCCATTGGGCCACAAAGTCAGACACGACTTAATGACTGAACGATGACAACAACAATATTAATCTGTAACAATCATAGAAAGAAAATCAGTTTAGTGTAGTGATTAAGGTATCAGGCTGTAAACTGGGAGACTCTGAGTTTTAAAGACAGCTGAATAATCTGGATCAAGTTCCTGCTCTATTAGCCACAGACACAGCAGTGGCAAACCACTTCCGAAAAATCTTGCCAAGAAAACTGTAGAGACTTGTCTGGGCAATTGCCTAGAATCAACACTGACTCAAGAGCACTAACTCCCCCCCTCATCCCCCCCCCCAAATCAAACCCTATATAGACCAGATGTGACAATTCACATTTTGCTAAATTGTGCTGGCGAAACTATTTGGCAGGTTGTAGCTTAGCAAAATGTGGAGAAGGATAGGAAATTTAATTAGTGCTTTTGCAAAAGTAATATTTACCAAACTTAATGAGGTTTACTCCCAGATTTATGAAAACAATATTAAAGTCCTATGTGCTCTTTTGGATGGCCATTAAATAAGAATTTGGGACCACAAAAATGTAATAAGTATTGTTTTAAAACAGCAAATTAACAATTAAAATCAGATAATACTACAAAATCCTTTGAAGTCTTAATTCTAGAGAACCGGTTACTTTAAAAATTTTTGCAAATCTTGAAAAGTGTAGATAATTATAAATAATCATGTAATTATAAATAAACTTATGCATTACATATCTAATGCACATTTTAAATAAAAGTTCAGAATATATTCTTGATCTTATTTCTTTTTGACAGAAGCTCTGCTTTAGAGCAATAGTTCTATATAACAGAGAAAGGTTGACAGATTCCACTTTTGGGAGTTGATTGTTGTAGACTGACAATTTGTGCTCTTGCACACAAGTGTATCCCCAAAACATATACAGATATTTATATACATCTGAGTAAATGAAAACACACACCCATACAGCATGCAGCAAATTGCACTGTTCTGTTGTCAGTGCAAGAACTGCTCATAGCTAAACAATTAACTGGGATCTTGTCCAAAGAGCACCATTGTTCTGAAGTAGCTAGTAGCCTGAAAATTTAATTCTCACAGGTTCTACCTATTAACTCTCATGTTTGCACAATTTTTACTTAAATCATCTGGATTATACCAAAAAGCCCATCTGCCTTAATAGCTCTTTTAAGTTTCATCCAAAGCAAACCCAAAATAATAATTTCTTCCCAGATCAGCATTATACACTCATTTTATCCATTCCGGCTTAGCATTCTGTGTGAAGCAAGCTCGCTTGTTCAATAAAATACTATTTAAGAATCCTGTCTTTACTGATGTGTAAACAAGGCCAGTGAGATTTCTTTTCAGTATCATCCATTGCTCCACTATTGTTCAAAAATTGTATAAATGTACATCTAAACTATTGTATTTTATACCAGGGGGTCCCCAACCACCAGTCTGTGAACTGGCATGGGCTGCAACATGCCAGAAACCAGCCCCATCCGCGGGATGCAGGCAGCACCCAAAATCACGCCCCTCCTGGTCCGTGGAAAAACCTCTCCCCATGGAAGTGATCCCTGGTGCCCCAAAGGTACTGTGCCATTGTTTTATACTATATGTGAAAGCTCTTTGAAATATTCTGTTAAAATTAATATTTTCTTAGCAGATAGAGGCATCCTCAAGTCGAACGCAGCAAATTATGATTCTGTGGACACACCTTCTGGGTGTTGATTTCTTGCAAACATGCATATGCCATGCCCTTTTCTGGGATGCTTTTCAATCTGATCTACAGTCTTGGTCTTCTACCCTGGCTCTGCTTAGGTTCCAAGATCAGAGAACAGCCAGGCGCAGCCAGGGATGGGATTCAAATTTCTTAACAACCTGTTCTGTAGACGTGGCCTAATTTGTGGGTGTGGCTTGGTGGTCATGTGACTGGGTGGACGTGACTTGCTGACTGGGCATGGCTTGCTGGCCGTGTGACTGGGTGGGCATGGCTTGTATGTAAATATTGTAAATGTTTATATAAATATTGAATTTTGTATAAAAAAGAGCAACTTTTACCCAAAATCAGGCAAAGGAGGCAGGCAGATTGAGTTGCTCCCAGAATTACAGATTCATTCAGAGATCTATCTTTCTGCAATCTGCTACCTGAGTCTGCACTGAAAAATAGAAGCTAGGAAGATTCAGCTCTGCTTTTAGATTAGCTAGAAAGCAAGAAATCCAACGATTTCCTACTTTCTAGCTAATCTAAATCTCCCGCACAGCTGATACTTGGAACAGCTGATGGTCAGGGGAAAAAAAGGAAAAATAGCAATTTAGCAGGCAAGTTGGATGATGCTCATCCAATGGTGCAATTTGCTGGTTCTCCGAACTGCACAGAATTGCAACAGCCAATTCTATAGAACCAGTGCGACCAGGTAGAATCCCACCCCTGGGCGCAGCCACATATGAGACAAAATATTCTTAATGTATTATCATATCCTTATAAATGATATTTAATTAATTTATACTGATTTAATGAAGCACAATCATTGCATATACCCAGATTGAAAACCAATAATACTAACTACTATTAAATAGGGTACACTTAACTGTTCTTATTCTAGAAATCGTAGTTCAAGAATTTCCCAGCTTGATCTGTATAGGATGCTGAGCTTAACTGGGGAGTTTGTGCAAATAACTGCTGGGGAGATATGTGCCCACTGCAAATTCTGAAATTAAAACTTTGAGACAGGACAAATCATTTTGGATAACTCTATTATGTAACAGAACATTATGCAGATTCAGAAAAATCACTTGTGTTTCATCTGCATTTAATTATCTTTGATTTAAGGAGAAGACAAGATTGAACAAGTCAGGATAATATTCAGCTGCAAAATCTGGCAGTTTGTACAGCTTAAACATATCTGCAGAAAAGTATTTCACACAGAACAGTTGACTAAGCTTGGATCTCCGCCAGCAAGCAATTTTTCTTTTACATTCTCAAGTCAAGTCCTGTTTCTTTTCAAAGTAGTAGTGCACTCACTGGCTGTTATGTATCTTCTCCAAACAGTAAATTATAATTGACTCAAAAATAGAGATCCTGTATCATGTTTTCTATTTTTAAAAATCAGGTATTTATTCATTAATAGCTGACCTTTAAAAAATGCTGTTCTTCTTGTTATGTATGTAGGTTTGAATGTTATTGGTTTAGTTTGAATTGTTCTTGTAAATTGTCAAATATGATTGGTTTAAAAGTGCAGGAAAACCCTGCACTCTGATTGGCTGGCAACTACGGCTGCTGGCTATAAGAAGCAGCCGTAGCCCAGCCAAGTCGGGTCCATTCGAGCTGTAGTCACTTAATAAACTCTTCACTGAAGCTCTTCGCGTCTGACTCTTCATGCAAACTTAACATTTGCCATATGCAATTCTTCTTTCACAGCTCAGCTTTATTCCCAGAGTAATTTTATTTTTGCTCCCTATAAAGAAACCGAAGCCAGATACTACATTTCTTTTACTTAGAGAACAGAGAAACAAAGCCAACCCCAAGTGGTTCATCTGTACCAGATATAGAAGTGAAATGGATTTGTTAGATTTATAGTTATACCTTTCTTCCACGAGCACATAAGCTTCACTGATCCTAAGAAAGGATCTGTGAGTCTGACTGCAGTTTCAAAAACATTTCATCTGAGTCCGAAATAAATCAGATGATTTGCCAAATAGAGACAACATCATGAATTCATGCTGTCTGGAGCTGTTTTTGGAGAAAGCAATCTTGGAAATGACTACACTTTAACAGAGTAAAAGTCTTGCTACCTCATCTGTTTTAGTTCTAATAGATCCATCCAATTTACTTTTTGTACATATTGGTATATTATTTTTTATCCTTTGGACGCAGGAAAACATTTTCTGATTTTTCTCTAGAATTGTTTCCTTCTTAATTTCATTTTCTATACACCAATGAAACAGGAAAATTACTGCAAAGAACTTCCAAAGATAAGGGTGAAATTTATTTATTTATTTATTAATTCGACTTATATGCCGCCCCCTCTCCCGAAGGACTCGGGGCGGCTCACAGATTAAAAGGAAATACAACAATAAATTACCTAAAAACCATATTAAACAAACTAAGCTGAATTAACATTAAAACCCCCAAAAATTAAAATCAAGAAATTCATTTGCAATAACTGCTATCTTAATACTTTTGGCATACAGAAGCCTATGAGGCTAAGTAGCTGAGGTTAGAGAATCACACAGCATGAAAAAAATAAATAGTACTCTATGCAAAATGTTCAGGAAAGACTGTGAATCAAAATTCCAACACAGCCTTAAGTGATCTATAATCTGCCCTGAATATTTCAGCAGTTTGTAGTTTCAGTAGTTTCAATGGTTTGAAGACAGCAGAAATTCTATGTAGCTCAAACTACAAAGGGTAATTCTTTTCTTTAGTCCACAAATATCTTTGGACCTTTTTGCCATGGTAACTTCTTTGTTTCTTGACAACTTAAGAATACCGAAACAAACCTACTTCCTGAAAGTCGGGTTTTTAAAATCAAACATTTGATTTCTGCTGTCAAGCAAACTTGAAATCTGTCTGCAACCTATTTACTCAGATCAGTTGTACTTAGTTTTGAAACGACAGGGTAGCAGTGAATCAAAGTAAACATGCAGAAGAGCTATTTCTAAGGCTTACAAAAAAGCCAACACAATCATAGTGACGTGCCTAAGAAATATAACTGAAGGTTTGGAAGTTTTGTTCAAACTAATCTCATATTGGCTTTCAGATCATAATGCCACAACTCAAAGGTTCTCTTTTGGCCCTTGGGGATATTTCTTAGGAGTTTTTTTTTTCAATAACAACTAAATTTTCAACTATTTTTCTTTAACCATGTGATAGTGGTCTACAAATGACAATGATATAGTGATTTCAGACAGTACATAATAGTTAACTAACAGTAATGATGGAAAGTTGATTTGAATGGTTTTATGAAACTGGAAAATTTTATCTTGTTGCTTCTTTCACTAAAATATTACAGCAATTAACTTTTGTTCAGCATCTTCAGGGATTTTTATTTTAAACTCTGTAGAGTACTGTAGAGAGAATTAATACTGTAGAGAGAATTAATGGACTTCATATGGACTTTGGAAACAGTTGCTAAGTTGTCAGCCATGTCTCTTCCTAAGAAAACGTCTTTGTTTCTTGACAACTTAAGAATACCGAAACAAACCCACTTCCTAAAAGTCGGGATTTTAAAATCAAACATTTGGTTTCTGCTGTCAAGCAAACTTGAAATCTGTCTGCAACCTATTTACTCAGATAAAGAATATTTATACAGATATAGAACCTGAATGACCAGGAAAAAATGGAACATAGTTCTACTGTGCCTGACTTCACACATTGCTTTAACTGTGGTTTCATGAGTTCAGCACAGTGGCCAGGGTTATACAGTGCTAAACTATTGTGGTTTCAATGCTAAGCCATAACCAAACAAGTGACGTTATATCTTATGATCCCAAATACATTTTCCTTATAGATATATACCAGCAGGAGGAGGGACTATGAACCAGTGAAAAAAGATCAGGGCAACTCAGGAAAAGCATTAGTGTAAAAAAACAAACAAACCAATGTCTTTATCTGTTAATAAACCTAAATGTTACTAAATAGCATAAGCTATCAATCTTTAATCTTTCCAACAAATATTAGACCCAAGTAACTATCCCTTGACATTTTTCACATAGAACATACCGGTATGTCCATTATTGTTTGTTTCCTGCTTACTGGGAGGCAAATCCCATTGATATCAGTGGGGCTAACTTCCAAATAGAAGCTGTTAAGACCATGGCGATGTTCAGCATTTGTGACACATACAAACCAACAAACCTTTAATCTTTGGTTACAAAATTATTCTTTGCTCATTAGTTACTCAGTGTCCAATCATTATTAGAGCTGTGAACACTCATCAAGATGATGAAACCAGCAGATTTAGCAAGTTAATTGGAAATCTAATTCTGCAAGAATTGCTATTCTGTAATTATACCTGTAAGAATGCATATGTGAAATTAGTGAACATGTTAATAACAATATGTGATTGTATATCTCACTGAATAATTAAGTGTGTATATTTTAGAAGAGTGCAAGTGAAAATACCTGTTAAAATGAGCATGGAGATGTTTATTAAGTTTTTCTGATACTACTGTGGACTTCATGAGGTGATCTTTGAACTTCTGAGCAGCTGAAATGCCCATAAATACCTCCACAGCTGAGATAACAGAGTTTTCATACCTATTAGCTGAAACTGATGACCCTAAATGTTTCAGTAATTGTTTCATTGTTCCTCTAATTGGGTGGTGTGGGGGTTAAAAGAAAATCTGAATTTTAGGGTCCGAGACTGCAATTTTTGTTGCTGGGGTTTTACTACCCCAAACAGACCCTATGCACAATCTGGGAGTCCCCCTAAACTGAAGATGTCAAACTCACATCGTCACAGCAGCATCACATGACATATCAGGAATTTTTTCCCCTTTGCTAAACCAGGCGTTGGCGTGGCCAGCACATGACACATCCGGCCCATGGGCCGGGAGTTTGACAGCCCTGTCCTACACTCACAACTTCTGCTTGATGAGCAGATGACAGTTGTGGCTAGGAGAGCCTTTTCACAGCTTCATGTAGAGTAACAGTTGCTCCCGTTACTGGATCAGTAGGCCCCATTCATAGTCACTCATGTCCTAGTCATTTCCAGATTGTACTATTGCACTGCACTCTACATGGACATGCCCTTGAAGATGTTAAGTTTGCATGAAGAGTCAGACACGAGGAGTTCCAGCAAAGACTTTATTAGTGACTACAGCTCGAATGGACCCGTCCTGGCTTGGCTACGGCTGCTTCTTATAGCCTGCAGCCGTAGCTGCCAGCCAATGGGAGTGCAGGGTTTCTTCCCGCACTATTTAAACCAATACCATTTGACATTTTACAAGAACAGTTCAAATAAACCAATAACATTCAAACCTACATACATAACACCCCTCCCCACTAGGTTCAGTCCATACCAAACCCCAACCTATCTAATGTATTCCTTTAAATAGGTCGGGCTCTTACGTGTATGTTGAGACCTTCGTGGTTCAGAAGTTTTAACGTTCTCACCCAGTGAGAGGGAAATGTGTCTACTGACATTTCCCTGTTAGGACTTCCTGTGAAAGAAGATCCTGTTAGACTGTTAGAATCTGGTCTCTCCTCCCAACCCATCTCCATTCCAATGTCAGCACCCAAGTCAGGTAGTGATGTGCAATCTTCCACTTCAGGTGGTGGATCTTGGCATTGTGACAGGGTTCGGGATGGTTCCTGTCGCAACGCTCGTTACACATGCGGTTGATTCCTGTTTGCTGATTTTCCTCCTGTTCCCCCTTCCCCTAGAAGAAACATCAGGTGAGGGACCTAGAGGGAGACAGGGCGATGTTCTTGAGGACCCTGGATCTAAGTTGGTCAATGTGCCTGCTCCAGAGGAGGCCATCCTCTGTTTGTACCCTGTAAGAACGAGAGCCTGTGATGTGAGTTATTTCAGCAGGAATCCACAAAGGGTCACCTATAAGGTTCCTAGCATAGACAGAATCCCCACACTAAAAGAACGAACTTTGGAAGTGGAATCCAGTGGTGCGTTGGGTGCGTAAGTGGGATGAAGGCGGTCAAGGGAAGACCTAAGTTTCCTGCCCATCAACAACTCTGCTGGGGACAAGTTAGTTGATGGGCTAGGAGTGATGTGTTGAACACTAAGAAGCTTTTCAAGCTTCTCAGTGATGTCCCCAGGACCCAGCTGCTGAAGCTTCTCTTTGGTAAAGCGTACCATGTTCAGCCCGGCCGTGGCAAGGGTGCCCAGGGCAGTGAGGGCATGTCTGATGCCCTGTTGGGCTAGAAAGGATTCAAAAATGTTAGATGTGAATTGAGGGCCATTGTCAGAGACAAGGACATCTGGTAACCCATGGGTTACAAACAACTTTCTGAGCTGCTTGATAACAGCCTCAGTAGTAGTGGATGTCATTGGAATTACCTCTAGCCATTTGGAGTATGCATCTACTATCACTAGAAAAGTGTGCCCTCTTGTAGGGCCTGCAAAATCAATGTGGATTCTAGACCATGGGCCCCTAGGACATTCCCATTCCTGTGTGGGGGTGAGGTGGGGCAGGTCTGACTACCTGGCAATTGGGACAAGAGGCTACCCAGTTTTCAACCATTTTGTCAATACCTGGCCACCATACATAACTCCTGGCCAAACCTTTCATCCTTACAATCCCAGGATGACCCTCATGTAACATTTCCAAAACCTCCCTTTGCAGTTTTGCAGGAATAACCACCCTGTTACCCCACAAAATACATCCTCTTAATACAGATAATTCAGTTTGCCTGGACTTAAAAGGTTGGGCAAGGTGAGGTAGATCTTGAAGAGGCCAACCTTTCTTAATCCAGCCCATAACAGGTGCCAACACAGCATCTTTGGCAGTCTCTCTGGCAATCTCAGCAGCATGGACTGGAAGCTTAGCAACGGTCTCCAGGAAAAGGTGTGAGTTTCAAGTTCAAAGTCCTCCTTGTGGCAAGGTAGTGGGCAACGACTCAGTGCATCAGCATGTCCAATGTCCTTGCCAGGCCTGTGAATCAGTTTGTAGGAATAGGCTGCAAGAAATTCAGTCCACCTCAGCATTCTTGGTGACAGGATATTAGGTGTAGGTTTGTCTCCTGCCACAATGCCTAGTAAAGGTTTGTGATCTGTAACAATGGTGAATGACCTGCCATACAGATATTCATGAAATTTCTTAACAGCTGCAACAACTGCTAAAGCCTCCTTGTCCAATTGGCTATAATTCCTCTCTGCTTTGGACAGCGTGCAAGAGTAAAATGCAATTGGGGCTTCCGTCCATTGGGAAGCCTGTGACTCAAACCCACCCCACTCCAAAAGGGGATGCATCACAAGTCAGAACAACAGGTAAATTCTCAGAGAATTGTATCAACACAGCATCAGGCGTGATTAGTCTCTTAATACTGTTAAATGCTGACTGTTCCTTCCGCCCCAGATCCAAACAGCATTCTTATCAAGTAGGCGATGTAAGGGCTCAGCAATAGATGCTTTGTGAGGTAGAAACATGTGGTAAAAGTTAATAAGGCCAAGGAAGGCCTGCAAATCTGCCTTGCATCGAGGTTTAGGGGCTTCATTGATTGCTTTAACCTTGGCATCAGTAGGATGGATGCCATGCTTGTCAATCATATACCCCAGGAACTCAACTCTGTCTGTTTTGAGTGTACATTTGTCTTCCTTGACTTTTAACCCCGCTTTTCTGAATCTGGTAAGGACTTCTCTGAGTCTTTCTTGAAGCTGAGTGTCATTTTCAGCAGAGATTAAAACATCATCAAAATAAGGTACTACCCCTGGCAGTCCTTGCAACATTTTTTCCATAAGGCTCTGAAAAATGCCAGGTGCCACGCTTACTCCAAATTGTAGTCTTTTACATTTGAAGGCACCTCTATGGGTCACAATTGTTTGTGCCTCTGCAGTGGCATCATCAACTGTTAATTGTTGATATGCCTGAGCAAAGTCCAGTTTAGCAAATACTGTACCCCTGCCAAGGGAATGGAGCAGATGATGCACAACTGGTACAGGATATCGCTCTGTTGCAGCGCATGGTTAAGTGTCCCCTTGTAGTCACCACAGATTCTCACTGACCCATCAGACTTGACTGGTGTGACTATGGGTGTTTCCCATCTGGAGTGGTCAGTAGGCTCTAAAACCCCTTGAGCAATGAGTTTATCTAATTGTGCATCAATTTTTCCTTTAAAGCAAATGGGACCCTCCTGGGCTTTAAACGAATTGGGGGCACCTTGGGGTCTAGGCTGAAAGCAATAGGGGTCCCCATATACTTGCCCAGTCCTTGCTGAAGACCTCTGGAAACTCAGACTTCAAGGACTCTTCCCAGTCAGAACTGCTCACGTGATGGATGCCAGTCACCTCGATGCCAAGTGGCTTGAACCACTCAAGTCCCAGCAAACTTGGGCGATCCTTGTCCACGATGGTCAGGGGCAAACGTTTGGTGTGGCCTTTAAACTGCACGTTGAAATCTCTCGCTCCAACTACTGGAATCTTGTTCCCTTGGTAGTCTTTGAGAGTCAGTGCTTGCTTCTGGAAATGCTTTTTCTGAATTTTGGGAAAAAGTCTGTGGATAGTGTCCCATGACACCATAGATAAATAAGAGCCTGAGTCCACTTCCATTTGGCAAGGTCTTCCTTCAATAAACACCTTCACATGTACTTTTCTGCTTTTTAAGGGTGAAGAATGACCAATAGTGATTGTTTGGTGCGTTTCATTCTTGCCATTTGCTTCTAAATTTAGCCCCATTTTTCAAGGAAATTGTTGGGCTTAAAGTCTCTATCAGGGAATTTCTTCCTAGCTGGTGGAGTTCTAGATGATTTGCAGACTCTGGCTATGTGACCCCGTTTCTCTAGCGTAGGCAAATGGAGTCAAAGAACTTGCAATCAGTGCGGGGTGGCCCCCACAGCCTCTGCAATAGAACCCTTGCCTGTTCTTCCCAGAGTCTTTTCTTTTCTTCTCCATTCTGAGTTTAAAATCCCTCCTCTGCCTCACTGCAATCAGAATCAGAGTCTATTTGTTGCAATGAGTAGATGTGGATTTATCCCCATCAGAATGGCTTGAGGCCTGGCTTGAGGCCTTGTTAATCTTTTCATGGCCGCTGCTAAGGACTTGGTGGCTTCCGCTGAAACAGCTTCTTCAATGGCCCCTTTAAACGTGATCTTAGGTTTCATTAATAGTTTGCTTTGTAAAACCTTATCTTTAAGGCCTAAAACAAACCGATCACGCATGGCCTCTTCTAAGTTGGTAAAGTCACAAGCACCCCAATGTCCCTTAAACTTGCCACGAAGTCATTAACATTCTCGCTATCCCCTTGATCCCGACGGTAAAATTCGTGTCTCTTAATGAGGCACGATACTTGTGGGCGTAATGGGCTCTCAAAAGTTTTTCTAAATCAGGCCATTCCATTACCTTCAGCTCTGCTGCTCCATGCCGCCATTTTGAAGACTGCGGACGCAGGCGTGAGAAAGACCGCCCTCTTCCGTCTCGGGGATGCCGGCGAGATCGTTCCCCTCCAGGAACATGTGGAAACGATCCGCATCGATTCCCAGTCTTCCATCGCCGGATCGAACGGTGCTGGGGGTGTTCAGCGCAGCCATCTCGCTCAGTTGCTTGTTCGTCGCGTCGTCTTCTCTTCAGGAAATCCCATCCTCGCCAGTGTTAAGTTTGCATGAAGAGTCAGACGCGAGGAGTTCCAGCAAAGACTTTATTAGTGACTACAGCTCGAATGGACCCGTCCTGGCTTGGCTACGGCTGCTTCTTATAGCCTGCAGCCGTAGCTGCCAGCCAATGGGAGTGCAGGGTTTCTTCCCGCACTATTTAAACCAATACCATTTGACATTTTACAAGAACAGTTCAAATAAACCAATAACATTCAAACCTACATACATAACAGAAGAGTATCTGGAAGCTTCAGCTGGTACAGAATGCAGTGGTACAGGCACTTATGTCAGCTCTTAAAACACACATGTGAAACTACTGCTCTACAAGTTGCATTGATTGACAGTTTTTTTCGGAGTCCAACTCAAGGTGCTAGTTTGCCTTTTTAAAGCCCTTCATGGCACAGGACCAGGTTCTCTCCTCACCTAGGATTTGTATCTGTTTTTATAATATTTACTTTTTAAAATGACTTTTTTGTATTTTTATCATTGTGGTTTATATGTGTGGTTTTATCCATTTCTTCTGTGCCTCATCCAGAGTTGGCTTTGGTGAGATGGGCAGCTAAATACATTTGATAGATAGATAGATCAATCAATGCTGATCAGAATCCATTTTTTCAGTAACAATATTCTGGAAACAGTTTAGCTTCGTAGCTGCATTCAAAGTTTCTGTGCTCAAAGCAACTAATATACTTGTGCTTCTTGTTTGATAGTGGAAAGCATAACAGTAAATTTTACACATATAAGCTGTATTTAATCGTGCTGAGTATACAAAGAAAATAAAATAGTGTTCTTCTGTAAAAACAGTGTGGCTAGCATTTTTAATGAAACTTTGATAGTTTGTGAATAAATGAACTATGAAGCTGGCAATGAAAAAGTCAGCTGCTCTTCTTTGTCCTTTGTATTG
Organism: Naja naja; assembly: GCA_009733165.1. Classification (NCBI taxonomy): domain Eukaryota; kingdom Metazoa; phylum Chordata; class Lepidosauria; order Squamata; family Elapidae; genus Naja; species Naja naja. The sequence continues at coordinate 27,362,049 of CM019153.1, forward strand.
TCCATGAAATATATTATATCCAAGTCTTATTATTCATTGGAATCATATACAACCTTTCAACAAATTAAGCTAAACCAATGGATTTCACATTTCTTATTTCCGAGAAACAGCTGGCATTGGAAAGAATGAGAAGAAATGAATGGAAGGAGGGAGGGACAGAAATATCTGAAATCAGTTAGTAAACTGAATTCATAAGGACCACAGCAGGTGTTCCACCTTCAGGGGAGACCCAAACAAGGAGCAACATTTTGAGGAGTGAGGCCTGTCCCTAGGCATATAATAGGAAACATATAATATATAATAGAAAATGTCATTTTTTGTGGGTGCCACAGTACCTGGGGAAGTAGCAGTAGCATGGAAGACAAAGAATATAGTCAAAAGAATAGTACTGGAGGTGGTGGTGATGTTTAGGGAGATAAACAGTGATGTCAATCACTCAGAGTCACCTTGAATCATGAGATGGGCAGCAGATAAACTTAATAATTAAATAAAATGGCAATGAAATCAGATTGAATTTAGGGAGCATCTTAACCAATTGACTCAGAGCCTGAATTGGGCAAGGTCCTACACTTGGTGATATATCACAAACCACAAAGGGAAGAAAAGTCAACCTGACAATTCAAAAGAAATAGACCCAGCAAATTAGATATCTGGTAGTCAAAAGGGGACAAATGATTGACTGCTCTTTGTGTCAAATTATGTCCTCTTTCCCGAAGCTCTCTTTGCATGCTGGGTTGATTTACTGGCTCACCTGTAAACTGGACATTGACTGCTCTTGGGCCTTCCATGAATGTATGATTTATTCCTCTGGACTCTTGGGGGAGTAAGCTGTCCTGTCTGCACTGAAACAGGAAGCTTTAAATCTTCAGTGTGCTTTTATGTAACTTGAGTTAAAGATTTAAGACTGCAATAAATACCTTGAATTTAAAGCAGAAGATGTCTGTGGTATAATTGGCAGCACACAACAACTAGGATAAACAACCACCCACATTGATCTTGATTGATCATTCGGCATTGGCACGTAAGAGTTCTGGTATTAGTATGAAAATTGGTTTTTCTTTATATTGACCATGAAGAAAGAAAATAGACCTGTTTTCCATCTCTTCTTTTCTTTTTATCATTCATGCAGAACCATAATTGTTGAGCCACTTCCACTGTGTCACAGAAGAATTTTGTTGGGTGTTTCCAGGTTAAATTTCAAGCAATAAATATTATTTACTTATTATTTATTATTAATTTATTAGATTTATGTGCTGCCCATCTTGTCTAATACACTTAATGCTGAGTGAGCAAGTAGTATGCTAATTTAAGATCCCATAAATGGTTTTCCTTATGGAAAAGTATAATGAATCTTGTAAAGCAGCACATGCCAAATATACATATGGATGCAAAGTTGGAATTAATTATAATTTTTAATAAAAATACCAGACATTTCATCATGGGAAATAAAAGCATGAAAAACTCAGATTGCTTTTGAAATGTTAGGTCCTAATAAACCCCATCAGCAGTTGTCTCTTACAATTTTTCATATTTGGCTTGAATAAAATGAAATTATATGTAGGCCTAGTAAAATTGTGCTTTTTTATGTATCTTTACTCAGTAGTAAGTTTGGCTGAGAACTGGACCATGGGTGTAACTAAAGGGCTTTTTATTTATTCAGTAATTCTTAGTGTAGAATCTGTTTTGTCTTTTAGGCTTCATAATACCCTAACTACATTTTACAACTTTATCCACAGGAAAGTTTTCTTCAGAGCTTGAAAAGCTGACATTATTTTATCATGCAAAAATTGCAGAAAAATAGATGTTCATGTTATTTCATTGGACAGAAATAATACTGAATAATTAGAAATACAGCTATAAGTAATGAGTGAACAAAATATAGGTTACCTTAACTGAAACAAGCTTACTCATCTCAGGCAGCTCACTTTAAATAATTGGATAATATATTTATAGATTTGATTTGAAAGAAAGCCCAGATTTCTGCCCCAATTTCAGTTAACACAATAAGTAGATGTTATATCATTTTCAAACAGCATGATTTTCAGACATTGAGCAATCAACTCAGAACGTTTCCTTAGAAACATGAAGGAAGAAAGATTTATACCTGATCAGCTTTAATGAAATTTGATTAAATTTGAGAGGTTTATTTGGGTTTATTAGTCTATTTAATACTCTTTTTGTTCCTTTCAATTGTAGTAATGCACACTCTGGAGTTGATGTTTTTTTGATGAAGCACAAAGAAAATGGATGTAGGAACCTGTTTTACTGACTCATTTCACCTGACCTTTGCATTGAGAACCATTCATTGGCTTTGTATGCTTAAATATATTCATCTCTCTGTATGCCCATATGGTAAATATTTTTTAATGTAATAGATAGTGTGTGTATATAAAATACAGTATAATAAACATTTTATATAAAAGAAAAAATAAAAGTTTAATGGATGATTACCAGTATGTAGCTATAAATTCTCCAGCCTTCAACAAATCCTGAAGCAGAACTAGAGAATTGACAGTTGTGTAATTTTCAGTCCCAGCAAGTACCCCTGGGCTGAGGAGAACTAGAGGGGAATAAACCAGGTCAGCATTCCTTTGGTTTTTGGTATGATAGTGCCCAAACAATCATAATCCTCAGTAGGCAGACAAATTAATATAATAGAAATCATTGTTTATTAAAGTTATTATACTGCTGATGTCTCAGCAGATCACGATGAAAGGTAAAGTAAAAATTAAACTAGCAATATTGAAAATAATGAACGTGGAATGTACTCGATAGGGCAGTGTTTCATTTAAAATTGTGGCAGAAGAAATGCATTATAAAAGCCAGCCAAAGTCTTCTGAAGGTGCTTTCCAGAGTCCTGGACAGCTACAGAAACAACTTGGCAGCAAGCCCAAGGCTTTTTAGAACAGGTATAAGGTGACTCATGAATTGATCCATCACACTTGTCGGTTTCTCGGTACTGTTCATCAAATATTGAAATATCCCAGTGATGGTAATTAGGCTAGCAAATATTCAAAATGGCCAGTAGTTTTCCATGGCTAATCTTAGAACTGAAAAAGACCATAAGCAGAGGTGGTATTCAGCAGGTTCTGACTAGTTCTGAAGAACCAGTAGCTGAAATTTTGAGTAGTTCAGAGAACCGGCAAATACCATCTCTAACTGGTCCTGCCCCCATCTATTCTCTGCCTCCCGAGTCCAAGCTGATCAGCTGGGTCTTCTTTGGTTACCCTACACAGGAGAACAGAGCTGGAAAGCAGATTAGTGGGGTTAGGGTTAGGGCAGTAACCTTCCCCCAAGAGTGGGGAATGGAGATTTTACAGTATCCTTCCCCTCCCACACCCACCAAGCCACGCCTACCAAGCCATAACATGCCCACCAAGCCATGTCACGCCCACCAAGCCACGCCCACAGAACCAGTAGTAAAAAAATGTTGAATCCCACCACTGACCATAAGCCCACCTCAATTTATTGTGAATAATAAATGAAAGCAGGGAATCTGTCTCAGGGCCTGATCTGGAATTTTTCAAAAGTGGGCCACCCAGAAATAATCCAATCCGATTCCATGTTCAGATCTAGATTGCAATTCAGAGAATTAGAACTCCATTTCCCCAAAATATAGTGTTTGGATTTCACCAGAATTGCATGAACTACGTAAATTCCTTTCCTTATAGAAGATAGAGTGTGATGGAATTTGCAATGGCAATAGAACCATTTGTGGGAAATGTCTTATTAGATTTCAAACAGAAGCGATGATCAGAAGCATTTCTATGGAATAAATAGGATTGCATTTTTGGGTTTTGAAATAGAAATTAACTCAGTAGCCATTCTCACAAAATAAGCTAGTTGCTAGCTTGAATGATAGAGCTGGTGGAAAAGGGTAAACCATGAAGGGTCTCTCTGAGCCTCCATCATTTTTCCACATACAGGTAGTCCTTGACTTACAACAGCTCATGTGGTGCCATTCAAAGTCACAATGGAACTGAAAAAAGTGAGTTATGATCATTTTCACAGTTTTGACCATTGCAGCATCTCCATCAGTGGTGGTATTCAGCAGGTCCTGACCAGTTCTGGAGAACCGGTAGTAGAAATGTTGAGTAGTTCGGAGAACCGGCGAATACCACCTCTGACTGGAGATTTTACAGTATCCTTTCCCTGCCACGCCCACCAAGCCATGCCCACAGAACCGGTAGTATTGAAATGTAAAAACCTGGAACCATACTGTTCGCCAAAAAAAGTGTTTTTTAAAATATAAAAATAAAAAAATTATTAAGTAAAAAATAAAAAAAGAACTGGTAGTAAAAAAAAATTGAATCACTAATCTCCATGGTCATGTGATCAAAATTCAGGCACTTGGCAATCACACAGATTTACAACGGTTGCAGTTTCTCGGGGTCATGTGATCTACCTTTGCAACCTTTTGACAAGCAAAGTCAATGAGGAAGCCAGAATCACTTAACAACTGTATCAACTAACTTAACAACTGCAGCGATTCACCTAACAACTGTACAAGAAAGGTCATAAAATGGGACAAAGTCCACTTAACAATTGTCTCACTTAGCAACTGTCTCACTTAGCAACATAAATGTTGGGATCCATTATGGTTGTAAGTCAAGAACTACCTAAAAGATAATTAATGGTATTCTGATTATAAATGCTGCTGTGATCACAGGAGAGGACTGTTGGCCACTCAGACCAATACAGGTACTCCTCAGCTTACGACCACAATTGAGCCCAAAATCTTTGTTGCCAAGTGAAACATTTGTTAAGTGAATTTTGCCTCATTCTACGACTTTTCATGCCACAAGTGTTAAGTGAATCACTGCAGTCGTTAAGTTAGTAACACCCTTGACTTTGCTTGTGATAAGGTCATAACATCACATGACCCTACAGCAGTGAAGCTGTCATAGATATGAATCAGTTGCTTGGCATCTGAATTTTGATCATGTGACTATGGGGATGCTACAACGGTTGTAAATGTGAAAAATGGTCATAAGTCACTTTTTTCAATGCTATTGTAACTTTGAATGGTCACTAAATGAACTGTTGTAAGTCAACAACTACCTGTATTCTTTCTCTTCCCCAATGAGAAATACTTTTTTATTTCCCCTTCTTTTTCACACTGCTGTTGCAATGCCTGCAATAGATTGGAACTCTGAAGTAACATTTCAGAGCTGTTTATCTCATAAAAATGAACATTTGTTATAAATTATCTTACTCCATCTTGTTACTTGGGCTTTTGCCCAATTTGAGACACATCTTAGCATGAAATAATATTTCTCAAGCATTTAAACAGCCCGAAGACCAGAGACAATTAATAAAGGTACTTTTAATTGTGAAGATTTTAAGCAAGCTAGATCAAACCTGTTTTTTTATTAGAATATCAAAGTCCATTATCCAGGTTTCACTGCAGAAGGGTTAGAGTAGGTGATAAATGAAGCGATTGCTATGCCTTTCTTTTATTGTGATACTTCATACACATATAAAAGGGGCGGAGAGTGCTGTGCAACAGCACAATGCTCTTTTTATTATTTTGACAAAAACATTGGATCCTTTAGACACTCCTGCAAATATCTAAGCAGGTCCAATCACCAAACAGCACAAGGAAAGAGACAGGCACCGTACCAACCAGATCCAAGAGATTTATCCTCCACTAAAAGGCAAGAGTTCAGATAATCATCCTAGGAAGCTGAAAGAGATTGTTTCCAGCACTGGCTTACTTTCAAAAGGTAAATTTATTCCAGAGTCTTCATCCTCTACACAGCACGCTTGCATCTATTTTATGCATCATGGAGAGAGCAGTAATAACAGTAGTCCTTTACTCCAGAAGTGTCTTTCCCTGATGGCGCACATATAAATTCCAGTTAGCCTTTTAATCCTCCTACCACAAGTGCCTTTAGTGTAGAGACTTAATCAGGATCTACAGCAGAGGTGGTATTCAGCAGGTTCTGACCAGTTCTGGGGAACCGGTAGTGGAAATTTTGAGTAGTTCGGAGAACTGGCAAATACCACCTCTGACTGGAGATTTTACAGTATCCTTCCCCTGCCACACTCACCAAGCAATGCCCAAAGAACCGGTAGTAAAAAAAATTGAATCCCACCACTGATCTACAGCTGCAATTCTTGGAGTCTCCAGAGACAACTCCCTCTGCTTGTTAAATGAAGGCTTTCTAGGCCTTTTTTGGTTTGTTGAGATTCTTCAGGCTCTTCTTTTTCTTCATGAATCTTCTGCTGAAACTTGCTGAGAATTCAGTTAAGGAGATCTATGATTTATGGTTATGTCCAGGTGTGAAACTTGGCAACTAGATTCTAGCACTACTAGCAAATCCACAAAAACTTTATTATATCTACTCAGCCTATGTCATCTTGATGGAATCAATTGATCACTGGATTCTATGTGCATATCCAATAACCGACTGCACAGAACCACTGTAATTCACCATCAGCAATAACCCCATCTCAATTTAACCTTCCCCTTGCATTTTCTATAGTCCTTGGAAAGTATTGGCTTTGGGCTCATGTTAACATTATCTTTGATTTACCTTGAATTAAATGCATAACCTGCAAAGGTCAGAACTTCATGAGTCATTGCTTGACTCTCGGTGGCTCTTCAGTCTTCTCCTCTAAATATGTAAACATGATAGTGTATTTGGGGAAATTGTGATGGAATGTTGTGCGGCTTCCCAGGAGGAAGCAAGTGCATTCCAAAGGAGCAAGAAACATCACACTTTAGATCTTTTGTGGGGCAGGAAAAGGGGGAAAGACAGTTCTTCCCTAATAGTTCCCACAGTATGTTTTATGGTGCAAATAGTCTGCTTTTGTTTTGCAAAGTTTCCATCTGTAAATGAGGAACAATAAAGGAAACTACTTAGAGAATTTCAATGTGTCTTTCTTGGATTTTGGAGCCTGACAAAAATAGAGGTCCAGACTTTGCTCTCCATCAATCCTCTTTTTGCAGAAACAATCTTAGTCTATCACTCAATGTACCATCCAAAAGAATTATGCCAGTCCTCCCTGCTTTTGGATTAAAAAGTATTAATCCAAGGACCAAAAATACCAGACCTCCAGTTAATACTATTTTTAGAAGGAAAGGAAATGTTATAATAACACAAGAATTCCAATTAGCACTGACACAGCTATATATAGGCAATTTAGGGCAGCAATTCTCTTGTCTGTTTTCTCCTGCTTGCAGCCGTAACTATCAGAAGACAACTGAAGTAGCTTCAGGCCTAATGTCAAATTCTTTCGTCGATGTGCCAATTTGAATTGTGGGAAGGTTCATCCAAGAGAAGGTAGCAGGTAGCACCATTATAAGGAGACAGTTAAAAGGCAATGCATACATGAGATGACAGTCATCCAGCCAGAGACAAAATCATTACAGCATCCCTTGGAAAGATTATTTAGGCAGCCTCTGGATCTATTTCTGAAGAACTTTGTGGCAAGCAGGCTAAGCATGAGTAAGAATTCATTTATATAAGCATCACAATGTTGCAATAAGGGTAACAACATGGTTTATTTCTCAGCTTTTATTGCCTATGATGAGAGCTGTCCAGGGCCCCGGTTTAATATTACTTGATCTCTGTGGGGAAGGAATGGGCTACATTGGCTGCAAGGCCAGTGCAACAAATACTCTTTGGCCAGCTCCTCCAGCCTGTGAGCTTGACCAGCTACTTGCTAGATCTGGGTTTCTCCTGAATACAGTTAAGGCTGCCTGGCAGGTGGCATCAGCTTCCTTCAGAGTGGTCAGTCAACTGGGTCTTGAAGGAAGCTGTGGTGCACCCTGGTCATCAGTTAGCTTCTAGGTGATTCAAGGTGCTGGTTCTCCCCCATAAAGCCCTTCATGGCATAATAGGCCCTGGCTGTTTGAGGGACCATTTTATCTCAGTCTGTTTCTGCTCATCCAGTAAAATCATGCAGGGTGGATATCTTCTGACTCCCATGACATTTAATAGGACCCAGGAATTCAGTACCTGCCCTTTGGAAGGATATCCACCCAGAGTTTACAACAGCTCCCACCCTAATGTCATAATGAAAGACTTGTTCTCCCAGAGTTTGGGAAAACATGGTTGAGGAGTCGGCATTAGATAACTTTGGTTTTTATGGTCAATTGTATTAAAGAGATGCCTGCAGTGTGAGCAACTGCATAGATATGCAGGTTTTAAACAAAAATTTGAAGAAACAATAATTATCTATTAAAATGTAAGTCCTCATATCTTATTCTCATATAATTATTTCTGATTTTCCTTCCTTTTTTCCCAATCTTACTGAAGGCAAGACAATTTGCACAACTTCAGGCTTGGCATTATGTTTCGCCTCCTCACCTCCTCCACACTCCCCACACCTTGCCAACTCCCTACATTCCTTCTCCTCGTCTCTCATGATTACTCCTTTTGTTTCTCACCATGTTGGGCTTCATGAATTATTTCATTTACTTAATTTATATTCAGAACGTTTTTTAGCAATGACTAAATAGCCTCTCCCCTTCTTGCTGAAGAAAAGCTAACTAAGCATCTAGCTCATGAATCATGCATACTATAATAAGCCAATTTTGACTGACAATATATTCATTCACCCAGTGCAAAAAAAACCAATGAAAAATAGTGCTTTATATTAACTCAGAGCAATAGACTAGGTGCAACAGATAATATGGCGCTGTATTGGAAGCATTGGAAGTTTTCTTTCTTGGTCTTACTTGGGAGATGTCAGGACTGAACCTAGGGATCTATGGATGCCAAGCACCTGTGAACACCTTGGATCATTTTGCTTGATGCTTGTCATTCACCTGGCATCTTTCCCATCATGTAATCTGATTGGCAGATTTTCATAGTGATAAGTTAATTATTATTTTTTTCTGTGCTTTTGAGTCAATTTTGACTCCTTGTGATTAGTCACTGCAGTTGTCTTAGCAAGATATTTGGAAGTGGTTTGCCCCTTTTTTCCTAGGTCTGAGAGAGAGAGAGAAAGAGTGATTGGCTGAAGATCACACAACTGGCTTTTTGTCTGAAGTAGGACTAGAACTACTGTCCTGGTTTTTAGCTTCATGCCTAAACCACTAAACCAAACAGGCTCCTTAATGATCTGCACTCAGATAGAAAATCTTCGTCTGGAGCCTCAGAGAACCGGGTGAATACATACATACGATGCAACGCAGTGAACAATGACAATGTTAGATGAAGATGGGTTTGACAAATTTGCAGAGTGATTGTTTATGTGTCTTTATTCTCCTCATAATCCCTTATCTTGCACATCCAAAATTTAGTGTTTCCAACAATCATTTTTAAAATGTTTATCTAGTTGAAAAAGTTAATAATTGAACCACTCTGACAGAGACTTCCTGGAGAATATTCATACTAGTTATATCTATCCTTCATTATTATTAGCCAAGGTGCCAATGTCATTTGGAATGGATCAGATTCAAGAGGTATTGAAAACACATACATTTCCAAGCCAGCAGCTTATTTGTGGTCATTTAGCTCTTTTCTGGGTTAGCACAACACACAGAATCATGAAATAACTGGAGTTTGTAGTAGAATGAGGCTCCCCAGTTTGCTATGATTTTCCTTACATTGTTGATCCAAATATTTGAGAGCATCCACTTGAGGAAAATTGCCTACGATGAGCCTAGAAGGGTTTTAGGCAAATTTCCCTGTGAATTCCATCTAATACTTGATGAAAAAGCTACCTCGAAGAGACTTTGGAATTCTAGAGTAAATATGAAAAGTTGCAAGGGTCTCTTCTGACTGTCTCTCCTTTTTATTCATATTTATTTATTTATTATTTATTTATTATTGGGACTTATATGCCGCCCTATCTCCCGAAGGACTCAGGGCGGCTCACAAACAATAAAAACACATAGCACAAAATTTAAAAAGATATTAAATAAACATCCCAATAACCGATTAAAAACTAAGAACAGATCAATAAAATAAATTTATAATGTATAATTTCTTTATTGCATTTATGTCAGGAGGCATACTTAGGCTGCTAGTAGTCTACTAAGTTTATCTCAGCAAATGTTCTGGTGAGTTAGATATGGCTGAAAGGGTTTTAAAAGTCATTCAATAAGATCCATGTTCTGTTATAGTCTTGATCCCAGATCTCTCCAATCCAAATCAGTTAACCATCATGCTGCACTGGCTCCCAAATTTGTCACATTCCTGGTACTAGAAAGGAATCTATTCACTCACCTCTTTGTCCCTACCTGTTTCTTTTTCTTTTTTTCATTCTTTCCCCATGTGCCTGTTTGAATTTCTATTCTGAGATGTTACATCATGACTGTATTACTGCATTTTGTATTATGTCCCAATCTGCATTACTACATTTTGTATTATGTCCCAATTAATTTCTTGATAGTCTTGTTCTGGACCATCCCTGTCCCCACCAAAACTTAATAGAAATAGAAGAAATGTCGGTTTGCATACCTGTTTTCTTGCTAGGCGTATATGAAATACTTCACTTGCATGTGAACAACACATTCTTGCAATACTTGAGTGTGGTAAAATACACAGGGTGTTGCCCTTAGTGTAATGCTGGCAGTAATACACAGATAAATTGTTCTCAGCCTAGTCCACTTCTTCATAAGTCATTTAATCTTTACTGGCTAATAGCTTGGGTTCACCAAATTGTGGTGATCCATAAACTAATCATCCCTATTTGAGCCAGTGACGGCAAAACTTTGAGTTCAGTGCATCAAAAATTGAGGAAACGCCTATCTTGACTCTGCTGGCGTGTTACCATCTCCTCCCATGAACAAAAGAGAAATAATTCTTTACATATTAATTTATTTTAAATATATATATGGTCCTTCAGGCAGAGTTCTTTCTGTTGACCAACACTCCCCCCTCCTGGGGCCTACCTAAGATAACTTAGAGTGGCCTAAGGCCTTCATTCTTGAAGCAGCTTTGGAGAACATTTTTCTGTGGCATCTGCAGCCTCCAAAAACCATACAAAAACATACCCTGAGAGGGATGGAAATATTCTGACTTCTCCATCACAACTATCTTAACCTCTTGGATTTGTCCGATCACTGATTTGCCTGGGTAACTTTTCCTTTCAACCAAGCAATGGAATTAGCTATGTTTCTCTGATTTTTTTTAACATCTTTGTCCCAGTGCAAATTAGTGCATAATATCACTTCCAGGTTCTTCAGTAACAGATTGTGATGTTTTAAGCATGCAAACAGCTTGTACAAACTGGAACTATGTTAGCTGTGTTAGCACTTGGCATAAGTCCAGCTGTATGTTGTGCCAAATCTGCTAATACAAATGTTTATTAAAGAATGGTAAATGCAACTTCCAAAGTAAACAAATATCCTGGGACCTTTGACAATGATTGTTTTTCTTTTTTTACCTAAGAGACAAACTTTTGAATTTCAATATTAATGAAATAGGTTTTCCATCAATAATAAATGTGGGATAAAAACAACAAATAATTAATAAACTTAAGTAACACAGACTTTCCCCTTGTGATCTAAAATCCAGGCAAAGTGAACAGTGAAGAAGCAACCCAAAACTGCTATTCAAAGGAGAACAATCCATGTTTGAAGGTTTAAAATTTTTCTTTTTATAATTTCCATCCTATTGGGTGGTTTGGCAAATCATTTTTTTTCTCTTATATATATAGCACAGGCTACAAAAACACCCTTTTCAATGGCTGACAGAATAAAAAAGGGAAATACAAGTGGAATGCCATAATAGGGTATTCTATAGTTAAATATAAAAAAATAAAGACACAATGTTTAGGTAACATATTTATTTTTAACAAAGCCTTGAGTTGTGATTAAACAGCTGCATAGTGTAAGGGGATAAAACAAAGGCATTCTCATTATCAAAACTAAACAACTCACCATGTTGTATGAATATTTTCAAACTATACCAGAAACTCAGCCAGAGTTAAGCATCGCATGTTTGCAGTTGGTCAACTATTAAGCTCTTTAAGCACCTCTGCAATTCCTGATTTTATAATGTAACAAGTACAGGAGAATTTCAGTAGTGAATGAGACATGATGATCGTGTTCTCCAACCTCTTTTGAAAAATTGCTAATTATAGTATCTTATCATCAGCTATAGCCATTGCTTTAAGAACTTGAGGAAGCAAGATTTAAATAGTAAGCCTCTCTGTAGTACAATTACTATGCACAACACAATGGCAGCATCCATCATTGCAATTATACTTGGTTTAGAAACAAATCAAGAGGCTACTATAAAGCCTCTTTTGCTTGGGCCATTGTACTGAAAAGTATTGGCTTTTTGTTTTCTGAAAGCCTCTGAACAGCTATTCATAAGCATCTGCAGCCAGCTGATTGCATCCCTGGAAAGGGCTATTGTTTGGATGCTGTGTTTGAGGCTGTGCTCAGCCTCAAAAGGTCAGGAGTTTACAAAAAGTAAAAAGCAAGTAATATTTAATGTTATTTTTTCATCTTCTTGTCTTCTAATGGCAGCAAGGTATACAGCATGCCCATTTATATGAGATGCAGCTGTGAAGAGGATGAACCTAGAACCAGAAAGACTTCTGAAAATTGTGTCTATGTGAGTGAGGAATTTGAAAGGGCACGTGCTGATATCAGTTATAGAAAGAGGCCTTGTGTCTTGACATGCTATTTTTAATAGTTACTAAGCTATTGTCATCTCCAAGATGTGTTGGAGATAGCTGGAATAGAAACAAGTGTCTTGTTCAATAATATTTGCTTGTGTGTAGTCCTTAACATGGAATGGTATAGGGTCTCTTGCTTGAACAGGGAGTTGGAGTAGAAGACCTCCACGGGCCCTGCCAGCTCTATTCTGATTGATTGAAACATTCTCAATAAAGAGGAAATAGTAGAAACTCAGGAGACACTGAATTCATCCTAGAAGACCATCAGGCTGCCCACCTCCTTTGCACAATTATCTGCATTATATGGCATTTTATTGCTTCCATGACTGAGAGGGCTCATTTTCACCTGCAAGTCCTTGTCACAGGATAACCCTGAAAATGTAACAGTAAAGTGTACTGGCTCACAGGTTGAATTATCCATGCATTGTACGACATGTATATAGATACACACAGTTCAAGCGTGCAGAGAATTATTACCAATGACATGGTCTACAATTTTATTTAGGTCATAGTCTAGTATTATAAGGATACTATTATAAAAATATTGCATTTATATTGCTCATTTGCAAAAAAAAAATAGTTTCAATATTTATCTCAAACTCTATAATATAGCCAGCATTATTATCATCCATTACTAATACATTATACAATTCCTCCTCCAAGGAAATCTGAGTAATGTGCATAGCCTGTCATAAATTAATGGCAAAGACGGATTTGATTTCACTCATTCTTAAATCCTAACTCATTTAGCCAGATTTAGCTCTGTTTTCCAGAAAAGCCCCCAGTGGCCTAAATTATCCAGGAGCTGGCTCCCATAAAATCGCCTTGATAGGTAGGCAGGATTTTGTTCTTAATTCATATTACAGTGAGTTGTTACAAATAAGTGTTGCAATTATCCTATTTCATTCCAATGATTAGCAGTTTTACTTTTCTTTGAGGCATGCATTAAATTTACCAGTTTAGATGTCTTTTCTACTTTGGTTTTTAACATAGAACAATGGAGTCCTAAGAAAGAGGGAGCCCTTTTGAATTATATCCTGCCCCCATATGTGTCATAATATCTGTATTGCCCTGCTATGACAGCTTAAGAGAAGGTAAACTGCATATACGTATACCATTGAAAATGGGAGGCATGAAAATGTGTGTATGTGATGATTTCAATTCTTTATTGAGACACAGGAAACAAATGCCATTTTGCAGCCCAGTTTGATTAATCTGTGTTTCCCTTACTCATAATTATTAACACGGATAGCAATCTCCTTTTCATCCATAAGCACACTTCAGAAGCTCAAGAGCTACAGGGTTGACATAACATATTAAGGTAATCCTCAATTTACAACAGTTCATTTAGTGACCAAAGTAACAACGGCATTGAATAAGGTAACTTATGACTATTTTCAATTATAACCTTTCCAGTATTCCTATGGTAATGTGATCAAAATTAGATAGCAATAGCAATAGCACTTAGACTTATATACCGCTTTACAGTGCTTTACAGCCCTCTCTAAGCAATTTAGAGTCAGCATAATCTGGGTCCTCCTTATTTGACAACTGTCAACCGTGCTTGACAACTGGTTCATACTTATGCCTGTTGCTGCGTGCCAAGGTCATGTGATCCCCTTTTGCTTTCTTCTGACAAGCAATGTCAATGGGGATGCCAGATTCACTTAACAACTGGGTTACTAACTTAACAACTTCAGTGATTCACTTAGCAACTGTGGCCAGGTAGGTCATAAAATGGGGCATAACTCCCTTAACCCATGTCTCACTTACCAACCGAAATTTTGGGCTCAATTGCAGTCGTAAGCTGAGGACTCCCTGTAGTTTACACCAGCATTTCTCAACCTTGGCAACTTTAAGACAGAATCAGAATAGAGCTAGACGAGGCCTTGGAGGTCTTCTAGTCCAGCCCCCTGCTCAAGCAGCTGTTCCTTATATCATTTCGGACAAGTGACCGTCAGACAGGTGAAACCTGTCAAGGCAGGTGAACCTCAATTCCCAGAATACCCCAGCTGCACCCAAAGGACCCTGCAACCACTTCCACGGTTCAGATTTTCTCTGCAAACACGCACCGAGGTTGCACCTTAACTTCCAAGGCTGCAGTTCCGCAGCAGATGGCAGCATCCCGCTGACCTTGAATACTATATGCAGGGTCACAAGGGACGACTCCTCGAATCTAGGGAAACCCCAAGCATGTAGGCTGGACGGGGAAGTCAAACAAAACAGAAGGAAAACCACAGCCGGCCCTTCCGCAGCGCTGCCATTGCCAAGGAAACGTCCATGGGCGCGACTGCAGAGTCACCGGGGCGACTCGACGGGATGCTCCCCTGTGCATTTCCAAGCAGGCCGAGACTCCTAGCTAGGCTGACTTCAATCCGAGCCGCCCACCCCAAAGAGGCAGACGCCTATTTAGACGGAGACGTGCAAGAACCGAGAGAAACGCCGGCCTCGCCCGTCCGGGAAGAGGAGGAAACGGCGGCTCCGGCAGGGGGCGCTGTGCGGGGTCTCCCTGCCCTGCCGGCTTTGACCCATCCCGGCCGCCTTAGGAGGAGCTCCCGGACCTGCCGTCTCCGAGGCTGCTCGGCCTCCGGAGG
This sequence comes from Naja naja, assembly GCA_009733165.1. Taxonomy (NCBI): domain Eukaryota; kingdom Metazoa; phylum Chordata; class Lepidosauria; order Squamata; family Elapidae; genus Naja; species Naja naja. Next base: position 27,377,231 of record CM019153.1, read on the forward strand.
GGGGGGCGAAATCAGTGGAGCGGCGGCTCTCCCGAGGCCAGGCGTGTCGCCAGGGCAACCATTTGCCCCCCCCCCCGCCAGGGACCATGTTCACCAGCACTGGCTCCAGCGGGCTGTGTAAGTATCCACGCGCCTCCCCCGCCCGAGAGGAGGGGCCGCGCCACAGGGCAAAATGTCGGGAGCTAAGCGGCGTGGTGAGGCGGCTCCTCGCCTTCCTGCTTAGATCTGGGAACGGCCTCTCCCTTCGGGGGCTGAGCCTCCATCCCGGACCTCTTTCCCGCCCCGAGCGGGGGCGCCTCTTGCCTGCCAGGGGAGGGACGTGGCTTTAAAGTCATATCGGTTTAGGGCAGGGGTCCCCAACCTTGGCAACTTTAAAAGACTTATGGACCTCAACTCCCAGAATTCCTCAGCCAGCCATGCTGCAGGTTGGATAGTGTTGGCTGGCTGAGGAATTCTGGGAGTTGAAGTCTTTACGTTGCAAAGGTTGGGGATCTCTGGCTTGGAATATGTCGAGCGGCTCTTGCGAATCAGTTAAATAAGGGGGGTTTCAAAATGGCTGGGGAATTCTGGGAGTTGAAGTGTACAAGTCTTAAAAGTTGCCAAGTTTGGAGAGCCCCCTCCCCCTGGGTTAAATTAATCTGAGTAGAGGTAAAGCAGCTCTCTCCTTTCTAACCAGTGCTGCTTTGATGTGTGCTTTCAGCGAAGATGGTGTCTTCCCTCAGGGTGAAACTTAGAATAACTTTATTGGTGTCTTCCCTCAGGGTGAATCTTGGAATAACTTTATTGTCACTTTGAATGTACATTAATCGGCACACATTAAAATGAAATTCCGTTGCATGGGCCCTGAAAGGGTCACCGCCTCCAATGTACACTACAATCTTGTAAAGGAAGAGAAACCTAGCTCCTTATCTTTTTCTTTATAATTGGATTTATATTACAGGTACTCCTCAACCACAACTAAGCCCAATATTTCAGTTGCTGAGTGAGATATTTGTTAAATCAGCTTTGCTCCCAATTTACAACTTTTCTTGCCACAGTGGTTAAGTTAGTAACCTGGTTGTTAAGTGAATCTGCCTTCCCCATTGACTTTGCTTGTCAGAAGGTTGCGAGAGTTGCTCATAGAACCCTGGGACACAGCAATCATCATAAATACGAATCAATTGCCAAGTGTCTGAGTTGTGATCACATACCCGTGGGGATGCGGTCATAAGTGTGAAAAGGGGTCATAAGTCACTTTTTTCAGTGCTGTTGTAACTTTGAACAGTTGCTAAACAAACAGTTGCTAAATAAACTGTTGTAAGTCGAGGACTACCTGTGCTCCATTTTTTCACTCTGTTACCATCCAGGTGGCCTGCAACAGGAAAAGGTGCAAAATGTAAACAGAATGGTTAGAATTAAAACCTAACATTTAAGTAACAAACACTTGGTGGAAGAGATGTGGTTTCCCCAACTTTCTAATTTTGAGAATTAAGTGGGTGGCCCTAGGGGTTTCTCAACCTTAGCAACTTTAAGAGCTGTGAACTTCAACACCCAGAATTCCCTAGTCAGCTGGCTAAATGCAAACCTATTCTTGCATACCAATAATGGAATTTCCAATAACAAAGATATCTTCACTTTTACTAGTAGTTTTTTAGTAGGACAAATAAGCAGTCCCTAAGCTGTAAAGTCGGGTCTTATAGAGCAGTATGGATACTTTGAATTATAATGACTAGACAACTGGCTGCTAGGACAGATCTTTCAGTACGGTATCATGATGCTTCCTATATACTGTATCTGTCATCAACCTAGAAGTTGAACTTTGCGCAAGTTGTATTTTCTGGATCCACTTCAAGGGAAGCCCCACGTGCATTGCTATAATCAGGTTGGGTGGTAACAAGGGCTGGATAACTGCTGCTAAATCTGGCTGGTTCGGGTAAGTTTGCAGTTGGCATTCTGATCATAGTTGTGTAAACATGCTCCTCACCACAGCTGCTACTTGAAAGTCCAGTTATAGCTGGGATCAGGGAGTACATTCAAACTGCACACTTGCTTCTGCTTGGAGAGTGTAAACTCATACAGAGTAAAGCATCCCATTGATACCAAAGTCCAGCTTTTCATTACCAACACTACTGTTCCCCCCCCCCAAATATAAATTCTATTGAATAAACTTACTCCAAACATTAATGCATAGGATTGGGCCAGCAGGGATTAAAATAAATTTTAACTGCGACCTAATTAAATTGCCTAGTGAATGGTTTTAAGCCACTGTAAGTTGCTAGGTTTGCATAAGTACATTAAACCATGCACCATGGTTTAGAAACCACAGTGACAGGGTTCACAAAACATTAAGCCACAAAACCAGATTAACTATTTTAAAGTTTAATGTGGTATGTGAATCAAGTCTGTGCTTACATTTCCATGACTCACTGGATACAATTGCACAACAACTTTTACTGGACTATTTCTAGCCCAACATGTTGAACAAATATAGAAACATGCCAGTTCAGGTGAGAAATTGTTCTAATACCTTTCCCCAATTAAATGATATTGTACAATGCAGGAACCTAGTAAGTTTGAACTGGTTGTGCACTGTTCAGTTAGTTCTCCAGGTATATTAAGCACAAGTGCAATGTGGCTAACAATGCAAGTTAAAAACTAGAAGCTGAGTGCTCTGTACAAAAGGAACAACTATGGTCCTTGTGCATGTCCAAGATGGCAATTAGCAGCTAGCAATGGTCTCTCCCGTGGAGGTAGCCGGCTCCTCTTTTCCTGGGGGTGTTTGGAGGCTTGTATTCCCCCTGAAAACTCACGAAACTCCCAGCGGAACATCCAAGGAGTCAGGTGGGGCCGGAACGATCCAGCCCCATCGGGAGAGTCGCGCATGTTAAACGCGACAATCTCCGGCGTGGGCTTGCGGCTGGAATGACGGGGGCGAAATTACGGGCACCGCCCCAGAAGCAGCGACTTCGCCAGCAACCAGCCCACTCTCAGAGGCCTCTGGGGAAGCAGCGGGCAGGCGTTTTGGCGCCAGCTGCTATAACATCTATAATGAACTTGTGTTTTGTTCTGGCCCCGGAGTCACTGGGAGCAGCGCCAGAGGCCTTAGCGGTTGGAACATCTTGGCCTGGCTAATTACATCTTGGCTGGGGGTTGGTTGAAGGTCGCCCTGGCTACGATGGCTGTACCCCCAGCTGGGGTGGACAGGATATGGCTTTTGTTGGCTGGGACCCTGCTCTGGTGGCAACGGTGGCAACGGTGGTCACGGGCGTGTGGACCCAAGGCCAGTGTGGTTGCCGGAACTGGGCGTGGATGTTGGAGGTGAGCCCGAGGCTGCCCCTGGCCGAGGTAGGCACCGATGAAGATAAGGGGCTGCACCGCTGGATGCTGCCCCGTTGATCTTCTCCCCCCTTTGCCTTCTTTAATTCTGACTCCTTGAACGTCTGGGATGAATGACTGGGTTGTTGGCGCACAAGGGTTTGTTGGCGCCAATTGATGTGATGCCGAGGGGCAAGAAGACTCCCCTGTTTCCATCTGGGATGTGAACTATCGGACGGTTTTATCCATCTGCCATCCAGAACTCTTGTCTCCTCCATGCTGTGGGGTTACCTCTCCCCTCATTAGTCTTCATTGGCGAGGGTGATGGAACTTTGTTGGCTCACCCACCCACTGTTGTGAGAGAACAATGGGATGGGTTGTACCACCTCCTCCCCAGCGCAACTTCAACTGTGCAACATCTCTTTTAATCACTGGGGCCACGAGGTGAGAGAGCAGTGGCCAGCCTTAGATGCTCGACCAACAGCCCCTGGAATGCCGTGAGAGGGCATCCAGGGATGGAGGCAACTCAGTGGTTTTGAATTATGCCAATGGTTAGACTATAAGATCTTTATGAGGACATACCACTTACATCTAGGGCCGCCTCCCTTTGTTGATGGGACATGTACCAACATATGGACTTTTCGGGCAGCTGAATTGTGGGCTCTGAGGAATTCTCCTCTCTTGGGTTTGGCCCACTGGTTTATCATCAGCCTATCTCGAGGACGGATTCTGGAACTGGAGAGATGGCATGACGAGGAAAGGGTAGGGGCCGGGCTCGGGAGGGATAAGGAAAAAGGACCCAGGGCTTCTCTGTTAAAATTTTTATTTCGGTTTCTTAGGGGTTAGGGAAGGGTGGGAGGGGTGGGGTCTTATTACAGGAGTTCAGTGCAGCCTGAAACAGGGCCGTGGTTGGGGGTGCATGAGGGGCCTGTGGGACTCGGGGAATAGTGGGGCCATGATCCCCAGGGTGGTTGGAATGGGTAGGAGCCGACAGGCGGGGGCCATATGTTAGGGGAGCCCCGCTATGTCCAAGCTGTGGCCTCCACCCCTTAGCCTCTTCTCATCCCCTGGGGTTTTGGGATCCAGGACCCCTGGGCTCAGACTGGTGTACTTTAATGCCAGGTCCGTGGTTAATAAGGCACCACTCCTCCGTGATGTGATTGAGGAGGAGGCCGACCTGGCTTGTATCACCGAGACCTGGTTGGGGCCGGAGGGTGGAGTCCCTCTGGTTGACATCTGCCCCCAGGTTTTCGGTGTTGCACCAGTCACGACCCCAGGGAAGGGGGTGGGGTGGCTATTGTCATTCGGGAGACCCTGTTTCCAAGGGAGGTCCCTGCCCCGAGATAGGCGGTGTGAATCCCTCCTCCTGAGGTGTGGGCCTGCAGGTCGGATGGGCATGCTGCTTACATACCTGTCCCCAGCTATGTCTCAGCTGCCCTGCCTGGGCTTCTTGATGCCGTCTCGGGGTGGCGGTGGAGTTTCCAGAGCTTATAGTTCTGGGTGACTTCAACCTGCCTTCCTTGGGACTGGGCCGGGTTTGGCCCAGGAGTTCATGGCCTCCATGGAGGCCATGGGCCTGACCCAGATAATTGATGGCCCGACTCATGAGGGGGTAACATGCTCGACCTGGTTTTTGTCTCGAGCAGTGGCGGAGTGGTCTGGGGGTGGTGACATAGTTACCCACCCCGTTTCATGGTCAGACCACTATCTCCTGCGGCTGGTCTTCCATCAAGCTGCCCCACACCGCTGGGATGAGGAGCCACTTAGATGGTTCCGCCCCAGGCCTGATGGACCCTGAGAGGTTCCAGGCAGAGCTGGGGTTTTTCCTGCATCCCTTACCCACAGCCCTGCCGAGGTCCTTGTGGCTACCTGGCAACAGTCGGCTGCGGGGCTCTCGACAGGGTTGTCCCCATGCCCCCTTACTGGGCAGATCCCGGTCAGCCCCTGGTATACCGAGGGGCTCCGGGAGATGAAGCGCGCAGGAGGGGACTAGAGAGCAGGTGGAGGGCGACCCGCTCTGGATCTGACCGAGCCCAGCTAAGAGCCCATATTAGGACTTACCTGGTGGTGGTGAGGGCGCGAGAAGATCTTATTTCTCTGCCCTCATAGCATCTGCAGATAACCGCCGCAGCCCTGTTTGGGGTCGCCGCTCCCTCCTCCAGCTGGGGGTGGCGACCTTTGGGGCAGAGCTGAGGAATTTGGCCAGTATCTGCAGGATAAAATCGCTCAGATCCGGAAGGGTTGCCGGACTTGCAGTGGCCTGAGGATGGGGATGCAGTGGTTTGGCCAATGTTATCTGGACTGAGTTCGATCCTGTTTCTGAGGATGAAGTGGACAGGATTATGCGCGGCTGAGCTCCACCACATGTTTATTGGACCCGTGCCCTTCCTGGTTGGTTTATGCCTCCAGGGAGGTCACGCGGCGGCTGGCTCCGGCAGTGGTCAACGCCGTTAAGGGAGGGGCTGTTCCCTGCCGCTTTGAAAGAGGCGTGGTGAGGCCCCTTCTGAAGAAGCCTGCCCTTGACCCAGCCGTGAACAACTTTCGTCTCTCCAACCTTCGCTTTTAGCGGTTGTTGAGAGTGTGGTGGCCCAGCAATTGCCACTTTTCCTGGAGGAAGCGGACTACCTGGATCCGCATACCAATCGGGCTTCCGCCCGGTACAGCACGGAGACAGCATTGGTCGCGCTGATTGATGATCTCTAGGGCTCGACAGGGGTTTTTCCTCTGTCCTGGTCCTGTTAGATCTCTCAGCGGCTTTCGATACCATCGACCATGGTATCCTGTTGCAGCGCCTCGGGGTTGGGAGTGGGAGGCACTGTTTTACAGTGGTTCTCCTCCTTCCTCTCGGGACGTCGCAAACAGTGTTGGCAGGGGGCAGAGGTCGACTCCAAGGTATCTCACTTGTGGGTGCCCCAGGGCTCGGTCCTCTCCCCTCCTGTTCAACATTTATATGAAGCCGCTGGGTGAGATCATCCGTGGCTTTGGGTGAGTTATCATCAGTATGCTGATGATACGCAGTTATACATCTCCACCCCAGGCCACATCAGTGATGCTCTCTCCGTGATGTCCCATTGTCTGGAGGCTGCGGATCTGGATGGACAGGAACATGCTTCGACTCAATCCAGCCAAGACAGAGTGGCTGTGCATACCGACATCTCAGTCCAGTTTGGATGTTCCATCTTTGGTCATGGGGAGGAGGTGTTGCCCCGTGGACAGGGCACGGAACCTGGGGTCCTCCTGGACTCATGGCTCAAATTGGAGGAGCAGGTGGGGCCGTGGCCAGGGGGCCTTTGCCCAGATCCGCTGGTTCGCCAGTTACGCCCATTCCTGGACCGAGATGCCCTGCGACAGTCACTCAGGCTCGTTATTTCCCGACTCGACTACTGTAACGCTCTCTACCTAGGACTGCCCTTGCGTACCACTCGGAGGCTTCAGCTGGTGCAGAATGCGCCAGGGGTAGTGATGGGAGCTTCCCGATACTCCCATGTTACACCCCTCCTGCCCTGCATTGGCTTCCGGTTGCCCTCGGGTGAGATTCAAGGTTCTGGTATTAACATTCAAAGTCCAGCATGGCATGGGTCCAGGTTATTTACGAGAACGGCTCCTCCCAACATCAAATACTAACCGCCCTGTATGCGGGCTCACAGATGGGTCTCCTCGGGTGCCGTCTGCGACTCAATGTCGCTGGACCGGGAGGGCCTACTCTGTGGCGGCTCCCACTCTGTGGAATCTTCTTCGCTGGAGCTCGCCTGGCCCCGATCTTCGCACCTTCCACGATTTGAAGACTTGGCTCTTTTTACAATCTAGGCTGTGCTGATTCTCTGGGGTTGGTCCTATTTTAACTATGGGTTTTAATTTTCAATTCAGCTTAACTTGTTTAATATACTTTTAATTAATTTATTTATTGTTGTATTTTTAGCTGTGAGCCAGAGTCCTTTTTGGAGAGGCATATAAGTCGAATTAATAAATAATAAATTAATTAATTAATATATTTCTACAATATGGTAATTAGTTGAACTTAGCAATGGTCAGTTTTACTGTGGCGCCTTCAGGGTTTGGGAGTGGCAGGCACCATGTTACGGTGGTTCTCCTCCAACCTCTCAGGACGCACGGGTGTTGGCAGGGGGGCAGAGGTCGACCCCGAAGCCCCTCACTTGTGGGGTGCCCCAGGGGTCAGTTCTATCTCCCTTCCTCTTCAACATCTACATGAAGCCGCTGGGTGAGATCATCCGTGGTTTCGGGTTGAGGTATCATCAATATGCTGATTATACACAGCTCTTCATCTCCACCCCGGACCATTTCAGTGATGCCCTCTCTGTGATGTCCCGTTGCCTGGAGGCAGTACGGATCTGGATGGGGAGGAACAGGCTTCAGCTCAACCCAGACAAGACTGAGTGGCTGTGCCTACCGGCATCTCAGGTTATCCAAGAAATTCTATCACTGACCATGGGGGGAGAGGTGTTGCCCCCCGTGGATAGGGCGCGCAACTTGGGTGTCCTGGATGCACGGCTAAGTATGGAGGAGCAGGTGGGAGCCGTCGCCAGGGGGCATTTGCTCAGGTTCACCTGGTGCATCAGTTGTGCCCCTATTTGGCCGGGATGCCCTATGCACGGTCACCAATGCACTCATCGCTTCCCGTCTTGAATACTGCAATGCTGTCTACCTAGGGCTGCCCTTGCGGACTATATGGAGGCTTCAACTGGTGCAAAATGCGGCCACGCGGGTAGTGATAGGAGTGACCCGATACTCCCATGTGACACCCCTTCTGCGTGATCTGCATTGGTTGCCGGTTGCCCTCCGGATAAGATTCAAGGTGCTGGTGTTAGCCTATAAAGCCCTTCATGGCCAGGGTCCAGGGTATTTGCAGGAGCGCCTCCTACCGCCATCGAGTTCCAATCGCCCAGTGCGCTCCCACCAGCAGGGCCTCCTCGGGGTGCCGTCGACCAGACAATGTTGGCTGGCAGGCCCCTGGGGGAAGGCCTTCTCTGTGGGGGCGCCCACCCTGTGGAACCAGCTGCCCCTGGGGTTGCAGTTGGCTCCCGACCTTCGTTCCTTCCGCCATGATCTTAAAACTTGGCTATTTGTACAGGCCGGCCTGGATTGAGGTTGGTAGGGGTCTTTTTTAATTAATTAGGTTTTATTGTATTCTAGGGATTTATTTGGATGGCTTTTATATGTTTAACACCTTGTATTTATGTTTTTGTATTTCGATTCTTTGTGTGAACCGCTCCGAGTCCCCCCAGAAATGGAGTGGCATACAAATCCAAATAAATAAATAAATAAATAAATAAATAAATATTTCCTTTTTTGATAATTATCTTGAGCTAAAATAAACCACAATGTTCACATAACAACGTGGTTTACTAAATAGAATGTCTTCAAGTTTTCTGCATGGTTAGTGAATTGTATATGAGCCCAGTGCTTATAGTATATTTATAGTGATCTAAATTAGACCAGATTAAAAAAACATTAATGAAGATTTGAAAGAAATATTAATACATGATGCTAATGTGATTTTGTAGAAAATGCTTGTTGATGCAAATAACATATTATATGAGGATTACCAATTTACTATGTCTGTGTTCATATCCTCAAGCAGAGCTTGCTTTAATCCTGAATTGTTAAAAAATGTACAAAGCTTAGTTCATGTGTTGGACTAAGGCAGGGGTGTCAAACTTGCGACCCGCAGGCCAGATGCGTCATGTACTGGCCATGCCCACTCATTTTAGCGAAGGGGGAAAAAGTTGCGATATATCATCTGATGACATGTCATCACGAGTTTGATACACCTACACTAAGGCTAAACAAGGGCAAAATAAGAATAACTTGCTTTACGCATTGTTTTCAAGTAGAGCTTATCCATTAACATCTCTTAATATCAAAACATCCTTTCTTAAATAGAGGAGGAAATGTTTCCCCCCTCTTGGAACTGTTAACATTGATGCAGTTTTAAGAGGCATTGTATTTTTCTAGCAGACTGTCATTTTTATACCATTCTAGGAAATAAAAACATATCTATTGCAATAGTTCTTAAATCTTTTTAAATAGCATGTACTCATACTTCAAAATGTTTTTCTAATCTTGAGAGTGTATAACAGAAGGACAATCTCTCTTTAATTCAGTTGTTTAATTTATACAGTGGAATAATGTTATTCTAAAATGGAATTCATGCCCCTTTCATTTATATGACAGCTGAATTTGAGTTATTCAGTTGGTAGAATGTGGAATGTTGTATGCAAAAGAGATTAGGATATAACAATCAGAATGTTAAATTGCAGAATTTTTGATAAATTATTAACTATGTCTATATTTCTGTGTACAAACTATTAACAACAATTATTTTAATAAAGTAACAGGAAATAAAACACCAGATAAGAACCACAGCGTTGTAATAGGTAGAGCATAAGGTATGCATAAACAAAGCAGTAAAATTAACGTGGAAATATTGCACTCATGGTAGAAATTAATATGAATATTTATCATTCTCACCTTCCACATTAAGTCTATGATTAGATGTAAATCCCACAAGCTACTTTTTCTTCCCAGTTAATTAGAAAAAAAGGAAGCTGAAGTATTCATTATATATAAAAATGCCCCAAGCCACTAAAGAACTTTCCAGGCATTCTTAGCAAGTGGAAATGGTAGCTGGCTATAACCCAACACTTTGCCCAAAGGAATGCCACTAATCAAGAAAAATGAAAACAAAACAACTTAGAAGAGTGATAGGGAACCTCCAGTGTTTCTTAACAGCATAGCAAGGAACAATCCCAGTGATTTTATGATTAGGTGAGTCTTCCCTGGTAGTTATTTTGCAAGAGCTCCCAAAACATGTTCTCAAAATCCTAAACACACTCATTGACTTCCACAAGTAACTTATTCCTCTCTTAATGACTAGTGGTATATTTGGAAAGACAATAGAGATCTTGCTGTCAGATCCCTTCCTTGCCTTACAAGCAATCCGCCTCATTCAAATTACAGCATCTCAGATGGGTAGTGAGGTCATTTGGGAAGAAAGGAAAACATACCATTTACTGCATTGTAAATGTCCTTTTCTCCCCTCTCCCCTTAATTTATCTTGGTTTTTTCCAGACCTCAGGTTGATTTCACCTAACAATTCATTTATCTTACAGAAAGAATAGAAATCCATTCTTATAGTACAAGGGTCTTCAAACTTGGCAAGTTTAAGACTTGTGGACTTCAACTCCCAGAATTCCTGAGCTAACATGACTGGAGGAGGAATTCTGGGAGTTGAAGTCCACAAGTCTTAAAGCGGTCAAGTTTGAAGACCCCTGTTATAGTAGAACACTCTGATAGTAGGTTTCTTCTGTTTCTATTCTGTGATCTCTGTGCTGTTGGGCTGAACACTCACCCACCCTAATGCTTATGCTAAGAACATTGAGTAGTCATCTATCTGAGAATAACAATATTGTAAGCAATTTATTTTCCTTTAAATCATATTTTAAAAGTACATCAGGTATTTTGTTAGCACACTTTACAAAGCTCTAACTTGCTTGTGTGTTTCAATCTGATTTCTTCTAATAGAAGAAAAGGAAGAGAATATTTTTATATTTCCAGGGCATTCCTATAGGAGACTGGAATTTTGTTTCTTGCAGACACTCTCTGGATTCAGGCACCAGGTTAGACTGAATTTTCCCAGAGAAAGCCAAAGTGCTGCATCATTTTCTGGCTTAGTTTGAGCATTTGAAATGAATTAGGTGGTTCCTGCATGCACCTAGTTAGTTTTGTTTTCATAACTTGAACCAAAATTCAGGTAATATGAGGTGGAAAGTTCTTAGTAGTCTAATAGATTTAATTGTAAACATAACATGTTTTTTTTAAATTAGTATTTGATTGCTTTTTAAATTGTTTTAAGAATCATCACCATAACTTTATTCGATATGTGTGTATTTTGTTTTCTTTTGAAGATAAAGCACCTCTCTCAAAGGGTCTGTTAATAATACCAAGCATCTTCTCGCTACTGCTGGCTCTAATCTTTCAGCATTATCAAAAGTTCTTTACCTACAATCTGCAAGCAGTAAAAGAGGAATTTCAGGTAAGCAGCAATTGATTTATAATATTGTGACCTAGGATAAGCATGGGGCTGGTGTTCTTTAATTTTTTAATATGAGTTATGGTGTGAATATTTTGAACTTTAAATGTAGATATGTGAGAAATGAGTTGTGGTTGCAGTGTGGGAAGGAGGAAGTCTCTAATTTCTTGTTAGTTTTCTCAACAATTAATTAATTTGTGTTCTGTTGAAACTCTTCACAATTAAAATCAGATAAAGTTTTTTTTCAAGGGTGTTGAGTTAATCCAAAGGTTATGCTGGTAACTGGAGAAAAACATTGCCCCAAATGTATTTCAGATGAGGGGAACTTGAGCTGATAGCAGTAATAGTGCTAGATGTTGTGCTTTATACATTATACTAGGTGGCATCTCTAAACCCAGGACACCAGCCCCTATATCTTAATTCATGGGCTTATGATCTACTCCAGACAGTCTTTTCAGCGAAATTCCTGGCCTAAAAATAAGTGTATATTTGCACACACATTTTTGGGAGAGAAAAAAGGGTTACTCTTTGTTGTGTATTAAAACTGAAAGGCTGGGACTATGGGCTATCCTTATTTTTCTTTTTCTCCCACCTTCAAATTGATATAGAGATAATGGAATTATATTAATACTTATGACAGTGATAACTTGTGCCTTTAAGCACTTAGAAAGTGGTTGGAACGAACAAGTGATGAGGAATTGGAGTCCTTCTAGTGCCAGTTTTTGCTTGTCTCTCAATAGTGGTTCTTTTTACTTTCTGGTTCTCTTCCCAGCTGGACTTAACTTAGAATGCTTTGGACCCTGGATGAATGAAAAATGATGCAGACAGCAAATGGGGGAAAGTCCTCTTTGTTTCATATCAGATAGAGATCTGTTCCCTCTCCCTGCTGTGTTTATAATTAAGACAGAAAAATTATAGGTTTGCTCAGCTGCATATAGTATGGAGCTTAGTCAGAAAAGAATATCTGATACTAGGGCCGCAAGGAAAAAAAGTTAACATGGGCAAAATATTTATAGCTACCTTTAAGCATACTTTAAAGCCTGGGTAGCTGAAGCGTGCTAACATTCTTCATTTACTTGTATCTTTAAATGGAGATGAAAGGTAATACTTGTTCCAACAATAGCACTGTCCTTGCTAGAAGGATTCTTTTTGACAACTATTAACAGCATGTTGTGTCCTTGTGTGTTTTACACCTTTACTGTGCTATGGGCTGGTGGTTTTTGGAGTGTAGGAAGAACTTCTGTAGGTAAATGGAGCAGAACTATAACTGGAAAATGTGACTTCAGTTAACATATAATTTATAAAGTGAAGGTTATAAGGAAAAGAATCTATTCATATACGCCCTTTCTTTTGGTAAAATAGCTTAGGGAAAAGAGTAGTTGACATTTGGAAGCTACATTTTGTCATCTCTCATTATGACACAAACATGTTTTGGAGTTGGCAGGAGATGGAATCTGCCTACTGTCCCTGAACAGAAATGGGGGAGCTGAATTTCAGTGACAAACCACCAGAAATGCTGATGCTACTTCCTGCCATTTCATGAGAGAAAACAAAACATTGGTGTTGAAACATATATTTAACTTCATTGTCTTCAGAAATACATAAGGAAATTTGTAGAAAAAACTTGCCTTCTGCATCATCGCAATATCATTCTGCCTGCTGCACCTCCCCCCCCCTTTTTGAAGTTCATCTCCCAGCTGCTAAATTTTGCCTGCTATATATTAAATTTCCATAAAATGCAAGTGGAAACTATGACTACTGTTTGTTACCTTTTAGATTTGGAGGCTGCTCTGTGGACGAACAGTGTGCCTTGATCTTAAAGACACTTTCTGCAGTAGTTTACTTATCTACAACTTCAGAATATTTGAAAGGCGATATGGCAGTAGAAAATTTTCAGTAAGTTCATGTTCTGGTTTTGTTCTCATGTTTCATGAGTATATATAAGTAATATATATAAGTAATATATTTACATTCCTTATTTGTCTTTCTTTTTCCTATTCCAGTATTTAGTACAATAGGTATTCAAAAATTCTAGAGAGCCATTTTTATATTTCCATTTTAAAATGGATTTTTAAGTAATAAAATAAGCAAAATGATTGCTATTTTATTAGCTCAATTAAACTTAATTTTAGAAAAAAAGATGCCTCCTAAAATACTTCAAACCTCAACAAAATGCGATAGTGGAAAAGCTTGGCCTGTTTCTAAGCTAAGTCAGTTGCTACGCAAATATATCATGAGGAAAAATAATGGAAGCCCAGAAATGCGTTTTAAGGGTTGGGACTCATACTATGGAAACCTTGCCCCCAAATTACATGATGCTCCAGCTTTGTCTACTTTTTGCAATGCAGTAAAAACACCCATTTTGGGGAGCTCTTAAGTGGAAATAATGAACCCAAGCTGCTTTTACAAATTATTTTTTTGTAATACAGGTAGTCCTCAACATAACTGGGATCAAACTCTTGGTTGTATAGCATAGCAGTTAAGCGAGATGTCATATAACTGGTTCACTTAACAGTTGCAGCCATTAAAACATCTTGCAGGTCATTAAGCAGACAAGAGTCTCAAATAAGGAACATGGGAGTGCCTTGAGGTTGGGAAGACTATGGGAGCCTGGCAAGTAACTCTCCACTCAGTAGCTGAAAGTCCTCCCTGTTAAAATCCAAGCAGAATTTTCAGCTCCTGAACAGGGAGAAATTTACACGTGGTCTGCGCTGGACCTGTTAGCCTCTCTTCCAGTCCCCTGAGGCTTCCTGGACTCCTTACTGCATTGCCTTTCTGGTCATGGCTGAAAATCTTGCTTGGGTTTTGGCTCCTTCTCGCCCTGGGAACTGGCTGAAAGAGCTCCCTGCCAAAGGAGTTCAGCCTTGTGCCTGCTTGGATTTTGGCACAGAGTTCCTTCAGAACTCTTGGCAGACAATAGTAACTTGCAATCTTCTTTGACTCCCCTGTTGAGGGTGATCACAGGATCATGGGGTGCTTGGCAACCTGTCATAAGGGCAAACAAATTGCTAAGCACCCGGATCACAATCATGTGACCACAGAAGGGCTTTATACCAGGGGTCCCCAACCTCTGGACCGCGGCCCACTATCAGGCTGTGAGCTGTTCAGAAGTGGACTGTGGAAGTGGCAGGCAAGTGCGTGCACACACATCGCCCTTGCGTGAGCAGCAGGCAAGTGCATGTGTGCCTGCTCCATTCGTGTGAGCAGCATGTGTGCCCACTACTAGTGGAAATGGAGCTGTGTGCTCATGCGCATGCTTGCCCACCACTCGCACGGAACCATTCCCCCCCCTCCGGGTCTGCAAATCCAGAAAGGTTGGGGAACTCTGCTTTATATAGTGTAATATATATATAGGTCTTGGTGTATTCGGGTCTTGTCCCGTGTATGATTGAGAATACCTTGGCAACGTTTCGACGAAATCTCATCCGTCATCTTCAGGCTGGTGTCTTCAGCTTTGTTCTCCTGGGAGAAGTGTGTGATTGTGGCTGTTTTCCCCTTTTAAACTCTAGAGTCACACACTTCTCCCAGGAGAACAAAGCTGAAGACACCAGCCTGAAGATGACGGATGAGATTTCAAACGCTGCCAAGATACTCAATCATACACGGACAAGACCCGAATACACCAAGACCTACATACCTTTACCCGTGAAAATCTACGAAAACAAATATATATATATATATATATATATATATATATATATATATATATATATAATATTGTAAAGCACCCTTTCCAAGGCTGTCATTAATTTGGATTGCCATAAAGTGAACCATCATAAGTTAAGAACTTACGATGTATAGTGTTATACATATATTTCACTGTTTTTATTTGTTCGTATCTAATATATAGATTAGTATGTAGCAGCTTGAATGAATAAATGGCCATTTCTATTCTAAGGTAGCAGTTGAAGATGCACCCTCTGTGTGAGTGCATGAGTATGAACTGAAGTGTATAAATTGGGTCTTGGTTTGCTCCTGTTCTGTCTTGCAGAAATCCACAAGACGATACCTTTAGAGATCAGTAATCAAGGTCCTGGACAGCAGGAACTTGGACAGAATTCAGCTAACAGAGCAATTTGCTCCGAGGTTTTACGAGTTACGTATATCCTCATCTAACATGTATCACTTACCCTCAAGTGCTGTCTTCTTGAGAATAGGTGTAAATATTCAAAAGATCAGCTCTCACTTGTTGAACTTCACACTCTATTTCTGATGTGTTTCTGGGGAGGAATATATTGCTACTTCCTAAAAAGTAGGAAGGCCTGTTTGGGACATTGCTGTATTGTAATTGCTCCTTGTGGATACCAGACCAGAGTATAGTGCTCCATTTTCAGGGGCTCTAGATTGTTGTTTTCTTGGATTAGTAATTATTACTACTGTATTAGATGCTGGCCTGATGTCAAAGTTTATGCAGATATTGTACTTTCTGCATGCCTCCCTGTGATCCTCAGGTTTCTCTCGATGCTTCCTTACAAAGCTGTGCTGTGCTGTGCTGTGCTTATCAGTTGAAGACAGGGCTTCTGATCATTTTGTAGACTAATTCCATATATTTGTTGCAATTCATAAGCAGTACGGTTACCTTTTTCTTTAATTAGCATTAAAATGCTTCAGTTAACTTTAAAAGCACTGTAGTTTTAATAAATTACTAGATGAAAATGGTATGTAGCAAAATAATATGCTGCTGAAATATTTTGTGACCAGTGTAGATCATGGTTGTACAACCTTTTGGCTTGCCAGGGCGCATTGAGTGAAGAGGAGTTGTCTTGTTGCATATAAAATACATAGTAAATGTATATAAATAACAAACTTCCTTTATTTTTTATTATCTTGTGGGGCCACATTACTAGCTGTCCAGGGTCACATGTGGCCTGTAGGCCATATGTAGTATAGATATAATTACCTGGACTGTCGATTCCAGTCCATTGTGAATGCCGTGGAAGAGTCACAGATAATTTATGCATTGTAAGTGAAATTAATGCATAACATATATCTGGTTGCAGAGTTGTGGTTCTCAGAAAATGAAAACTCTTATCATCAGCCATTGATTTGTGTCTGACCCTAAGTCACTCTGGACCACCACTCTCTATGCCCCTCTGCCTTACACCGCTTCTGTCAGATCCTTCATGGTCATCCCAGTGTCATCTTTTATAGTGTCCAGCTAGCGGGTGTTAGGTTGGCCCTTTCTTTTTTTCCACTGATCACTCCAGTATGATTGACTTTTCAAGTGAGTCAGCTGTCATGACAAAGTATGATAGCCTCTGTTTGGTGATCTTGGCTTCAAGTGATATTTTTGGTGAGGTTCAGTCTAGGACTTCTTTATTATTTTTGCAGTCCATGGGGTGCATAATAGTCACCTCCAGCACCACAGTTCAGAGGCCCCTACCCTTCTCCTAGCGGCCTTTTTCGCAGCCATAAGTAACAATTGAAAAAAAAATATTGCATTAACGAATCTGCCTTTGGTTGTAAAGCATATGTCTTCACTCTTCCAGATGTTATTCATGCCAGATATTGTAGTTCTTCCATGTGCTATTCACCTTCTGATCTCCACACTACAGTCACCATTTTGGTTGATTTTAGAGCCCAGGAAAATCAATTCCTTTACTGTTTAGATGGTCTGCAGTCTGACCTGTGTGTTCTCTACAGTTGTCATTACCTTTGTTTTCTTGATGTTAAGGTGCAATCCAAATTTTCCATTTTTATCTTTGGCTTTCAGAATTAACCACTCCAAATCTTTCTTGCTTTCCATGTTGTATCCGAGGTTGTTGATATTCCTACCACCAATTTTAACCCCAATGCTGGATTCCTCCAAATGTTCATTTCTCGTAACTATTTCTGTGTACATGTTGACTAGTATAGGTGACAGGATGCAACCTTGCCACAAGTGCCTTTTTCAATTCAGAACCATTTTGTGTGTCCATATTCCTAGCTGCCTGATCACAGCAGAATGACTGAATGAGCAGGATGTGGTCTGGTGATATTCTCAGTTCATTGAGGCAGTTCCAGAGCTTGTCATGGTCAACACAATTGAAGACTTTTATGTAGTCAATGAGGCACAGAAGTAGAGATCTTTTGGTATTCCATTGCTTTTTCCATCATCCAACATAGAGTAGCAATATGATCATGTGTCTTCTTCCTTTCTGAAATCCTGCTTGTACATCAGGCAGTTCCCACTTGGTGGTTCGATTCAAATGTTGCTGGATTATCTTCAAGAGAATTTTACTTATCAAGGCTTTGGTTTGGTGGTTGAAACAGTCTTTCATATCACCTTTCTTTGGTATTGGATGTTCTGACCCAAGTCACACAGACAAGGCATGTCTGCTCATTGCTCACCACAATGACAATCCACCCACCAATGATGATGGTGAAGTTCTGCCTGAGCCCTCAGTTTTTCCCTGGATTTACAGACTAGGTCCCAGCCGGCCTATGAGGCAAGAGGGAGGTAACAATACCAACAAGTCCAGAGTTCCAACAACCAAAACACACTCCAAGAGTGCAAAGTCTGAGAGCCAAGTCCAAGTCCACAAGTGTCCAAGGTTCAGAGTTCAAAAACATAGTTTGAAGTTCAAGGAACAGGATCCAGGAATGCCAGGAAGAAGCACATCCAAAATGAACAAGTGTTTCTGGCAAACACACCTTCCCTCCTTGTGTCCGTATCAATTGATATGTATTGCCATAATCTTATCACTGACTGCTTGAAATCTTTCTATGGTTCTTTTTAGTATGAAACCCACTGCTTTTCTTCTGATGGTATCATTGTCAGAGTAGTATACGATATGACCATCGTTGAAGAAGCCACAGCCCGTTCAAAGAACTTCAACTGATGGCTAGTATGTTGAACCTATTCATTTCGTTCTTAACAATGTTCAGCTTTCCTAGATTTAAGCCATTGATGTTCCATTATCCTAATTTGAAGGTCTTTCAACAGTGGAGAGATCTCTTTTCACTAGGAGCTGTGTCAATGGCTGGGAGGATCATTAGAATTTATTCCATCTGCTAGAATTTGAATCAAGCAGGTCCAGCTCATGAGCCATGTGCGACCCTGAACAGCTAGTAATGCAACCCCACAAGATCATAAACTTTTAACATTAATATGTGATTTATATGTGTTTATTATATTTTTTATATGTGATCTAGGACAATTTCTCATCACTCAATACAGCTGAGGCAGGCCAAAAAGTTGGACACCCATGATTTAAATGTTGATGCCATTAATGTTGCTATTATATTCTCTTGATATTTATTAACTCATTATTATTTCCCACTACAATCCTGAAGGACTTCCGTGGTTCACAGATAATGCAGCATTTAGACTCATTGCCTAACATGACTGTCCATTAGGCAAAATCAGATACAGTTCCTGCAATAGAAATGCTCTTATTTTATCAGTAACCTGAGCGTTTAATTCTGCATGTTCATTACTGCAAAATCTTTGGTAGAATGTGGTCTAATTTTGCAATTCTAATTTCTCCACATAAATGTTGTATCTTTAGATTTAGTTCAACATTGTATTTTTTTAATGGATATTTTTTTGTTATAAAAGGTGGACAGTTTATGATTATGAATTCTTATTTTTTCAGTCATTTTTACTGGGCTCCTGGATGCTATCAATGATGTTTGATTTTGTCCTGGTAGAAGCTATTGAATATTCTTTTGACCTCAACATCAGCAGCTTGCCTTCAGGATTGTAAGTTTACTGTTAAGAGACATTCATCTCTCTTTGTATTTTAAATATTATTTCTAGGGCTATTGACATTTATAAAAACGAAATGTTTAGTATTATTAATTTGGGTTGTGTGAAATTCAGCTATTCAGCAACTGAATGTTCTTTAGAACTATAGAACTCTGTGTTCTCTCTTTAGAATTTCAGAACTTGCTGTTCTGGAGTTTAGTTTAGCAGTTCTCAGATATATCTTCTGAATCAGAAATAACTCAATCTCCTGGACATAGCAAACCTGTTAAGGGCTCTGACCAACATCTGGCTTGGAGGTTTTATTTCTGGAGACTGTCAATTGCCCCCAGAATGGGAAGGTCTGGAGAAGCTCACTCCTCACCCAGAAGAGAAATGAAATTGTTCAGAATGCTGCATTCTCAAATGTGAGTTTAATATATCTATACTGCTAATGACCCCAGCATGCGTAGTAAGGGCAGAAAGGGGAGTTCATGCGATCGGCACTAGGGCCATGTTGAAGACCGTTTATTATTGGCTAAGAATAATGGAGATGGAGGAAGGTAGGTTACCAAAGCTAGCGCTAATGGAGCAGATTATCTCAAATAATAAAAATAATTGGTTATCAAGAGTTTTGAAGAAGGTATCTAGCTTTGGTATTCCGTTAAACTGGCAGCAGTACGATCATAGGCAGATCCGAATGTGGATTGCACAGAGATTTAAGGACGTAAGTGCACAATCGGACATCGCACAGGTGACAGCAGCAAAAGTTTGTCCCTGGTTATCGGCCAATAAACAAATTTTTAAAATAGAAAAATATTTAACTTTGCCTTTATCTCCCATCATAAGGAGATTTTTTACCAAGCTGAGATTGGACCAATTTCAAACAAACATGCTTTGTGGCAGGTATAGGGGGATCCCTGTAAGTGAAAGAGTTTGTTTATGTGGGACAGGGGAAGTTGAAACAATGTCCCATGTACTTTTTGATTGCCCCCTGTACTCAGATTTGAGGGAACATGAGCTGGACAGGATCTTTTATACCAACACTCATATGTCTAAAGAGCGCTTCTTGCAACATTGTTTGCTAGGTTCTAATTTGCATTTGGTGAAATGGATTGCCAAATTTGCCGTAAAGTTGATAGAAATAAGGACAAAGTTGGTGCAGCAGAGTGTGGTAGATTGTAGGAAAGATCACTTGATTTAAAAATGTGATTTTAAAAATAGTTTTAAGACTGTTTGGGGTAGATGCAGGGGTGACATTGTAATATAATTTTAATCATATTTAACCTGTATCTTAAATCATTGTATTCTATCCCGATTCCATTTTGGATTGTATTTTATTCTAATTATTCTGAATTGTAATTATTCAGTTCCATTTTGGGTTGCTTTTGTCAAATTTTAGTGGTGTTTTGTTTTTAGAACTCTGCATTTTGATATGGCCCAAGGGCTAATCAATAAATAAAAATTGAGGTATTGCTGATACTGCTAATGATTTGAATCTGTGTGGCATATTCATTGATAGGTGTTCTGCTTTTCCCCTTTACTGTTTATCAAATTTGTAAGGCCACCAGACAATCTCACAGATCTCCTCTGAAGTGTCATCTGATTCTCTGGAGCAGATTTAGGGTGAATACAGATAAATAGCACAATTAATTCCAGATGCTGTTTTACCAATTAATGGATGCCTTTGGATTCAACTCTGGATCTCCAAAACTTATTGTGTTAGCCAATCATGACTGGATAAACTCGAAGTCAGATTGGCTGAGCTGTTAGTTGCCAACAGTTGTCACAGTAAGCAGAGTGATTATAAAGAGGATATGATTGTATTTGAGACAAAAACGGGCTGATAAATGTGTTCAATTGAGAACACATTCTATTTGATGTTAAACTGGTGACACCTGTATTGTATCAGAATTTGAAATACAAAAGGTTTCTCTATGAATTTATTTTTATTGCTTCATCAGCCAGGTTCTGTTCCAGGATGAAACCCTAAATTCAGCTTTACATTTAATATCTTGTTAAGCATTATTTAAATTATCTTACTCAGAAGAAGTGTTTTATTTGATGCATGGTTAAGCATTTTCTTCCATGTCTCCATTTTAGCTGTGCTACATTAAGTATCATTTTCTTTATTTTTTTTCATATTACTTGGCAGGAGAAAGAGCTTTGGTGTTCAATTCAGCATTACTGCAGATGCAAATTATGCAAATTATAATGAAGCCCAGACATTCCCCTCTCTGCTATTCAATAATAATAATTATAACAAAATCTATATTATAATACTAGATGCACAGTAATATATGCAGTATGCAGTAACACTTGAATATGCATTGGTCTTGGCACATGACTAAAGTAATATCTCCCCAAGTTAAAAACATCTCCATATTATTTTCTTGCCACTAATACAGAAATGGCTTGGTATTGCCTTTTTCTGAGATTCCCCCTTTATTTTTCAATAAGGTTTACAACAGTGAATTTCCTGATTGTTCCCCATGTACGAACTAGATCAGTCTGACCATAGCATTGAGGAGATAGTCACCTATTTTAACAAATGAAAGCACGTGTAAATGATTCCCAGAAGTAATTTAAAACTCATTAGCATGTTTGGAGATGTTTTCATTTTGCCTTAAGGAATGTACACATTAAGACTTAAATTTTTATTAAAGAAGAAACACTTGATTTAGAAATATGGAATTCCCACCCCCTCCCAATACTGTAAACATTGAAATCATGTGATTTTGAAGATATATATATATAAATATATATATGTAGGTCTTGGTGTATTCGGGTCTTGTCCCGTGTAAGATTGAGAATACCTTGGCAACGTTTCGACGAAATCTCATCCGTCATCTTCAGGCTGGTGTCTTCAGCTTCGTTCTCCTGGGAGAAGTGAAGACACCAGCCTGAAGATGACGGATGAGATTTCACAACGCCAAGGTATTCTCAATCTTACACAGGACAAGACCAACAAGATACATATTTACCTGTGAAAATCTACTAATATATATATATATATATATATATATATATATATATATATATATATATGTTTTCGTAGATTTTCACGGTAAAGGTATGTTTATTCTTGGTGATTGGTCTTGTCCGTGTATGATTGAGAATACCTTGAGCGTTTGACGAATCTATCCGTCATCTTCAGGCTGGTGTCTTCAGCTTCGTTCTCCTTGGAGAACGAAGCTGAAGACACCAGCCTGAAGATGACGGATGAGATTTCAAACGCTGCAAGGTATTCTCAATCATACACGGACAAGACCAATACACCAAGACCTACATATATATATATATATATATATATATATATATATATATTTGTATTGCTCTCTTCTTAATAAATTGTGCAACTCATAGAAGTTATGAAGCTGAAACCTCAGTAGCAAAAATAATGCTAGAATAAATAATGAAGGAAAAAGGAATATATTAATAAGAAAGAGGCAGAAATGATTATGCATTTCTTCAAAGAAAAAAACAATTTAAAAGAGGAATGATAACAACTTTCTTTTTCAAACATAATACATTTATTGGAAATTTGAGTTTATTCTAAGCTTTACTTAATGCATGTATTTGGTATTGCTTTGAAATGTATTTGTATTGTATTGCTTTACTTGCTTTATATGATCTCGCTGTTAATATTACTTAATGAATGCACACTACCAGATCGTATACTTTTTCTCCGAACACTTCGAAGATAATTACGATAAAGCATAACACTGATAACTCGGGCCTGAAATTGCTTAGACACTAGGTAGTAAAGGATTATATCTAGACATGTGCTGAGATTCATGAGGAAGGCGGTAAATGCTTCCCAAGGATTGTAGCTTGCTTCTCCATTTTGGAGCATCAGAAATGTAAAACAAATGTGAAAAGGCACAAAACACACAAGCACTTGGGTAATTAGTGTCACAATGATTCTGATCGATCTTTCTTTAGCCCTTGGTTTCAACTTGGAAGTTCTTCCACGAGTTATACTATAAATGATGACTAGATAACAACCAAGCATATTAAATATGGGAATCAAGAAGAAAAATATTAACCGAGAAAAATTTAACACATTGACTTCCTTTAGGTAGATAACATCCATCATCTTTATGCAGGTAGTGAAATTTGAAGCTTTGTCTGGATCAGAATATAAGAAAAGCAGTGGTAAAGTTGTCACAAGAGTTAAGATCCAAAGTGCTGCGCAAGCCATCAGAGCTTTGCTTGTGTTCTTGAGTTCCTTGGCATATTTGGGTTGAACAACAGCCAGACATCTATCAATGCTTATAAAAGCTAACAGCCATATTGCAATGCTGGGGTAAAAAATAGTGAAAGCACTAAGAATCCGGCAGAAGACATCTCCAAAGATCCAAGAGCGTTTCCCATAATAATGCATTCGAAAAGGCAAGGTGAATATAAGCAACAAGTCAAGCAACGCAACATTCATCATATAGATAGTTATAGTTGTTTTTTTCTTGGTGGTACAGCTGAAGACCCAGAGAGCTGTAATGTTTACAACTAAGCCAGTTATAAAAATGAAGCTGTAGAAGACGAGTGATGAAATTCGGTATTCCTCAGGATAGCTATTTTCAACCATTGTAATTAGGCTGTGATTGTAGTTATTCATAGCTTTCTAATACGTTATCTAAGAATAAAGCAGGAGAAAGATCAAGTTTAGCTACTGATTAGAACAGTTTTGCATTGTAAGCACCAAGAATCAGACAATTCCAGATTTGTACTGTACAGAGGGTACTTTGGAAAAATTGAGTGCATTAATCTTCAAAAACACGATTCTCAGTATTCTGATAAATTGAGAATTTAACTAGCCAAACAGTTAGTGTAATTTATATGGGCCTCAGGTCTGAGTTTGCTGTAAAAGAATTCCAGCAAGTTTTATTTTATTTATTTATTTGTTAAATGTATTTGCTGCCTATCTCACTATGGGCCTGCTCTGGGCAGCTTACAGCAATAAAACGGAAAAAAAGTTTAAAAAATATAAATGTAACAATAGCAAAGGGATAAACAATACAAATAAACAAGGGAAGTACAATAATATGAAATAAAAAGATGGACAGAGGGGAAGCGGGGGAAGCAGGAAGTGCAGCGGGGAGGTGCAGTCAGCTAATTAGACCAATAGCTACCTCCAAAGATGTACTCCCCTGTGAGTACCCGGTCATCCAGCAGGGTCAGGTCTTCAGGCTGTTGCAGAAGGATAGGAGAGTGGGGACAAACCTCACCCCAGGATACAGGATGTTCCAGAAGCCCAGCGCTGCAGCAGAGTAGACTCTTCTTCTGGACCTTCTCTGGAGTTCCTTGACTGTTGCGGTCTTCAGCGGGCCTCCTCTGCTGGCACGAGTAGACAGAGTTGTCTTAGCAAGACAAGACAGCCCATCAAGTCTGGTCCTATGCCATGGGAAGGCTTTATACCAATGGAACGACTTGCCTTCAGAAGTTGTGGGTGATCCAACACTGGAAAATTTTAAAAAGAGACTGGACATCCATTTGTCTGAAACGGTATAGAGTTTCCTGCCTGAGCAGGGGGTTAGACCAGAAGACCTCCAAGGTCCCTTCCAAATCTGTTATTCTATTAGTGCTCTAGAAAAAGTGCTCAGCATTTCTAATTAATGTCATCGCCAAAAAATCTCTGCAGTTTGTTAAGTACAAGCAATTTGATATATTAAACACTGGGCAATTACCCATAAATAGCTCCCTTTCTGAAGATTTAGCCCAAGGGTCTTCAAACTTGGCAAGTTTAAGACTTGTGGACTTCAACTCCCAGAATTCCTGAGCTAACATGACTGGAGGTGGAATTCTGGGAGTTGAAGTCTACAGGTCTTAAAGCTGTCAAGTTTGAAGACCCCAATTTAGGGATTGCTTTTATCAACTCATTTTCTTTCATGTAAATGACTCTTGGTAAAGATGAATCTTATCTCCTCTAAAATAATTAAGACAAAATGATATTGTGAAAGTGGAGGGTATTTGGCTTTAAAATGATGCAAATTCGTTTGGTAGCATGGTTTGAAAGAGGAAGCTGGTCAGTCATGTTATGAAAGAGAAGCTGTGTTTCCCTTGCTCTTGCAGGTGGGCTGCAGATATTTGCTGCTTTACATCTGCACTGACTCAACTCCTCCTTGGCTTTCGTGGGTGAAAGAGAAAGAGTTCACTCTTTCTTCATCATTCCTGTGTCTCCACTGCTCAGAGAGTAAAATATGTGTTGTTTTTGAACATGGGTGCTTTCTACTCTTGCAGAGGTTACAGCCAGATCTGTTAGGTGCTGCCATTTCACTTAATCATGATTAGACTTGAAAGTGGGGCAGTGACCGTTTCAGAAAGCTCTGGATGATGAAGCACAGCAAGACTATTAAAAGGACAAAGAGAAATAGAAATTAGTTACCTTCCTTCACTATCCTCATTTAAAAAGATTTGTAGCTATCACAAAAATAGCTGCTGTACTGCAGTCCAATTTGGAAACTTGAAATTCCACTATGCATGGTATAATAGCCAACTTCTCTAGTAGTTTCCAAAAATATTGTGTCCTTTCCCATAAGAATGGTCTTATAAAGCTTTACTCTACTCTACTCTAGTAAAGCTTTATTACTGTACTTTTTCTGGAGGAGATCCTTACTCAATATTAGAGGCTACGTTAGTGGTTACATAGATTAGTCTCTGTTGGTTTATTCTATTGGATTTTAGGTTACACAAGAAGACCCTAATCTGTTCATATGACATGCTTGCATACACATATTTATAGACTATGGACTTATGTGCAGTTTTCTGGATTCTCATGACTCAGTATCTAAATGTTTTGCTCAGTATCTAAATGTTCTGTATCTAAACTGAAATTTGCTAGTATGTGGCTTATGTTTTCTGTGAACTTATTAGCCAGTGCAATCAGGATCTCCACTGCTTTGGATTCAATTCCAGACAGAGTCTACAGGGCAAACCCCTTTGAAAAGAAATAGCTGCTGTAATGAAATGCAAACAGCTAGTTTCACATCCTCCAGAACACCTTTTGGAAATCAGATCAAAAATACTATAAAGGCCTGTTGTGCAAATCCTGTGTGTGTTATGTGAACATAATTTGTGGTTGGCTGAACAGACTTAGATGTTGTTAGTAATTTTCACTGGCTGAGGTGGTGAAAGAAAGTGCTAGTGAAGCTATTCATCCATTGGTTGGGTTCTTACAATGTGCTGGCTGTGTTTGCAGGAATTGCAGGAATGCTAACACAAGATTGATTGTTCCTTGGTTTGCTGAATAAATACAAATTTATGTAACTATGTAGAAAATACTAAGAATTGAACAAATAAAACCATTATTTGAAGAGTTTTGAAGTAAGGCGAATAGATGTAAAGAAAACTAGCATAATAGATCTTCAAATATTTATTAGAGGTTTTTTTTCCTGCCTTTATTTTTTTATAAATAACAAATAAATAAATGATGAACATATTTAGTACTCTCCCTTCCTCCTATTTTC